>OX451216.1:131402348-132015145 GCA_949628195.1 Phasia obesa
CTACCTTAGTACAAAAATGGTAAAATTTTTAAATTCTATGGATAGATTTTTTTTTAAAAAATTTTTTTTTAAAATTGCAATTTTTTTGAGACGTTTCTTCAAATAATTAATGATAACTCAAAAACTACTAGTCCGATATTATTAAAATAAATTCAGAAAAATTAAGATTTGCATAGCCTTTAATTCGTCTATATATCGCGTTTCAATCGGATCAATAGTATCGGAGTTATAATAAAAAACTTAAGAAAAAAATATATTTTTTACGTAAAAATGGCAAAAATTTTCGTTTTAAAAAAATCATAAAAAATCGAAAACGGCAAAAAACTTCCAGATTCATTTTTTTATCGCATAGCGACATATAATAGCAACAAAATGAGATATCGACCATAAAAATCGATTGATTTTTTTCGAATTTATTCACATTTTAGTGAATTCGCTCATTTTCACAAAATTTTAGTTTTTTGCTTGATATACGCATTATAGCGGGTTTTCAAATGTGTGAAAAACATAAATTTTCCAATTTCAAGGGGTGCATGTCGGATTAATGTTAGATTTGATGAGAAACTTCCACCCACAAAATTTTAGTCGAATTCGACAACGTTAACACGTAGCGCATAGGCCCCAAATCTGAAAAAAAGCGTTTAAATCGAAAATAATTGACAAATTTTCAGTTTTTGCAAAATTAACGCTATTTATTTCCCCTTTTGCAAAAAAGTGGATCCTGGTCCTTAGGGCAAATACAATGAGATTTACAATAAGCTACATATCTTTTAAATCGGTTAAACAGTTTTCAAGTTACTTGCCGAAGGCAATTGACAAAAAAATGTAACTAAGTCAAATCGATGGAATAGATCGAAAATGCATTTCATTGTTTTATTCATGTATTTTCTTTTATTTTATATTTTATTATTTAAATTTATTACAACATATAAAATAAGGAAATAAATAAATAAATATTATAAACTACAAACTTTGGAATTTTCTTTTATGACATTTTCTATTATTGAATAACGAAGTGTTGCTCTGAATACTCCAGCAAAAATCTGCCATCATGTGTGCATCCCAGCGACCCTGGTATCTTTCCTCCATTGTCCGAATATCTTGGTGAAATCGTTCGCCCTGTTCCTCACTTAAGTCTCCTAGATTTTCAGGAAAACGATCTAAGTGACTGTGAAGGTAATGTAACTTGATGCTCATGTTGCATCCAAGATTCTGGAAGTGAGTTAACATCTCTTCAACGTGCGCAACATAATCATCATCCTTGTTATTTCCTAAGAAATGTTGAATAACCCATACAAACCATCGCAAATGTTTTCCAAAGCCGGTTTTTGTAGTTAAACAAAAATAGCAATCAGATTCATGATTCGTTGTTTCTCTCCATAGCATAGGCTTCGAAATTCCCCAGTGTGGTCTGAAAAATTTTTATAACAGAAAATTAAAAATTTTATAAAATATTCCAAATGTATTAACCTATACTTACTTTTTGTTAGATGAGCTTAGAGTTAAATTGAATCGACATGAAGTACATATAGTACTCGGCGTCCAATGTTCGTTAAAATTCTTCGGATTTATATTAAAGCAATCTTCATATGACTTTTGAAATGAAGCTGAGAAGCATTTCCGTTTTTTTCGTTAATATATTGGCCGCACACATAACAAAATGAGTCCGGATTGTTTTTACATAAAAATGTTCTAGTTTTCTTGCTCATGGCTGATTGAAAATTATGCTTCTGTTACCGCAAACACTTGTTGAATGAATAGAAATGGCTCAAGGAGCTCTTATAAATAATGATACTAAAATTTCGAACAACCCTTAATGTGGTCCTATTTTTTACCTATTCCCAAGAATCGTAAAAAACATTAAGGAATGCTATGCAAAAAATCAATCTTTACAGGTAGCCAGCGGAAAAACCCAATTCGGCGTGCACGCAAATTTATGAACGTTTATTACTTTGCCGCCGCAATTGTCAAAATGAAGCAAGGGCGACAGGTAGCCAACAGAAAAGGACCATTTCATCGTTTATCAGATTTCTACTGAAATCGTAAAAATTAAAAAACTTTTCCTTTATTGCTTACTTTTTTTAATTCTGAAAATCATAAAAATGCCATAAAGATCTGTTCCAAACAATTTTCTACATTCAATACTGTATTTCCACAGTAACACGTGTCCCACAGAAATACGTGTTTTGCCCAAAACAGTATTTCGCGTACTTGTTTTGCCATACATTTCTCATTCATCCAAAACACTTTGGCAGTACCTGGATATTGTATAGTGGTTTCAAAAGCATCTAATTTTTTTATTTTGTTGCGTTGTGTAATAGGAAGATATCAGTCAATTTTAGCGAAATTTTATATTTTATTGTTAAAAAAGAAAAAAATAAAAAATTTTAAAAGTAAAATGTTTTTGTAAATTGTCTTCGGCAAGTTCTCAAGGACATATAATGGCCAGTGAAAATTGTAAGAACTCGAAAACTTAAAGACATGTAGCTTATTGTAAATCTCATTGTGTTTGCCCTAAGGACCAGGATCCACTTTTTTGCAAAAGGGGAAATAAATAGCGTTAATTTTGCAAAAACTGAAAATTTGTCAATTATTTTCGATTTAAACGCTTTTTTTTAGATTTGGGGCCTATGCGCTACGTGTTAACGTTGTCGAATTCGACTAAAATTTTGGGGGTGGAAGTTTCTCATCAAATCTAACATTAATCCGACATGCACCCCTTGAAATTGGAAAATTTATGTTTTTCACACATTTGAAAACCCGCTATAATGCGTATATCAAGCAAAAAACTAAAATTTTGTGAAAATGAGCGAATTCACTAAAATGTGAATAAATTCGAAAAAAATCAATCGATTTTTATGGTCGATATCTCATTTTGTTGCTATTATATGTTGCTATGCGATAAAAAAATGAATCTGGAAGTTTTTTGCCGCTTTCGATTTTTTATGATTATTTTAAAACGAAAATTTTTGCCATTTTTACGTAAAAAATATATTTTTTTCTTAAGTTTTTTATTATAACTCCGATACTATTGATCCGATTGAAACGCGATATGTAGACGAATTAAAGGCTATGCAAATCTTAATTTTTCTGAATTTATTTTAATAATATCGGACTAGTAGTTTTTGAGTTATCATTAATTATTTGAAGAAACGTCTCAAAAAAATTGCAATTTAAAAAAAAAAAATTTAAAAAAAAAAATCTATCCATAGAATTTAAAAATTTTACCATTTTTGTACAAAGGTAGTCATGATACATCAAAATTATATAGTGGTTTTAAGAGCACATGAAATTTTTTTTATTTTGTTGTGCTGTGTTATCAATAAAATAATTTTTTTTAGATAAACTATTTACGGTAAGGCTCGATTTTTCTCTCTAAGTTGTAAGAATATTAATTTCAAATTAGAGGATTAATTTTTAAAAAAACTTGGGAAAAATTAACTTTCGACACTAGCAAAATATAATCCATTTTTGGATCACTGTATCCTATTTTTCGCTTTTTATTAAATATGTATCTATAAAATAATTTTCGATTATAATTTTCTAAAGTAAAACTATCGATGTCTATTAAAAAGTTATCTTAAATCGTTATTTATATAATTTTTTGATGCAAATATTTTACTATAGAAAAATTATTGATAAGAAAATATTTATACAGACAAATAATCGCCAAAATTTTAAAAGATAGCGATAAAAATTAAGAAATATAAATGAACATAAAAAAATACATCTTAAAGAGTTTTTCTATTAGAAATTAGATTTTTATATAATATACAATAAATTTCAAACTTTAAAAATATCAATATTAAAGTAATCTCTAAGGAAAAGTTATCGATAAAAAACTAAACGAAAATATGACAATTGCTGATAACAATATTTTTCTATAAAAGTCTACAATAAAAAAAGTTGTGTATTAATAGTAATAGAAAAATTAACTTTTTAATAAATTTTTTAACAAAAAACCAGTGAATTATTCCATTGGCGTTATCTAAGTTTTGTATAAAAAATAATCGATACCAAAATGTTTTTGTATAAAAAAAGTAAATCGTAAAATAATTTTATTTATGTATACAGATGTGTGCAATCTAAAAATAAATTTATTGTTAATAATATTCTATGAATTTATTATTTTTTATGTGCTGGATTATTAAGTTTATCATCTGAACTCCTAGGACTATCGGTATCAGCATCTTCGAAAGATTTCGTAAGTTTTTGTTTTTCAAATTGATGCTTGTGCTGCCATTAAGTACAAAATGGAAATGAAAGTACAATTCAAAGTAAAATAATATATATGTATTTGTATTAAATTTCTTACCATTTCTCTTAAATCTTGTAATTTTCTTTCTCTTTCTTTCTGATCCACTAACTTGCGGCCAATTCTTAAAGCAGAAAATGCTAAGGCAATGGCAATCAACATCCAGAGGACTACAGAACGAGAATCAAAACGATCCAATTTAATGCGTGGCCAATTTAGAGGTGGCGGAGAGGGTTGTACTTCCCGAGAAGACGATTGCTTAAACAATAAATTTGAATTCAAATTAAAATATATCGAAACCGTTTAACTATTACTTACGCCACACATTAAATCCTCAAACTTTTTCTCCCAAATTCTGCTTGTATCTAAAATAATTATACTCTTTCTGGCATCCTCATCGTAACAATTAATACCATTTGTATCTAACATGCTTAAAGTCCAGTCGGTGTGCACCATATAAGTTCGCCCGAAATTAATTGATTTCGGCATTTTAAACATTTCCTTTATCAGCCATTTACAACTCCACCAATTGCCAGCCAGCTCAACTTGTTCGAAACTTAACAACGATGAGACGTTGACAATGCGATAGTGATTATCACTGAGATTTAAACGTAATTCTTGGCATTGTATCTCAGCGGCTAAGTTATCGATAAACTCATCATTAGATAATTGATTTTGTGACAAATCCAGCGATTTTAAATAAGACAGTGAAGAAAATAGAGTCGCATCAATGGCTGTCAGTTTATTGTTTGATAAATTTATGTGTTGCAGCTGGTTTGTGATATTAAATAGGGTAGCAGGCAAATATTGTAATTGATTATGATTTAACTCCACATACTCAAGGTTAAAAAGTTCATCAAAAGATTTGGCGGCAATATTATGCAGGAAATTATGACTAATGTTGAGTTTCTAAAATAATGGTTAGCAAAAATTATGAAAATTTACTTTTTGTAAAGAAACAATAGCGATAAATTTTATAGAAAGAGTTATCGAAAATTTAATAGTTTCTAATTAGTGCACAGAAAGGAGTGTTTTTAGAGAAAACTTTCTGATATCTAAATTTTCTATAAAAAAATTTAAATAATTATAACTTTTAAGAAGTTACATATTATTAAATATTTATAATTTTTCATAGAAAGTTTTTTAAAAATAAATTGTTTTATATAAACCTCTCAATAAAAAAATTTTCGATAACTCAATATAAAAAATATATTTTCGGTAATTTTTTTCTGAATTCTTTTTTTAAAGAAAGATTTTCAGCAACTAAATTTTTCAATCGTAATATTTTTAACAACTCAATTTTTCTACAGAAATCTTACTTAATTTTTTTGCAGAAAAAAATTTTGATAGCCCAACTTTTGTATAGAAAATTTTTTGATTATTCGTATTTTTTAAAGTAATTTTCGATATCTATATCTTTTAGTTCTCGATAACTAGTTCTTGATAACTTAATTGTCTATAAAATATTTTTAAACAATTGTAGTTTTTTAAAAAATATTATTTAATTCCAGAAAGATATTTTTTTTAAGAATGATTTTCTAAACTAAATTTTTCTATCGGAAGATTTTTTGGTAACTCACTTTTTCTACAGAAATATTTACTTTTACTTCATTTTTGTGGACAACAATATTCTTGAAGTCAACGTTTTTGTAGAAAATTTTTATTAGCTAGCGTTTTTTCAAAAATAGTTTCCGATAATTAAAATTTTCTATAACAAAGTTTTCGATAACATACTTTCATTATAGTAAATTATTCGATATCTCAGTTTTTCTACAAACAAAATTTTGCTTACATTTATATAAAAGCTTTGTAACAACAATTTTTCTATTTTTTTACAGAAATCTTTACTTTTATTTAATTTTTCTAGAGAGACATTTTCGTTAAATCAACTTTTGTATAGAAAACTTTACGCTAACTCGTGATTTTCAAAAATAGTTTTCGATAACGTAAATATTTTACTTTTTGAAAATTTAATTACTATTTAGTCGAACTGTTTCTGTATTACATACAATGAAATTTTATAATCAAGAAAGAATTTTATAATCTAAGAAAGAATTAATTAAATTACAAATTAGGCGATAACATTAAAGAAAAATTGGGAAAATTTAATTTTTAGACACCAGCCCGAGCGGAATGCACATTTTCTAGACAGCCACGTCCGTCATCAGCACTCTTGTATCTAATCTACTTAGGGTAGTATTTTAGTTGTAAGCCTCATCAGAATAAAAACGAACTTAAGCTTGATTATAAAATTTCATTGTATGTAATACATAAACAGTTCGACTAAATAATAATTAAATTTTCAAAAATAAAAATCGCAAAGCACCGCGAAATCTTGTTTACTCAACAAAGTTTGGTTTGATACTAGATTAGTTTTAACTAAAAACGAATGTTGGGAGTAAAACAAATAAACAAAAAGTTACTTTCATTGCGAACCGAAGGTTGGCTGAAGGAACAACAACATACATATAAGGTGGTAAATATTAAAAAGTAAAAATATTCAACAAGAGGGGAGCTTAAGGTAGTGGTAGACTTCGTTCTCACCAACTGACGATTGATAATTGAATATAAGTTTTCTCGTATTCCTTTATCTGGGTTTGGTTGGTTAAAAACACTACCCTAAGTAGATTAGATACAAGAGTGCTTATGACGGACGTGGCTGTGTAGAAAATGTGCATTCCGCTCGGGCTGGTGTCTAAAAATTAAATTTTCCCATTTTTTTTTTTAATGTTGTCACCTAATTTGTAATTTAATTAATTTTTTCTTAGAGAGAATAAAAACGAACTTAAGCTTGATTATAAAATTTCATTACATGTAGTAAATATTTTATTATAAATTTCTCGATAACATACTTTTTCTATAGAATATTTTCGATAACTCAGTTTTCCTACAGGCAAAGTTTCGAATATCTTTTTTTTTCGATTACATTTCTATGAAAGTTTTTATAATAACATTTTTTCTTAAGCAAAGTATTTGATAACTATAAAAATATTTTTGATAACCTATTTTTTGGACAGAAACAATTTTTTTAATTTTTTCATGTAAAAAATTTTAAAAATTTCTGATAATTCAATCTGTCGAAAAACTTTATTAAAAAAATAAATAAATCAATTTTGCTAGAACAACGTTTTCGGTAACTTAATTTGTATATGTAATAATTGGAAATAGCTTCATTTTTTATATAAAAATTTGCGATAACTAAATATTTTTCTGAAGAAATATTAAATTATATTTAAGTTGTACATTTTCGATATTTGTCATTGAAAAATGATCAATATCTAAAGTTGTATAAACAAAAAAAAAGGCCTTTTGATATTGAGTTTTTTATAAAATTCTCGAAAAATTAAATTTTCTATAATTCTACTGCAGCAAAAAATGAAAAATCTACAGCAAAAATTTCAACAAATGTTCAACAGCTATCTATAACTAAATTTTAATGAAAATCTGATCGATAAATTTATATATAAAAACATCGATAACTATTTTTCTGTAAAATATCGATAAGTTTTTGATAACGTAACTTTTCTACTTATTTAAAAAATGTTCAATAACTGAGTTACACTATAGTCTTTCTTTATATGCATTTCTATATCGTATTTTCTATAAAATACTTTTTTTTAAATAATTTTCTATAAAATACTTTTTTCCTAATTAATTAAACAATTAAATTAAACAGTTAAACAATTAATTTTTAATGAAAATCTGATCGATAACTTTATATGTAAATAAAAATATCGATAACTTTTTTTCTGTAAAAATATCGATAAAGTTGTGTAAAAGGTTTTGATAACGTAATTTTTATATTTATCAAAAAAAAGGTTCAACAACGGAAGTACACTATAGACTTTTTTCGATAAACGTACATCCCTATATCGTATTTTTTCAAAATATTTTTAAAACTAATTTTCTATATAATACTTTTTTTTTAAAGAAAATTCGTTTAAAAATAAATTTTTTCTATCTTTACTTATTTATTCAAAAGCTATCGATAATTAATTTTTGATGAAAATCTGATCGATAACTTTATAAATAAAAATATCGAGAACTTTACTTTTGTGTAAAAATATCGGTAAATTAGTAGTTCTACAGCAATATTATCGATGTTATTAGTTTGTTATAAAAAATCTAAATTTAATTTAAGTTGAAAATAGAAATAGAGATCGTGTAATTTTTCTGCATAATGTTTTTAAAATGTAGCATGAATTTTAACACAGAAACGTGAAATTATTGTACTTTTTATAAAAAAGATCTATCGATTACTTAACCTTTTTTGAAAAATTATCGATAAGTTTATTTTTCTAACCAGCAAATAATTATTAAGTATATTTAAATAACTAGTTTTATATACAAAAACGTTATCGTCATTTAGTAAATACTAGCTGTGCCCACACAAGTTGTTTGCGTCCTGACAATATTTTGTGCTATTTTGCTTTGCAAGTAATCCACACCAGATTTTATAGAGCTTCAGTTTGGTTTTTATATATTTACTTTATATAGAGGTACCCATCCCTGGATAATTCTAAAATTTATATAAAATTCTAAAAGATATTCTAAAGCTCTATAAAAGGTGTTTGAAATATCCCGCTTTCAAAAATACAAGGTGCCTTAAATTATGCATATCGGTCAAATTACGTACTTTGACCGCTTTTTCTCCACTTTCTCTTGGAAATAAAATATTTTTGTGGAAAGGAAGAATTCTATATTGGAATCAAGATGCTAAGGTACCTCATAACAAAATTTTTTTAGAATCGATCCAGTAGTTTTTACGTAATACGAACGCAAATGAAAAGCAGACAGACAGACAGATGGAAATGAGTTACTATGTTATTATATACATAGATTAATGAAAGGAAAAATTCAGTTATAGATAACCTCATTTCTCTGTAACATGTCTTACCTGTAACGACTCTAATCCCAAGAAAACATCTTCATTTATTTCCTTTAAATGATTGTGCGACAAATCCAAATCAACTATTTCAAAATCCTTTGAAAAAGTCATGCCATCTAAAGTTTCCAATTCATTAAAAGATAAATTCAAATGCTGCAAACGCGTTAAACTTTTTGCTTTTAAAAATTCCAAACTTGACAATTTGTTGCCCTCCAAACGCAGTGTACGCAGATTATTATTCGTGCCGAATGAATCGTTTTCAACTTGTTGGATGACATTGAAATGTAAAGCCAAATACGACAGACGATGCATGCCATGGAAATTGCGATTCTCCAGGGCGATTAAACGATTTCTACCCAAATTTAAATATTTCAAATGTGGCATCCAACGAAAAATGCCATCATCTATGTCTTCCAGTAGATTGCCCAATAAATTCAATCGTTGCAAATTGGGATAACGAGAAAAACTCTTAAGATTTAGTTCGCGAATGGCATTGCGTTTCAAATCCAGACTGATTAAGGAAGTCATTTGTTCGTTGGACCATGATTTCACGTCGGTCAAGTTATTATAGGCCAACGATAATGAACGCAAATGTTTTAAGCCATGAAAAGCATAATCTTCCAAAAACGTCAACTGACATTCATTGATTTCCAGGTTTGTGAGGGCGTTGAAGCGTATGAAAAAAGCATTTTCCAGGCTGGGTATATAACAGTGATGAACATTTAAGTCTGTTATGGCATTCAAATCCGGATATTGCAACAACTTGTCTTTGTTGCAATTGTGCAAGGATAATGATAGGCCAGAGCTAACACGCAATGCATTGCTGGAAACAGGAGCATAGTGTTGAAGCAGCCAAAGCAGAAAAATTAACAAATGCCTTTTAAATAACATTCTTGCTTGAGTTGTATTTAATAATGTTCATTAAATGTCCTTTTTTGTTTTTTCTTTAACGCTTCTGCTTGTTGTGTTTTAAATATTTTATGATTTTATTAGTGAACTATTTAAAAATTCATAGACAGTTTTTTAAAGAAACATATTTTATATTTTACCAACTGCTTATTACAATTGTTTATATCCTTGACCACAGCACCAAATATTTTTATTTTATATAATATTTTATATTTTTAACAAATATTTTTTAAAAATATTAAATTTTTTTTGCATATTTTTGGTTATTAAACCTTAATTTCAATGTGCTATAGGAAATAATAAAGAAGCGTTATTGATTAATTAAAGACTATACTTGATTTTTTTTTAGAAAAATTATTTATTTAATTTTTTTAATGTATAAAAAATCGAAGATTTTTCTAAAGAAGCGTTATCGATTATTTTAGTTATCTATGGAAAAATTATTGGTTATTTGATTTTTATGTAAAATAATTATTTTACTTAAATTAAAAAAAAATATATATAGATTACGATATAAAAAATTTTTGACGGTTAAAATTTCCGATTACTTTATTTTACCATAGAAAAATTATAATTATAATCAAATAATTATTATTATAAAATCCTCCTTGGACTCTTATAAAAAATTATAGATTATACTTTATTTTTTTAGAAAATTTAATTTAAAAATATATCGATTACTTCATTTTGCGATTAAAAAAAAAATTCCGATTACTTTATTTTTCTATAGAGAAATTAAAGATTATAAAGTAAAGAAAGTTATTTACTACTTAGTTGTTTAAATAAATTATTTAAGAATTGCTTGACTTTTTAACCGTTGTGCCTTCAGAACTCGGTCATTTCTGAACCGATTTTAAAAAATAAAAAAAAGAAAGGTTATGGCTACAGATTGGTCCCATTTTAAAAGAAGTTCAAAATTTTAAAAATTAAAGGGTGTCCCCATACAACATACATGTTTTTTACGTGTATTATGAACATTATAGGTCACCAATTTAAAATTAAAAAAAAGTGCGTATCGCTGTAGCTCCCAATAACAAAAAGTAATTAAAAAATAAAATTAAAAATTAAAGGGTGCCCCATAGGTGACTTAATTTCACCTTTATTCTCCTATCTTTTGAACTGTTATAGGCATACACTTGAAAGTTACACAGAATGTTCGTTACTATTTCTGTTATAATCAGTATAAATCTTTAAAATTAGAAATTAAAGGGTGTCCCCTTAGTTGGCTTATGTTGATATATATATGGCCAAAGTTTTGAACCGTTATAGACAGACAGTTGAAATTTACAAAGAACTTGTATTGCTAAGTCCACTAAAATAAAAAGTGTAAAATATGAATTTGGAAATTAAAGGGTGTCCCAGTAGTTAATGTAAAAGTAATATATATGGCCAAACTTTTCAACTGTTATAGATAGACAGTTGAAATTTACAAAGAATCTATATTGCTTAGTCCGCTATTAAAACAAGTATAAAACTTGGATCTATTTATTAAAGGGTGTCCCCATTATTGATATTATTTGACCATTATGTCCTCATCTTTGGAACCGTTATAGACAAACACTTGAAAAATAGACAAAATGTTCACTACTATGTCTGGTATCACCACAAGTATAAATATTTAAAATTGTAAATTAAAGGGTGTCCCAATAGTTGATGTAATTTGATGTATATGGACACAAAGTTAAAATTTAAAAAGAATCTGTGTTACAAAGTGTTCTTTAAAAAGTATTTATATTAAAACTTGAATTTAAAGGGTGTCCCAATAGGTGACGTCATTTGATATATATGACCCTATCTTTTAAACAGTTATTGATAAGCACTTAACAATTAGATAGAATGTCCATTACTATATCTGTTATAATAAGTATAATTATTTAAAATTATAAATTACAGGGTGTCACAAAAGTTTATGTAATTTGATGTATATGACCGAACTTTTAAACCGTTACAGACAGACGGTTGAAATTTACAATGTACCTATATTGCTACGACCGCTATAACTAGTATAAAATTTGAATTCGGAAATTACAGGGTGTCGCAATGGTTACCGTCTTAAAGAAACATGATTTTAAGTTTGTCTGTTTTGAAGTCGGTTTTTTTTTTTGCAAGAATTATCTTCTTATGCTACTTTAGTCTAAATAAGTCGGTTTTTTTTTGCAAGAATTATTATTAAACAAAATCATTGTCTATTAATTTTTATCTGGAATATTTATCGATTTATTAATTTTTATATTATTTTTATAGCTAAATAGAATACAAGTTATTGATAAACTCAACTTTTCTGATGTATAACAAGCTATAATTTATTTAAATTAAATTTTTACAAAAAATGTTCAAAAAAAAAATTTAACAAAAAACTTTTTACAAAAAATTTTAAATGAAATGTTAAAAAAATTTTACTAAAAATAATAAAAATTAAGAAAAAATGTCTGCTTGGTAGTATAATATAATAGGATAGTATTTACGAAAGTTAAATAAATTCAATAAACCTCTTTCACTTATGAACAAGAGCCCCCACGCAAACCCCTAAGGGTCTGTGAGCACATACACAATCTCAACCAGAATCTCACAAAGAGAACAACACATGTAAAAATTTTAACTCAGAAGCATACCAGCTTTCAACAATGTAGGTTTGTGTCACTTTGCTAAATATTTAGCAAACCAATGTATTTTCATTTTAACCACTTTTTTTGGTTGGGGGATTTTGCTTATGAAATATAATGAAAAATTTAAACTTCTCATATCCTTTTTTTGTATAGTTTGTTTACTAGAATATAGACAAAATGAGATATGAAGAATGCTGACGACAGATGTAGCGATCCAGAAAACGCATTACATTCTGCTAGTGTCTAATTTATCTCTTTATAATAAAGAACTTATGCCAGAATAAATATTAATTAATTTTCTAAATATTTTACAAAAACTTTTTCCAAAAAATAAAAAAACAATTTACCAAAAATGCATAAATTGATCTTTTACTTTTACTTTAAGTTTAAGAATTTAATTCAAAATTATATTTTATTTTTCTAGTACAAAAACTAAAAAAGCGAGAATGCTATAGAAAAGTCATCGATAACTTAATATTGATATTGAAAATTTTTATTGTTGTTTTTTTAGTGTAAAACTTATTAAAATCCTAATTTATTTATAGAAGAATTATCGACAAATAATTTTTTTTGTAGAAGAATTATCGATAACCTATTTTATTTATAGAAGAACTATCAATAACTTTATTTTCTATAAAAAATTAAACGATATATTAATATTTTTATAGAAAAATTTATGGAATAATATTTTCTTAAAAATAATTTATTTTCTTTGTGGCTTTAAGAAAAACTTTTATGGCATTGCTTCAAGTAAACATATGGGCAGATTTTTTCACTTTTTTATTTGAGGCTCTTCGCCTCCTTCAGAATCTTTATCCGGACCTATATCCAGGTATAGAAAGTTAAAATTTCCACAAATTTGAGTTTTATATGGTACTCCTACTCATATGTGACTTTTGATTGAACAATATTTAGGTTATAACCGATTATAAACCATACGCACGTGGCTGATTCATGTAACCCCTTTAACTGTAACGCAATCAGTGTTACCATTTGTAAAGATTTATCTATTTTTTCAGTTTTTTGAACTTCAAAAAAAAAATATTTTTTAACTACACAAAAAAAATTATAAAAATGTAATATTTAGTAATTTTAGTCTGTAAAAGAAAATAAAAACATACATATGATGATAAGAATTCGTGATACAGATTTTGGTTAACTTGAAGATTTTTGAGAAAATAATAAAACTGTTTGAGGCAGATAGACTGATTGGCTACGCTAGAGTAAGAAGATAATCTCTGGAAGCTCTCGAAACTAGGACGGCCAGACTGCCTTTAAACGATAATGACAATATTCATCCAGAGCCATTTTACGACTGTAGAAATATATTCGCTGGCATGAAATATATATATGCTGGCAGAAAAGGACCGGAAGTTTATTCGTTATCTGTTTTAAATGAAGTTTTGAAAAAAAAAAATTTTTAATTTTGCATGATATCTCGATCTCGATATCTGTGAAACTACTAAGCAGATTAAATAACACATATGTTTAAAGAATGAAGCTGCAAAACTTGGCATTAACATTACATGGAAGAACTTTATTGGTAAAAGAGATGTGTCACTGAAAGCTAAGTGGAAATTATTTCAATCCGTTTGCAGATCGGTACAAGCATACGGCGCTCAGATATGGGGTTTTGGATGGTTTGATTATGTAGACAAACTTCAAAGGTTCTTTACAAAAAGAGTGTTGAAACTACCAGAAAGTACTCCTAATTATGTTATTGCCTTGGAAACGGGTCAGGAAGAGGCTCATATATATACTTACAGTCTTCATTTGCAATATATCTCTAAAACACTTTTTGAATATAACAACCAAAGATTACCTCATATACTGTCAAAACTAATAGTAGCTAAAAAAATATACTGGTATAAAGACTTAATAGAACGTTTTAATAAGTACGAATTAAGTTTTAATAATGCAAATCAAAATAAACACATATGGAACAATGCATGTATTCAATTACTGGAATTAATGAAATATGAAAATGAACAAGGATGCATCACAAATACACAGCAAAGCCAACACAGAATATTCAAGCACTTGAAACATGATATAGGGCACATGTATTGTAATGATCGATATAACCAACTCGAAATTTCCCTTATAATGAAGGCTAGAGGCGATCTTCTGTGGCTTAACGGGAGTCACTATAGAACTGATCAGTCAAGACTATGTTCTCTATGTAATTTAAATGAACAAGAAACTCTTTTGCATTTTCTAGGAAGATGCCCGGTGTTAAAATCAATAAGAAGTAGGTTTCTTCAATACTCAATACTTTCAGATGATCAAATGATTGAAATTTTAAATGGGGGTGCCGATGGAAACTGGCATGCTCTGTACAGTTATATAAAAAACGCCTTGACATATAGGAAATTTTTGATAGCTGAATATAACTTCTAGAAATAACAATATTTGTGCAACTTAAAAGTAATTTAAATGTAGAATTTCGTAGTTTTTAACTAACTAAATTATAGGAAGAGTTATTGACTAATGTCAGGAAATCACTTGTCTTGGATACAGCGGTATATCTCGAAAACAATTCAATTTAACAAAACCGAGTGCGTTCCAATTAACCTAAGATAAAACTTTCAGTTGCTTCAATGAAAAAGATGACCTGAATTAGTAAATTTTAAACTAGTTTAATTAAAATAATCTTTAAGATCAGATAACTTGACACAAGAACTGAAATCATTATAATCAAAATAAAGGATATGTCTCTGAAGACTATTTTCTTTTTTAAAAAAAATTTATAATTTTAATGATGTGTAGTCTAAATACAAAATCTGCGATATTTAGAAAAAAAACCTGACTGGAAAAAATATATTGTTATCGATGCTAAATTTTTAATAGATAAGGTATCTTTCAACGCTTTTTTTTTTTCTCTTTTCTCTCTCTCTCTTCTCTCTCTCTCTCTCTTTTCTATCACTCCCTTTTCCTCTCCTCTTTTGCAGGTTACACAAAGGGACCAATAATTGGACCCAAGTGAGCTGTATTGGAGCTGCCTGCTTAACCTAACCTAACCTATCGATAATTAAATGTTTCTATAAATAAGTTATCGATACATTTTTAAACATTTATTTTTTTTAGGTATTTATTGCTTTCGATGATTTCTTTTCTTGAAAAGTTGTTACAGTGTTTAAAAAAAGTAATTAAAAAATTGCCATATTTACGATCTTTTAATGTAAAAGTCTCAATAGTATAAACTGTAATGAATTGTAAATTCTTTCTGCTTCCTATCAATGACTTTCATACAAATTAATTAAATTAATAGCCATGCAGTCAGTTGCCTTATTACTGTTTTCATTATTTTAATCTTCATTAATGTTTGTTTCTTTGTGACTACTGTTGCTGCGTTTGTGTTAAATGGCTTGCTGCCTGTCTCTTTACCACTGACTGACTGACTACTGCCTTGTTGACTATAGTATAATGGACGTGTTTTGTTGCTGTCAAGATACGAGTAAAACTCAGAATGTTTACAATTAAATAATATTTATAAGATACGGTTGATGATATATTGTATACATTTACGTGTGTATCAACCGCCGTTGGTTGGTATTCTTGTGTAGCCGGCTATTATGTTGGTAGATGGTTTCACTAATCACTTTCTTTTAAAGCTTGGTTGCCTTTAGTTTATCTCTTATTAAATCATCTAAGACTTTGTTGGCTTGCATAATATATAATATAAATATAAACCATTTGATTACTAGGTGTATTTAATGTATAAAAATATATGTACCTGTCACTTTACTGTCAACTGGTAATATTAAAAGTATACGTTAGCTGTTGAATATAATTTTTTATCTGCCTCCATGTTTTTAACTATATTCTTCTGTCAAAAGCGGATATTAAATCTATCCTTTCTATAACTACTTTGGCAATTACTTTTATACTTCGGAGTAAACTCCAGCTTGATTGGGAATCGTTCTCAAAGTATAATACTGCATGACTAATAACACTGGTCGGCAAAAAATAAAAAAAGTCGGGACCTTGAACCTTGTTGTGTGATGTTAATTGACTTTTGTTCAGCACACAAAAGTCAACTAACATCACAGATTTTTTCTATCACGTCTAGTTTTCGAGATATTGTTATTTAAATAAAATAAAAATATTAAAATATTAGATATGTAGTTATTGTGATAACAATGGTCGGCAAAAAAAAACCAAAGTCGGGAGCAAGATCATTGTTGACTTTTGTGTGCTGAGTCCAAATCTGGTCACAGATTTTTTCTATCACATCCAGTTTTCGAGATACTCTTATTTAAATAAAATAAAAATATTAAAATATTAGATATGTAGTTACTGTGATAACAATGGTCGGCAACTTTCATGTGCTGAATCCAAATCTGTTTACAGATTGATTCTATCATTAAAAATATAAAAAATATTTTTTCATTAAAAATATTTTTTTTCGCCACCAATTTCTGAATAACTCCGAAACAGTTGAAAACGAAAAAAAAATTATGTAAAGTTGACTTAAAGGTAATTTTATCCTGCATCTTTTGGTGTTTCAATTGTTAAAATAGAACAATCCGTTAAAGAGTTATTTAGAAATAAGTTAGCGTGGTCCCCTTGTTTAGGGGAAATTATTAGCCATGCCCATAAAAATGTGTACGTGATACGCGAAAACTGAAAGCGGATTTGAGTTGAACGAATTCAGATCACTATATTCCTCATATTTATGTCCAGGGAGCAAATTTTTTGCAGACCAGTGTAATTATTATTTTTTATATTTTATTATTATTTGTTTAAAATATTGTATTTTTTATATGGCAGCCGGCCGTTCGTTTGCTGATATAAAAAAAATATATTTTCGTGTTAAAGTTGATAAAGTGTTATAAGAACTTTAGTTTATACTTTTACTAGGAATACAACTAAATTCAAAATTTTAGTAGCTTTTTTGAGGGATTTTTTTTTAATTCTTTTATTTTAAGAATTCGAGGTTTGAACAAAATGTACTAAGACGTTTTACGTAATTATTTTGACAATTAAAAAAAAAAACTTATGCTTTCGTATTCAAGTGCTGTGGTCAAGGGTACAAAATTATTCTCTTCCATGAATTATTTGTTTTATATTTTATAAATTTATTTTTTTATTGCCTCACTCTTTAAGGTCTCATAAAATATAAAATAAACAATTTTTTTTGTTTTTTGTAAAAATAATATCTTCAAATATTTATTGAATTTTTGCAACTTCTATTACTTTCTTGCGTTGTTAACACGGCCACAATTTAATTAAAACTAGCAGAAATTTTTATAAACAAGGGAAAATAATTTTTTATATATTTACTTTATTTTTAAATACAAGATAAATCTCTGTTTAAACAGAGCTATTATCAATTAGCACTTGCTGTAGATTATGCGAATTTTTTAGATGAAAAGTACACTCATCTCAACCACCTTTAAAAACTTGTGATGTTAATAACTTTAGCAAATATAAACAAAATGATAGATGGCAGATAAAATAAACCTCTAAACACATTTGTCAAGAATTTAGAAATTATTTGTATTCTTTAACTGATAAAAAAAGAGAACAAAAAGTTAAATATAAATTTTAAGTACAAACAAAACCTTATAATTAAACTGTAGACTGTTAATAATGTGTAACTAAACTAGGCTCTGACTAAACTATAAAAATCCGTATATAATCATTAGTCTGTAATTAGGTCTTTTATCTATTACCCCTCTTGGGAGCATATGGCTTCCATAAAGCATCTATATGTTAAACGATTTGTCGCAGTTGGTTTTCGCGCCTTACAAAGGTAATATTTAGCATATTGCCTTGTGTCAGTTTTGTTAATTGGTTGTTGTTCCAACTAAGTATGTGATTGGTCTGCTGCAACATTATCCTGGGATAATGGGGCTGCCATCTGTCGTTGCCTAGAAACAACGCCCTCCGTGTATTTGGTGTAGTGGTTGTAAACCTTGCTAATCTTTGGTTTCCACCTTTTTTTCAAGGGGTGGCGGTTGCCTGACCTTTTGCCATGATGTTATCCTCTATTTTGTTAGGGAGTAAGGGAGTTTAGGGTGCTTCCTTGATGGATTGCCTGGAAACCAATAAATTATTAAAACTCGAAAAAACCATTGTGATCGAACCTGGGGTGTTTGGTTTTGTAGGCAAGTACTTTAACTACTACACCACGTCGCCACTAGACAAAAATAGAAGAATTAAAAGAGAATATGACAAACATAATTACGCTATGGCTTTGCTGTCACTAGACCGTACTACATGTTCATGATCATGATCAGAATATGAGTACACTATGGTAAGACTGTGTTAATTATTTGACTAGACTACGACTTAACCATGACTAGACTATATATTTTTCTTTTATTTGAAAATGGTATATATATATCTGTCTTGCTATTAGCTATCCTTTGGTTAGCGGGCACGGCTTTGACATTGTTAACTTCAACACTATTGTGTTAATAATCAAAATATACATTTGTAAAATAAAGAATATCTAATTGTTGTTAATTGCTAACCAAAGGATAGCTAATAACAAGACAGATATTTATATACCATTTTCAAATAAAAGAAAAATATATAAAGAGAATTAAAATAAAGAAAAATGTTTGCTTGGTAGTATAGTATGAATAATAAATAGAGTTTACAAGTGTAGAACAATTTCAAATAGCTCTATCTTCTATGAAATATAATGTAAAATTTAAATTTCTCAGATTCTATTTCTTTGATAAGTTTGTTTAAATAGAAAATTAATAACAATTGAAACTACCGGGTAGATTGATACAAAGAGTAATGATGACGGACGTAGCTGTCTAGAAAATGCATTCTGCTTTGCTGGAATCTAATTTTTCTTTATCTCTTTATAATTAAGAACTTAAGCCTAAATAATTAATTTATTAATTCAAAAATAGTTCAAATAAAATTCATATAATAATTATTCAATTTTAAATATTTTTATTAAATAAAATACTTAAAATGTTTAACGAAGAGGTTTATTTTATGTATGATCATATTGATGTAAGATACATATATAGGATAGTTGTTAGCATAAAACAAATGAAAAAATATCAAATGATAAAAACTATTTAGAAATCATTTGATGCTTTTAAATATCTATGTAAATATAAAAAAAAAACTATGCAAAATTTAATTTAGAATAGAAAAATAAAAACTAAATTGCCGGACATACAAGCGCACTTTAAACAATATTATACGATATTTTTAAAAATTGTGACAGGCATCAAAGCGATATACACAGGGTTCATTTATTTGGTGGCTATTAAACTTAACCCAGCATCTACCAAATAATTTAATTAAAAATCAAATAATACATATACTTGCACTTCCATGTATTATAAGAACACATTTAAAATTTCTGGTCAACTTTCGGACTAGAAAAACCGAACGTTTTTTTTAGCACCCTTTTTTAATGATGTACCCTTGTTGTAAATAAAAACAAAAGTTGTGCATAGAATTTAGTGAGATGATAAACATTAAAATATCGGACACAGTTTTTACATATTTTCCTATGTTAGAGTGGTTATCATTTTAAAACAATCAACTAATTAAGATATGATGGATATGGACAACAAAACTGATCGTTAGAAAGTCAATAATAATTCAATTATAATGAACTTTTTTATAAAATTTATTTTTTAAGCGATAGAAGTAATCAAGTGACATTTCTCTAAAAAGATTAAAAGATAATGTCGACAGGGTGTATACATACTCATTTATGTGAAATTTCTCTAAACATATTCTGCATAATGTTGGCAGGGTGTATATACACACATTTAGTATACGTAAGTATTTAAAATACTTAACTATCGGATTATGATTTTTCAACTATCACTTTTTCGATTAGAGAACATTCCCGTTGTAATAGAGATAACGCTATAGTTGAACTTTGTTCTCTTAAGAGAAGTTTTTTGCAGAAACAATATGCATTAGTATCTTTTAAAAACTACAATCACCTCTCTACCAGGAGTCAATTATATGAAAGTATCAATAAACATACAGAAACATTAATTGGTCAAGTTAAAAATAATATAAAAAACTATATAAAACTATAAACCATGAAAACTATATACCTAATTTTTTTTTTGCTAATTTCCAAAAATATTCATTTTTATGTCGAAAAGAAGAATATTAATAAAAGTAATTTTTATAATTTATTACTTTATATTATTTAATTCAGGTAAGAATAATTAATTTATTCATAACTAGCTGTGCCCGCCACTTTGTCAGCGTTCTTATTTTGTTTTGAAAGTAAGCCACTTTAAGATTCTTAATTTTATAGTGCTTCAGATATGGTTTATGTGATTACTTTGTTTAAAGGTACGCATCCCTGGGTAATTACTCAGAAATATAGGTTTTATATAAAATTTTGAAATTTGGATAAAATCTCAAAATTATTGTAGAGTACTGCTTTAAATTACCCGCTGCCAAGTTCTTCGTTTTTCTTGGTAATTAGATATTTTTACGGGAAAAAGATATCCTATATTTGAACCACGATAATAAGGTACCTCACCATAAAAGTTTATTATAGTTCGCCTAGTAGTTTTTACGTGATGCGACCACAAACAGACAAACAGGCAGAAGGGAAATCTCAGTTTTATTATATGTATAGATAATTAATAATTTATGCTAGTAGCAATAAATTTTATTTAAAATAATAACAACTAATTTATATAAAACAGCTTAGATACCAAAAACACTTTATGACCGACAAAAAGGTTTCTTTCTCTTATCTACCCATGTAAGATGAGCAAAAGCAGGAAATAAATGAAATTTTGAAAAAATCGCCAAAAATGGTGTAAAGACGTGGAACGTTTTTCTTTTACAGTAAAAAGTAGAGATCGTAAATTTTATATATAACATTTTTAGAATTGCGATGGCCCACACTCTCAAAAACCTTTTCACTTTTTTGTTAAAAAATAAAAAATCCTTTTTTTAATTTCGAACAAAATTTTTTATCATAAAAACATAAAATAGAATAATTCTAAAAATTAATATAAGTAGCTGTTAATATAGCCTTTCACAAAGAAAAAAATAAATACAAAATCTTTATTCATTTAGCCACAAAAAATACATTGCAACCCTCTCAAAATCGTTTAAAGTCAATAAAAACGTGTGCGATTTACTGAACTTTCCTGTTTTTAACACGGTCCCAAAACGACGAATCTCAAGCAATAGCCTTGAAATTTCACTATACGAATTTTGTTGTCTGTTGAAGTGCATACTTAAATTTTTACATTTGTCAAAATTAATTTTTGGCCTAATGTCCGGCTAGATTAGCAAAATACCCCTCTGTGCCACGACGAGATAGAGACTTGACTTTGACTGGACTTAGACTAAATTATTTCTATTAATTACACTTTGCTCGAATCGGACACCTTTTTTGGTAACAAACGGGGCACCTGGTTGGTAAACCTAATTCGAGTACGCTGAATCCTGTGGTGCTAACCGTTTTTTTAGGTTAGCTTTTGTTTAAAAGATAATTAAGATTGAAAATTATGGTTTCAAGTACCTAAAAACCCAATTTTTTTACCAATTATTGATTTTAAATCAATATATATACATCGAAAAAACATCTTGAATCGATCAAAAAAACATCCCACCAATGAAAATGTTTTCCGCCCTTTTTTAGTGGGCGTGGTCATTAAAAACTGTAAAAATAATGATAAAAACATAATTTATGAATTTATATGTTAATAATATCGGGATTTTTGGACTTTTTTTAATGGGGGAAAACTTGTACCCCAAGTGTCCTCTCTTATTTTATGGCTGGGTTATGTCAATAGCATGAGCAAACTATGACTAGAATACGACTGGACTATAATTATAATATTACTTTACAATGACTATGAGTTGGATGTGATTAGACCACGATAGGCTATGACTAAGAAACTAATATAAAATTTAGACTGCAGGTCTTGTAATATACTCACGATAGACTAGCAAGAGTGTTAGACTATGATTTCATTATGACTCGACTGTGATTGATGGTCAGGCTAACACTAGACTATGTCTGGACTCTGATTAAATACGATTGTAATAGCCGAAAATAACCCTAAACTATGATACAATTATGATGATATCATGACTAGGCTATGCTTAGACTAACACTGTGGAACGAATTGCAGTTAGCAAAAGTAAGGTCGATTCTGACATAAAAAAACTAACATAAAAAAACGCAGCGATACGGGTCTTCTAATTTATTCTCTCTTTTTACCCCTCACTCTCAGAATCAACCTAACTTTTGCTAACTTGAATTTGTTCCACAGTGTAATACTAGAGTATGACTTTGCCTACACCATGAATATGCCGTGACGAAGCTATAGCTAGAATATGATTATGCTACGACGAATATGAGTAAAATAGGCCTATAGCTAGGCTAATTGTAATGTGATCATTTAATGACAAGAGTATGACTATATAACTAAAATTAAGCTAAAATATAACTATAGTATGACTAGATGTTCACAAAACTATAAACAGACTGTGAGATTAGACTATACATAGACTATTAAAATAATAAGGATATGCTATGAAATAACTATGACTAGACTAGACAACGACTAAATTATGACTGTATGAATGTATTATGTATTCCATGATTTATTGTTATTAGATATAAAAATATGCATATGCTTATCTACAATTGCTACTTAAAACAAACGCACCATAATTCATGTGTTCATGGTGACAGTATTTACGTTTATAAACAATATGGTTTCCCTGTGGCTCTTAAAGATGCCGGTTGGTTAATTTTGTTGGCTTATTGTATATCTTTTAACCCATTAAAACACATTTATAATATAGATTTTATATTTTTCATTTCATTTATGAACATAAGTTTGGAAAAAATATTATTAATTATAAATAAATCGCTATCGATTTTGCCTGCAAACTTTAAATGGTAATTCAATTATTTTCGAATTTATTATTACAAAACAATAAACAAAATACAACAACAATTATAATAATAATGTTAATATACTTGATTATTACCACTACTATTGTAATTGTAATATTAAATAATTGAATTGGGTTTTACATTTTACAATTGAACACACACACAAATTCAATCCAAATACGTAGTAACTCATATTATTACTTGAACAAATATTGACTGAGAGAAATATAAAAAAAATCGTGAGAAAAAATTTTTTCTCAGCAATTTATTGTCGTAAATGAAGTAACTTTTTGGTGGTAAAAGTATTTTTTTCATAAAAAAAATACTCAAACTTGATTATTCCTTTCCTTTAAATTGATTAAAAAATTACTTTAGATAAAAGTGATTTTTTGATGGTAAAAATGTCTTTTTGGTGGTAAAACTGACTTTTTGGCGGCCAAAGACTTTTCGTGAGAAATACATATATTTTTGGTGAAAATAACCTTTTCATGAAAAAACTGTTCTGTTGGAGGTAAAAATGACTCTTTGGTGGTAAAAGCGACTCTTTATTATTAAAAGTTATTTTTGTTGTTAAAAGTGCCTTTTTTGTGGACAAAGTTATCTTTTTAGTACTTAAATTGACTTTTTGGTATTAAAATCAAATTTTTGGTGGTTAAAGTAACTTTTAAATGGTAAAATTGATTTTTTGGTGGTAAAAGTGAGTTTTTGTTGATAAAAATTACTTTTTGGTGGTAAAAGTAACTCTTTGGATGCAACAGTGATTTTTGGTGACAATAGTGACTTTTAGGTGGGTGGTAAAATCCACTTTTTGGTGGTAAAAGTGACTTTCTAGTGATAAGAATGACGTTTTGGTGATAAAGGTAATTTTTTGGTGATAAAACTTACTTTTTGGTTATAAAAGTGACATTTTGGTGGTAAAAGCTACTTTTTCTTGGTGTTAAAGTTACTTTTTGTGATAAGAGTAACTTTTTGGTGATAAAAGTAATTTCTTGGTGATAAATTTGATCTTTTTTTGTGAAAAATTACTTTTTGGTGGTAAAAGTGATTTTTTAGAGATGAAAGTTATTTTTGATGATAAAAGTTTCTTTTTGGTGTCAAAATTTTGTTTGAAAACATGACCCGTTGGAAGAAATTTGGTCTTTATTTGATTTTTTTTGAAAAAAAAAATAAAGGGTTCTAGTTTCATTTATTTTTAGAGGATTTATATGATTATTTTGTTTTTAACAATTCTAATTTCCTTAATAAAAAACCTTTATATGGGTAAAGTAAATTTACTACTCAGTTAATTTGAAACTACGGGTATATTTCACATACCTAATACTTACATCAAGACAATACAAATGTCATCGTAACTATACAGAAATTGTAGCTAAATAAAATTCTATTACTTACAAATAGGGTTTTCATAAAATATGCAAATTTATAAATATAAAAATAAATGCCTTTAGATGGGATTGTTAAAGTATCAGCTTTCTATTTTAATAGCCTTTACCAGACCCTATATAAGTGTGTCATTCATTCCGTGTATAATTTCTACAACATTAATTTCCGACCGCATAAAGTATTTACATTCTAAATTATACATAGAAAATGATATGATACGGCAATTCTAACGCATTAGTGATTGCAGGTTGGTTCTATTTAAAAAAAATTACATGAAATTTTTACAAAAAATTTTGAAAAAAAAAAATTTAAAAAAAGATGTTTACAAAAAAATTTCGAAAAAAATTATATAAAATTTAAAAAAAAAAATATAAAAAATTTTTACAAATTATTTAAAAAAAAATCAAAAAACATTTTTAAAAAATTTTTAAAAAAATATGTAAAAAAATATTCAGAAATAATTTAAAAAAAAATATTCCAAACAATTTTTGATGAAATTTTAGCAAAAAATGTTCGATAAAATTTGAAGGATGCAGGAAGGTTCTATTAAACAAAAAATTACAATAAAATTTTGAAAAAAAATTGTTTACAAAAACTTTCGAAAAAAATTTACATAAATTTAAAATTTTTACAAAAAATTTTTACAAATTAATTAAAAAAAAAACAAAAAATATTAAAAAAAAAATATTCAGAAATAATTAAAAAAAAATCTCAAAAATTTTTCGATCAATTTTTAACGAAAAATTTTCGATAAAATGAAAAAATTCGATAACAATTTTATAAGATTCGGTATGGCCGAATATAGCACTCTTACTTGTTTAAAATGAAATAAAATCTGTATTCCTAAATACTATTACAATAAAATTTCAGTTATTTGCTTGCTTAACGACACGCTAACCCTATTTTTAGTTCTTTTCCTTATTGTTCTCCAACACATACATACGAGTATGTGTATGTATAATACCTTAGTGTTTCTGTGTGATTATATTTCAATTTATTCATATCCGCACATACAAATATATTTCCTTAAGTAAAGGTGTACTTATCATTTGTGGTAACAACCATATCGACAACAGCAACAACCACTACAACAAAGCAACAATACTGTAACACAGTAACAACACTTACTTGTGTGGAAAATAAGATTTAATATCCACAGATTGCCAACAATTATGTCTGGCATTTAGCCAAAATCTAATAATATTAATAAATATGATGTGATACAATCTGAGAGATGATCAAAGACTTTGTAATGCAAGAAGTCAAGAAGATTTGCAAAATGATTTATGTAAATTTTGTAGTTGATGTATGTAAATCTTTACAAAAAAATATACACAAATACGAGTATAATGCATTAAGCAGCAGAAATTATGTTTAAAAGATTTGTAATAATAATTAAATACAATCATATGAATATTTTAATATATAGTATTAATCAGAAAAACAAACTGAAAAGTATACAATGTTTAAATGTAGGAAATAATTAGAATTTTATTTATATATTGCTTCTTATGACAAGACTATAACTAAAATAAATGGACTGTAATTAGTCTTTAACTCAAATCTGGAAACTATTAACGGACTATGAGTAAAATGTCGCAAGACTATTACTATTGTAAGAAAATTAGCACTGTGTAATGAAATAATTATAAGTCTATTGGACTTTGTATAAGAAAGCTCTTGGTAGACTAAGACTAGACTATAAATAGACAACGAATATGGAATGATTAGCTATGGGAGTAAAAGGCCATGACTATATTAACTTTAATACTAAACTGTGAAAAAACTCTTGCTAAATTACAATATATGTATCATAGCAAGACTTTAACATTTAAAATAATATGAATGGATTAACATTTGAATATGTACAAATTATGGCTATAAATATTATAAGAATATCAATAGTTTCTGAATATGATTAAATCATTATGACTTCACTTGGCCAAACTATGAAAATTACCAGTCTAGAAATAGATCACGATATGATGATAAGAATATTCCTATAGTAAAACTAGAGTATATTTCAACTAGAGTAAAATTATGTTATTATTAGAGTATGAATATGCTATATTAGACAATGACTTAACTATGATAATGAATTAACTATGCCTAGAGTGCGACGAGACTATGAGTGGACTATAACTAGACTATGAGTGGACTATTACTATACTATGACGTGATCATGACTAGACTATGATTAGAATATAACTGGAATATGATTAGACTGTGACTAGACTATGACTAGAATATAACTAAAATATGACTAGACTGTGACTGGACTATGACTAGACTATGAATTTACTATGACGTGACCATGGCTAGACTATGCCTAGAATATAATTGGAAAATGACTAGATTGTGACGAGACTACGACTAGACTACGACTATGACTAGACTATAACTAAGAATATAGCTGGAAAATAACAAGACTGTGACTAGACTTTGATTATACTATAACTAGACTATGGCCAGAATATAACAGGAATATAACTGGAATATGACTAGACTTTGCCTAGACTATGACTAGACTATGGCTAGACTATGAGTAGACTATGACTAGAATATAACTGGAATATGACTAGACTGTGTCTAGACTATGATTAGACTATGACTAGACTATAACTAGACTATGACTAGAATATAACTGGAATATGACTAGACTGTGACTAGACTATGCTTAGACTATGACTAGACTAGACTATGACTAGACTATACTATGACTATACTATGACTAGAATATAACTGGAATATGACTAGGCTATGACTAGACTATGACTAGACTATGACTATACTATGCCTAGACTATGACTAGAATATAACTGGAATATGACTAGACTATGCCTACACTAGACTTTGACTGAACTATGACTAGACTATGACTATACTATAACGTATCCATGACTAGACTATGACTAGAATATGACAAGACTATGACTAGACTATGACTAGACTATGTCTAGACTATATCTAGACTATGCCTAGACTAATCCTAGAATATAACTGGAAAATTACTAGACTGTGACTAGACAATCACCAGACTATGACTATACTATGACTAAAATATAACTGGAATATGACTAGACTATGACTTGACTATGACCAGACTATAACTAGACTATGAGTAGACTATGACTACACTATGACTAACTTACTACAAGGCCCATTATTATAACTTACCAATAGGTAAAGTTAGGATTTTATCGGAGATATTAGTCGATTTTCATAATAGTAACGATGGTAAGGCTACTTACTTAACTTGCCGTTATAGAACGCGATAGTTAAATATTATTTTTAACTGACTTATAATACCGAAAAGCTATTTATCGCTACGATAGCTATTGGCAAGTTATAAAAATGGGCCTAAGGCTGGTTTCTCACTGCAATATTTTTAATACTATTATTACATTATGACCATACTATGACTATGAATAGACTATGATTAAACTATGACTAGATTATATAATATGTGGCCGTATTATAATGATAAGCGTTCTGTTCAATTGATAAATAAGAACAGGAACGACATCAGGGGTACTGGCTGTGCTAACAGGGTGTTCGTTCCAAATGCTAGTAGACATGAACTACCCTCTCTGTTTTAGGTAAGGCTGAATAAAAGATGACCTGATGATCTGAGCTATCGGAAACCAACCTAGGTGATATCACTATATCAAGATATCTCAATGCGATAGGATGGTTCTAAATATCCACTAAGGTCCTAAGAGGTGGTATTAAAATGGAATCTATTGATTTTACTTAAAACATTGCGCGTAGCAAGCTGCTACATATAACAGCAAACACTTTGAATAAACTATAACTAGACATTAAGTAGCTTTACTATGAATTAGACTTTTATTGAGATTATTTTTTTTTTCGCTCTTTAATAAACTGCTACTAAAAATCTGGTATAAAATTGTTTTAAGTTTCAGCAACATTAAATTCTAAAACATTACAAAAAAAGTATAGTTTAACAACAATTAAGTTAGTTTCCTAGTTACATTATAATCGTATTACAATTGACGGCTGTGCTGCACTTGTGCGAAAAAATTACTTGTACATAAAATTGTTTTATTCTGTATATTTTTGCCTCTTTTTTTGCTTGCAAAAAATTTAGGTCAATTCTCTATCTAACACTTCTACGTATATATCAAACTAAAATTTTTCATGTTGATGAAAGCCGCAACTCAACAGTCAAATGAAAAATATACCAAAAAAAATTTACACCGAAAAAAAAAAAATTATTCCCAACGCTTATACTTATTTATTTGTTTATATTCGAAGCTCTCAAAAATTGACAATTCGTATTACTTAAATAACAATACCGCTTCGTAGTGCTTACTTTTGTTATATTTGACATCATTAAATTAAAAAACTATTTTTTTCAGTACTTAAATATTAGTATATGTGTTTTTGGTCGTTTTGGGTTCTATAAAACAACTTCATTACTAACCATATCATTGTGGAAATGTAAATATATTGTCACATCCAGTAAGCCTATGGGACAATTCAATGCGCGAAATGTCATTTATATTCGTTTTGTTAGAGACATGAAAACATTATTAGATGACACTGTACATACACACTCTATTTTTTTAAGATTTTTATTTGTCTCTGAGTATCGCTGTGTATCTCCATGTATCAAACCCAAATGTTGACTATATATGTAGGTATAAAACTGCATGTATATGCAAAGAATAAATTCAAATATATCTGTCGAAGAATTAAATACATCTGCAGTATAACAAATTTAGTTTTTTTGCTGTTTGTTTTTGTATGACAAACAGATTCTAAAGCTCTCTTTTGCATATTATTGCTACTGTGGTGATAAATTTAAACGCAGAACAAACACCCAGCACTTTCCACAAAAATATTTCTTCTCCTATTTACATCTTTTTAGGTTCAATCATTATTAGATGCTTGATTGTTTGCTGTATGCGGATTTACTATCCAATGTCTAAGCGTATTTACTGAAAAACACAAATGTTATGTAAATTCGGAAACGGAAGTGCAATGGTCCTTATTGAAAATATTTCATATAAAAAAATTTCCGTCCTGCTTTAAAGAGTTTGTAAAAAGTATTTTCTTTATGCTATAACAAATTATTAAATTTGTAAAGAAATATGCCACTGGAAGTCTTCATATTTAAGAAATTCACATTGTATAGTATTTTATACCACAATTATATGCATAGTTTGGCCATATTAAAGATATAGTCATATCATAATCTTATAATAGTCCAATTGTGCTATTTTCATAGACCAGTCTGCGTGCAGTATTATTCTAGGTAATAATCTAAAAATATCTATTCATAATTTAGATCAACTGTAGTCATAGCCTTCTCATAGTCCGGTAAAAATCAAGTCATAGTATTCTTAATGTCTAGTAATATCTGGTCATAATAAAGTCATCTTTAGGCCTTAGTCTAGTAATAGTATATTCATTGCCTTGTCATAGTCTCGTTATAGCTTATACAGTGCACTCATTGCCTCGAATTAGACAAATCTTACACTAGTTATGTCCTTGTCAAATTGTAACCCTTTTAGTGATATTCTTAACCTCTATCTATTCAAAGTCTAAATATGTATAATGGAATTAGAAGCAGGCGATCCATTCAAAAAAATACATAGTCTAGCCATAGTCTGGTCATATTCTAGTCATAGTCTAGTCATAGTCTAGTCATAGTCTAGTCATAGTCTAGTCATAGTCTAGTCATAGTCTAGTCATAGCCTAGTCATAGTCTAGTCATAGTCTAGTCATAGTCTAGTCATAGTCTAGTCATAGTCTAGTCATAGTCTAGTCATAGTCTAGTCATAGTCTAGTCATAGTCTAGTCATAGTCTAGTCATAGTCTAGTCATAGTCTAGTCATAGTCTAGTCATAGTCTAGTCATAGTCTAGTCATAGTCTAGTCATAGTCTAGTCATAGTCTAGTCATAGTCTAGTCATAGTCATAGTCTAGTCATAGTCTAGTCATAGTCTAGTCATAGTCTAGTCATAGTCTAGTCATAGTCTAGTCATAGTCTAGTCATAGTCTAGTCATAGTCTAGTCATAGTCTAGTAATAGTCTAGTCATAGTCTAGTCATAGTCTAGTCATAGTCTAGTCATAGTCTAGTCATAGTCTAGTCATAGTCTAGTCATAGTCTAGTCATAGTCTAGTCATAGTCTAGTCATAGTCTAGTCATAGTCTAGTCATAGTCTAGTCATAGTCTAGTCATAGTCTAGTCATAGTCTAGTCATAGTCTAGTCATAGTCTAGTCATAGTCTAGTCATAGTCATAGTCTAGTCATAGTCTAGTCATAGTCTAGTCATAGTCTAGTCATAGTCTAGTCATAGTCTAGTCATCGTCTAGTCATCGTCTAGTCATAGGCTAGTCATAGTCTAGTCATAGTCTAGTCATAGTCTAGTAATAGTCTAGTCATAGTCTAGTCATAGTCTAGTCATAGTCTAGTCATAGTCTAGTCATAGTCTAGTCATAGTCTAGTCATAGTCTAGTCATAGTCTAGTCATAGTCTAGTCATAGTCTAGTCATAGTCTAGTCATAGTCTAGTCATAGTCTAGTCATAGTCTAGTCATAGTCTAGTCATAGTCTAGTCATCGTCTACTCATAGTCTAGTCATAGTCTAGTCATAGTCTAGTCATAGTCTAGTCATAGTCTAGTCATAATCTAGTCATAGTCTAGTCATAGTCTAGTCATAGTCTAGTCATAGTCTAGTCATAGTCTTGTCATAGTCTTGTCATAGTCTAGTCATAGTTTGGTCATAGTCTATTCATAGTCTAGTCATAGTCTAGTCATAGTCTAGTCATAGTCTAGTCTTGGCCTAGTCATAGTCATAGTCTAGTCATAGTCTAGTCATAGTCTAGTCATAGTCTAGTCATAGTCTAGTCATCGTCTAGTCATCGTCTAGTCATAGGCTAGTCATAGTCTAGTCATAGTCTAGTCATAGTCTAGTAATAGTCTAGTCATAGTCTAGTCATAGTCTAGTCATAGTCTAGTCATAGTCTAGTCATAGTCTAGTCATAGTCTAGTCATAGTCTAGTCATAGTCTAGCCATAGTCTAGTCATAGTCTAGTCATAGTCTAGTCATAGTCTAGTCATAGTCTAGTCATAGTCTAGTCATAGTCTAGTCATAGTCTAGTCATCGTCTACTCATAGTCTAGTCATAGTCTAGTCATAGTCTAGTCATAGTCTAGTCATAGTCTAGTCATAGTCTAGTCATAATCTAGTCATAGTCTAGTCATAGTCTAGTCATAGTCTAGTCATAGTCTAGTCATAGTCTAGTCATAGTCTAGTCATAGTCTTGTCATAGGCTTGTCATAGTCTAGTCATAGTCTGGTCATAGTCTATTCATAGTCTAGTCATAGTCTAGTCATAGTCTAGTCATAGTCTAGTCATAGCCTAGTAGTCATAGTCTTTAGGGCTAAGAAATATTTTGGCTTTATTGATATTATTAGTCCAGTCGTGTTCTTGCCAACTCATAGTCTAAACATATTATTTTTATTGTCTAGTCAAATTCCGGTAATAGTCTCTAGTTAGTCTAGTCATAGAATATTAAGAGTCCAATAACAATTTATTCAAATTCTATTTATAGTCTAGTCATAGTTTAGCTTCTATTAGTCATAGTTTGTTCATATATAAGTGCAAGTTTATGTCTATTCATAGTAAATTTATGTAGTCATAGTTAGGTAAAGTTCTATTCACAGTCTGTGATTAGGATATAATAGTATAGCCGCAGTATGGTAATATTGTAAAATTTATGCAATTATTATTAGATTTAAGAATTGTATAAAAATGTTTTAAAAATAAAACTTCAGTACTGAAAATTCGTTCATATGACTTTAAAATTTTCTTTTGTTTTCACCGGATGTATGTTACCCATTTGATTGGTAAAACTGTGTTTATTGCCAAAATTGGACAAATTTGTTTCCTTTCTCTCTCTCTCTCTGCACTCGGGATAAATGTTTAGTGGTTAGAGTTGAATTTATTTATTGATTGCACTTCAGCATACATATTCACTAAAAGGGTGTTTACTTGTATGCATATCAACAACATACAAGTGTATGTTCCAAAATACCAAAATATGAAAACAAATACTTATTTTTTTATTTCGGCTTGATACGTTATGATACATTGTCTCAGTTGGGATTTATAGTTGGTTGAATTTTATATCTATATTTATATATATTTTACAATAACCTTTTGTCAGGTGCCTAGTTTTTGCTCAAACTCAATGACCGCATAAGAGCAGTCAAAATTTTATATTCATATGGTTCATGGAGATGTCCTCAATAATCAAACGAACGGAAACCTTTTTTATGCCAAACAAACCGTAGCTGGCCAAGCAAATGAAGTTATTCTTAAAATTTGCATTGATCAGGAATGAGTGCGTTATTACCTTTTAAGCAGAAATTATGGAAAAAAATTAAGTTGACAACAAAAGTGTTTATGATTCCAAAAATAATTTACTTTAATAAATATTAGACCGGCTTTTTAAACATTTTATATACATATACATACATATAAATTTTTTTATAACGCAATATTAGCAGAATATTTAAATTCAAATAAGTAGATAAAATTGGGTATAATTCGTACTGGGTGACCAGCAGTATTATATTTCTTTGTTTCAAAACTGTTTATGATAAGAATTTTAAATATACGAACAGCACATTTATTTTATAATTTATAATATTAAACTTATTTATTTTTGAAGACAAAAGGAGATTTTTTGTGAAATAATAAAGTGTATATTTTTGTAAAAAGTCTACTTTCTGCCAAAAAAGTCATTTTTTTGTAAAAAAAAGTCGTTTTTTGAAAAAAAGTTCTTTTCTGATTAAAACTAATGCAATTTTTCCAAAGAATTCTTACAAAAAAAAATACTTTTTGGTGTAAAAAAATTAATTTTTGTAAAGGAAATTTGCTCCTTGGGAAAAGAAATACTTTTTGTAAAAAACTTTTCTATTACTTCTTACAACTAGAGTTGGAATAAACTGACCAGTGTAGGTATTAAGTAAAAAAATATATATACACTATTGGTTATTATTGTTTTGTCTAAGCTTTAATACTTTGTTTTTAATTTCTTAAACATAATTCTCATTTTGTTAAGAAAATTTTTAATATAAAAATAATTTTTGGCTTACATACCTAAATTTTGGATAAAGGTTTACTGATGAGCTAAATTAAGCCTTTGGAAAGTTGGCCATAGTAACTATGCGAAAATAAAATTATTTATGTAAATAAAGGGTTTTAAACAAAAAGTTTTTTTTTGTGAAAAAAGCGATTTTTTGCTAGAAAATAAATTATTTTCTGAAAATAAGTAATTTTTTGTGAAAAAAAAAATTGGTGGAAAAAAGTATTTTTTGAAAATTTTATGAAAAAAGATTTGATTTTGGGTGCAAAAATGCCTTTAAAAAAATTACTTTTAAGGAAAAAAGCCAATTTTTGAAAAAAAGAGTTTTTGTAAAAATGCGAATTATGTATCATAAAAAATGACTTTTTGTAAATATTTTTTTTGCGGAATAAAGTACGTTTTAGCAAAAAAAAAATAACTTTTTGCGCGTTTTGTAAAAGGTGTCTTTTCGTTTTCTTATAAGAAGAGATTATTAAAAACAAGTAAAAGTACTATATTCGGCCGTGCCGAATCTTCTATACCCTTCACCGCGGTGATTTTATTTATACTGACATGTACAGCATTATCCATATTGTTGACTCTTTACTTAAATTAAGTCGTATGAGAAAAATTCATTATTTATGCTTTAAAGAAATGGAAGACAAATGAAAACCAATTCCTTTGGCTACAATTGTCGCCGTGTTGTCAGCTACTTAATGATATTGAAGACGACAGTTACATCGTAATCTCTGACATTGTTGTAGAAATACTGATTTTGCTTTTATAAAATTAAATAACTTTTTTAAAAAAATTATAAATATTTCCTCCAAAACTTTTTGTTTGTATATGAATTTGTAATTTCCAATTTTGTGACATTTTCTTTTGTTGAATAAAATACAAATTAGCCTAAGTTTACGACAGCCACAACGGTGGTCGTGTGTGTAGCCATGTAGCTTTGCTGGCTTATAAATAATCGTTTACCTATAAACGTGTGTATTTTATTTTTGACAGTTTGTAGTCGGTATCCTGATGATGACTATGTGTTTATTTAAAAATCAAACGTATTTAAAAAATAAAACGCATTTAAAATATAGTCACTTTATATACATACATACATACATACATACATACATACATACATACATACATACATACATACATACATACATACATACATACATACATACATACATACATACATACATACATACATACATACATACATACATACATACATACATACATACATACATACATACATACATATGTATATTCTTAATATTAAATATATGTTATGTTACAGTCATGATTTTCATTTTTGAAGAAATATGGAAATTTTTGTTTTAATTTTTCGAAAATTATTTGTAAATATTTTTTGTAAAATTATTTTTTTAAAAATTTTTTGTAAAATTTTTTTCGAAAATTTTTTGGAAAATTTAAAAAATTTTTTTTTCGAATATTTTTCTGTAAAATATCTTTTTGAAAATTTTTTGTAAATTTTTTTTTAAATTTAAAAATTTTTTTTATAAATTGTATTGAATTTTTTTTGTTAAATTTAGGACCTTTCTGCAATCTATATTGAGTTAGAATGTTCAGACTAAAGCAAAAAGTTCCTTACAAAAAAAAATTTCCTCATATTGACCCCACATGTGCCTTTTATGTCCTCCTATTTACCAGTGGGTACCCTGTGGGTCCATTGGCTACCTCTATGTATATTGCTTTCTATAAAGGTCTCTAATACAAATCAAAGCATAAAAAAACTACCAAAATAAAAACAAACAAAAATCGACCCTCGCAGGGGGTTATTGATCCCCCGATATCTGTATGCACTCCTTGCGATCTACCTGTCGCAGTCTAATATGTATTTGACAAAAAAGGCAAAAGAGAATCATTAAAGCCGAAAAAAATTAAAAAAACATGAACAAAATATAGGTGGGCATGGTTTTTGGCCCTCAGCCTCCAAAGGAATGATCCGATGTTGCTGAATTGCAATACCAAAATTTTCGAAACTATGCCTGACAGATTGGTGTGCTTAAATTTTTTGTATCTCTTCTGGTGCCTTGGCAAATGACATTACAACACTGACACGGACAGACGGACAACGCTTAATCAACTTTTGTATGTATAAGGATCCAGAATATATATACTTTATGGGGTCGGAAGTGAATATTGTAGAAATTACACATGGAATGACAAATTTAGATATACCCTTTCCACCTGTGGTGAAGGGTATAAAAAGTGATTCTGTAAAAGTTCGTTTTTTCTGAAAAAGTGACTTTATAAAATTATGAATTTATGTGAAAAAGTGACTTTTTGTGAAAAATTTACGTTTTTGAACAAATAAATGTTTTCTAAAAAGCAATATGTGTGAAAAAGTAATTTTTCAAAAATCGATTATTGTATAGAAGATACATATTCCGAAAAAAGGTACTTTCAGTTAAAAAAATTTGGTTTTTGTGATTTAATGTGTAACAAGTAAAAGTTCTGTATTCGGCCATGACGACCTTCACAATAGCAATGTTAAATATTCCCTTACTCTGTTATGTTTCCCACTTACACAATAATATAAATTCGGTTTTTACTTTTATGATTTCCAACAAATATAATATAAAGTTATAAAATATTTTATCGAAAATTTTGTGAAAAAATTATATCGAAAATTTTATGCAAAAATTTTATCGAAAATTTTATGTAAAAAAATTTGTTGAAGTTTTTATCGATAATTTTTTTTTTGTAAACAGTTTATGGAAAATTTTGTAAAAAAATTACATCGAAAATTTTTGTAAAAATTTTATGGAAAATTTTGTAAAAAAAATTAAATCCAAAAATTATGTAAAAATTTTATTGAAAAATTTATCTAAAATTTTATGTAAAAAGTTTATTGAAATTTGTTTGTTCATATTTTATCGAAAATTTTTTGTTAAAATTTTATCGAAATTGTTTTGTAGAAAGGTAGTTGAAATTTTTTTTTAAATTTTTTAAAAAATTTGTTGTAAAATTTTTATGGATTTTTTTTTTTGTAAAACTGTATAAAATATTCCCTTACTCTGTTATGTTTCCCACTTACACAATAATATAAATTCGGTTTTTACTTTTATGATTTCCAACAAATATAATATAAAGTTATAAAATATTTTATCGAAAATTTTGTGAAAAAATTATATCGAAAATTTTATGTAAAAATTTTATCGAAAATTTTATGTAAAAAAATTTGTTGAAGTTTTTATCGATAATTTTTTTTTGTAAACAGTTTATGGAAAATTTTGTAAAAAAATTACATCGAAAATTTTTGTAAAAATTTTATGGAAAATTTTGTAAAAAAAATTAAATCCAAAAATTATGTAAAAATTTTATTGAAAAATTTATCTAAAATTTTATGTAAAAAGTTTATTGAAATTTGTTTGTTCATATTTTATCGAAAATTTTTTGTTAAAATCGAAATTGTTTTGTAGAAAGGTAGTTGAAATTTTTTTTTAAATTTTTTAAAAAATTTGTTGTAAAATTTTTATGGATTTTTTTTTGTAAAACTGTTGTCGAAAATTGTTTGTAAAAATTTTATCGATTTTTTTTTTAATAGTTTTATCGAAAATTATTTGTTGAAATTTGAACGAAAATTTTTTGTCAAAATTTGATGGATAGTTTTTTATAAAAATTTTGCAGATTTTTTTTTTAAATAGGACCTTCCTGCAATCTATATTGCGTTAAAATATTCAGACTAAAGGTTATTGGGTGACAACCCAATTTACCTATTGTCTGATGCTGGTTCCCAGTGGGCACCCTATGGGTTTATCGGCTACCTCTATATGTATTATATAAAGGCCTTTAATACAAATCAAAGCAGAAAAACCTGTGGTGAAGGGTATAGAAATAAATTTTGCGAATTTTTTTTTGTAAATAAACGTGAGCTTTTGTTCTCCATCATTGAAAGCATATTATTTTTGCAAACAAAAGATAAGGAGAAATATTTTTGTTTATAGTGTGTAATTTTGCTTTGCAGATTTCTTTAACCGCTTCGCATGCTGATTAGCTGAAAGTAAATAAAATTAAAAACATAAAAAACTTCATAAAAAATCAAATTAAAAATACCAAATTACTTGTATAAATTCTAAGATAAAAAGAGCTGGAGTATAGCCAGCCGATTTACCAATATTCAGCTTTGATAAACTCAGCACTTTTTTCATCCAAATAACTTTAGGGCAAGTATTTAATTTAATTTACACTGCAAAGGCATTTGAAAATTAAACGTTGATTAAAAAGGTTGTTTAAAAATTTATTGAAAGCAACGTAGGAAAATCCTAAATCATCCTTAATGTTACAGCAAGTAGAAATTGAGTCCGCCAAAGTACCTCCTCTTAAGGCAGCTGCAAATTACACATCATGCTGTCTTCATGAAGCTGTTCGAATAAGAACTGGTATTGAACAACAAGCCGAGCTTAATATACAAACAATACCTGCGTTTTTTCATGAACATTGCCAACGGTTTAAAGACTTACCTGCTTTGGCATATGAAACGACTCGAGGAAACTCTTCGATCAGTGAATGGACAACAGTTACTTATGCTGAATACGAAAAAAATGTAGAACAATGCGCTCTACTTTTACTGCATCTGGGTGTTAAACCTCATACTTCTGTTGGCATATTGGCTTTTAATTGTCCCGAATGGTTTTATGTAGAAATGGCTGCTTTGCGTATTGGTGCTGTGGTCGCTGGTATTTATACCAGCAACTCATCGGATGCTGTTCATCATGTCTTGGAGGCATCAGATGCCATCGTTTGTTTGGTGGATGATGCTCAGCAAATGTCAAAAGTGCGTGCAGTTAAATCACGTTTGAATCAATTGAGTGCTGTTGTTCAATTAAACGGTCCCTACGATGAGTTCGTTGGCAATGAGACCGGTTATTATCGCTGGAAGGATTTGTTTGAAATGCAATTTCATTCAACACTTCGTGAAGAGTTGGTGTTGTGTGAACGTGATGTGGCGGCTAATCAGTGTGCGCTATTAATATTTACGGTAAGTTTGTGCTGTGCTCTGCTTTCGCTCGGAAGTTTGGTTTATTGCTTGATTAAGATTGTGGTGTTTTTTATCTTGTTTTTGTTGATGTTGGTTGATGTGATATAATTTACTGGAATTGAAAAATGTTTAAGTGAATTATGTTTGTGTTGCCAGTTATCTCGGTTGGTTATTCAGTTAGTTTTGTGTGGTATTGGTGTTGGTTGCAGTACGGTCGTAAATCAATGTTTAAGTTTTAATAGTTTGCAGTTCGTTTATTTAATTCTAACAAAACTAATTTGGCTCATAAGTTACTTTAATTTGGCGTAAATTAACTTTTAAAATGAAAATTTAATAACACCAAAGCTTATAAGCTTGGGAGTGAGAATGTTTAAAATTTCATACTATTTGGCACCTCACAACATTTTGTAATTAGTTTGAATTTTTTTTTGATATATGAAAAAATTGCTTATTGTGAATAATAAGTTGTTTTTTTATATAAAAAAGGCAACATTTTGTAAAAAGAATTACAAAAAGTTTTGGAACAAATTTAATATATTCTCTTGCCCGTTTACCTTTCTAAAAAGATATTCATTATAAAATATCATAAGCAATTCCAAATTAAAATTGATTTATTTCAAATTCTAAACCATAATTGATTTAAAATATAAAGATAGATAGACGGACATAAATTTTATTCTTAAAATTATAAAAGAAGTATTCTGTACACCCTTTAATAGTCAATTATATTTTATATATGTAGTTGTCGATATTGCGCACAATCTCAAATAACTCTGTGCAAAAGATTGTCCCATATACGTAAAAATCACTTCCTATATATGTACATAGGTCACCCTTTAGTTTTTAGGGTTCCGTACACAAAGTGTAAAAACGAAACCCTATTGTTTTCGCTACAATGTCTGTCCGTCTGTCCGCCTGTCAGCGCCTTTTATCTCTGGAACCGTAATAGGTAGACTCTTGAAATTTTCACAGATGATGTATAGTTGTTGCCGCTATAGCAGCAAATACTAAAACTTATAGGGTGTTCCAATAGAGAGGTGTTATTTACGAAAATGTGTTTATTTCTTGAACTGTAGGAGAAATACACTTGAAATTTACTAACAGTTATTAAAACTTAGTTCGCTATATAAACAAGTATAAAAAAATAAACCTAAAAATTAAAGGGTGTTCCGATAGTAGTGTGATTTGCATGTATAAGGCCTAAGTTTTGAACCGTAATAGGTAGGCGCTTGAAGTTTTCACAGTAAGTATATAACTGTGACCGCTATACTAGCAAATACTAAAACTTATAGGGTGTTCCGATAGAGAGGTGTTATTCACGAATATGTGCTTATTTCTTGAACTGTAGGAGGAATTCACTAAAAATATGAAAGCACTAAATTAAAATTAGTTCACTATATAAACAAGTCTGAAAAAAATAAACCTAAAAATTAAAGGGTGTTCTGATAGTGGAGTGATTTGCATCTGTAAGGCCTAAGTTTTGAACCATAATAGGTAGACTCTTGAAAATTTTACCAAAGGTGTATAACTATGGCCGCTGTAGCAAAAAATATTAAAACTTATAGGGTGTTTCGATAGAGAGGTGTTATTTACGAATATGTGTTTATTTCTTACAAACAGTAATTAAAACTTAGTTCGCTTTATAGACAAGTCTAAAAAAATAAACCTAAAAATTAAAGGGTGTTCCGATAGTGGTGTGCTTTGTATGTGTAAGGCCTAAGTTTTGAACCATAATAGGTAGACTCTTGAAAATTTTACCAAAAGTGTATTACTGCGGCCACAATAGCAAAAAATACTAAAACGTAGGGTGTTCCAAAAGTGACGTGTTATTTACGTTTATATATTTTTGTTGTAATGTTGTATGTTTTTTTGAGCTGCAAGAGGAAACCACTTACAATTTGCAGACTGTAATTAAAACTATGTTTGTTTTATAAACAAGTATACAAAATTGAACTTCAATATTAAAGGGTGTTCCAATAGTGACGTGATTTGCATGTATATATCCTAAGTTTTGAATGAATAGGTGGAATCTTGAAATTTTTACAGGAGGTGTATAACTATGTCCACTATAACAAATAATAAAAATTAAAGGGTTTTCCGCCAGTGACGTGATTTTCATGTATAAAGCCTTATTTCTTGAACCGTAACATGTAGACTCTTGAAATTTTGCACAGATGTGTTGCCACGGCCTATATGACAATTACTAAAAATTAAAGGGTGTTCCGACAGTGACATGTTTTTCACTTATAGTGACTTTTTTTTTAATCGCAATAAGTAGACTTTTAATATATTTATAGAAAGGAAGTTGCCATGGCCACTATAATGAATAAGAAAATTAAAGGGTGTTCTGACAGTGACAAGATTTTATAAACCGTAATAGATACCCTCTTGAAATGTTTACAGTAGATGTGTTACTTCGGCCGCTTTAACAAATACTTAAAATTGAAGTGTGTCCATTAGTAACGTGTTTTTCACGAATATTACCTTATTTTTTTAACCGCAATAGGTAGGCTCCTGATATTTTAATAGAAAGTGTATTACCATGGCCGCTATAAAATCAATTACATGTTAAAATTTAAAGGGTGTTCTAATTATGATGCAATTTTCGCGAATATTACTTTAATTTTAAAATTTAAGGGTGTCCCGTAAGACATAAAGAAATAAACAACTGAAATTTTTAAATTACACTGAACATAGTACGGAACCCTACGTGTGTGAGTGTAATTCGCACTTGACTAATTTATTTTATGTTATAGTCTCTTTTATTGAAGTACACTCACTGTGCCTAATACTATATGCTATATTCGGCCATGCTGAATCTTATATACCCTTCACCATAGTATCGTTAAGTATTCCCTTACGCTGTCATGTTTCCCAATTTCACAATACACATATAGAAAATTATTTTTTTTTAATTTTTATCAAAAATTTGTGTTAAAATTTTATTGAATATTTGTGTTTAAATTTTATCAAAACTTTTTTCTAAAAATGTTCTCGGAAATTTTTTGTAAAAATCATATCGAAAATTTTTTGTAAATATATTACCAAAAATTTGTTGTAAAAATTTTATCAAAAATTTTGTCGAAAGTTTTTCGTAAAAATCTTATGGAAAATTTTTTGCACAAGATTCATCATTTGTTTTCTATCAAAAATTCGTTGAAAAATTTTATCGCAAATTTTTTGTTAAAATTTTCAATAATTTCAAGTATTTTGTAAAAATTTTACAGAATATTTTTTTTTTAAATTTTGTCGAAAATTTTTTGTTAAAATTTGATTGTAAATTTTTTGTAAATATTTTATCAAAATTTTTTTGTTAAAATTTTAAGAATTTTTTTTTTTAACTTTATCGAAATTTTTTAGAACAATTTTGTAAAAATTTTGTGAAAGTTTTCCATAAGAAAACTTTCTATAAAAAATTCTATCGAAAGTTTTTTGCAAGAATTTAATCGAAAATTTTTGTATAAATTTTTTCGAAAATGTTTTGTAAAAATTTAATTGAAAATAATTTGTTAAATTTTATAGAAAATCTTGGCAAAAATTATCGATATTTTTTTGTTAAAATTTTATCAAAAATTTTTTGTTACAGTTACCAAAAATTTTTTTTTATTTTATTGAAAATATTTTGTTAAATTTTTTGAATAATTTTCGATAAGAAAACTTTTTATAAAAAAATTTATCGAAAGGTTTTTGCAAAAAATTAATCGAAAATTTTTTGGATAAATTTTTTCGAAAATGTTTTGTTAAAATTTAATTGAAAACGATTTGAAATGATCCATTAGATACATTTGATGCATTTGGGACGAAGAGCAACCTGAAGAGATTCAAGAGCTGCCAATGCATCTAGAAAAAACGACGGTTTGTGGGCAGGTGGAATCATCGGTCCTTATTTCTTTAAAAATTATGCCGGTGAGAACGTAACCGTCAATCGCGACCGTTATCGTGTAATGATAATCGACTATTTGATGCCTGAAATTGAAGCTCGTGATTTTGGCGACATTTGGCTTCAGCAAGACGGCGCCACTTCCCACACATCGCATCAATGAATGGATTTATTGAGAAAACATTTCGGTGAGCACATAATTTCACGTTTTGGGCCGGTCGATTGGGTACCAAGATTGTGTGATATCACACCGTTAGACTTTTTTCTGTGGGCATATGTAAAGTCTAAAGTTTATGCGTACAAATCCGCTTCGATTCAGGCCTTGGAGGAAAACATCACGTGTGTCATTCGCCAGTTACCAGTCGAAATGCTCGAACGAGTCATAGAAAATTGGACTCAACGGATGGACCATCTGCGACGTAGCAACGGCCAATATTTGATAGACATCATCTTCAAAAAATAAATGCCAAAGAATATTCTTTCAAATGATAATAAACATTCTAAAATAAATTTGATTTTTTTGTGTTTTTCTTTAAAAAAGGGAACCTCGAAATGGATCACCCCTTGTAATGATCTAGAATATATACTAATATATAATTTAGGGTTCGGAAATGAATATTGTAGAAATTACATACGGAATAACAAATTTATATGTACCCTTTCTACCTGTGTAAATTTCAAGTGTCTAGCTATAAAGGTTTAAAAGGCCATATGTACCAAATTAAGAGATTCTAGGGGTACCCTATAACATTTATTTCTTATACTTTATTGCGAATATAATAATATAAACTTGGTGTAAATTTAAAGTGTTGGTCTTTAACAGTTGAAAAGATAAGTCCATATATACTAAATTATGGTACCTGTGGGACACCTTTTAAATTTTATTTTTTATTCTTGTTATTTTGGTAAATATACTAATACAAATTCTGTATAAATTTCAAGCTTTTATTAATAACGTTTCAAAAAATAAAGGCATATATGTCAAATAACGTCACATCTGGGGACACCCTTTAAAATAAATTTTTTGTATTTGTTATTGAAAACATAGTAATACTAAGTGTGTGTAAGTTTTATGCGCCCGAATATAACGGTTCAAAATAAACATGAAATTACGATTGGAACACCCTATAAATTCTACATTTATTTTTTTTTTACTTTTTGTTTAAACAGCAAAACAAATTTATATTTTTTAGTCCGGCACTGTTGGCATGCCGAAGGGTGTTATGCTCTCCCATGATAACATTCTCTTTTGCTGCACCGCTATTGACAAAATATTAAAACCCCTGCAGGGCGCAAGAGAAACTGCAGTCAGCTATTTGCCCTTAAATCATATAACTGCTCAACTTTTCGATATTTTTATGCCGCTTAAAGTGGGAGGTCTTATCTTCTTTGCCGATCGTAATGCGCTTAAAGGTTCTTTGCTACAAACTTATATTAAATCTAAAGCAAATACCATGTTGGGTATGCCACGAGTTTATGAAAAATTTCAAGAAAAATTTGAACACCTGACAGCTAATTCTTCGAGAATCGAAAAATTATTTATGGACACAGCTCGCAGTGTAATGGAAAATTATCATCTAGATAAAATGGAAAATAGATCAACTTCTCTAGTGAAATATTGGTTGGCCTCAAAAGTAGTGCATAGAATTAAGGTGGCCATGGGTTTAGATCAAATTAAAGTATGTCTGATAGGTGGAGCTCCCGTAACAGAAGAATTGGAAAAATTCTTTTTAAGTATAGACCTACCACTGCTAAGTGGTTTTGGAATGTCAGAGACAACGGGCGGTGTAGCCTATAATTTTGACAATGCAAATTTGAAGACAGTGGGAAAAACCATAAAAGGAATCGAAATTAAAATTGATAATGCCCATCAAAAAGGGGTGGGAGAGGGAGAGGTGTGTGAAACATGTATGTATAATTAAGCAAATAGTTTGTAATATAAAAATTATTTTTAGATTTTCATAAGAGGACGCTGTAATTTCATGGGCTATTTAAAGGATGAAGATAAAACTTTTGATACGTTTAGTGAAGACGGCTGGCTAAGAAGCGGCGATATGGGTTATTTAGATGAACAAGGAAATCTTTATATAAGTGGACGCATAAAGGAATTAATTATAACAGCAGGTGGTGAGAATATACCACCTGTTCACATTGAAGCCTTAATCAAAAAAGAATTGCCCTGCGTCAGCAATGCCATGGTTGTGGGAGATCATAGAAAATATCTTACAGTACTAATGACTCTAAAAGTAAAATATTACTAAACAACAATTGGAAGATATTTGTATTATATTTTTTTTTAAATATTTTTGTTTTGCAGACGGACATTGATCCTGATTCAGGCTATCCTTTGGATACTTTGAGACCGGAAGCTGTACAATGGTTAAATTCTATGGGCTCTCATTACACCCATGTTTCGGATTTACTTAATATTACGCTGCCTAAAAATTTGCAAAATTTTGATTTTAATGCTGTGAATATCAATTGCGATATCAAGGTATGGCAGGCCTTAGATGAAGGCATCAAACGTTATAATAAACAGGCCATTTCAAATGCCCAAAAAATACAATACTTTACAGTATTGCCGCATGATTTTTCAATACCCACCGGTGAATTGGGTAAGTGAATTTGTCAAATTATTATATATCAGCAAATAATTTTCAGGTCAGGGAAATGATTTTTTAAAATTATTTTACTCAGAAAGAAAAAAGTTTTAAATATAAAAAGTTAATTGAAATCAGATAATATTAACTTTTTTTACAGAATGAATTGGGAGACCACTAATAATCAGATCAGAAAATACATAATAATGTTATAGAACTTTAAAAGTAAATAAAAATCTAAAGGCCGTCCGAAAAATAAAACATTTTACTAATGTCTTATACACAAACTTTTATTTTATATTCGGCCACATTTTATTTTGTTTAATTGTATTTTTATTTTTGTTATTTCTAGGACCCACTTTGAAGATAAGAAGAAATATTGCTTTGAAGAAGTATGCAAATATTATAGAGAAAATGTATATTAAATAATTTCTTTCCAATGTAATACGAGAGTAAAAAAATTATATTATTATTTGAAATATTTTTCTAACTACACGGAAAGAAATTTTTGCTCCAATTTGGAATTAATATACATAATTAGTTCCAGAAACAATTTAATTAATTCAATTATATACTTAATTAAAAAAGAAAGAAAAACTAACAATTTTTATTTAATAAATAATTGAATAAATTAAAAATTTAAGTAAAGGCGTATCTAAAACTAATTAAAAACTTTGGTTACAGAAAAAATTTTTTTTCTGTGTACAAAATAAAAACTTTAATGGTAATTTTATTTAAGGAAAAAAAGGTATTTTTCTTTTTGATATAAATAATATTTTCAGCCAAAGGGTAGGCTGAAGCAACCAACAAGAGAGAAGATGTAGCAAGTGGTAAACTTCGTTCTCACCAACTGACGCTAGATAATTGAATACCATTTCTCGTATTCTATTCTACAACTAAACATCATTCAAAGTAGATAGATGCTAAGAATGCTGAAAGCAATCCAGAAAATGCATTACATTCTGCTAGTGTCTCAAGTTTTTCTCATTTTCTCTTTGAATTTAATCAAAACAAAAGTGCTATATTCGGCTATGCCGAGTCTTATACCTTTACCCTAGTAATGTTAAATGTTCCCTTACTCTGTTTTGTTTCCCAAATTCATAACAGTATACATACGGTTTTCACTTCTATGATTTTTAACTTCATTATCTATACAAATAAAATAGTAAATAGTGAATAGTGAATAGTATAGTAAAATAGTGAAAGTAAGCTTTCCGGTATAAAAGTACGGCACCTTTAATTTTTGAAAGTGGGATATTATAAAACACAGACGGTTTTAACTTCTTAGTACGGCACCTTTAATTTTTGAAAGTCGGATATTTGAAATACAGATGGAGCTGTGTTAACTAATTAGTATGGCACCCTTAATTTTTGAAAGTGGGTTATTTTAAAACAGATGGCGCTGAAAAAAAATATGAAATACTGTCAAATAGCCAATTGAATAAAATTTGTATTTGATTTTTACATTGTTCAAATAGTATAAACGAGGGGTTGTTTTCTCTATAATCTACGTTTGCCTTAGAATTTTGTTAAGTAGCTCATATACACATACATATATTTGTTCACTGGCTGCGAGTAATTATTCATTTGAACCTGTACGTGAACGGTGATTGGTAGATATGTTAGAAAGTGTTAAAAAACAGTGTCAATAATAGTTATTTATACAAAGCTGAATAAAGTGTCTTTAAATAAAAATAATTATTTGCGTGTTTTATTTTGAGAGATTCCATTGTTGGATAAATAAAACGTAACTCTCTATAAAAGTAAGAGTCCTACAATTGGTGTGGAATACTTTCAAAGCTAATTCGATGAATATATTGTCAGGGCGCCCAAGATGTGGCGGGAACAGCTAGTTGAAAATATTATAAAAAGATATATAACATTTTTATTTAAAATTTTATTGAAATATTTTTCTAAAAATTTTATAGAAATATTTTTCTAAAAATTTTCTAGAAATATTTTTGTAAAAATTTTATCGAATTATTTTTGTATAAATTTGTTGTACCAATTTTATCGAAAATTTGTTGTAAAAATTTTATCGAAAATGTTTGTAAAAATTTTATCGAAAATTTTTCTAGAAATTTAATCGAAAATTTTTGACAGTTTTATCGAAAACTTTTGTAAAAATTTTATCGACAATTTTTGTAAAAATTTTATCGACAATTTTTGTAAAAATTTTATCGACAATTTTTGTAAAAATTTTATCGAAAATTTTTGTAACAATATTATCAATAATTTTTGTAAAAATTCTATCGAAAACTTTTGCAAAAATGTTATCAAAAATTTTATCGAAAATTTTTCGTAAAAATTTTATCCAGTTTTTTGTAAAATTTTGTAGAAAATTTTTTTTTTTAAATTTTATCAACATCATTTTATAAAAATTTTATCGAAAGTTTTTTTTTTAAATTTTACAGAAAATTTTTTGTAAACATTAGTATGGTCAGACTAGAGCACATTGGGGGGTCATATTGACCTATTGACTGCTTCTGGTCCCCAGTAGGCACCCTGTGTGTCTATGGGCTACCTCTATGTGTTTTTAATACAAATCAAATCCGAAAAACCCTACCAACCTAAAAACAAACCAAACTCGCCCCTCATAAGGGGTTTGTTGATTTGTATGCACCAGAGAATGACAAAAGTATCATTTTAATTACTTTTTAAGTATTTGAGGCCAAACATGTACAAATGTGTATCGTTCTAGAACAAAAAACATACCATATACTCATACTAATACCAATTTCAACTTAAATAACTACAAGTATTGGCAGAGAATAAGTGTTCGAATACTTGTTCATTATTTTTCGCAAATACAACTAAGTATAAGTAAAAGTTGGATAAAGTATTGGCTATACCCATACTTGTAAGTAAAGAGTGGAATAAGAATAAATACAAGTATGTAAATAATCTAAGTATACTTAGAGTATTTTATAAAAATATGTAACTATATGTATTAATTATTTCACAATTTAAAAATACGTTCATTCATTTTTCATCCTTATAAAAAAATAATTTTGATTTTCCATACTTAACCAATGTTCGGTTATAAACAAAATATTGCCAAACAACCAACACGTTTTTATACACACAATTCCTAAAAGTAGTTGTTTTACTTATAAGTATACTTAGAGTATTATAACTACTTTTCCATACTTGTAAGTATGAGTATGACAGATGTCCATCACATTATCTACATACAACCAGTTGTACTCATACATGCATTACGTATACATTTTTAGGTTCGTTGTGTATAAACAAAGTTTGTTATAAGTATTGAGTACACCCATAGTTATTTCACTGCAAATGAGTATGTGTAGGTATTTTCTGTGTTATAAGTATATATATAATTAATACCCAAAAATATGTGTAAATACTTTACTATATTTATTTTATAAGTACTTTTTGTCAGTCTGGTATGCACTCCATCCGATCTACTGGTCGCGGTCTAATAATTATTTAACAACAAAAAAAAAAAAAGCAAAAAAATATTTATTTAACAAAAAAGCGAAAAAATATAAACGTGAAAAAATATTTTACCCGCAGCCTTGAATGTCTGATGTTGCTGAATTACATTAGCGAAATTTTCAAAACTATGCCTGGGAGATTGGTGGGCTTAAGTTTTCTGTATCTCTGATGGTGCCTTGGTAAATTGCATTTCAACCTGACCACAAATGGATAGAATGTAGGCCAAAGGCTAGCTGAAGCAACAACAAATATAAAGTGGTAAATATTAAAGTAAAAATATTAAACAAGAGGGAAGCTTTAGGTAGTTGTAGTCTTCGTTGGTGAGCCCAACTGACGATTGATGACTGAATATAGTTTTTCTCGTATTCCTTTGTCTGAGTTTGGTTGGTTAAATAGATGATGCTTACAACTAAACACTACCCTAAGTAGATAGATACAAAGAGTGCTGATGACGGAAGTAGCTGTCTAGAAAATGTGCATTCCGCTCTGCTGGTGTCTGAAAATTAAATTTTTCCAATTTTTCTTTAATATTAATCACCTAATATGTAATTTAAGTTATTCTTTCTTAGAGAGAAAGAAAGGGTGTTGGCTTATACCTTTTCTATTTGGAATAAAATATTCTGAATTTTATTCTCGTCTTAAGTTAAACATAAATATGTTTAACTTCGGACTACAACTCTCACATTTTCAAAATCGCCTTTTGCCTTGTTGATATATTTAATTTTATTATATTGCAAAAAAATATTGCCCTAAACCTGAAAAAAGTAATTAAATTATGTGTCTTTTCTTTTATATCATTAAATAAATTGTTATTGCTTTGTTATTGCCGTAATATCAATTATATGTTGCTTCTCATAATATTTATATTAATGCCTCCAAATATAAATTCACTGATAACAAGGTCGCTGACTGTTTAGTCTTTTGATACTTCTATGCCAATGGTAAATTAGAAAAACTAATGAAGATAATAAAACCCAAATGGCATTGCTAAACAAGACTTGTATTTAGACAGTTGTTTTCGAAAAGGCGAGAAAAAAAACATAAATGAAAATGAAAAACATAGAATTTGAACCCAATGTGGTGAAGTGTTTAAAACCAGCCGACAGTTACATATCCTGTTCCCTACACGAACCTGTTAAATTAAGATCAAACTGTCAAGATTTAGCCGAGCTCAACGTACAAACAATTCCACAATTTTTTCGTGAATGTTGCCAAAAATATAAAGACTTGCCGGCCTTGGCTTATGAATCATCAGCTCAAGGAACAAATGCCTGGACAACAGTTACTTATAAAGAATACGAACAAAATGTAGAACTAGCAGCTTTAGTTTTATTACATCTGGGTGTACAACCTCGTACTTCCGTTGGCATATTGGCCTTTAATTGTCCCGAATGGTTTTATGTGGAATTGGGTGCTTTGCGTATTGGTGCTGTAGTGGCTGGGATTTATGTCAGCAACTCACCGGAAGCTGTTTATCATGCCTTGGAAGTGGCTGATGCCACTGTTTGTCTGGTGGATGATTCTCAGCAAATGCTGAAAGTGCGTGCAGTTAAATCGCGTTTAAATCAATTGCGTGCTGTTGTCCAACTGAACGGTCCTTACGATGAATTTGTGGGCCAAGAGCCGGGCTATTATCGCTGGAAGGATTTATGCGAAATGCAATTTAGTTCAACGCTTCACGAAGAGTTGGTTATGCGGGAATCTAAGGTGGTGGCCAATGAATGTGCCCTTATAATATTTACGGTTTGTATTGAGAAATGTTCATCTTAAACATCTATTCATCTTTAAATCTCTATTTTCAGTCCGGTACTGTGGGCCTGCCTAAGGGCGTTATGCTCTCACATGCAAATATTTTATTCTCCTCTAAGGCTTTAGTAAAATTGTTGCCCTCCCTGCAAGACACTCAAGAATCAGGCGTCTCTTATTTACCACTTAATCATATAGTCGCTCAATATTTCGATATATTTATGGCCATAGAAAACGGTTTTCTCATACACTTTGCTGATCGTCATGCCCTCAAAGGCTCCTTAGCTAGGACCTGTGCCAAGGCCGGTGTCACCATGCTGTTTGGTGTCCCCCGAGTTTTTGAAAAAATCCAAGAGACGGTCTTACAAATGGAGGCAGATTCTTTTGGTCTGATAGGATTTCTATGGAATTCAGCACGTAATTTTATGACAAGATACCATTTGGATAAAATGCCAAATAAGGCAACCTCGAAACTAAAATATTGGCTGGCTGCAAAAATTGTACACAAAATTAAAATGGCCATGGGTTTGGATCGAGTGAAATGGTGTATGGTGGGAGGAGCTATAGTAACAGAAGATACAAAACGTTTTTATTTGAGTATAGATTTGCCCTTGATAGAGGTTTTTGGCATGTCAGAGACCAGTGGTCCAATGATCTATAATTTTGATACGCAAAACTTGAAGACGGTGGGAAAAGCTATAGAGGGTGTAAAAATAAAAATTGATAAGCCCAATGAAAGTGGACAGGGAGAAGTTCGTACTTTTGTGGCTTTAAATAATATTTTTTTATAAAATAATTTTTTAGGTATTAATACAAGGACCCGGTAATTTTATGGGCTATTTAAAGGATTTAGAAAAAACCTTGGAAACCTTAACTGAAGATGGCTATTTGAGAACAGGAGATATGGGTTACTTGGATGAGCAGGGAAATGTATACCTAATTGGTCGCATAAAAGAATTAATTATAACAGCAGGTGGAGAAAATATACCGCCCTTGTATATAGAAGAGATAATTAAAAAGGAACTACCCTGCATTAGTAATGCCGTGGTGATCGGAGAGCAAAGAAAATATCTAACAGTTTTATTAACTCTAAAGGTTGGTTGCAAGAAAAAAAAATATCTCCCGAATTAGAAAAATTCTCAATTATGTTCTTCACTTTACAGACAGATTTTGATGCTGACACTGGGTATCCTCTAGACACTTTAAGACCTGAAGCTATACAATGGTTGGAATCTGTTGGTGTACACTATACCCACGCTTCAGACTTGCTAAATATCACACTACCAGAAAATCTACAAAATTTTGATGCCAATACTGTGAATATTAATTGTGATGTCAAGGTGTGGCAAGCCTTGCAGGAGGGCATCAAACGTTACAACAAACAGGCCATTTCAAATGCCCAAAAAGTACAATACTTTGCAGTATTGCCTCATGATTTTTCAATGGCAACAAATGAGTTGGGTAAGTGTGGAAGATTTTTAGGTTTATTGTAAATGTTTAAATTTTGAGTTTTTTTTTATTTTTCAGGACCCACATTGAAAATTAAAAGGAATATTGTACAGCAGAAATACGCTAAAATAATAGAAGAAATGTACGCAAAGTAAAGATATGTGAATAGTTTTGGTCCCCTTTAAAAAAAAAATAAATTTATTAAAACAAATTAACTGCCAGTTTCACAATGTCGAAAGAATTCGTTCTTTCGTACAATTACTTTAAAAAAAATGTTCGATTTTATTTTTGTCTTAAACATAGTTGTACGATAGAATGAATTCTTTTTTGTGAAACTGGAGATCAATTTGTAAAATATAAAAACGATTTAATTTTTTCTTTTATACAAAAATAGTTATTTGGTAAGAAAAATTTTTGTTAAAAAGGTACTTTTAGTAAAAAAAAATTTAAAACAATTTTTTTTTTTTGACAAACCAAATTTTTGGTTTAGAATAAGCTTTTAGTGAAGAAGCGATTTTTTTTGGAGAATAAAGGTACTTATTTGTAAAGAAAGAACTTTTTGGATGCTAATATTTTTTGTGAAAATTTATCACAAATCCTGATGAAAGTACTGATGTTCCTTTGAAAAGAGTGACCTTTTATTGGAAAAAGTAATTTACAATAAAAATAAAAATTTTATTCAAAAAGTGATTTGTTTCGAAACGAGATTAAAAAAATTGAATTCGTTTTGTTATAAAGGAGATTTTTGTTGAAAAATTTAAATTTTGGTGACAAAAGCAACTTTTTGGTAAAAAAAAGTTTACTTTTTGTACTTTTATAATTATATTATATGTTACAATTTAATTAAAAATTTTATTCTAAATTATTTTATCGAGCGTAGTCATAAAGGCCTACTCCCGTTAGAGTGAACGAATCAGTCTTTGATTATAATGAAACACACAACCCCAGACTTAGAGACTAGCCTACCTACCGACGCATTAGGCCAAAAAGTCAATTTTGAGAAATGTAAAAATTTTAGAGCGCCTCACTTATACCGATTGGTAGCGCGCTGGTCTATCAGTCTGGAGGTTGCTTGTTCGATTCCTGCCAAAGACTATGGGTGTTTTCTGCAGACAAGCAAAAAAGCTTCGCAGAGGTAGTGTTGTCTTTAAAAAAAAGTACGCAGCTCGAAAGTCAACAAAATTCTGCATCGTATGGTCAACTTTCAAGGCTTTTGTTTAAGATTTGTTGTTTTGGGACCGTGTTAAATTAAGGAAAGTTGAGTAAATTGCATACGTTTTTATTGCCTTTTTACGATTTTGAGAGGTTTTGTATTGATTTTTTTTTTGTCTGTGAAAGGTCATATTAGCAGCTACTTATAATAATTTTTAGAAAAATTTTATTTTAAATTAAAATTTCTTTCGAAATTAAAAAAGAATTTTTTTTTTGTAAAAAAAGTGAAAAGTTTTTTGAGAGTGAGGGCCATCGCGATGCTAAAAAGTTTATATTTCACTATAAATTTATAAATTTATAAAATTTATGGTCAGAAAATGTTATGGTTTCTGAGTTGTTTTAAATGTCTTTTTCCTTTTCCAGACAAATCCTTACATTATCTTGTCTTTTTCCTTTTCCAGACAAATCTTTACATTATCTTGTCTTTTTCCTTTTCCAGACAAATCTTTACATTATCTTGACATTACAATAACAAGAGGAACTAACTCTTTAGCCTTTGACATTTATAGAAAACCAACCACAACAGACACTACTATCCACATCACATCAAACCATCCTATGCAACATAAGCTCGCAGCATTTAGACATATGATACACAGACTTAAAATAATCCCACTCAGTCCGGATAAGTACAACAAAGAACTTAGCACAATTTAAGCTATAGCTAAAAATAACGGTTACAAAAGCAGTACTATCGACAAACTACTAAGACAATACAGCACTAGGAACGGAGGGAGAAAAGACGAAGAGTCAACCAATACAACACCACGTCGACACGTTTTTACCTACACAGGACCAGAAATATATAGGTTAACTAACCTCTTTCAGAAGGAGGGACTACTTATAGCATTGAAAACCAGCAACACTCTACGACATAATCTCAAGACATCAACAGAAACAACCGACAAATTTAACAATAGCGGAGTATACAGACTTACTTGCACCTGCAACCATACATATATAGGACAAACGGGACGAACACTAAAAACAAGATATACAGAACACATGCGCTCGTACAAACGAAAAAGAGAGGACTCTAACTTTGCAGTACACCTTGAAACTCACGAGCATATACCAAGGAAAATAGATGAATGTATGACATTGCTACATCCTAGCAAAAAAAGGACGAAGACTAGACATTCTTGAAAACATGGAAATCTACAAAACGCGAACTTTTAACGGAGATATTATTAACGAACAGGTAAACACATCCTCAGATACAATTTTCACACCACTAAAACTTCTAAAACATTCTAACAAACGAAAAACACCTGCAGACGGACACACTTACCTAGCTAACAATAAAAGACAAAAATACTAAATTATAAACTGACCTCAAAATAAATATATCAGGTAACAAGCAATCTACCTGTACAAGACCTTTTAAATAAACACCACCATAATGAACAATTACCTAAACTAATTACTATTTATACTAAAGCAGATAATACTAACTCTCCAGTACAATTTTAAACTCGGCTTGAAAATGATGTCTTTACATCGAAAGCGCTCGCCAAACGTACCAAAACAACAGCCAGTGACGACGGTCTTCACCGAAAAATATGACAACAGTTTAAATTTATTTTTGTATTAATTTGTGCTTTTGGGAGCTATATCGACACGCAATTTTTTAAAATTTAAATTTGGTGCCCTTTACGGTTTTTAATGCACGTATGTTGTATGGGGACACCCTTTAATTTTTAATATAATGAACTCTTTTTAAAACGGGACCAAACTGAAAGCATAACCTTTCAAATAAGCAAATTTCAGACGAATTGATATCCCCCTTCTTTTTTGAAGTCGGCTAAAAATAGTAAGTCATATCCGTCTGTCTGTCTGTTTGTCGGTCTGTCTGCTTTTTTTTACGTTAACATCACGTAAAAACTACTAGATGGATTTTAACAAAATTTTGTGAGGAGATATCTAAGTATCCTGGTCCCAATATAAGATACTTTTTTTCCGCAAAAATATCTTAGAAAGTGGAGAAAAAGCAGTGAAAGTACGTAGTTGAACTAACCGGATATGAATACCTTCCTTTTTATAAAGTAAAAAAATACAAAAACTAATACGTAGCATATCTTAAGGCGGAACTAATAACGCCGGTATTGCCACATAGCACTAAATCGCCGGCGAAGTAAAATAATTATTAATTGGATATTCTAGCTTCAAACTAATTCACGTAAAGAGCACCAGAAGCGCTTGCGAAGCATTACTATCGCACTAACCATCTGTCTTATCTACTACTATCCCTTTCTAAAGGAAGTAACACAGTTATTGTAGGCATTAATTGCCTGAGTGTTACTTCTCTTAAAAAAAAAACTAAAAACGTAAGGGTCTTTGGTGTGGATTGCTTTCAAAGCAAAATCGAACAAAATATTGAAGGACGCTGACGAAGTGGCGGGCACAGCTTGTCTTAACATATAATAAAACTGAGATTTTCTGCCTGTCTGTCTGTTTACGTTCGAATCACGTAAAAACTACTGGATGAATTATAATAAAATTTTAAGGAGAGTACCTTAGTACCGTGGTTCAAATATAGGATATTATTCCCCCATAAAAATATCTCATTACCAAGAAAGAGAGAAAACAAGTAGTGAAAGTACGCAATTTTATCGCTTCAATGGTACTGCAAAATTGACAGCAACTTTTATTTTTGTCAGCGGGTAATTTAAAACACTGTTTACAGTATCCTATTATAATTTTGAGATTTTATACAAATTTTAGAATTTTATATAAAGTCTATATTTCTGAGCAATTACCCAGGGATGGTTACCTTTATAAAAACTTAAGAGTCTTAAAGTGGATTACTTTCAAAGCTAAATAAGGTCGCTGATGAAGTGGCGGGCACAGCTAGTTATGAATAAATTAATTTCTTTCAGATAAATTAATTACTATAAAATAATAAATTACAAAAATGACTTTTATTAATATTCCTCTCTTCGACATAAAAGTTAAAATTATATATTTTTTGGAAATTAGCAAAAAAATCAAATGGACGATTTGGCGGGTGGGATTGGAAGGATAGCTAACCCTTCCTATAAAAACTTTTTTTTATTTTTATGGTATTAAGGCGTATGTTATCCGTTTCTTTTAATAATTACATTATTTTTGTAAAAAAATTATATTTGGAATCGTATTATATATTATTATTTTAAACCACGCATGATTCCTCGAACAGTTTTTAAGTAGATATTTTTTGAGTGCAATATAAAATATTTATTTCCAAAAATATAATAATCGAAATTGATTACTATGAGGAAAGCGTATCCACATAGCAATTTCGCTAGTGCTTTACTAGCTCAGCAGTGTATTTTTCCCAATTTTTCTGAATAAAAACAAAGATTCTCATTAAGTCCATTAAGTTTTAAGTATAAGAATCTGAGTGAGTGAAAATGGCATTTAAGACTCTTCAGTGTCCAAGTTGAGGTTTTTAAACATTTGCTGACTATAAAATTTTCATTTGCTAAACAAAAGTATGGGAAAACTTAAAAGAAAATAAATTTTTCAGAGGTAGGATTAGTTCTTCTAACGTGAACACTTTTCTCCTTGGTCCGATTATTTTATAGCTTTAACAGCCTATGAACATAAGAGACTTTTCTGCCAAGTTTCATTATTCTAGTGGCACTCAGTAAATTTTCACAGCCAACAGTAACTAAAAAATGTAATGTCCGGCTAGATGAAAAAGTGACTTTTTAATGAAAAAGGTGGAAAAGTGCTTAAAATCATTTTTTGGGTAATAATATTTATTTTTTGTTTTGTGTTACATCTTGAAAAATAAACTCCTAGTTAAAAAGCGAAAATTTGATAAAAGTTTTCATGTTTGTCTTCCCTTATTTTATTTTCCCTTAATTATATTACAATTTCCTATGACTTTGGCACAGATTATATTTTTTCTATAATTGCAAATGAGTATTTAATTGCCATTTTTTGTTTTTTTATTTTTGCTTCTTTATTAATTTCTTGCAAATTTATTTCAACTTTTCAACAATTTTTCACAGAACTTATTTTTTGGAGAAATCGGCAACAAGCTTTTAATTTTTTTTTTGAGTATCATTTTACATTTCATAAGGAACAAAAATAATAATTTTATTTTAACGGTGGCTAAGAAGAAAATATTCAAAGAAAACAATTAAAAGTGCTATATTCGGCCGTGCCAAATTTTACCATAGTGATGTTAGATATTACCGTGTCTAACTCTTATGGTTTTCAACTCCATTTGTGTAATTATCATATCAAGAAAAAAAAAAAAACTCAATAAAATGTTTTGTTTTTGTTTAGATTTTGGGTGATAATGTGATTTTTTTTAGCGAAAATTAAATCTTTATGCAATTTTTTGAAATACGGATAATTTTTTATTTTATTCGTTTTTGTTCTTAATGATATTTCAATCTGAGGATAAAATACCAATTTTGGGCAAAATTTTAAATTCTTAATAAAATTTTAATAAAAAAGCGATATTTTTCTGGAATTTTAATTGTTTCAAAATAAAAATCCGGCTCCGGTTCTCAATACCACAAAATTAAAATAACAAAAAAATATATAGAAATAACTTAAGAAAATAGAGGCACTAGTTCTTGTTCGACCATAACTCCATCATATATGATCCAATTTTGCAGGACTCCAATCAAAAATATTTCGAAACTATTCCTGACCAATTAGATAGGGGCCTTGGCGAAATTGATTTCAACCCAATTACAGACAAATTCTATTCAATCTATGGCAAAGGATATAAAAACTGAACGTGGAACACTATTCTAAAAAATGCAAAGGGAAGGAAAGGACAGTGAAAGCAAAACACAACGGACTTTATCAAAAATCCTAAAAAATTTTTATTTGAAATAAAGGGTGGATACATTTTAAGGGCTAATGTTGATTTTAAATAAAACAATAAATTATTTAGGAAATTCTTGTCATTTCTTTTTATTTCGATAATATTGGTATAGTTCAATTATGTATGAAACAAAATATCAGCCAAATGGACGCCGCGACCTCGGCGGCTCACCTCCATCCGATGCCCCAAATTTTCGATGACGCTGAGGCATAATTGAGGTTATATGCTGTTAATGTGCCGGATTATCTCATCCTTTAGGTCTTGAATTGTTGCTGGCTTATCGACCTACACCTTTTCTTTCAAATAACCCCAAATAAAGAAGTCCAACAGTATCAAATCCCATTATCTTGGCGACCAATTGACATCGCCACCACGTGAGATAACACTGCCATTGAATTTGTCGTGCAAAAGAGCAATTGTTTCGTTGGCAAGTGGCTGTATGGCAAGTGGCACCGTCCTGTTAAAACCACATATCATCCACAGCCATATCTTCCAATTCGGGCCATAAAAGGTTCGTTATCATCTCACGATAGCGAAAACCATTCACAGTAACTTCCTGACCGGCCTCATTTTGGAAAAAATACGGCTCGATGATGCGCCAGCCCATAAACCGTACCAAACAGTAACTCTTTGTGGGTGCATTGGGATTTCGACAATCACTCATGGATATTCATTCGCCCAAATGCGGCAATTCTGTTTATTGACGAATCCACTGAGGTAAAAATGTGCCTCATCACTGAAGATGATTTTCTTCGAGAATTGATCATCCAACGTTGCCATTTATTGCCACCATTTAGTTAGTCCGAAATTGAGAAATGTCAAGTTAAATGCAGAAAAAACTTGACGTTTAGGTGTTGTTCCCATTCAACATCGGGCCTTGAAATTTAACCACCCGATAGTAATAATTTTTAGTCAAATTGTCAAATTAAAGCTTGAACCAGTTTACTTAAGAAGTGAAGTGCTTTCAAGGATATAAAAGGCGATTACATTTTATTAATGTAAAGGGTGTTTTTTATAGAGGTATAAAACTTTACTTTTCAAGATGGCGACCGATTTAACAGTTGTCAAGTGATTTATTCTCAGTTGCGTTTGGCAATTCATCATGAATAGACTCACGCCTGAACGACGCTTGCAAATAGTGCCCAAAACGAGATTACCGTTGTTCCCGATTTTCATAAGCGAATTTCGTTTAGCGATGAAGCGCACTTCTGGTTGAATGGCTACGTCAACAAACAATACTGCCGAATTTGGAGTGAAGGTTACATCCAGAAAAACTGACAGTTTGGTGCGCATTATGGGCCGGTGGAATCATTGGTCAGTACTTGTTCAAAAACGATGGTGGCCAGAACGGTACAGTCAATGGTGATCGGTATAGAGCCATGATTACTAACTTTTTCATTCCTGAATTGTATAACCCTGATGTCCAGGAGATGTGGTTTGAACAAGACGGCGCAACATGTCAAACAGCTCCTGCCACAATAGATTTATTGAAAGACACATTTGGTGTCCTAATTTCACGTTTTGGACCTGTGAGTTGGCCTCCAAGACTAATTTCTGTGGGGCTATGTAAAGTCATTGGTCTATGCGGATAAGCCACAAACGCTTGACCTTTTGGAACACAACATTCGCCGTGTTATTGCCGATAAACGGCCACAAATGTTGGAAAAAGTCATCGAAAATTGGACGTCCAGATTGGACTACATCCGCGCCAGCCGTGGCGGTCATATGCCAGAAATCATATTTAAAACGTAATGCCACAAGATTATCTTTCGGATAAATAAAATTCATATCAACCGAATAATCCATCGTTGTTTTATTGCAACTTAAAGTTCTATACCTCTTTAAAAAACACCCTTTATAAACAACGATTAAACTATGCGATATCCTACTAAACATTTTGATTTTAGTTTAAAATTTTTCGATATTACTATACTTATCAATCGATATTTTCTATATTTCGACTTAGAAACTTTTTAAAAATTTCATTATTTTTTAACCGACTTCAAAAAAAGAAGGAGGTTATCAATTCGTCTGTGTGTTGCTTTTTTTTTTTTGTATGTTTGTGCCTTCAGAACTCGGTCATTTCTGAACTGATTTTAAAAATTTGCACTATTAGAAAGGTTATGGCTACAGATTGGTCCCATTATAAAAGAAGTTCAAAATTTTAAACACTAAAGGGTGTCCCTATACAATATACATTTTTTTTTATGTGTATTATGAACTTTATAGGTCACCAATTTAAAATAAAAAAAGTGCGTATCACTGTAGCTCCCAATTGCAAAAAGTAATTAAAAAATAAAATTAAAAATTAAAGGGTGACCCCATAGGTGACTTAATTTCACCTTTATTTTCCTGTCTTTTGAACCGTTATAGACAAACACTTGAAAGTTGCACAGAATGTTCGTTACTATGTCTGTTATAATAAGTATAAATATGTAAAATGTAGAAATTAAAGGGTGTCCCATTAGTTGGTTTATTTCGATATATATATGGGCAAACTTTTGAACCGATATAGACAGACAGTTGAAATTTACAAAGGACTTGTATTGCTAAGTCCGCTAAAATAACAAGTGTAAAATATGAATTTGGAAATTAAAGGGTGTCCCAATAGTTAATGTAAAAGTAATATATATGGCCAAACTTTTCAACTGTTATAGATAGACAGTTGAAATTTACAAAGAACCTATATTGCTTAGTCCGGTATTACAACAAGTATAAAATTTGGATCTATAAATTAAAGGGTGTCCCCATTATTGATGTAATTTGACCATTATGTCCTCATCTTTGTAACCGTTATAGACAAACACTTGAAAAATAGACAGAATGTTCACCACTATGTCTGATATAACAACAGGTATAAATATTTAAAATTGGAAATTAAAGGGTGTCCCAATAGTTGATGTAATTTGATGTATATGGACACAAAGTTAAAATTTAAAAAGAATCTATATGACAAAGTCCTCTTTAAAAAGTATTTATATTAAAATTTGAATTTAAAGGGTGTGCCAGTAGGTGACGTCATTTGATATATATGACCCTATCTTTTAAGCACTTATTGATAAACACTTAACAATTACACAGAATGTCCATTACTATATCCGTTATAATAAGTATAAATATTTAAAATTATAAATTACAGGGTGTCGCAAGAGTTCATGTAATTTGATGTATATGACCAAACTTTTAAACCGTTACAGACAGACGGTTGAAATTTACAATGAACCTGTATTGCTACGAACGCTATAACTAGTATAAAATTTGAATTCGGAAATTACAGGGTGTCGCAACAGTTACCGTCTTAAAGAAACATGATTTTAAGTTTGTCTGTTTTGAAGTCGGTTTTTTTTGCAAGAATTATTTTTAAATCATCCCACTTTTCAAAAAGTATGAATACAAATTTCATTGAAAATCCAAGCAAAATAAACGCTTAGGAAAAAATAAATTTTAGATTTTTTATTTTCTACTTAAAAATGCAAAAAAAAACAAAGATTCTTTCAACAGCTTTATTTACTCAAGTATTACAAAGTAAGTAAAAGTGTAAGTATATATGCCTGCACATACCTTAACTTCAATTGTCATGACACCAGAGGCCAACAAGAGGAAGAAGAAATTACGGTGAATGAAAAAATGAAGAAAAAGAAATATAAATCTTAGTCCATTGTTAAATAGTTAAAGAAGAAACTGGCAACTTTTCTTTTCAATTTTTGTGTTAAGTTTTTCCTACAACATGCCACCCCCTCCTGCAGCAGCAATTGTTGCAACGTTAAGAAAATTGGGCATATTGCCAATTGCAGAGGTCTTAAGTTGTTGCTGCAGTTGTTCTGCAACATTGACTAAATATTTAAGGGAATGAATGTATGAATAAATATAAGAACTTTTTCTATTCGCTCTAAATGCATTTGAGGAGAGAACATGTTAACAAATTGATTTAAACATGAATTGTAGCAAAATGAATATAATCAAGCAGCGTTTGTGAAAGAAAAATACAAGGAATATTTTTTCTATATTCAACAAAATAAAACCATTTTTTTATTTGCTTATTTTTAAGAGCTAGTTTTGCTGTTTATTTAAATAATAGGGTTAAACATTGTAGAGGGTTTTTCTATGGGAACGGTTAGATATTAAATATGTTTTTTGTGAAAAAAGACGTGTAGCACTGGTTCGCATTCATCTATACATATAATAAAATAGTACATCATATCCGTCTGTCTGTCTGCTTTTCTTTACGTTCGCATCACGTAAAAACTACTAAATGCATTTTAACAAAATTTTGTGAGGAGATACCTAAGTATCCTGGTCCCAATATAGATATTTTTTTTCCACAAAAATATCTTAGGAAGTGGAGAAAAAGCAGTGAAAGTAAGCAGTTGAACTAACTAAGTATGAATACTTTACTTTTTATAAAGTAAAAAAAAATACATAAACTGATACGTAACATATCTTAAGGAGGAACTAAAAACGCCGGTATTACCACACAGCACTAAATGGCCGGCGAAGTAAAATAATTATAAATTGGCTATGCTACCTTTAGACTAATTCGCCTAAAGAACACCAGAAGCGCTTGCGAAGCTTTACTATCGCACTAACCATCTGTCTTATCTACTACTATCCCTTTCTAAAGGAAGTAACACCGTTAATGTAGGCACTGATTGCCTAAGTGTTACTTCTCTTGAAAAAAAAAAAAACTAAAAACGTAAGGGTCTAGTTCCCTAAACTAGCTTTTTTAAATTTGGTCATCAAACGTTGTAAATAAATAATGGGTGCGAATACTTCCCATTGATAATTCCTACTTGGAAAAGAATATTGTGATTAATGTAATCTAAGAGCACCATATTAGGATTCAATTATATTATTGTAGTCTGTCTGTCTGCTTTTCGTTTGGATACTTTTAGTGATAAATGCAATTTCCGGTTTAAAGGTACTACAAAATTTGGTTTAAACTGGGATATATTCCACACGATATTTTTCAACACAGTTACATTTTCAACACACTTTTTTATTTATTTTTATATAACTAAAAATAAATTACCCAATTTGCGCCAGTTGAATACACTTTTTATTTTTGGTTTGTGGAATTACATTGTTATTAAAATATTTTAAACACCTCTTACAGAGCTTTAAAATAATTTTTAGAATTTTTTATAAATTATAAAATTTTATCCAAGGATGATTACCTTTATATAAAGAAATATATAAACCTTAACTGAAGCGCTATAAAAGTAAGATTCTTAGAATTGGTGTGGAATACTTTCAAAGCAAAATCGAGTAAAATATTGTCAGGGCGCCCAAATTTTATATTTTCTTTAGAGATTAAAGAAAAAAAAAAAACAAACAAAATACAGGTGGTAAATATTAAAAGTAAAAATATTCAACAAGAGGGAAGCTTAAGGTAGTGGTAGACTTCGTTCTCACCAACTGACGATTGATAATTGAATACAACTTTTCTCGTATTCCGTTATCTGGGTTTGGTTGGTTAAATAGATGATGCTTACAACTAACACACTACCCTAAGAAGATTAGATACAAGTAGTGCTGATGACGGACGTGGCTGTCTAGAAAATGTGCATTCCACTCGTGCTGGTTTCCCAATTTTTCTGTAATATTATCACCTAATTTGTAATTTAATTAATTCTTTCTTAGAGAGAATAAAAACGAACTTAAGCTTGATTATATATGAAAAAAAAACAAATTTTTAATTTTAGCAAAACGACTTTATTAGTTTAAGGGTGGAATACAAACTGAACTTTATTTTATAATTAATAATTACAATTAACTTATTCTAGACAATAATTATGTTGATTCAGCATTATGGTATTATTTTTATTTGGTAAGTTGAACTAATTTGTTGACTGTTGCAATTCCAAGAATTGCGACCGAAAAATAATAAATTTTATTGATTTTGTTTGCAATTTTGTTAACTGTTGCAATTCCAAGAATTGCGACCAAAAAATAATATTAATTTAGTGGTTATGTTGCAATTTTGTTATGTTTGTGATAAATTCCTCAATAGGATCTGTGCTTACATAGGTGTTTGGTATTGTGTATGTGACTTCTTCCCCCTTTAAAGTGGAATTCTCCTGGATTCTTTTATTTAATATTATTTTAATGTGTTTGTGTTTTAAGATTACAAAAATTAATATCGTGATTATTATTATTGCTAGGAGTAAATTGAATCCATGAGATAGATTAGTATGATATTTAAGTTTCTTAATATTTTGTATGTTGTTTTTGTTTTCTGCCATTATATCACTAAATGTTATTCTTTTTGTAAAGTTTCTTATATTTTCATTTTTAATTATTAATATTTTCGTTTCATCTTTTTCAATGTAATTAGAAAAATAATAATCTTTAATTTTTAATGAACAGTTATTAAATTGTATTAAATAGTTTCCATTTACAATAGTTTCATTTTTATTACAGGTGTGTTGAACTGATATATTAATTGCATTTTTAATAATTATTGTTTTTAAGTCTATTGGTATTACTTCAAAATCTGTACTTTTTATTAGTTTACAATTTTCTTTTAATACTCAGTTTGTACTAATTTTTAATTGTCTAATTTGTTTATTATCTTCAAACTTATAAGTATTATTTTCATAAGTAAATATCTTTTATATTTCTTCATCAATTTCATTATACTCTGTATTAGGTATTGGTATTATATTTCTTATATCTACGTATACAAATGACTTAGGTATTTTAATGCCGAATACTAAAAATGTGTTATTGAAAATAGCTGTTCCTAATTGAATATATTTAAGTTTATTATAGTCTATTTCATATTTTAAATTTTTCATTACTTGTTAAAATATTCGGATGCATTATTCCGTATTTAGCTGAAACTACATTATCTTGGATATGTGTAATTTTATCATTTAACAATTGTATTTTTGTGACTTGTTGTAAATATATATTTTCTTCGTGTTCTTTATTAATATATTTATTTATTATATTAAAATTCTTTTCCATTTCTTGTCTGTCACTTTTTATAATTTCTTTTAATTGCTTAATGGCTAAATTAAAATAATCATTAATTTGAATTTGTTGATTAATTGATGCATTCGTCTGTAAAAGGTGGTTATGAATGTCCTGTCTGTCATAATCGTCCATTGTGCCGAATAGCCATTTTGACATGCTTCCTATTGCATTTATTAAACCCCGTTTTTGTCTATTGTTTCTTGGTATCAGTGTTAGCAATTTGTTTCTGACTTCTAGTAATTTTTGCTGTAGTATATCTTTATGTATAGTTGTCATTAATATTGTATTGTCCGCCATTTCATTTACTATCTTTTCTAATTCTTCTACGTCAATTTTATGTAATATTATAACCGTGTCTAACTATTTCCTTAATTCCTAATTGAATATCTGCAAATCGTGATTGCTCATTTAGTTTGCTTATGGTCATTTCTCCCTTATTCGTCGGTGTTCGAATTTTTATTAATTATAGTATCATCATTATCTGAAAATTTTAGTTTAAATAATATTTAATTCTTGGTTTGATTGAGTTTCTACGATGTTTTTGTTTTTATTTCTTGTAAACATTATGTCAAGTTTTCTAAATCACTGTCATTGCATTCATTATTAGTGTCCGAGAATTTATATGGTCTTTTAATATTGCTTGGGTGCACTTTTTCTAGTTCTGCTTGCTGTTATACCAGAACATTCTGTCTAATTTTCAAGTGTTTGTCTATAACGGTTCCAAAGATGAGGACAATATAGTCAAATTTCTTCAATAATAGGGCACCCTTTAATTCATAGATCCAATTTTTATACTTGTTGTTATAGCGGACTAAGCAATATAGGTTCTTTCAACTGTCTATCTATAACAGTTCAAAAGTTTGGCCATATATATCAATTTACATTAACTATTGGGACACCCTTTAATTTTCAAATTCATATTTTTTACTTGTTATAGCATTACAAGTTCTGTGTAAATTTCAACTGTCAGTCTGTCTATAACAGTTCAAAAGTTTGGCCAAATATTATCAAATTAAATCAACTAATGGGACACCCTTTAATTTTAAATATTTATACTTGATATAACAGACACATTAACAAACATTCTGTGCAACTTTCAAGTTTTTGTCTATTCAAAAATTAGGATCATAAAGGTGAAATTAAGTCACCTATGGGGTCACCCCTTATTTTTTAATTTTAAATTGCTGACCTATAAAGTTCTTAATATACGTAAAAACATGTATGTTGTATGGGGACACCCTTTAATTTTGAAAATTTTAAACTTTTTTTTTAAGAGACCAATCTGTAAGCATAACCTTTCTAATAAAGAAAAAAAATTTTAAAATCGCTTCAGAAATGACCGAGTTCTGAAGGCACAAACATACAAAAAAAAGCAACACACAGACGAATTGATAACCTCCTTCTTTTTTGAAGTCGGTTAAAAAAGTATTCATCCCTGGATAATTACTCAGGAACTTTGTCTTTATATAAAATTCTGCAATATAAATTAAAAACTAAAATTTTTATAAAATTCTCAAATTATTTTAGAGTTCCTGCTGACAAAATTAAAAGGTGCTGCCAAGTTTTCAGTATCATTAAATCGGTGAAATTATGTATATACTTTCATTCTTTTATCTCTATTTTATTATTTAAATGAGATATTTTTACGGGAAAATGATATCCCATATTTGAACCGTGGTACCAAGGTAACTTTTCAAAAAATATTACCCATTCATATTGAAGAACCTTTTAGTAAAGGATTTTAAAAATATCGTATAACTGTTAGTGTATTTGTTTTCATGTCGATTGTTGGTTAATGCATTTAGTAAATAAAAAGTTAATTTAAAATTTGATTACTACGAGACTTTGTCATAGGAAAAATGTTGTTTTTACTTATACGAGTATATGTGACGGCGCAAATAAAAAGGGAATTTTACTCCATTTAAGGTTTACCCCTTTTACGATTTTTACGAGTGTAAAAAAGTTTATTTGCTCCGCGGTACTCAAACTACACACTGTACTCAAACTACACACTGCTAAACTAATTTCTCGGCCGCAGAAACACTTCAGTGGGGTCTGAGACCATATCCATTCAATTTCTCACTAAATTTTAGCCCAATTAAAAAATTAAATGGTTAACCACTAAAAAAATGTTTACGATTTTTTTTGTCCCCAACTTTAATGCAGAAAACCATATTTTCGACACGAATTTGGCTTCGATGGGGTCCGGAACCACACCCATTCGATTTTCCAGTAAATTTTTACACAATTTAAAAAAAATAAAATATATTTCAACTCCCGGCGGCACTAATTGTCATTGCGGTACGTTCTCAAAGCTTTGACGCAGAGCTTTTGGGGAAAAAGGGACCAGCAGATGCAAAGATTCCTGGAACGTTATTCTGGAAAAACAGGTCTGTGTAATGCAGGGTCGTTTGAAGCCCGAAAAGTCTCCAAACGACTGGTACCACGGGAACCAGTAGCCCAACAGGGAGCCGCTCATCGCTGTGCCTGGTTGTTGCTAAGGTCCCTTCGTGGTATACGTGGTGGCTGTAGTTTGGATCAATACATATTCAGATGATGCACGGTTGGTGAAGTGTGCTGTTGCTCTCTCAAAAGAAGGAGTTTGATGGTCTTCAAACCACTAAACAAGAGGTTAGAGAATGGGTCCAGACTTGCCAAGTTCTATAAATTGCTACTGATTGTGTTGTGCAATGTACGATATTCTTTGATGATGAGATAATAGCATTTAAGTGCAATTGTCAATCATTGCCATTGTGTTGTATAGTGTCAGTAAAATCATGGCGCAATAGCGGTGCTGGTCTACACATTATTTCACCCAGTGCTAAGACCACGACAATCAGGTACAGGCCAACACGACTAGGTACTGTCATTAATCTTGATCACATCTGTGCCCCTTTCTTTGTGAGAGGTCAAATATATAAATCACAAAATATGTTTGTTTGTTGAAGAGCTATAGCTGCTTACATCAGCGGAAAGATCTTCCTGAAATGTTAACAGTTTTTTACTAGCCATCTGTTGAGTAAACTATGGTATATAATATTTGATACTTTAAGTGGGCATGGCACTTCCTATGCAAAGTAAATATATTTCATTGTATAACTTGCGAACTATAATAGATAGAATCTTGAAATTTTTTACCTATACCCCTAGTTATTAACGTGCACAGTATAAAAACAAACAACTGGTTGGATCTCTGAAATTTTGTACAAGTAAACCCCTTTATTAATGTGAATAGGCTAGTTAAAAGCTGGCTGTATTGTAAAAATGAGCATGGTACTGCATGCAAAATGAAAAGTTATTATCGTGTACCTAGGAAAATATACCATATAAAATCATAAAGTGTTGTTGTAGTTGGATTGAAAATGGGCGTGGTAGCTCTCATACAAACAAAAGTTATTATTATGCTATAGGTAGGGTGTAGAAATTATGTAAGAGTAATCCCCCTTAAAATGTGCATAGTGTAGACAAATTTTGTCTGCATTGGAAAAGTGGGCGTGGACACGCCCATAAAAAATTAAAAATAGTTGTCAAGTACCTACAGCTCTATAACAGGTAGATTATTGATATTTTATACGAGTAACAGGCTTATTAACCTGAGTAGCCGATCAGAAAACTTTGGCTCTTTTCTGTAACTTATTTTTTTTTCATACTATTTTTTGAATCCTCAAATATGTTTTTAAACTAACAATAATTACTTATATCTTAAGCCTAAAATAAAAATAAATATACTTGTTATGTCCAGCCAGTGCTAGACAAAAAAAGATGTATGTTTCACGGTTGCTTCCATCATTTGCAGGTCATCCCTCTAATGTTCGGATGAGAGAAGAAATGTCCCTCCTTCTTAGAGGAATGTAACCACGTTCATATAGCATGTTGCGGGCCAGCGGATTTGGATGTGTTTCAAGCTTCTTTAAATACGTAACTGCATATTTCGCTATTTCTGCTTTAACTGATGGCACGTTTAGATCTTTGTGGATGTTCGAGTTTCTTATGTACCAGGGAGCAACTGTGATCATCCGTAGAATCTTATTTTGGAGCCTTTGGATTTTTTGTATATTGCTAGCTGAGGCAGTGCCCCATAATTGAATGCCATAGCACCAAATTGGTTTTAAAATTGACTTGTACAATAAAAGTTTGCAATCTAAAGCGAGAGTAGAATTTCTGCCGATACACCAGTTTAGTTGGACTGCTTTTAACTTCATTTGTGTTAACTTTGATTCTATGTGGCGTTTCCAAGTAAGGCGCCGGTCAAGATCTATGCCGAGATATTTCACGTCTGAAAGCTGAGGTATCGTTTGGTTATTTATGTGTAAAAGTTATGTGAGTACATTTTTGTTCATTGACCTTAATTTTCCATTTCTTCAACCAGTTTTCTAAAATTAATATGTGGTCTTGTAAATATCGTGATGCTACTTCGGGACTTTCGCGAATGCTTTAAAAAGCTGTGTCATCAGCAAATGGCGATGTGTGGACTCGGTCCCTAGTTGGCATATCTGAAGTATACAAAAAGTATAAAATCGGCCCCAAGGTAATATACCTTGGGGAACACCGGCTTCAATTGGCTTAGGTGAACAATGAATTTCCGATTAGTTAAATAACTATCTAACAGCTTATATAAGTTTGCGGGCAAAATCAGTTTTAACTTATATTTTAGGCCATCATGCCATACCTTATCGAATGCTTTGGGAAACGTCGATAAAAAACGCAGAGCAGTATTTTTTTTCTTCAAAGGTCTTCTTAATTACGTTAACTAACCTGGGAGTTTGTTCGATTGTACTATGTTTTTTTCTGAAGCCAAATTGATGGTTCGGAATACATCCTTTGTCGCTTAGAATGGGGTTCAGCTTATTTATTAACATCCTCTTAAACAGCTTTGCCATATTTTATAAAAGACTTATAGGTCTGTATGATTCAACTTTTGTGTGGTCTTTTCCCGGTTTAGGAATCATAGTTATTAACGAAACCTTCCAACCTGAAGGAAAGTACTCAAGCGAGCTGTATGGGGTAACTCAAATAACATCTGGTTACTGGTTTTATCAAAGCCAGGGGCTTTCTTGGTATTTAAATCTGTTATTATCCTTTCAATGTCACTAAAATGAAATCTTAAGGGTACTGCAGCACTAGCTACGACAGTTGGCAAATCAACTGCATCAGTCAATATATTTGGAGTAAAGACCTTTTTCAAATGTTCAACAAATAATTTGCATTTTTCGGTATCATTTTGTAACTTATGTTAGAAACTTTTCACATGAAATTATTTTAGTCATCTTTTATTACACAGGGTGAGGGTGAAAAATTTTAGGTTTAGCTATGTTGTTCCATAGCTGGGTTCAATTCCTGGAAAAACAGAATGACTATTATCTTTTCATATGAAAAGCTTATCACTTTAGTCACACAGAGAAAAGGAATTATAAGAAATGGCTTTTTGAAATTTTTTACTCTGAGAGTCTTTTTTTTTTTAATTGTTTATTTCTTTATTAAAATAGTTAATTTTAAACTATTATAAACACTACTTAACAATAACAAATTCATTTATACAATATCACTAAATCGAGCGCTCTAGTATTATAATGTAACATAATAATAATTTGCTTATAACAAAAAAATAACAATGTTTATATATTTACACCAGGTTAATATAATTTTTAGTATAATATAAAGTATAATGAAAAGTTACAAAAAACATTATTTTTCTATCAGGAAAAAAAAAAGATCAAGTCAGAGGGGTAAAAAAGGAAATCGAAAAACTTTATTTTGGTAGCCACCAAAACATTTTGGCATTAGATTTTTGTGCTAATTTTAGTTCCTGTTCTGATATAGCTGTACTGTATCTCATATCTAATTGGTTTAAATTACAATTAATTGTTTTTATATTTGCCCGTCTATAATTGTGATATAAGATGGGAACACCGTTATCATTTTGGACAAAACCTTTACTATCCAGGTATACAAAAGCTTTTTGTGGAACGAATCCATTTTCTAAGGCGCTAGTTAAATATTCATAGTTTGTGTAATAAGAAGCCATTATATAATAATTATCTGTATATTTACAACACCGTAAAACGTGATTCCTTATTAGGTAGATTATAAAATTATCTATATGAATTATATTTGCATTATTGTACAGAATTTTGTTAGAAATATGGGTACTTAGTGAAGTCAATATTTGCAGATCTATAAAGTGAAGTGCATTTCCTCTAAAAAATTCTAATTTGTTCCATATATGAGGGGGAAATATTCAACCAAATGGGACATGCGTACCAGAAACTGACAAAAAGTACTTATAAAATAAATGTAGTTAAGTATTTAGACATATTTTTGGGTACTAGTTATATCTATACTTCTAACACAGAAAGTATCTACACATACTCATTTGCATTAAAATAAGTATGGGTATACTCAATACTTATAACAAACATTATTTATACACAACGAACTTATATCTAACGCATGTATGAGTACAACTAGTTGTAGATAAATAATGTGATGGGTATCTGCCATACCCATACTTATAACTACCTAAAACTTACAAGTATGGAAAAGTAGTTATAATAATCTAAGTATACTTATAAGTAACACAACTACTTTTAGGAATTCTGTGTATAAAAAGGTGTAGGATGTTCGGCAATATTTTGTTTATAATCGAACATTGGTGAAGTATGGAAAACCAAAATAAGTTTTATATTAGGATGAAGGAATGAATGAACGTATTTTTTAATTGTGAAATAATTAATACATATAGTTACATATTTTTGAAAATACTCTAAGTATACTTAGAGTATTTACATACTTGTATTTATTCCCACTCTATACTTATAAGTATGGGTATAGCCAATACTTTATCCAACTTTTACTTATACTTAATTGTATTACGAAAAATAATGAACAAGTATGCGAACACTTATTCTCTTGTAGTTATTTAAGTTGAAATTGGTATGAGTATGCCTGTATGGTATGCTGTTTGAACTGTAACGATACCTATATATACATGTTTGACCTCAAATACTTAAAAAGTACTAAAAATGATACTTGTGTCATTCTCTGACGCGTACGTAAGAATAGTTCTAACTTTGTTCCTAATATGTTTCAAATAAAATAGAGTTCTATATAAAAAATAAGCTTTTCTTGTTAAAGTTTCTTTAATATGAAAATTGATATATAAAAATTTATCGAGGTATATACCCAAATATTTTACTACTTCTTTTACTGATTGCAATTATGTAAGTTAGACTTAATTTGAAAGCTTTTCCAATTTTTCCTTATATCAAAATTGCATTTATTCACAGGTGGTCTAAACGTTATAGTTTCACATTTTTGTGCGTTTATTTTCATGTTCCAATCAATTGCATATTGTTCTACTTTGTTAATTACTGTTAATTTTTTAGATTTTATCGTCATGGTGATATATTATAATATCATCAGCAAATGAAATAATATTATCGATTTGGTTAATTAGATCTAAAGTAAACTAGTAAAAAGAATGGTAGAATTTATTGTTTCTTGTTGTAGTCCATTAACAATATTAAATGATTTATCGGTTTCAATATTCCGGTACGAGACCCTTGAATGTTTTATTACTTAGATCTGCAACAGTCAAAAACCCTTACTCATAAATTTTTATTTTATTCATTGACGATAGAAGTAGCAAATCACTCTGGGTGTCAATGACTAGTTAAAATCGAAATATAAAAAATTTCGTAAGGAAGGTAGTTAGGTAGGTAGGTAGTTTCTTAAAATTGGCTTTTTTATTCCGAAAAACTTTAAAATCATTTTGATAAATTTTTGTTTTCTTTTGTCATTTAAAACAAACAAACACGAGACAGAGGAAAGAAAACACTATTTTTATTTTCATCACATAAATCTTACTTCAAAAACAAATGATATAGATTTTTCTCTGATTTTTTTTTATTGTATCTTCAATACACTTGACCAATCAATAATTACACATATCTTAAATCTAAAAAAATAAATATACTTGTTAAGTCCACACAGTGCTACAAAAAAATGTATGTTTCAGGGTTATTGTTATTTGCGGGTTATCCCTCTGATGTACGTATGAGAGAATCATTACCCCTCCTCCTTCTTAGTCGAATGTTACCCCAGGTTAATTTAGTATGTTACGGGTCAGAGCATTCGGATGAATTTCAAGCTTCTTTACATACCTTATTGCAAGTTTTGCTATTTCTGCTTTAACTGATGATGGCACGTTTAGATCTTTGTGAATGTTCGATTTTTTTTTATACCAAGGAATAGATGTAATCATACTAAGAATCTTATTTTGGCGCCTTTGTATATTTTCTACATTTCTAGCTGAAGCAGTGCCCCATAATTGAATGCCATAACACCAAATTGGTCTTAGAATTGAATTGTACAATAGGAGTTTTCAATCTAAGCTGAGCGTGGAGTTTCTGCCAATAAGCCAGTTTAGTTGGACTACTTTTAGCTTGATTTGTGTTAAATTTGATTATATAGGAGTTTTCCAAGTAAGACTCCGATCAAGACGTATGCCGAGGTATTTGACGTCTCAAAGCTGTCATATCATTTGGTTATTTATGTGAATAGGGGCATGAGTCCCTACGCAGTGTGTAAGTTATATTACATTTTAGTTCAATGCTATTTATTCTCCATTTTTTCAATCGTTTTTCTAAATTGAATATGTGGTCTTGTAAATATCGTGATGCTACTTCGGGTCTTCGTGAATGCTTAAAAATGCTGTGTCGCCAGCGAATGTCGATGCGTGAACTCGGTTATTAGTTGCCATGTCTGAAGTATACAATAAGTATAAAAAGGGCCCCAATATACTACCTTGGGGAACTCCGGCTTCGATTGGCTGGGGTGAGCTCAAAAAATCACCTTCTTTCACAATAAATTTTCGTTCGGTTAAATAACTATCTAGCAGCTTATATAGGTTTACGGGCAAATTCAGTTTTAGCTTGTGTTTTAGGCCTTCATGCCATACCTTATCGAATGCTTGAGAAACGTCGATAAAAAGCGCAGAGCAGTATTTTCTCTCTTCAAATGTCTTCTTAACAACATTGACTAACCTGTGAGTTTGTTCGATCGTACTATGTTTTTTCCTGAAGCCGAATTGATGGTTTGGAATACATCGTTTGTCGCTTAGAATAGGGTTAAGCTTAGTTATTAACATCCTCTCAAACAGCTTTGACATATTTGACAAAAGGCTTATAGGTCTGTATGATTCAATTTTTGTGTGGTCTTTTCCTGGTTTAGGAATCATGGTAACCAAGGATACCTTCCATTCTGTGGGGAAGTACTCAAGACGTAAAATGGCATTAAAAATAAAAACAACGATTCTGCGAGCTATACGGGGCAATTCAAATAACATCTTGTTACTGGTTTTGTCAACGCCAGGGGCTTTTTTGGTGTTTAAATCCGTTATTGCCTTTTCAATATCACCAAATTCAAATCTTATCTTTATTGCAGCACTATCCTCGACAATTGGCAACTCAACAATATCAGTCGATATATTCGGGGTAAAAACCCTTTTCAAATGTCCAACAAATAAATTGCCTTTTTCGGAATCACTCCTTGCCCAGCCTCCAGATGTAGTTCGCAGGGGAGGCTTACGTAAGACTGGCCTTTTAAGAGTTCTACAAGCACGCCATAATGAATAATCTGATTGAGGAGTTGCGTCTAGGTCTCCCAAATAGTTTTTCAGGGATGCTACTCTTCTAGATTCCAGCATGCCTCTTAGCCGGTTCGTGCATTCCTTAAGTCTGCTTTTGAGTTGAGGAGATCTCTGTAATTGCCATTCTCTACGAATTTTCCTTTTTTCAGCCAAGAGTCGTTCGATATCTGCAGAATAAATTAGATTGTATCTAGCTAATTGTCGGGTTATTGTTGAATGTTGGGCAGCTGATTTGAGGTTTTGGTCAAAATCAATAAGACTCCGCTCTACGTCTTCAGGGGTTCTTAGCGGGATGTTTTCCGAACAATGAGTACTAAGATACTTTCTATATTTCAACCATTTAATGCTTGTGGTAGTCATTGGTGATATGAAGTTTTGTTTCTCCCATATATAGACGATAGTGGGTGAATGATCTGAGGATAATTCAAGTGACGCTTCAGCTTTAATCGTTTCTCTTGGAATACCCTTAATCACGCCAAAATCAATAACATCCGGTGTTTTTTGTCGATCAGTAGGCCAATAGGTGGGTTGTCCACTCGATATCACATTCAGACGCATTTTTGAAATTGTGTCAAACAAAACACGACCTTTTGGAGTTATTAGGCGTGATCCCCAAAACGTATGTTTAGCGTTGTAATCGCCTGATGCTATAAACAGGGACCTAGTGATTTGAAGAAATCGCTGTATTGACTCTCTGATATTTGAAACCTAGGAGGTGAATAAATCGAAGAAATAACTAAGTTTTGATGAAATTCTTCAATACAGATGTTTGTTGCTTGTAGGTAATCTTCAAAAAAATCACACAGTAAATAATGTTTGATTCGAGCCTTTATTAGTATTGCTGAACCACCACATGCTCTGCCACGGGGGTCTTTGGTGTCATATAAGATATAGCCATTTATTTTAAAAAAGCTATTTGTTGTTAAGTGAGTCTCTGCAACCAGCATGACATCAATTTGTTCCTTCTTAAGGAAGTACTCGAGTTCATTTTTGTGTTGGCGCAAGCCGTTTGCGTTCCAGAAACATATTTTTAAACAGTTCATGGTTTGTTAAGTAACGCCTGCAACATAGTAGATTGCATGCGTACCATTTCTTGCATCATGCTGTTCATAGAGCTCATAAAACTGTTTATCGAATGCACTAATGTCTCGATGCTTGCTTCGAGACGATTAAAACTACCAGATGGTGTTTGTTCTTTAGGATGCGATTGCAAATTAGGAGTAGAATTAGTTGTCGGTGTCGCTTTATGTACTGCAGTATGATTGGTTTTTACCATATCAGCGTATGAAACATGTTGTGTTGTTGCTTGGGCTAACTGAGGATAATGAGCATTTGCTCGATATTGTTGGTGCTTAACAGGAGTATTTAGTTTTTGAGTGGTTTTCCTTACCATGGAAAAAACTGGACAGCCTCTGTAGTTAGCAGTGTGGTTTCCACCGCAATTGCTACATTTTTTTACTTTCGAATCATCCCTTGCTTTGTCGCATTGGGCGGAGCAATGTAGCTCGCCACATACAACGCAAACCGGAGGCAATTTGCAGTAAGCCCTAGTATGACCATATTCTTGGCAATTTAGACACTGTACGGGTCCTGATCGCTTATGCGGTTCCTCTACGCTTATTTTGCGGTGCAACAGATATCTTAAATTATAGATAGGGTGCGTTTCGTTCTTTTTCAATCGCATATCTCCAGGTTCCAGTTCAACGCGAAATAGAGGTTGAGGGACACGTTCTCGATTTCTGAGGTTGTCTACACTTTTTACCTTAAATCCCGCTTTTTGGAGGCCATCTCTAATTTCGACTGGATACGTATGAGTCTACACCTTTTATAACTACCTGTACCCCTTAACTACTCTTCAGCTGATATGTATAAAAGTTTTTTTTGCAGCTTTCAAACTCGTTTACTACTTTACGATAACTACTTTCATCAATAAATTGTATTTTTGTTTCATCAAGCTTGAAATTCATCCGAATGCTCTGACCCGTAACATCCTAAATTAACCTGGGGTAACATTCGACTAAGAAGGAGGAGGGATAATGATTCTCTCATACGTACATCAGAGGGATGACCCGCAAATAACAATAACCGTGAAACATACATTTTTTTGTCTAGCACTGTGTGGACTTAACAAGTATATTTATTTTTAGGGTTCCGTACACAAAGTGTAAAAACGAAACCCTATTGTTTTCGCTACAATGTCTATCCGTCTGTCAGCGCCTTTTATCTCTGGAACCGTAATAGGTAGACACTTGAAATTTTCACAGATGATGTATAGTTGTTGCCGCTATAGCAACAAATACTAAAACTTATAGGGTGTTCCAATAGAAAGGTGTTATTTACGAAAATGTGTTTATTTTTTGAAGTGTAGGAGGGATACACTTGAAATTTACAAACAGTTATTAAAACTTAGTTCACTATATAAACAAGTATAAAAAAATAAATCTAAAAATTAAAGGGTGTTCCGATAGTGGTGTGAAATACCATGTATAAGGCATAAGTTTTGAACCATAATAGGTAGACTCTTGAAATTTTCACAGAAGATGTATAGCGATGGCCGCTATAACAACAAAAATTAAAACTTATAGGGTATTCCGATAGAGAGGTGTTATTCACGAATATGTGTTTATTTCTTGAACTGTAGGAGGCATACACTAAAAATTTACAAACTGTAATAAAAACGTAGTTCGCCTTATATACAAGTCTAAAAAATAAACCTAAAAATTAAAGGGTGTTCCGATAGTGGTGTTATTTTGATTTATAAGGCCTAAGTTTTGAATCATAATAGGTAAAATCTTAAAATTTTCACATTAGGTGTATAACTGTGGCGGCTATAGCAACAAATATTAAAATTTATAGGGTGTTCCGATAGAGAGAAGTTATTCACGAATGTGTGTTTATTTCTTGAACTGTGGGAGGCATACACTAAAAATTTATGATTTGCATGTGAATTTGTGAGTTGCATGTATAAGACCTATGTTTTTAACCATAATAGGTAGACTCTTGAAATTTTCACAGAAGGTGTATAACTGTGTCCACTAAAGCAATAAATACTAAAACTTATAGGGTGTTCCGAAAGTGAGGTGTTATTTGCTTTTATGTCTTTATTTCTTGAGCTATATTAGCCAACCACTTAAAATTTGCAGACAGTAATTAACTCTATGTTCGCTTTCTATTAAATTAAACCTTAAAATTAAAGGGTGTTCTGAGAGTGACGTGCTTTGCGTGTATATGGCCTTAGTTTGACGTATATTACCTTATTTTTTGAACCGCAATAGGTAGGCGTGATATTTTTACAGAAAGTTTATTACCATGGCCGTTATAACAACAATTCCTAAAATTTAAAGGGTGTTCCAATAGCGATGCAATTTTCGCGAATATGACTTTGATTTTAAAAAGAAAAGGGTGCCCCATAAGACATGAAAAAATTAATAACTTGAGTTTTTAAAGGAGTACTAGACATAGTACGGAACCCTACGTGTGTGAGACTAACTCGCACTTGACTGATTTATTTTTATTTTAGATTTAAGATATGTGTAATTATTGATTGGTCAAGTGTATTGAAGATACAATAAAAAAAAACAGAGAAAAATCTATATCATTTGTTTTTGAAGTAAGATTTATGTGATGAAAATTTTGGCTATAAAAAATAGTGTTTTCTTTCCTCTGTCTCGTGTTTGTTTGTTTTAAATGACAAAAGAAAACAAAAATTTATCAAAATGATTTTAAAGTTTTTCGGAATAAAAAAGCCAATTTTAAGAAACTACCTACCTACCTAACTACCTTCCTTACGAAATTTTTTATATTTCGATTTTAACTAGTCATTGACACCCAGAGTGATTTGCTACTTCTATCGTCAATGAATAAAATAAAAATTTATGAGTAAGGGTTTTTGACTGTTGCAGATCTAAGTAATAAAACATTCAAGGGTCTCGTACCGGAATATTGAAACCGATAAATCATTTAATATTGTTAATGGACTACAACAAGAAACAATAAATTCTACCATTCTTTTTACTAGTTTACTTTAGATCTAATTAACCAAATCGATAATATTATTTCATTTGCTGATGATATTATAATATATCACCATGACGATAAAATCTAAAAAATTAACAGTAATTAACAAAGTAGAACAATATGCAATTGATTGGAACATGAAAATAAACGCACAAAAATGTGAAACTATACCGTTTAGACCACCTGTGAATAAATGCAATTTTGATATAAGGAAAAATTGGAAAAGCTTTCAAATTAAGTCTAACTTACATAATTGCAATCAGTAAAAGAAGTAGTAAAATATTTGGGTATATACCTCGATAAATTTTTATATATCAATTTTCATATTAAAGAAACTTTAACAAGAAAAGCTTATTTTTTATATATATTTTATATATTAGGAACAAAGTTAGAACTATTCTTACGTACGCATCAGAGAATGACACAAGTATCATTTTTAGTACTTTTTAAGTATTTGAGGTCAAACATGTATATATAGGTATCGTTACAGTTCAAACAGCATACCATACAGGCATACTCATACCAATTTCAACTAAGAAATCTAAAAATAGAAAATTATGTATTTGTCATACAAAATGAGTACACATTCCTACTTCCCTACTAAGAGAAGCGAAGTAGGAATGTGTACTGGATCTTTTAGAAGAAAGAACCAAGGTCTCTAAAAGGCCTTCTTTGGAAGACACACAAAAATGAGGATCGTATCCGAGAGAAGGTCTAAGCATGCCTTATAGAAGGCCTGAAGTGAGAAGGCCTCTTTAATTTTACCACTGGGATGTTTTTTGTGTTGTTGTTGTAAGAGTATTCTTAATATTAGAGTTCGTTACTTATGTACGAATTTTATTGTTTTTTTATGACATACTATACGCATAATAAAAGAATTAGCTTTCTAATACCTTGTTTAAATAGTTTAGAAGAACCTATCAGAAAGCCGATTGTTACATGTTTTTAATTTATTGGTTGCAAAAAAAAAGGAATAGGCCAATAGAAGCATCTGGTAAAACATAAAAAATCCCCAAAAAACACTAACAAATCTTAACCCCCAAATTCGCCCCTAAATGAAAAAAAATCCACTAAATCTAGGGGAAACTCCCCTAATCTGGCAACCGTGCTCTAATCAAGAGCAACATTTTTATAGAACAAAAAGTTTTTTTATGTGAACGTAGCATTGCCGCTCATAAATGTTCCTTTACCTAAATGTGGTAATTTTACTGCTTGAAACGACCATTGAGTCAAACTGGATCTCAGCACTGACTAGAATATCCTCGAACTGAACTACGATTTTTGATACGAACAAATGATAACGAAGTTGCCAGATCTGACAATATAAATTATGTTTGTATAAATTATGCTTGATCCAATACCTATCATTAGATTTCTATTATACAAAACAAACTTTTAACGACCGAAATTTGGCTTTCTTTTCGAATTCATGGTTTAGTGAAAATATAAATACATTTTACACAACAAGATTTTATTGATTTCAAATGTACATTCTGGCAATTTGTTAACAATTTTACTAGTTTTTATTGTCTAAAGATTTTCGCCATTTTTCTAAATGTCCTTTTTACTGCTGTTAAACTGTTTTCAATTGATTGTATTTGCATTTGATAATGAAATCAACAAAACCTTCTGCAGTTGATGTTTTCAAAAAAAAAAAAAAAAACTCAAAACAACTCAGAAAGCAATATGCTGCATATTTGCAGCATTAGAAAAGCAAAATGTCTAACAAATTAAACTTTCACCACAAAAACTCAATGGCATCAATTTTTTATGTGTTTCTTTTTGTATTCACTTTATTTCACTTTATTTCGCTTTATTTCATCCATTTTGTGTTTGATGTCAGCCATTACGATTGAAGTTCATTTTTTATTCAACTCCTTTAATTTAAAGCAGATACACTTCGACACACAAATGAACTTAACTTACACTACTCGCAGATAAAAAGCGCCAACCTTGTCAATAAAATGGAAAAATAAATCGCAGATTTCTTTAGGATTTTGCTACACTGTGCATTTCGATCCAAATGTCAATAGAGTAATATTTTAAGCATTTTCTTTTAATTTTGTATTGAAAGTAAAATTTTTTTTGGTTGTTTATTGTTTTAGTAGGTCTTACAGTTGTATTCCGTTTAAGATTTCAGATTGACCTAGATAAGAATAATTTTAAAGATTTTATTTATTTTGCTAGGTAGCTGCAAATAAACTTGTCTACTTGCTTTAAACTGTGAAGTAAATAAACGAAGAATATTTTTAGGCTGAACTAATTTTAATTTTCGAAGCATAAAATAAAACAGAATTAAACTATAAATAAATACGAACTCAATAAAAAGTTAACTAAAGCTAAACATAAACTTAACTTGAACTAGTACTAACACTGAACTTACCCTAAGCGAGGGCTTTACTAAACTATAATTGAACTTGAAACTAAATTACATAACAGAGAAAAAAAACATGGTTATGATATGGTCACAAAAACGAGTTTATGTTCTCTGCAACAATATATGGTTGCGATAAACAAACTTGAAGTTGTTTTAATTATTACCATGAACATGACAAAAAAAAAATTTTGATACTATTTAATCACTAAGTGGTTGTTAAACCTAAAAAATCTAATAAAATTGGTTTCAATTAGATAACTTTTGTTCAAATTCAAACCACAACTTCTAAAATAATATTGCATTTACAATATATATATCTATACATATAATAAAACAGTAACTTATTTCCAGTCTGAATTTCTGTGTTCGCATCACGTAAAAACTACTAGATGGATTTTAACAAAATTTTGTGAGGAGGTACCTTAGTATCCTGATTTAAATACAGGATACTCCTTTTCTGCAAAAACATCTGATTTCCAAGAGAAAGGGGAATAAAAGCAGTGATATAAATACTTTACCGATATGCATACTTTAAGGCGATTTTTTATTTTTAAAAGCGACATATTTTAGTAGATCTGAGACCCTTTTTATAAAGTAAATACCGAAACCATAACTGAAGTACTAAAAAATTAAAGGTCTTTGCTTTCCAAAAAAAAAAAAATCGAACAAATTATTCTAAGGACGCTGACGAAGTAGCGGGCACAGCTAGTAATAATAAATAATTAATGAACAAATTATGTTAATTTGTTCGTATGTAACCAAACGATGACTAGAACTAAATAAAGGGTGAATTTTTTAGTTGCATGAAAACTATCGATATTGATAAATATTGATTGATAGCTGAGAATGTCAAACTGCCATTTCTGTTCAGTAAGGTTTGGCAAGTCATCATGATTTTTTTAGGGCCAGAACTTCGTTTCTAAATTGAGGAAAGTTCCTTTAAAGTTCGTAGAGCTCTTCGTCCAAGAATTATGTTTAGTGATGAAGTTTATTTCTGTTTAAATGGTTAAATCAGTAAGAAAAATGTTGTATTTGGAGCAAAGACAATCCTTAAGCCCTTAACGAGGTATCATTACATCCATTAAAATTGACTGTTTGGTGCAGATGACAGGCTGAAGGCATCATTGGTGTTTATTTCATTCGAAATAAGTAAGAAGCAGCTGTTACGGTGATTGGTGATCCCCAAGCCCTTAACGAGGTACCATTACATCCATTAAAATTAACTGTTTGGTGCAGTTGACAGGCTGAAGGCATCATCGGTGTTTATTTCATTCGAAATAAGTAAGGAGCAGCCGTTACGGTGATTGGTGATCCTCAAGCCCTTAACGAGGTACCATTACATCCATTAAAATTGACTGTTTGGTGCAGTTGACACGCTGGAGGCATCATCGGTGTTTATTACATTCGAAATAAGTAAGGCGCAGCTGTTACGGTGATTGGTGAGTGCTATCACGACATTCTGATTGGATATTGTTTTCAAAAAATATTCAGCTAAACATCAATGAAATTTTGTTCGAAGAAGACGGCTCAAATTATTTATTTCCAAATCAATTTGCTGACACTTTTATTTCTAGAAGTGTTCCTTTTCACTAGCTTCCTCGTTTATGCGATATAAAGCCACTGGATTACTTTTTATAGGGTTATGTTAATTCCATGGTTTATGCCGACAAACCAGCAAATCTCGAAACATTGAATTCCTATATTCAAGACACCATTGACGCTATAGGGTAGGATTTATTTGAAAAAATAATGAAAAAATGGCGGATATACTCTGGGAATCATACACAAAATGTTTTTGCCTCCATTAACGGTTTTAATTAGTTTCAATAACAAATACAAATTTAATTACTTATTTAATTAGAATTTTATTTTATTTTTAATTTTATTAATTATTTATATAATTGTATCAATTAATAAAAATTAATTAAAATTATATCTGAAACTAATTAAAACATTTAATTGGTGCAAAAATTCTTTCTGTTTATTTAAAAAATATATGCCATGAAATTATCTACCAGACTATAATAAAAAAATGTTATTCCAATAATATTTTTGCTTCATGTGTCAAGATCTCATACAGCTAAAAAAACCCGATAGATAATGTTTGGTTTTGTTTCTAGTTTTTTTTTTCTAAATTATTACAATCTAATTTTCGCGTTTAGGTTTCGAAAAATAATAATTTATAATTTGAGCCACAATTCAATATGAGAATTGAATTGTTGAAAAATAAACTTCCACTTAAAACAGGTCTACTGCGTATGATTTTACATAGTTGTTTATAATGGGTGATTTTTTTGAGGTTAGGATTTTCATGCATTAGTATTTGACAGATCACGTGAGATTTCAGACATGGTGCCAAAGAGAAAGATGCTCAGTATGCTTTGACATTTCATCATGAATAGACTTACTAACGAGCAACGCTTGCAAATCATTGAATTTTATTACCAAAATCAGTGTTCGGTTCGAAATGTTCAAATGTGACAAATTTTGTTCAGCGATGAGGCTCATTTCTGGTTGAATGGCTACGTAAATAAGCAAAATTGCCGCATTTGGAGTGAAGAGCAACCAGAAGCCGTTCAAGAACTGCCCATGCATCCCGAAAAATGCACTGTTTGGTGTGGTTTGTACGCTGGTGGAATCATTGGACCGTATTTTTTCAAAGATGCTGTTGGACGCAACGTTACGGTGAATGGCGATCGCTATCGTTCGATGCTAACAAACTTTTTGTTGCCAAAAATGGAACAACTGAACTTGGTTGACATGTGGTTTCAACAAGATGGCGCTACATGCCACACAGCTCGCGATTCTATGGCCATTTTGAGGGAAAACTTCGGAGAACAATTCATCTCAAGAAATGGACCGGTAAGTTGGCCACCAAGATCATGCGATTTGACGCCTTTAGACTATTTTTTGTGGGGCTACGTCAAGTCTAAAGTCTACAGAAATAAGCCAGCAACTATTCCAGCTTTGGAAGACAACATTTCCGAAGAAATTCGGGCTATTCCGGCCGAAATGCTCGAAAAAGTTGCCCAAAATTGGACTTTCCGAATGGACCACCTAAGACGCAGCCGCGGTCAACATTTAAATGAAATTATCTTCAAAAAGTAAATGTCATGGACCAATCTAACGTTTCAAATAAAGAACCGATGAGATTTTGCAAATTTTATGCGTTTTTTTAAAAAAAAAAGTTCTCAAGCTCTTAAAAAATCACTCGTTATTATTATATTTATATAATTTAACCATATCGTGTTTATATTTTATCGTAATGAAATAAAATTTCATATGGTCATATTATATTATAATATGTTTATACTTCAACAATGTTATCATTAAAAAAAGGTTTCTCGCCAAAACGAAAATTAAATCACTAAATACTCGATATCAGCAAATTTTTGGTAGAAATTCCCAAATCTTGCAAACCTAGTTATCTCTCATTTGACAAAGCCATCTATTTAAGAGCAAACGCATTAAAAAAGAACTGTTATTTAATTCTTTCCACCGAAAATGTCTAACCATGTAAAAATTTGTTGTAAAATTTAATAGAAAATTTTTTGTAAAATCTTATAGGAAATTTTTTGTAAAATTTTATAGGAAATTTTTTGTAAAATTTGTTGTAAAATTTTATAGAAAATTATTTTAGAGAAAATTTTTTCTAAATATTTTATTGAAAATTATTTGAAAAAAAATTTTATTGAAAATTGTTTGTAAAAATTTTATAGAAATTTTTTGTAAAAATTTTATTGAATTTTTTTGTAAAAATTTTATTGAAATTTTTTTGTAAAAATTTTATTGAAAATTTTTTGTAAAAATTTTAATGAAAATTTTTTGTAAAAATTTTAATGAAAATTTTTTGTAAAAACTAAAAATTTTATTGAAAATTTTTTGTAAAAATTTTATTGAAATTTTTTTGTAAAACTAAATGAATTTTTTTTTTAAATTTTATGAAAACTTTTAAACATTCTATGTAAAAAATAAAAAAATCAAATATTCAATATTCTTTGTAAAAATAATTTTTTTTTTAATTCTTGTAAAAATTTGTTTCAAAATTTTTTACCAACATTATTTTTTGAAAATATTTTCTAAAAAATTTTCGTAAGAATATTTTTTTTTAAATCTTTTGGAAAATGTTTAAAAAAAATGTTTTGTAAATTTTTTAAGTTTTTTTTTAATTTTTTGTAAAATTGTTTTGAATTTTTTTTGTAAAATTTTATTTAAATTTTCTTAAAATTTTCTTTGGAATTTTTTTTTTATTTTTTGTGAATTTTTTTTGTACAAAATTAGATTTTTTTGTAGAAATTAGGACCTTCTGCAATCTAAATTGCTTTAGAATGGTCAGACTAGCACAAAAAAAAATACTTTAAAAAATTTTCTCATACTGACCACCCCCCAAAGTGCCTGTTGTCTGCTCATGGTTTCAAGTGGTCATCCCGTGAATCCATCGGCTACCTCTTTATGTATTACTTTCTAAAGGTCTGTACTACAAATCAAAGCAGAAAAACCGTACCAACCTAAAAACAACGAAAAGTCGCTTCTCTCAGGGGGTTATTGATGCCCCCATATTTGTATGCACTCCATGCGATCTACTGTTCGTGGTCTAATATTTTTTTAACAAAAAAAAGCAAAAGAGAACCAGTACAACGGCCTCGAGTGGAATGGTCTGATGTTGCTGAATTTCATTAGCGCAATTTTCGAAACTACGTTTCGCAGATTGGTGGGCTTAAATTTTATGTATCACTTATGCTGCCTTGGCAAAGTTGATTTCAACCTAAACACAGACGAACGGACGGACATGGCTTAATCAACTTCTCTATGTATAAGGATGCAGAATATATATTTATATTTATACTAGATGTGGTCCGAAATGAATATAGTAAAACATTACACAAGAAATGACAAACTCTTTCCACCTCTGGTGAAGGGTATAAAAAATACTAGCTGTTTTTTTGGTACGGTTGGCGTGTGCTTTCGATAGGAAAACATCATTATTAAAAATACAATGATTTGTTTTTTAGGTTATTTTAATCTACTGAAAAATTTCTTCAAACTTAGAAAATGTTTATGTTTTTTGCCTTTTGCCTGGCAAATACCGAAACAATGAATAAAAAAAATCCATTTCCTTATTATCTGCTCAAGAATAAAAAATAAGAAGAGACTTTTGTTTTCAGCATTGTTGATAAGATACTCAAAAACAACAGCAAAAAATCTATTAAAGAAATAAATAAACTGAAGTGCTGATTTCTTTCTCCACAACCCCGAACTATTCACAGACTTAAGAAAACTGCTGAATTTTTTAAAGTTTAGTCTTTCTATTTTATTCATTTTTTACTTACTTTTTTTCTCTTTTACTTTAAAGTGGAGCAGTCAAATCTTGTTAAAAAATAAAAGCTACCAAAAAGGTAAACTGCAACCTAGTTCTTTCCTAAAGTATTATTAAGTATTTTTTTTTTGTCATTTTGTGAGCCATTTTTTAATGTCAATACGTTTGAATTTAAAATGCAATTTTGGTTTTATTGTTCTATTTTTCTTTACGTTTTTCCAACTTTCCTTTGCTGCTTTTATGCAGTAAATGCTCGCATACATTTAGAATGGAGGAGAAAAAGAGGTAACTTGTGTAGAAGCTGGAAAATAAATGGCATGACGAATGGAGTATGGAGTAAAATTTATTTATGAACTTTTTGGAACTCTTTGAAAAACTAAGTTGGAACTATTTGTGGAAGAAGGGTTGCCACATGTTGAGAAAATTTAAAGAAAAACTAATTTTTTTTTTAATGTCTTTAACATAAAACAAAAAAGGAGCACCTTTAACCCTTCAAAACTTTCTAAAATAGTTTGTTTTTTACTACGACAAGAAGTATCGAAACAATCACAACACATTCCAAAAAAGAAAATAAAAACATATAAAAGGCTAGCTGTGCCCGCCACGTCGTGGGCGACCTGATAATATTTCGCTCGATTTTGCTTTGAAAGTATTCCACAACTTTTGTAAGACATAAGAACTTTTGTAAGACATGAGAACTTTTTTTTTTAAAAAAACGCATAGAACTTGCAAAATCTCATCGGTTCTTTATTTGAAACGTTAGATTGGTCCATGACATTTACTTTTTGAAGATAATTTCATTTAAATGTTGACCGCGGCTGCGTCTTAGGTGGTCCATTCGGAAAGTCCAATTTTGGGCAACTTTTTCAAGCATTTCGGCCGGAATAGCCCGAATTTCTTCGGAAATGTTGTCTTCCAAAGCTGGAATAGTTGCTGGCTTATTTCTGTAGACTTTAGACTTGACGTAGCCCCACAAAAAATAGTCTAAAGGCGTCAAATCGCATGATCTTGGTGGCCAACTTACCGGTCCATTTCTTGAGATGAATTGTTCTCCGAAGTTTTCCCTCAAAATGGCCATAGAATCGCGAGCTGTGTGGCATGTAGCGCCATCTTGTTGAAACCACATGTCAACCAAGTTCAGTTGTTCCATTTTTGGCAACAAAAAGTTTGTTAGCATCGAACGATAGCGATCGCCATTCACCGTAACGTTGCGTCCAACAGCATCTTTGAAAAAATACGGTCCAATGATTCCACCAGCTTACAAACCACACCAAACAGTGCATTTTTCGGGATGCATGGGCAGTTCTTGAACAGCTTCTGGTTGCTCTTCTCTCCAAATGCGGCAATTTTGCTTATTTACGTAGCCATTCAACCAGAAATGAGCCTCATCGCTGAACAAAATTTGTCGATAAAACACATTTCGAACCGAACACTGATTTTGGTAATAAAATTCAATGATTTGCAAGCGTTGCTCGTTAGTAAGTCTATTCATGATGAAATGTCAAAGCATACTGAGCATCTTTCTCTTTGGCACCATGTCTGAAATCTCACGTGATCTGTCAAATACTAATGCATGAAAATCCTAACCTCAAAAAAATCACCCATTACTTATATAGAGTAGCACCTATAAGAAAAAATTCAACTAAACTAAAAAGAAACTACATAACAATAACAGCATTTTATAGCCACACTCAAGTCTTAGTATTCTTACCAAATTTTAAAAATTAACGCTAAATAACAAAAATAATGTAATCACATAACTACCTAAGTATGTATTTCACAAAATAACCAAATTATACAACACGTACACGACTTAAAACAAATACAAATTTTATTCAATTGGCTATTTGGCATATGTTTTTAGCGCCATCTGTGTTTAAATATCAAAATTAGAGGTGCCGTGCCGTAATAAGTAGTTAAAACGATCTGTGTCTTAAAAAATACAACTTTCAAAAATTAAACATGCCGTGCTGTACTCAGCAGTATTTAGTTCTACCTTAAGATATGCTACATATCAGTTTAGGCATTTTTTTACTTTATAAAAAATAAAGTAATCATATACCGTTAGTTCAACTGCGTACTTTCACTGCTTTTTCTCCACTTTCTCTTGGAAATAAGATAATAAGATAAGGTAACCTATATTTGGACCAGTATACTTAGGTACCTCCTCGCAAAATTTTGTTAAAATCTATCCAAAACTTATTAACTGATGCGAACGTAAATGAAAAGCAGACAGACAGACGGAAAGGAGTTATTACTTTATTATATGTATAGATTAGCTGTGCGTCCTGATATAATTTTGTTCGATTTTGTCTTGAAGGTAACCCACATCAAATTTTAAGACTCTTACGTATTTGCTTTATATAAAGGTACCCATCCCTAGATAAAAATTTAAAATTCTAAAAATTATTGTAAAGCTCTGTAAAAGGTGTTTATTTAAAAAATATTTTAATAACAATGTAATTCAGCAAAGTAAAAATACAAATCAAATAAAAATGCTATTTAATTGGCTATTTGGCAGTAAGTAATTCATATTTTGTCATTATTTTAAAACAACGCCGTCTGTTGCGCAACCGTGTATAAAATATCCCGCTTTTAATTTATATTTTGTCATTATCTTATGACAGCGCCATTTGTTGCGCAACTGCGTCTAAAATATCCCGCTTTCAAATATAATAGATGCCTTAAAGTATGCAGTACCTTTAAATCAGTAAAAAAAAATCACAGTGAAACTGTTTCTCACTCACTCCTTTTCTCTTAGAAATAACATATTTTTGCCGAAAAAAAGTATATTATATTTGACAAACAGACAGACAGACAGACAGACAGACAGACAGGAAATGAGGTACTGTTTTATTATATGTATAGATATGTTATGTAAACATTAACTTTTTAACTTCTTTAAAAACCAATTTCTTTAAAACATACTCAAAGTCAATATTTTCCAATATCTCATTTTCAAATGCCATTATACTCCAATGAATTTAAACGGATCTGAGACATTAATGAACGAAGACAATTTCTGTATAATGTAATGTAGATTCACTTAAACTACACGACCACTGACTCAGGTTCAAAATCCTTGGAATAATAATCCATAAACTTTGTGCAACACTTTGCTTCAAGTAGCCTATACTGCCTGGTTACAATTATTTTTTTACTTTGCAGGGGGATACCGAAATAGACCACTAACTTGATTAGTGCCTTTTCGACCCTTTTTGATCCCCTTCGTCACTCAATGATTTCTGGTATCCGACTGGAAATTTACTTCTACCTTACTTTCATTGAGTCTTGTGCTGTAACTGGGCTTTTACTCTCGACTGTAGTGATTTCAGACTGGCGACTAATACATGTCGACATTTGCTTAAGGCTAAGGTCACCATTTTAATAGCATCACCATTTTAATATGTGTCTGCCCGTGGTTCAAAGCCTTTTTTTTTATGTTAGCCTTTTTCCAAGCACAGTCTGCAAGTACCAGAAATTGGCCAGATAATACTTGACAGTCAGTGAAGTGTCATTAACGCAGCTAACTATTTGTAGGCACCCAGATTATATGCAAGCTCCTTCTTGATCTTCTTGCCAACTTGTAGTGAAAAATTCCAGTCTTTAGTGGGAATCGAACCCCGGACTGATAGACTAGCACAGTTACTTAATAAAATATCGTCAGATTTTTATGACAAATGAATGTTTAATTCAAGGTGAAGGCACACTATATAAAGTGTCTTCCATCGATCGAGGTTCGCTACTCTTTAACTATTTGACAGTTTATTTCTATCCTAAATTCTATTTTCATCATTTGTCATTATCATGTTATTAGTCAGAAGCAAAACAATTTAATTTTTGTTACCATATTAATACATCATGCGTAAGGAGCGTTCTGCATTAGTAGTTAGTAAGTGAAATGTTTAGGCCATGCGGAACAAATTCACAATCTTCCAAACAATTTCAACTGGCTGCGCATTATTATGCCAATAAATAAATTTAATAGACTCGTATCTGGCCGTATATTTTGGTCTCTTCCATTGGATCAATTGTGTTCGGAACGGTTTCTTTGTGATCGTTTAAATGGATGATGCCCTTCTGGTTCCACTAAACACATAGCATTATATTAGAGCCAGGGATATTCGTCGATGTTCATGGTTGGACGGGCTTCATGTGCAATTTTTTGCACTTATCATCACCTGTAAAAGTTTGATTCAAAGCAGACTTCTTTTTATGCCGCTTAATATATATTTAAGCCATACAAAATTGCTTTCCATCGTATCTTGGCTTTAATTTTCAATATAACAAAGTACTTTTAAACATGCGAAATTCAATTGAGCCGAGTCCCTAATTCTGTTTCACCAACAAATTTTTACAACTAGCCAATACGCTTCAATGGTTCCCTTTTTGTCACTTGTTAGTGAAGTGTGGGAGATCGTGAGGATTCCCAAAAATCAGCTGAACGGCATTCATTCGCAGTTGCCATTGGGGGGGACACCTTTAGGATTCTTCATAGAAAATATAGAAACAATTTTAACTTTTGCCTGCCTGCCGGCCTGACCATAACAAAGACACAGACAGACGGTAGCGCCACCTTCACACGGTGAAATTAGGTACAGTTTCTCTTGGGGGATACTAATACTTTTATAAGTCTAAGGTAGAGACAAAAATGATATTGGGTTTTTTCAAGGGCAAAATCGGAAACAAAATTTTACTTTTATCTGCATTTGTTTGACCATAACACAGTCATTCAAGCGGAGTTTCGTGAATTCACAATTAAAAAGATACCACCAGAGGAAATAAAATCAAGAACTGTATCACTTAATGGTTCGCTATCACACATATAGCAGAGCAGAGGCCTAAGACATGAACCAGTGAAATAGCTGTCAAATACAGCTAGAGATTTTCTGGAAGTCATGTAAATGAATGCAAAACCTTATGGGTTGCGAAAACTTAGTTAAGAGATCAAGCTACTCCCTGGGGCAGGAAAAAAAAGGATAACATAGAGATCGTGCTGATTTTAAACAAGATCGAGCTTTGCACAATTGTGAGTGTCCTATTAAAACATTTAAACTTACAAACTCATCGCCAACAATTTTGAGTTGCAGAAAAAATCGAATGCATGGCATGCAGGGAAGACGTGGAAATATTACGTTTAGCCACTCTACTCGATAAAAGACCTAAGAGGTACTGAGTAAAAATTATGACTTCTTGATACCATGGCAATGTTCCCTCTTTTTTAAGTGCTTCACTGCTTCAGTTATGGTTTATTTATTTATAAACTTTATATGAAGGGTCTCGTCCCTACTAAAATATTCCACCTTAAAGTATGAACTGATTGTTCTCCACTTTCTTTGGGAAATAAGATATTTTTGTGGAAAAATTATCCTCTATTTGAATCAGGATACTAAGGTACCTCCAAACAAAATTTTATTAAAATCCATCGAGTAGTTTTTACGTGATAAGAACGCAGACGGGCAGAAAATAAGTTACTGTCTTATAAAGGGTGTTTTTTATAGAGGTATAGAACTTTAAGTTGCAATAAAACAACGATGGATTATTCGATTGACATGAATTTTATTTATCCGAAAGATAATTTTGTGGCATTACATTTTAAATACGATTTCTGGCATATGGCCGCCACGGCTGGCGCGGATGTAGTCCAATCTGGACGTCCAATTTTCGATGACTTTTTCTAACATTTCTGGCCGTATATCGGCAATAACACGGCGAATGTTGTCTTCCAAATGGTATAGACCAATGACTTTACAAAGAAAGTAGTTTTGGAGGCCAATTCACAGGTCCAAAACGTGAAATTAGGCGGTCACAAAACGTGTCTTTCAATAAATCTATTGTGGCACGAGCTGTGAGACATGTTGCGCCGTCTTGTTGAAACCACATCTCCTGGACATCATGGTTATTCTATTCAGGAATGAAAAAGTTTGTAATCATGACTCTACACCGATCACCATTGACTGTAACATTCTGGCCACCATCGTTTTTGAAAAAGTACGAACCAATGATTCCACCAGCCCATAAAGCGCACCAACCAGTCAGTTTTTCTGGATGTAACGGTGTTTCGACATACACTTGAGGATTACCTTCACTCCAAATGCGGCAGTTTTGTTTGTTGACGTAGCCATTCAACCAGAAGTGCGCTTCATCGCTAAACAAAATTCGCTTATGAAAATCGGAAAAAACTGTAATCTTGTTTTGGGCCCAAATTGCACTATTTGCAAGCGTTGTTCAGGCGTAAGTCTATTCATGATGAATTGCCAAACCAAACTGAGAATAAATCACTTGACAGCTGTTAAATCGGTCGCCATCTTGAAAAGTAATGCCAACTTAAAGTTCTATACCTCTATGAAAAACACCCTTTATGTATAGATTTAATTATTTGGATACATAAAAATCTACATAATATCTTCATACAGACTTTATTAATACAACTTAATAATAATTTGTTTTCTTTTCTATCTCTCTTTGTGCTTTTCGATTTTTTGATGAGATGCCACATGTTGCTAATTTTTGTAGGTAGAAAAATGGTGTTGTTTACTATCGTTTAAGAGTAGTTAGTATATCCTGCGGTCGTTACTGCAAACAACAAAAACTGTTGTTTAATGTAAAAGTTAGTAAATTGTACTACAGATCTTTTTTAAATATATGGCAGCTCCTACGAAAAACTTTAAAATAGTACTAGTGTCATTTTCAGTTCTATTTAGTTTTCTTTTATTTTTTTGCTACATGTTCTTTTAATGTTATTGTATTTGTTGCTGTTGGTGTAGTTTTTAATTTGCCAAACCAAACATGTTATTTGCTTTTAAACTACAATTTAAATGCATACAAGAAATGTAACAAATAAAATGCATTCTCATACTCACACATACAATTACAATAATACACTCACACAACCCCGAAGAAATTCTTGTGATAATTGTCATAATAAAAGAAATTAAAAAAATGGTCAAGGGAGAGGGGAAAACGTGGTTTAAATATAAAGTTTAAGATTTTTTAAAATTTAAACTTCTCATAAATAGGAAAGTTGTTCTTTTAAGTAAACAGGAAGGGCGAAGGAAAAAAATACTATTTGTTAAATTCTGGGAATTAGGCCACATTTAAACCCGTATAATTGAATCAAACCCATACACATACACACTTACCTACTTACTTACTTGTATTTAGATTATTTAGAAATGATTTCAAGATATTGTTATTACATGCCAATAAATCATTGAAAAAGATATCTTTACACTCGTTAAGTATTAACGTTGCATGGTTATTTTTGCACTATTACTGACACAATAAATAAATCTAACACTGCTGCCAATGCTTACAACTACTCATCCAAATACATATATACTTGCAGCAACTAACAGAGTTACAAACGTTATCACTAACAAATCATCAGTATTGTACTACAGCTTATATCGGGTTATTAAATTTTAAGGGCCGATATTGAATGTGAACCACACCTAAACGTCAAGTTATTTGCTGCATTTAATTTGATATTTCTCAGTTCAGACTAACTCAATTTGATCCATGGTAAGATACACAATCGAGCAATTGGCCGACAAGATCATGTGATTTGACACCGTTGGACTTCTTTCTTTTGGGTTATTTGAAAGAAAAGGTGTACGTCGATAAGCCAGCAATAATTCAAGAGCTAAAGGATGACATAATTCGACACATTAAAGGTATAGGACCTCAATTATGCCTCAGCGTCATCAAAAATTTGCAGCATCGGATGGAGGTGGCTGATTTGGCCGATATTTTGTTCCATACATAATTGAACCATACCAATATTATCGAAATAAGAGGAAATTACAATGATTTTCTAAATAATTTGTGTTTTATGCAAAATCAAAATCGGCCCCTTAAAATTTAACCACCCTTTGTGAATAGAAATGCTTAAGTGTTGCACTATGGTCCATATTATATGAAAATCGCAAGTACAATCGTTTTTTTATTGGTTTCAAATTTATTAGTTTCACTCGTAAGACAGTGGAAGTCTTTTCACAATTTCCAATCAAAATGTGCCCTTAAAACCTTAAAAGTTCGTTTTTCTAAAATTAGGTAAAGTCATTGAAAAAGCTCGATTTTTTTAATATTTTGTACATAATTAGTATTTGGTTTTATCTGAAAATCATATTTGAAGTGCTTGGTTACTTGCTGGCTTGCTGTTACTTTCATCTTACTAATCTTTGCCTGGCTTAATTTTTGCAGCCTTCTATTTTATCCAGGCCCTAAGGAATTCTTACGCCGTTAACAGAAAATTTGTTTAAAATAATGTCTGCGTATGAGATCCCATCAAAACTTATACGCTCTTGTAAAATGACTGAGATTGGTTTAAATCCAAGTTGCAAAGTTCACATGTATGCAGATGATGTACAGTTATATTTAAGCAGTGCAGTACGATCTATTGATGAAAATATTGTTAGGGTTAATGATGATTTGGATAGAATTTTTCGTTGGGCAACAGCGAATGGACTTTGTTAAAATCCCCATAAATCTAAGTGCCTAATAATTCGAAAGGGATCGCTCGATTCTGTTATCGATGTTAACATTCTAATAAATGGGGAAGGGATCAACATCGTTAATGCTGCAAAAAACCTTGGATTAATGTTTAATAATACTCTTACTTGGACAAACCATGTTAATACCCTCGTAGGCCAAATTTATGTTAAGCTAAGGTGCCTTTGGCCGACACAATATTATACTCCCTTAGGGATAAGGAAACTTCTTGCAAAATCGTATCTTCTTCCGCGTTTAATTTACGGCTGTGAGCTTTTCGCAAACTGTGACTCAATTAGTAAAAGGAAATTAAACGTTTTATATAATAACATAATTAGATATATGTATGGCTTAAGAAGATATGACCGTGTATCTAATTTTTCCGCTCAACTTTACGGTGTTTCGTTTGATAATCTTCTTAACATTATTTTATTATTTTTGCATTATTTTATTAATATTATTTTTGCACAAGATTATTTATTCAGAAGCTCCACAATCTCTTATAGACAAGATTAGGCTTGCCAGATCACTCAGAGGAAGAAAGATTATAATTCCTTTACACCGTCCTCATGTATCTGAATGGCACTTCTTTATACACGCGGCGCGCCTTTGGAATATTCTTCCCCAAACTCAACAACTCAATAGCAACGCAAATAGCTTTAAACATTTTTTGTTTGTTTTTTTTTGCACAACAGTGAATTGTAATTCTTTTAATTGTAATGTATTTGTTATAGTAAAAACTTTTCATAGTTAATATAGCTTAAGTGTATGTACTTGTATTAATGTGTAATCCCAAAATATATTTTATAAACTCCACTTTCCTATACTTTAAATATAAGATTAAATCTTGTTGTATAGGAATTGACAAAATAAATAAATAAATAAAAATAAAAACAAATAAATCCTGAGTACAAATAAGAAGCGACCTCTCTCTAAGGCATTCACCACTACAAGATGTCTTCTTGACAGCTTACCGAGAATAGAGAAGGAAACAGTGAATATGGGTCTAATGATAAATGAGCACAAGACCAAACTTATGCTTACACCAGCAACAGTAGACGTCTCACATACGGTTATTTTGGAAAACTAGCCGAACATAACTTTTTTTTTAGCTTATATTAGCTCTGAAAATTTATTGAGTGCTTCTAGATTAACGAAACTTTCCAGAAAAGTGTCATGGTCATAGGCAGTTAAAGCAGGCTATTAAAGGAGACAAAACCTCCCTCTAGAAGAACTATTCCTACCTGAAAAATTAAATTTTTTTCCCATACTTCTGCTTAGGAAATATAACTTTAAGGCCAAAGATAGTGCGAAAACCTATACTTGGACCCTGGAGATTCTAAAATGCCATTTTTTGTCCCACCCACTTTTGTGGGCGATGATATAAAATTTTATTTGCAAAAATAATGTAATTATTACAAGAAATGGATTAAATACGCCTTAATACTATAAAAATAAATTTTTTAGGTTTTTATGGGCAGGTTTTTATACCTCCAATCTCACCCCTCGAAACGTACATGTATATTTTTTTTTTGATTTTTAGTTTTGCTAATTTCCAAAAAATATTCAATTTTAAACTTTTATGTCGAAGAGAAGAATATTAAAAAAATAATTTTTGTAATTTATTACTTTATAGTAATTAATTTATCTGAAAATAATTAATTTTTTCATAACTAGCTGTGCGACTTCGTCGTTGTCCTTATATTGTTTTTAAAAGTAATCTACTTTAAGACTCTTCTACTTAAGACTCTGATAGAGTTTATGTATTTACCTTATATAAAGGTTCGCATCCCTGGGTAATTATTTAGAAACATAGGCTTTATATAAGAAAATTTATAGAAAATTTTAAAACTATTGTAGAGTACATATGAGCCCTTGATTATGAAAGTGGTACAAGTCATATATTTCTTGTTTCGAGGTATTAAGAGGATTGCATTTTAAAGGATTAAATAATATTTTTGCATTATGGAATTTAATAATTTGACAAATAAATTGTGCCAACAAATAAGTATTTATTATGAGAGTGAAATTTATAACCATTTTTAAAAGAAAATATGGTTTTGAAAGGTTGAAATGACTTATACCATTTTCAAAATTAAATACATGACTTTATAAATGACTTAAAGCGTCATGAAAAATTTTTTGTAGGAAATTAAATTTTATTCAAACTTATTATATTGTAACTAAGTAATTTATTATTTAGTATTTAGGGAAATAAAGTGTTTGTGGAAAATTGGTGTGATATAGGGTAGTAAATCCATCATATATTTACGTTTTTATTTTATTATTGGTCTAATGATTGTGTATAATGAAAGCAAATCAATATTTTCGTATATTCTTGGGCTTTCTCCTTTAGGTGAAAGGTCTAACACTTTGAATTCGAAATTTTCATCCAAAGAAGTTTTATAAAACATCTTATATGGAGAATTTTTTAGAAATCTAATCCATTGTATTTTAACCATTGGATTTAAACACCGCAGCTTCTCCATTGGTGTTTATCTTTCTATTAGTCGTTGATTCTCCTCGTTTATTGGTAGAAATGAAACGAAATCTTTCCGAGCCATTTGTTCTTATTTGTTTTCATTTCTTGGGAGCATTACTTATACTTCTTCAGCGTATAATGTCTACAATATAACTATAAATAGTGAATTTTTACATTAATAGGATAACCCGATCATACCTGAACCGCTACCTGAAGATATGACAAAATTACTAACAAATATTTTGACAAACTTTTAAAACAGACTGACATATACCTCTATCAAAATATACAGTAATTGTATTTTGTTTACCAACCAACTAATAAACTCAATTTATTAACTTAATTTTCTTAGCATATCGCGAATTACTTCAGATTATGTTATTTTATTAGGAGTTGATATGAAATAGCTGATAAACTAGATTTTTAAAATTTTTGACTTATACCACTTTCAAAATCAAGGGCTCATATGTACATATGAAATTTGTATACAAGCTTAAGTTCATTTTTTTCTCTCTAAGAAATTATTGTAGAGTACTATAAATAGTGTTTTAAATTACCCACGGACAAAAATAAAAGCTGCTGTCAAGTTTGCAATACCATTGAACCGGTCAAAGTGCGTAATTTCACAACTTGTTCTGTCTTGGAAATGCCATATTTTTACTGGAAAAAATATCCTTTATTTGGACCACGATACTAAGTTATCTCTTCATAAAATTTTATATAAATTCATCCAGAAGTTTTTACGTGATGCGAACACAAATAGACAGACAGTCAGTTTTATTATATACTAGCCGTGCCCGCCACGTCGTGGGCGTTCTGATAATATATATTTTGCTCGATTTTGCTTTAAAAGTCTTCCACACCTATTGCAAGACTTACTTATATAGAGTAGCATTTATAAAAGAAAATAAACGCCACTAAACTAAGAAGACACTAACAATAACAGTATTTTATAGCCACACTCAAGTCGTAGTAACCTTAGCAAATTTTAAAAATTAACGCTAAATAACAAAAACAATGTAATCGCATAATTACCTACGTATGTATTTCAAAAAATAATCAAATTATACAACACGCATGTGACTTAAAATACATAAAAATTTTATTCAATTGGCTATTTGGCATATTTTTTTAGCGCCATCTATATTTAAATATCAAAATTAAAGGTGTCATGCCGTACTAAATAGTTAAAACGATCTGTGTTTTAAAATATACAACTTTCAAAAATTAAACGTACCGTGCTGTACTCAGCAGTACTTAGTTCCTCCTTAAGATATGCTACGTATCAGTTTATGTATTTTTTTACTTTATAAAAAATAAAATATTCATATCCGGTTTGTTCAACTGCGTACTTTCACTGCTTTTTCTCCACTTTCTCTTGGAAATAAGATAATTTTGCTGAAATAAAAGTATCCTATATTGGGATCAGGATACTTAGGTACCTTCTCACAAAATTTTGTTAAAATCCATCCAGTAGTTTTTACGTGAGGCGAACACAAACAATGAAGGACAGACAGACGGAAATGAGTTATGATTTTATTATATGTATAGATATGTCTGAATAGATAATAATTTATTTATAATAGTAGGAATAAATTTAATTTCAAATAATAAAAATTTTTTTATTTACAACAACTTAAAAACCAAAAACATTTTAGGGCCGACAAAAAGGTTTCTTACTCGTATCTACCCTATGCAAGATGAGCAAAAACAGAAAAAAGGTTAAAAACAGAAAAAAGGTCAAAAAATCGAAAACAAAACCGCGCAACAGTCTAACAGTAGAGATCTCAAATTTTATAGTGATATATAACATTTTTAGGGTCACGATTGCCCTCACTCCCAAAAAAAAAAAACTCTTCACTTTTTTGGACAAAAATATTTCTTTTTAATTTGGAACGAAATTTTTCATTATAAAAATTTAATATAAAATTTTGCTAAAAGATCATATAAGTAGCTGTTAATATAGCCTTTCAAAGGAAAGAATTCAATGCGAAATCTTAAATCGTTTATTCTTTATATGGCAAACCTCATAAATCGTAAAAAGGCAATAGAAACTTATGCAATTTACTCAACTTTCCAGATTTTAACAGTGTCCCAAAACTACAAATCTCAAGCAAAAGCTTTAAAAAATACGCTATACACTATGCGATGCAGAATTTTGTTGTCTGTCGACGTGCGTACTTTTATATTTCTTAAATTTAATTTTTAGCCTAATGTCCGGCTAGATTGGCAAAATACTCTCTGTGCGTCGCGACGACGAAATTGCGGCCGGTAGTTGTAGCGTCGAGGTAGTAGAATAATTTATATCCCACGGTTCTGCCATCAACAGAAATAATCAAGTCAGCATCGAAATAAATCGAAGGATGATGCTGGTAAGTAGATGCGGCTTCGGGCTTAGCAGAGTGTTTAAGAGCAGAGCCTTTCTCGACGAACTGAACTAAAGGAATATATAATGAAAAGATTTTGCAATATAAAGTTGTCAATGAATAACAAATAAAAAATAAATTGGGCAGCTTATATATATATAACTCAGATCATTTCTCTTACAACCACTTTTTCGTTCAACTTGGCAAAGCAGTAACTCAAAAAAAAAAAAATACAATTTTATCGCAATTCGCAAAAATCCAAGTAAGAAACATTTATCATGTAAAATATTGAAATATGTTGCCACTGTGCTCCGTCTAAAGCAAATCCTTTGTGCATTTTATAGGCAACTGTGTGTGAATGTGCCTCTCTCCAACAGCAACTTTTGCCATGTATAGTCATAATGAACTCTTTAGCTGTATGTGTCTCTTTTTTATATGTATGCATTTGCGAAGGGAAGCCAATAAGTCTTTCCAAAAAAAAGGGAAGATTTTTTTTATTTTCCGAAGTTGTCTCAATGTAGAAACTCAATACAGTTCCAACGATTCTTCAAGTTTTTAGATCTGAAAAATCAGATTTCAGAAAAATCGGTCCTAAAAAGAAGGTCCTAAAAATAGTCTTCTGTTTGGAAACAACAAAATGTGAATGACAAGAAAATGTGGAGAATTAAATGGATTTTTGACCTCAGCTCGGTATTTTGCTTTATGTTTAGGGTAGCTTCAAAGCTTATTTTATTTACTTTTGGTGACTGTTGTTTCACCAACCGTTACTTATCGCTAATAAATTTCATTAGCATCGGCTGTGAGCAAACGATTCATATATCCATCCTTCTGGCATCTTTATAATCAAAATTTTAATTTTTTACGATAAATTAAAATCTCTAAATCATACGATGTTCTGTTCTGTCTTTCTAATCCATGGACCACCCGAACATACGTACACACATATTTTTCTCTTTTGTTACATTATGGCTTTATTAGAAATTACAAATATTCTCATCATTAATGAAACAAAATTTCATTCATATGACTGTCCTGGATGGGCTTGCAAAAGCTTATCCTGTGAGGTAAATTTTCCAAAACTTTATTTTTGGATCCTGGTTCTATCTCACGAATCGTTTGCGCTTAATAATCCCGTTGAAAACAGAGATTATAAAAATGTTATCTTATTTTATATAATTGTCGATTTCATTATTTCCTAGTATACCTGTTGATTTAGCAATTAGTACTATTGAAGAAAAGTGGGATATCATAGAAAGACACACAAGTATAGAAAAAAGTTTGTTTTTACGTATCTTAAAATTTTGTATTGAAGATAACAGATATCTTAAATACGATAATAAAATTTATAAACAAGAGAAAGGACTACCTATGGGATCTCCTGCTTCCCCAATTGTAGCAGATATTGTTATGGAGAAATTACTAGACACAAGTATTGAAAAGTTAAGAATTAAACCAATAATATTGACTAAATATGTAGATGATTTATTTTGTATAATATCCGATAGGGCAATTGATAATTTACTAACGACATTTAATAAATTTAATCCTAACATTAAATTTACAGTTGAGATAGAGTCTGATTTTAGACTTCCGTATTTAGATACATTACTCATAAGGAGAGGCAATGACATATTAATAGATTGGTATCAAAAACCAACGTCTTCCGGAAGAATTATTAACTATTATTCGAAACATTGTAAACGAATAATAGTTAACGCAGCTAAAAATTTAATAGACAGGGTTCTGACAATTAGTAATAAAGAATTCCATAAAAATAATAAGGAAAAAATAAGAAATATTTTAAATGATAATAATTTTCCAAAACAATTAACAAATAGATTAATAAATCAATATGGGAGAAGAAGTAATCAAAATACAAGAGATATTATAGAACAAAAAATTTATAAATCTTTAATATATGTACCAGAAATATCTGAACGTTTAGAAAAATCTAAAATCTTTGATAATACTAAATATAAAATGGCTTTTAAGACTCAAAATACTCTAAACAAATTATTCAGTAAAACTAAAGATAGAATCCAAAAATTAGAATTGTCAAATATAGTATATAAAATACCTTGTAACGGAAATGAAAATGAAAATTGTAATAAAGTATATGTAGGCACAACGAAAAATAAACTTAAGACTAGAATAGCAGGACATAAATCAGACCAAACATATAGGAATATTAATTCGCAAAAAACAGCATTATCTTCTCATTGTGCTAGTTTAAATCACTATCCCAATTTTGATAATGTTTCAGTACTAAATTCAGAAAACAATTATAAACGTCGTTACATATTAGAAATGTTACAAATTATTAATACACCAAACACGCAGAGAATTAATATTAAGGTAGACACAGATAATGTAGCTCAAATTTACAGACATTTAGTAAATAAGAAATAATTTAATTATTGTTTGTACTTGTTTAAAAACTTTTTAATAAGTTTATGACAAAAATTTTTTTTTTTGAAATATGTCACTTTGAAGAAATTTTTTCAATACTTTTTTAATTGTAATTTTTCATAACGTTAATTTGTTAATTTTTCCTGATGATGCTACACAAAGGAGTAGCGAAATATCGAAAAAATAAAAATTATTTAAAGACCTAAAGCTTAAATAAAATAGTTAAATTAATAAAAATGTTATCTTGCATTTCGTTTTATTGCCAGAAATGGCATTATCTGGAGCATATTCGAAAATAAATTTGAAACGGATGACATCCCTCTAAAGTCCACATCAAACTGTCACCTGCTGTTGGGCGCAATGACGTGTATTTTCCGTTCTCCAGATACGAAAATTTTGTTTGCTTATTTAGCCGCCAACGAAGGTGAAAATGAGCCTCGTCAGAAAAGGTGACTTTTCGTCCCGAATCCATGTCCGATATTTTCCAATGTATTTTAAGCGTAAAGCGATTAATTCTGGTTAGCAAATCCTTAATGGTAATATTTCGGACAGAAGAAAATCTATCAGTGACAAAATAACAAACTAAGACCTTAATCGATGATTTGCGAAATATTCGGCTTAAATGAGGAGGGTCAGTGGGTGTGCAGCGATAACAAACAGAATGGCAGATTTCTCAAACAAATTGTCTGCTATCGCGACAAATAACAACGGCTGGAAAAAGCAACAAGAATAATTAACTTTTCCAGAAAAATATAATTTTCTCTTAAAAAAAGATTTTTTTTATAAAAAGCACCCTCAGTCGGTTCTACGTTCTTTATTTCGCCAGTTTTGGAAATTTATAATTTTAGATGAACAACAAGCCTTTTCAAAACGTCTTGCATACGAAATTTTCTCAAAACAATTTTAGCCGCATAGATCGGCCTTATACTGATAATACTGATATAATTTTAAGTACAACGATCTCATAATTTGTAAAGACTTATTGACTTCACTTCGTATTTGAGTAAAAATGCATGTGCTCATAGAATTTGCTGCATTCAAGTATTACAAGTTAATACCTCATACATTGTCATGATGATGATGATGTCTTTTTAAGTTGCCTTCCTGTTTTTTTTTTCTCTTTCTTTTTTCAAATGAAAATAATAATCTGTTAAAGCAGCAAAAGCCAATTGAGTTCGTGTCATGCCATTCATGTCGCCAAAAATTGAATTCTTAATAAAAGTTCCTTTTTTAATAGTTTATTTCACTTTTTCTTAAATTTTTTTGGTTTTTTAGACATGAAAGTAAGATTATTTTCGAAGAACTGATAAAAAAGTGGTTTTTAAAGTACGAACAAGATTTGAAAGAGCAGATAACATACGAGGATAGTTTGATAATACCATGACTTTTTTGTATTTCCAGCGCAGTAATTAATATAATTTCAACACTGCTACCGGTAGGTGTTAAAACCCTAGGGCGGAGGAACCTAAAAAGAAAATACTTCGCAAATGATAGGAGCCGGTTCGAGTTGTAATACTTTCTACGAAAAGCGCCTTTGATAGGTGTTAGGCCTTAAAAATTTTAATTTAATATTTCCTTTAATCAAGCCTACTCTTGTTAAGTGCCTATTACTATAACACTGTGGAAGAAATTCAGGTCAGCAAAAGTTAGGTCGATCCTGAGAGTGAGGGGTGAAAATAGAGGCCAAATTAGAAGACCCGTATCGCGTCGTTTATCTATGTTAGTTCGAATTTTTTTTAATCGACCTTTGAACTTTGTAGTCAAATGCCGATTTTCAGAATATAACTCTTCGAATAATTGATATTTTTAAATCTGTAAAAGCCAAATTATTGCTAGAGACCTGTGCAATAATTAAAATTTTTTAAAAAATCATTTTTGGAAATTTTTATAAAAATTATAATTTTTCCAACATTTTGCTTCATAAGCACCACAAAAATTTTTTAAATCAATTTTTTAAAAAATTTTAATTGTTGCACAGGTCTCTAGCAATAATTTGGATTTTACAGATTTAAAAAATATCAATTAGTTGAAGAGTTATATTCTGAAAATCGGCATTTGACTACAAAGTTCAAAGGTCGATTAAAAAAAAATTCGAACTAACATAGATAAACGACGCGATACGGGTCTTCTAATTTGGCCTCTATTTTCACCCCTCACTCTCAGGATCGACCCAACTTTTGCTGACCTGAATTTCTTCCACAATATAATATATTTATGGCTTTTACTCTTATTATTTTCAATTTCATAAGTACATCAAACTAAAATTTAAAAAAAAAAAACTTTTAATATTTTTGAAAAAATTTTTGGATATTCCTTTTTTTTGTAAAAATTTTTTTGGAAATTTTTTGTACAGTTTTTGTTAAATTTTTTTGTCAGATGTTTTTTAGTTTTTTTGAAAATTTTTTGTAAACATTTTTTTGTAAAAATTAGGACCTTCCTGCAATCTATATTGCGTAAGAATGGACAGACTAAAGCAAAAAAACCCTTTAAAATATTTTCTCATAATGAACAACCCCCCCCCCCCCCCCCCACCAATGGGCCTATCGACATCGCTGGGGGTTATTGATCCCCCGATATCTGTAAGCACTCGTTGCGATCTACCTGTCGCGTTTTAATATTTATTTAATAACAAAAAAGGCAAAAGCGCATCATTAAAACCGAAAAATATTAAAACCAAGTGATGGTCTGATGTTGCTGAATTGCAATTCTAAAATTTTCGAAACTATGCCTGGCAGATAGGTTGTCTAAAATTTTCTGCACCTCGTCTGATGCCTTGGCGAATGATATTTCAACATGAACACGGACAGGCGGACATCGCTTAATCAACTTCTCTATTTATCCAGAATCCAGATGCTATATTCAGTAATATTCGTAGCTAAATCTATCGCTAAAATTCTAAAATTGCACAAACAAATTATGAGTATTGTTGTAAGAATACTCCCAATTTGTTGATGCATTTTTAGAATTTTAGCGATAGATTTAGCTCCGAGAATTACAGAATATGGCACTAGAATATATTTTCTTTATTGTTAAATACTATAGGGTATCTGCTCCATCAATGTTAATGGTTAAAAAGTAGTTTCCTCAGATCAGCTCTGATTGTTTTAATACAAAAGCAACCCATTAGGGAAGTGGTCTGCTTCAATATTCCCCCTATATTAAAAAAAAAAAAACACAAATGACGTCAATCATTCAGGTCTCCCAAAAGAGGTAGGAGAATGGCAGTTCTGTAGCCATCTCAACATCACATTTTCCATTAATATTTGAATATAAAAAGCTATCCAAGCGATTAGAGTCAAGATTGCTTACGCTCGACTACAAGGGCAATCGTGTGTTTGATGTTCAGCAGCAATCTAAACGAGTTTTTAGTCAATTTTTTAAATTTGAAACCACCGCAACACGCAGACTACGCAAAAATTAAAACGGATGATTCTTCGGGTGGATGCGCTTTAAATGCGAAGTGCGAAGATCGGTCAACAAGATTATGGCCACCGTGTTTTGGTCGGACTATTGGACAAAGTATTCGTACCACGGTACAGTATTGAATACTGCATTAAAACAGGTTGCCCCAATATGCTGGTAGGTAGTGTGTTAGTCTATCAGTGTGAGGGTTGAGGGTTCGATTCCCTCCAAAAACTCTGGGTGTTTCTGCGGACAAGCGAAAAGCTTTGCAGGTGTAGTGTAGTGTTTAAAAAAAAACGTCTGACATATGGTACCTCAGACAAACTGGTGGTTACGTGGGTTCATGATTAAGAAAGAAGACCTTTTACTACAAGTTTAAAAAAAGAACTTAATAAGAAATGAAACGTTTTTGAGAACATACTAAAAATAGTAAAGATTTTTTTCAGTATTCTCTAAGTGCTTCATTATAACAAGTAAAGGTCTGCATTAATATGCCTGATAAATTAAGTTAAAATATAAATTTTAATTGTCTAGTAACATTAAATATAAAAAATCTACATTAAAAACACCATGGACACATATGGTAAAATTCTATCCTAGTTAAATAATTTTATTTTAAAGAATATTATTCTTTTTTTAATTTTTAAAATTATTATTATACTCGTATTTTACCTCTATTAATTAATTCAATTAAAATTTGTTTATACCCTTCACCACAGGTGGAAAGTTTGTCATTCCGTGTGTAATTTCTACTATATTCATTTCCGACCCCATAAAGTATATATATATATATATTCTGGATCCTTATACATAGAGAAGTTTATTAAGCGATGTCCGTCTGTCCGGCTATCCGTCTGTCCGTGTTCGGGTAGTAATTTCATTTGCCAAGGCACCAGAAGAGATACAAAAAATTGAAGTACACCAATCTGTCAGGCATAGTTTCGAAGATTTTCGGATGGCAATTCAGCAATATCGGATTGTCCCCTTGGAGGCTGCGGGCCAAAAACCACTCCCACCTATATTTTTTTCATGTTTTAATTTTTAATTTTAATTATTCTCTTTTGCTTTTTTTTGAAAAATAAATATTATACCGCGACAGGTAGTTCTCAAAAGTGCATACAGATCTCGGGGGTCAATAACCCCCTACGTGGGGCAACTTTTGTTTGTTCTTAGATTCGTAGGATTTTTCTGCTTTGATTTGTATTAAAGACCTTTATAGAAAGCAATACACATAGAGGTGGCTGTTGAAAAGGAGCAGTTAAAGGGCACATAGGCGGTCAATATGAGAAATTTTTTTTAAGGATTTTTTTTGCTTTAGTCAGACCATTCTAAGATATTATAGATTTCAGGAAGGTCCTAAATTAAAAATAAAAAATTTCAATAAAATTAAAAAATTAAAAAATTTATTTTTAATATTTACAAAAAAATTTACAAACCATTTTTAAAACGATATTTTTCCAAAAAATTTTCGAATAAAATTTTACAAAAAATTTTCAAAAAAATATTTTTACAAAAAATTTTCGAAGAATTAAAAAAAAATTTCAATATTTCTGTTTTAAAACCTAGATGCATTAAACACATAAACAACATCAGGATGCCGACTACAAACTGTCTCAATACATGGCTACACGACCACCGTTGTGGCTGTCGTTAACTTAGGCAAATTTCTATTTTATTCAACAAAAGAAAAATGTTCAAAATTTTATATTACAAATTCATATACAAACAAAAAGTTTTGGAGGAAATATTTATAATTTTTTAAAAAAAGTTGTTTAATTTTATAAAAGCAAATAAGTATTTCTACAACATTGTCAGAGATTACGATGTAGCTATCGTCTTCAATATCATTAAGTTGCTGACAAGACGGCGACAATTGTAGCCAACGGAATATGTTTTCATTTAGCTACGTCGCAGCTGATTCTATTTCTTTAAATTATGAATAATGAGTTTTTTCTCATACGACTTCTTTAAATTTATGTAAAGAGTCAACAATATGGATAATGCTATAGATGTCTATATAAATAAAATCACCGTGGTGAAGGGTATAGAAGATTCGAATATAGCACTTTTACTAGTTATTACGCAAACAGTACAAACGTTAAAAAAACTGCATAGAAATATCGAACACTTACCAAAAAAAAAAAAAAAAAATTAATTGGGGTGATATAAAGTAACCCTAATGATTACATTATCAAAAATACCACACACTTCATTAATTGCTATTGAACATTTACAAGTATAAATTTCAAATGAATAAAATTGTTTTTGACTCCAAATGAAAACCAAATACCTTCAAGGTGTTAACAAGTTTATATTCCATACAACAGCAAGAATAGAACAAGCATTTTCAAAATAATTTTTCCTACAATAACCATACAAGTATACATAAACATTTACATAAACAACAACATGCACACAGAATATCCTTAATTGAATAAAGATAAAAGGACTTGGTACCAACAAAGCGACCGACCGAACGACCGACCGACCAGTAACATAAAAATTGTTTCAAGACAAAGAAAAAAAAATGTTACAAAATTGCAAAAATAATTTTGAAAAACAACATGTAGATACCAACAAATGATAGCTGTACTCAAATTCAGCATTTGTACACAGTACCGCCTCAAAATGTATCATTTATATACGAATTTTAATTTACGAGAAAACATTATTGTAACATTGTAAATACATGGATGTTGCTAAAGCATTTATTTTAGTTAGAAGAAGTCTTTTATTTTTAACAATTTATAATGGTAACTTGCGACGAAAAATTTAAATTGTTTGATTATGTTTGTATGGAAGACAATGTTATGTGATATTATAGGTAGTAAAGATCAGTATAACTCCATAGCACTAAGTAGTCGGCTTCTGTAGCTCTATATCTTAAAATTAAAATTATTTATTAATTGATTCAAATAAATATTTCTTTAAAACAAAACAAAACAAATAATTAAATCAATTAATTATTTAATTGAATTTTAAAATGAAACCAATTAATACCCTTAATTGGTGGAAATATGTTTTTCTGTATGAGAGGCAAGGAAATCTATACATATTTTTTTTTTTCTTTTTTTGGACCAGCACTCAGGGGATGACCTCTACTCTTGAAATGCATTGTGTCACAACTATGAAATTAGGTTATGGGAAGGAGGAAAGAAAAGAGTAGTGTTTGTGGACATTCGATTTGAATTTTCCTACATTGAAAGTGAGAGGAAAGACCTCTGGAGGGTGTTTATTCCACATACGAACAGTTCTGCTAAAAAACGAATTTTCTCTGTAATGCGTAGTGCGATTCACTGGCCATTCGACTACAAATATAATAAACAGTAGCTCTTGTCCTGTCTTAGAGCAAGCGTTGTAGTAAAGTAAATGGCTTTGAACAAGCTCACTAAGGTATGAATTGTCCCTCTTCTAGACCAACACCATGTTAGAGTGACAAGTCCCTTTCTTCAAAACTGTTACACCTAGAACCGTCACCTGACAAATCAAGTGTTTGTTCCCTTGCTGCTTGAATGTTGACGGAGTATTTTGACTCCTTGATGAAGCAGCTTAACGTCTATACAGACAACTAAAGAAAGGATCGTCGGTAGGTTTATCGAAAATCCTGATATAGACTGGGTTCAAGGCCGCAATTAGCTGTAGTACTTTAAAAAACATGGCAAGGAATTTTTTAAATGAATACAGAAATTCTTGTCATGCCTTTTGCTCAAGGCCGTAGTCATTGGCTGTTTTTTAACCGACTTCAAAAAAGAAGGAGGTTATCAATTCGTCTGAATGTTGCAATTTTTTTTGTATGTAACCGCAGAACTAAGCCATTTCTGAACCGATTTTAAATTTTTTTTCTTTATTTAAAAGGCTCTGCTTTTAGTTTGGTCCCGTTTTAAAAACTGTTCATTATATCAAAAATTAAAGGGTGTCCCCAAACAACATACATGTTTTTACAACAGCAGAAATTAATAAAAAAATAAATTTAAAATTTAAAGGGTGTCCCCATAGGTGACGTAATTTTACCTATATGGGCCTATTTTTTGAACCGTTATAGACAAAACCCTGACAATTTAACAGAATGTCGATTACTATGACCCTTGTAATAAAATGTATAAATATTCAAAATTTTAAATTAAAGGGTGATCCAATAGTTCATTTTATTTGTTGTATATGGCCATACTTTTGAACAGTTGTACACAGACCGCTGAAATTTGCAAAGAACCTGTATTGCTAAGTCCGCTATAATAAAAAGTATAAAAAAGATAAAAGGGTGTCCCAATAGTTAATTTAATTCTATGTATGTGGCCAAACTTTTGAACTGTTATAGACAGACAGCTGAAATTTAGAAGGAACCTTTATTGCAAAGTCCACTATAGCAAGTGTACAATTTGAATTTAGAAATTAAAGGGTGCTCCCATAAATTATGTAATTTGAACTCTATGGCCCTATCTTTTGAACCGTTAAACACAAAAACTTGAAAATTAATCAGCATGTCCATTACTTTCTGTGGTATAATAACAAGTATAAATATTTGAAATTATAATGCAAAGGGTGTCCCAATAGTTCATGTTATTTGATATATCTGGCCAAACTTTTGAATCGTTATAGGCAAATAGTTGAAATTTACAAAGAATCTTTGTGACCAAGTCCTCAATAACAACAGGTCTTTAATTTAAAATTGTAAATTAAAGGGTGTCCCAATAGGTGATGTTATTTGATCTATATAACCCTATCTTTGAAATCGTTATAGAAAGGTGTCCCCATAAGAGACGGATTCTGGTGAAAATAGCTTAACTTTTGAACAGTATTAGGGAGAGGCTTGACATTCACATAGTCTTTACTTTTTTCCCTCTAATTTTGGCGCATCTTTTATTTGGTTTAAATATAATTCTTACAGATTACTTCTTACAGTTTTAGTTTAGAATTGGTGCCCTTCTATCTGTTTTGAAGTCGGTTTTTTTTGCAAGAATTATTTTTGGTACGGTTGGCGAGGGCTTTCGATGTGAGATAATAATTACCAATCCCTTTGATAATGATCATCAAGTCTTCGATAGTACTCGGTCGTTTTAGGAGTACCCCTTTTAGGAGTACCCCGTTTATTGGCGCAACAAGTGCAATTCATTTAATACTAATTTACAGATATTCATTGATCAAAGTTTTAGACGAGTGTGTTGTCTCGTGGCTTATAGAAAATTTAATAAAGAAGGTGAGCATTATTTGCAATAACAAAAATATTCTTTCAATTTAGAGAGAATAAAAAGAAGTTTAGCCTGACTTAAACATTTTATCTGTGTGCTAATAGAAATATTTCGACTAATAAAATTTAACTAAACTTTCTCATCTGCCTAATTTTTGAGGTGTTAGGGACCCAATAAAGCTCATTACGGAATGCAGGAAGAATGGTACAGCATTGCTGTTAAAAAATATGAACAAGACCTGCATAATTAGCTATGTACGGTCCTATTCCTCCATTTTTTTCGCTGCATGTTATCCACTTCTTTTGTAGTTTCCCCTAAATTTTGTTTTGTTTGCTCACATTTTTTTTTGCTCTATTGTTTTTTTGTTGCAGTATCCTCAACGTGTTTTGAGTAGAAAGTCATTGTTTAGCTAAGTGTTCTTTTTTTTCTGTTCTCATATTTTAACAAAAGATTGTTTCTATGTAGTAGTATTTGGGATGTTAATCTTAACACTTGGTCTATTGTCATTTTTATCTTTTACTCGTAGTTGTTGGTTGTCCTCGTCAAGTTGTAGTATTAAGTGATGAATTAAATGTCTACAGCAAAGAGAGTGAAGCAGTGAGACATTTGCAGCTAAAGGTTTAATGTGTGTTAAATGGTGCATTGTTGACTTAAGCCTGTTGTATTTGAAAAAGTTATTTGACATGTTGATAAACTGATGACATGAAAAGAGCAGAAGGCTTGAATAAAGGAAAGATGAAATTAATAATTTGTTATATGTCTTGAGGTAAAAGTGTTTTATTAAAACACTAGCTGTGGCCACACACGTTGTGTGCGTCCTGACAATAGTTTCTTGATTTGGCTTTGAAACTAATCCGTACCAAATTTTAAGACACGCATTTACTTTATATAAACGTACCCATGCCTGGATAAAATTCTAAAAAATTTATATAAAATCTAAAATTCTAAAAATTAATGTACAACTCCGTCAAAAGTGTTTAAAATAAATAATTTAATAACAAATAATTAAAAACATAAGCCAAAATAATTAATTTATTCATTAAAAATAGTTCAAAAAAAATTAAAGTTCATATACAGTTCATATGTGTGAGTAAACTGAACCTTGATCTTGAACGTATACATGAATGGGCAACAGCAAATGGCCTCTGTATTAATCGAAGCAAGTCAAAATGCTTAATTATTAACAGGAAATCATCTAAATTAAGTTTTTCTCTGGAAGTAGTATTGAACAACCCAAGAATTGATATCGTAAAAAAAGCGAAGAATCTTGGCTTAATATTTAACAACACCCTAACCTGGAATGACCAAATTAATGCAGCTTCTGGTAGAGTATATGCTATTTTGCGAACATTGTGGAAAACACAAAATTTCACACCCTTGGGAATACGTATACTGCTTGCAAAGACGTATATAATGCCAACCCTGCTATACGGTTGTGAGATATTTGGAAGTAGTGATTCCACGAGCATCAGAAAGATCGAAACTACCTTTAATGCTATAATTAGATATGTGCATGGCTTAAAGAGATTTGACCATGTTACACCATTTCAAAGAAATTTATACGGAGTTACATTTACAATCTTTAGCCCTACTTGAACGACATTGTATAATAATAGTGTGGGTTCCAGGACATGAGGGCATTCGTCGAAACGAGATGGCCGATCAATGTGCGAGGAACGGTTCGAATCTGAATGTGACGGTTGCCCAAGGGGAAATCAATATCCCATTGGCCGAAATGTCTAACATACTGGGAGAATGGTCGCTGAAGGAAACGGCTCGCAGGTGGTCTATACTAACCACTTGCAGATTATCTAGAAGCCTTTGGCCCTCAATTGATAAAAAAAAGGACAAAGGCACTACTGATCCTCGAGAAAAGCTCGTTAGCACTTCTGGTTGGTGTTATAACGGGACACTGTATGATCGTGCGCCCGCAAAAACTCGCGTTTTTGCGGGCGTCCCGTTTAACCTAACCTAACCTAACCTAACCTAACCTAACCTACATTTACTAACTTATTGAAAATACGAACACTGATGATGTTGCACAAAATTATTTACACACGTGTACTTATGTATCTCTATAGGCGTCTTTCGTTCACTAGATCTCAAAGGTCTAATAATATACTTCATGTTAAATACCGCACATTAACATCATCATGGCAATTTTATACCAATTCTATCCGTCTTTGGAACTCGTTACCCCCAGAAATACAATTTATAAGTAACGCAATGCATTTTAAAAGGGCTATACATTGTTTTTATACCCTTCACCACAGGTGGAAAGGGTATATATAAGTTTGTCATTCCGTGTGTAATTTCTACAATATTCATTTCCGACCCCATAAAGTATATATATTCTGGATCCTTATACATAGAGAAGTTGATTAAGCGATGTCCGTCTGTCCGACTGTCCGTGTTAGTGTGGTAATGTGATTTGCCAAGGCACCAGAAGAGAAACAAAAAATTTAAGCACACCAATCTGTAAGGCATAGTTTCGAAAATTTTGGTATTGCAATTCAGCAACATCGGATCATTCCTTTGGAGGCTACGGGCCAAAAACCACGCCCACCTATATTTTTTTACGTTTTTTTTAATTTTTTTCGGCTTTAATAATTCTGTTTTGCCTTTTTTTGTCAAATAAATATTGGACTGCGACAGGTAGATCGCAAGGATTTACCCACAGGGTACCCACTGACAAATAGGAGCAGTTAAAGGACCCCCCATATGTCAATATGATGATTTTTTTTTTTTTTGTAAGGATTTATTTTTGCTTTAGTCTGACCATTCTAACTCAATATAGATTGGAGAAAGGTCCAAAATTTAACAAAAAAATTTCAATAAAATTAAAAAAAAAAATTTTTTTTAAAAATTTTTTAAAAAAATTTACAAAGCATTTTCAAAAAGATATTTTACAGAAAAATATTCGAAAAATTTTTTTTTTTTAAATTTTCCAAAAAATTTTCGAATAAAATTTCACAAAAAATTTTTAAAAAAATATTTTTACAAAAACTTTTTACACACAATTTTCGACTACAAACTGTCAAAAATGAAACGTTGTGGCTGTCGTCAACTTAGGCTAATTTCTATTTTATTCAACAAAAGAAAATGTCACAAAATTGCAAATTAAAAATTCATATGCAAAAAAAAAGGTTTGGAGGAAATATTTATAATTTTTTGAAAAAGTTTTTTAATTTTATAAAAGCAAAATAATTATTTCTACAACAATGTCAGCGTTTACGATGTAGCTGTCGGCTTCAATATCATTAAGTAGCTGACAACACGGCGACAATTGTAGCAAACGGAATTTGTTTTCATTGTCTTGTCAATGTCTTCTATTTCAAAGAAATAGAAGACATTCTTTAACTCATGAATAATGATTTTTTCTTATACGACTTTATTTAAGTAAAGAGTCAACAATATGGATAATTCTGTACATGTCTGTATAAATAAAATCACCGTGGTGAAGGGTATAGAAGATTCGGCACGGCCGAATATAGCACTTTTACTTGTTTTCAATAACGTCTTAATTTTTTTTAAATGCTTAATGTTATATTTATTGTTCCTAAACTTTAATTTAACCTTTTTTCTACATATTTTTTTATTATATAATAATTTTTTATATTTTGCTTTTACAAAATACTAATTACTTTAACTAATCCTATACTGTAATTTATATGATTTAATGTCTTGTTGTATGGGATAACAAATAAATACTTAAATAAATAAATAAAATAAATATAATGGTGTTCAAAATCATTTAATAACATTTTAATTCTACAGAGTAAAAATACAAATCAAATAAAAATTTTATTTAATTGGCTATTTGGCAGTAATAATTCATATTTTGTCATTTTTTTAAAACAGTGCCATCTGTTGCGCAACCGTGTTTAAAATATTCCGCTTTCAATTCATATTGAGTCACTATTTTAAAACAGCGCCATCTGTTGCGCAACCGTGTTTAAAATATCCCAACAAAAAAAATAAAAGATGCCTTAAAGTCTGCAGTATCACTGCTTTTTCTCCACCTTCTCCATACAGTAGTTTTTAAGAAACGCGAACAGAGACAGAAGACAGACAGGAAATGAGTTACTGTTTTATTATATGTATAGATTATTCATAAACTAATTTCACATGAGAAAGCGTGCGAGAGCGGGTAGATTTTTACATCATTGGCCGTGCTTTCTTTACATAGTTTTCGTGTATTTTTATTACCAGACATTTTGGCATTTCTAATCCTCGTTTTAGGAATATAGCAAACAATCTACCAATTTACCTGTAACAGCTAAATAAAGAAGGTAATTCTAGAGCTTATTTAATTCTTCGCCTCGCTACAGAACTAATCCATTAATAGGCATCAAATTATATTGCTCGTATCATTCGCTTAAAACAACCACCTGATAGCGAACATCAAGTGTTTGTACAGCAGATTCGGGAGTAGTAGAAATCCGATCAGGATTTCAAAAAATAATTTATCTTCTGTTATAAAGGAAAATTTTAACTGCTGGCTCGTATATAGCACATTCTGTAAGTCCAATATTCGACCGCCTTTTAAAGTATTCGGTTCCGAACCTGATTTTTTAAAATGTTGTCTTCGAATTGGTTTGTTCCAATTAACAAATGACGTCACCATCATAGTTAGTAAAACAGAAAAGGTAAATCGCGACGATCTTTGTGGCCTTTTTACTCAACTATTGCGAGAAAACGCATTAAGCGCTTTCAAAATCCATCCTTTATTAAGTTTAATGTTTAACACACTACATGGGATTAGATTTCGTCCTGTAGCAAAAAAGTGCAGGGCAGTCGTTGGGACTGCCAATAGAAATGAAAACTAAGTAACTTGTGATTACGTTTTTGAGATTGTGACGGGTTTTGAGTTCAATAATTTTTCTTCAACCAAAAGGTGCTCAACGTACCTAAAGAAGGTTTCTCTTCAAAAAAAAGCAAATTTTCTGTAAACATCTATTCAGTTGGTAGCCCATATAATTGATAATCTGCACAGCTCGTCTTGTAGAGCCACGTAGGCCTCGTTTTTAAAGTAGTAAGGACTATTGATACCAGCGAATCAAAGAGTGATTTTTTATTGCTGTAGCCATGCCAGGAGAATCTCGCTAATATTGCAGCTAGTTTACCTCTTATCATCACTACTAAGCCAAATTTTAGATCCATATCTAATCACGATTTTTTAAATAAATTTTAATAAATTGCGAGCTTTGTTATGGTATCATTCTATTCATTATATATTACCAAACAGCGCAGCTAATCGCCAGATAAGACAACCATATGAAAGCTTAATCGTTGCTTCTTTGAAGAAAATACTCCTTACATTAGTTAGAAACCTGAGGAACCAGTGACCCAAGAGCTAAAAACGCTAAAACTCCAGAGTAGGACAGATGAAAAGAAGGTGGTTATGCATTTCTTTTTTCTCTTCACTATAAAAACTTCTTCTGCAGAGATTAAAGGGGCAAGTGTTTCTATTGATATTGGTTTTATTTACGGTATCCTTGGAAATTTAACCATTTTATAGCGATCGAGCTAAAGCCGGTTTGTGGCCTGTATTTAAGTAAGTTGAAAGTATACTCGTTCATCCATTTGCTCTGATTCAGCTTATAAATATATATTACTAGCTATCATCGGTGCGCTTCGCTACACCCATCCATAAAAAATATAATAAACACTTGAAAGAAAAGAATGGCCAACCTTTAACTTTACAACGCACGCTATTCTCACATCAAAAATGTTTTAGTTTATATGCAAGGTACGATGCCTACTGTCTTCATCCAACCTGTTTTTGCTAGACTATACGTATTAACACGATAATAATTTTTTATTTTTTTTACCTTTTATGCGAGGTACTACTCCCTCTATCCTAATCCAGTCTGTATTTTGCTATTACTATGCACATTACTTTGAGGGTTACTTTTGCAAACTTTCAAGACTCTACCTATTGTAGTTCTCCAGGTACACGATAATGTTTCACTTTGTATAGGAGGTACCACCCCCAGTTCACCATTTGTATTTTGGTAGACTATGCGCATTAGCACAGGCTTCAAGGCTTTATCTATTGTAGTTCACCAGGAACACGATAATAATTTTTCACTTTGTATGGGAGGTACCACGCCCACTATTAAAATTCAGCCTGTGTTTGGCTAAACTATATACTTTACTATGATGGTTAGTGGTGATCCCTAGATACAGGATAATGATTTTTCACTTTGTATGGGAGGTACAACGCCCACTATTCCAATTCAGCCTGTGTTTAACTTGACTATGTACGGTATTATGGGGGTTACTGGTGCGAAATTCCAAGACGCTACCTATTGCACTTCCCTAGATACAGGATAATAATTTTTCACTGTGTATGGGAGGTACCACGCCCACTATCGCAATTAATTTTTTATTTTAGTAGACAATGTGCATTAGCATAGGAGTTACTCGTGCAAAGCTTCAAGGTTCTATCTGTTGTAGTTTGCCAGGAACAAGATAATATTTTTTCACTTTGTATGGGAATTACCACGCCCACTATTACACTATTCCAGTCTATATACCTCTAAACTATGTACGTTAATATAGACGTTACGAGTGCAAAACTGACGCTATCTTTTACTGTTATAAAGCAACACGATGATAAATATTTAATTTGTATGGGAGGTGCCACGTCCACATCGATTATCAAAAAACTAAGTACCCGATTTTACCTACCATATCTGGTAACAAACTGTGAAAATTTTGTAAAGATCAGTTCACTGGTGTAGGCAGCTATAGCTTTCCGACACACAAACAAACACTTTTGTGCTTTATATAAGGGGTGATCCTTTTCGAGGTTCCATAATATTTAAAGAAAAAAACACCGAAAATTCAAATTTAATGGAGATTATTTATTATCATTTGAATGAACATTCTTTGGCAATTATTTTTTGAAGATTATGTCTATCAAATGTTGGCCGTTGCTACGTCGCAGATGGTCCATCCGTTGAATCCAATTTTCGATGATTCGTTCAAGCATTTCGACTGGTAACTGGCAAATGATACGCGTGATGTTCTCCTTCAAGGCCTGAATCGATGCGCGTTTATCAGCATAAACTTTAGACTTTACATATTCCCACAGGAAAAAGTCTAACGGTGTGATATCACACGATATTGGTGGCCAATCGACTGGCCCAAAACGTGAAATTATGTGCTTACCAAAATGTTCTCTCAATAAATCCATTGGTTGATGCGATGTTTGGGAAGTAGCGCCGTCTTGCTGAAACCAAATGCCGGCGAGATCACGAGCTTTAATTTCGGTTATCATGGCACGATAACGGTCGCCACTGATGCACAAAGGGGTATTTTGCCAATCTAGCCGGATATTAGGCCAAAAATTAATTTTGAGAAATGTAAAAATTTAAGTAGGCAGCTCGACAGACAACAAAATTCTGCATCGTATAGTGAATTTTAAAGGCTTTTGCTTGAGATTTGTCGGGTTGGGACACTGTTAAAATCAAAAGTTGAGTATATCGTATAAGTTTTTATTGACTTTAAACGATTTTGAGACGTTGCAATATATTTTTTGGTGGCTAAACGAATAAAGATTTTGTATTGATTTTTTTTCTGTGAAAGGGTTTATTAGTAGCTACTTATGTTTTTTAATTTTTTTTTATTTTAATTTTTAATGATAAAAAGTTTTGTTTAAAATTAAAAAAAAAGTTTTTTTTGTAAAATTTTTTGTAAAAAAAAAAATTAATAGCTTTTTAAGAGTGATCTCTATCGCGATCCAAAAAATGTTATATATCACTACAAAATTTACGATTTCTACTTTTTTATACTGTAAAATACTTGGCGTATTTTTGCGCCATTTTTTGCGATTTTTTTTTAATTTTACGTTTTTATGTTTTTTCTTATCTTGGATAGGTAAATACGAGTAAGAAACCCTTGTATATTCATAAAATGTTTTGGTTTTTAATAACTTTTTTATTTAACTCATTACATCTAACACTGCTATTACCTGTACAAAAAACAATTTAAATATCAAAAGAGATATAGACGTAGATGCCCTTTCTTTCGAACTATCTACTTTACACGCCAGAATTCGCCTATTTGAGAGCATATTACACCTGTCATATAAACTGACAGTGAAAAAATGGCAAATAAAATCTGATGCGGACAAAGCTATTGTTAACGCTAGGAAAAAAAATATCCAAGAAAAATTTAGAAGTGAATTAGGGCTAAGAGTGGGTGTACCGAAAGCTGGATTTGCAAATACCAACGATGGTAACACCAGAAAATTTTTTTCCAATCCTGAATTAGCTGCAGAAATAACTGGAATTAAGTTTGATTTCATATACCGAAGGTTATTATTGAAGTAGTATAAAGTGGTCCCAAAATCCAAATGCACGAGTTTGCGGATTATTGTTTACATACTGGAAAACTTTACTTTTCTCTATATTAGTGGCATCCTATGACACCTACAATGCAGAAGATTTTAATACATGGTCCAACTGTTATGAATGAGGTATTGTTGCCTATTGGGGGGCTGTTATCAGAAGAAGCGGCTGAGGCACGAAACAAACATTTCCGGCTTTACAGGCAGAATTTTGCTAAAGAATTTTGAATGGTTCAGTGTAACATAGATATTATTCATAGGCTTTTGCTAAGTTCTGACCCACTCTTTACTAGACCCACTTCAAAAAAAGGTCATTACCTTTTAGGAAAGAAGCAATTTCTTATATGCTTCCACCTGTACTTAATGCTGAAAAGGATTCAGATTCGGAAGAGGTCTTTGAAGAATCAGACGAAGAAGAACCCTGGCACTCATCATCAACTTAGTGCAAAGGAGAAGTTGTTTTAAATAAATTAATTGTTATAATTTTAAATAAATTTTATTTACAATCATAAATAAGTTATAATCATAAATAAGTTATTACTATGAAAAAGTTAATTATTTACCGATAAATACTATTTGTTAAGTAACAAATTACAAAACTATTTTATTAATAATATTCTTGGGAGGTGGGGATTGGTTAGGCATTGGAAAGCTTAAAAATGAATATTTTTAGGAAATTGGAAAAAAAATAAAAAAAATTTTTTTTCACAGGGACATATTGGGGGTGGGATTGGAGGCATACCTCCCCCTGCCCATAAAAATAAATTTTTATGGTTTTAAGAAGTATGTAATCTATTTCTTTTAATAATTGCATTATTTTTTCAAATAATTTTTTATTTCACTGCCCACAAAAAGGGGCGGGGCTAAAAATGGCACTTAAGAATCTCTTGAGTCCAACTTTAAGTTTTTGAACATTCTTTGACATTAAAAGTTGTAATTGCTAAACAAAATGACGGGAAAATAAAAAAAAACTTGAATTTTTCACAGGTAAGATTAATTCTTCCAAAGGGAAACTTTTTTCTCCCTAATCCGATTTTCCTATTTTATAGCTTTGACAGCCTGTGACCACAACAGATTTTTCTGCAAAGTTTCATTAACCTAGGGACACTCAGTACATTTTTAGAGATATAAGCTAAAAAAAAAGTAATGTCCGCCTAGATTGGCAAAATACCCCTATGTGTGACGGTTACGTTCGCACCGGCATAATTTTTAAAGAAATATGGACCGTTGATTCCACCGGCTCACAAACCACACCAAACCATTGTTTTTTCTGGATGAAGTGGCAGCTCTTGAATCTTTTCAGGTTGCTCTTCGTCCCAAATGCGACAATTTTGTTTGTTTACTTACTCATTGAGCCAGAAATGGGCCTCATGGGGTAAACAAAATTTGCCTTGAAAACGTCGGATCTTCTTGGAACTTTTCAAGAGCCCATAGAGCGAAGCGATTCAAGCGTAAGTCTTTCCAATATGAAATGCCATACAATACAAAAATAACATGACAGCATGACACGACTCACACGTGATTTGTAAAAAAAAAAGGCTATTGAAAAAGTAACTCGAAATGAATCAGCCTTTATAAAGATTATAGGGCGGTAATATGGAACAAACCACTTCCTAAATGTGTCCCGCTTTTCGACCCCCTTTCGTCCTCAACGTTTATAGGAAACGTACTTATAATTTACGGCAACCTTACCAGCCTTTAACTTTTTGAGCACCATTCGAGCCTATCTGCATGTAGTAGCCATGTGGCTTTTACAAGTATGTCGAAGTATTTGACTTCTGAAAGTTGAGGTATTTATGGTTGGTTGGTTATATATGCGTATTGATGATATTATTATTGGAGTATATTCTTCATTCACGTTTGTTCTCCATTTTGTCAACCATTTTTCTTAATTGAGAATCTGGTAATCTGATGTCCATGTGTGTACTCAGACATGCCTTGTATACTTCAGACATGCCTACTACATAAGGCATGTCTGAAGTACACAACAAGTATAAAATGAATGCTACTACTCTGGCAAACTTTAGCTTTGACTGAGGGCAACTTAAAAGCCTCCTTCTTTCAGTATAAGCTTTGAATCAGTTAAATAACTTCCCTATAGTTTATACTTTAAAAATAAAACAAAAACAATAAGGGCTAATGAGCCTCTTTAATTTAAGCAAAAAAAATGTAGACAATATTGTACTAAATAAAGACAAACAAACTGAAAATAATTTGTGTGTAAATTCTACGCAAGTTATACGTGCCCAATCTTGTTCGTCGCTTTTGCTAAGCGATGACAATAATATAACTACAAAAAAGTCGCCTTCTGAACACAGTGTTACCAACAGTAATATGGATAGTGTTAAACCCAAGACGCAAGTGGGAATGGACAGATACATTACGGTATTAAAAAGAGGTCGAAGCCCTAAATCTTCGCAGCTTGCACCAATGTCTAAGGTACATAAAGACAAGGGCTCTAATGGAATAAATTCCCATAATCGTTTTGCTATCTTAGATAGTGAAACAAGTGAACATAAAACGGCAATTAAGTCGTTCAAACCACCTCCAGTTTATTTAAGGGAGAAAAATTCGAACGACTTAATAAAAAAGTTAATTACAATTATTGGCGAGAACTCATTTTATATAATTCCCATCAAGCGTGATAACATTGATGAGACAAAAATACAATTTATTGATGAAAGCAGTTATCGTAAAGCAGTAAACGAGTTCGAAAACTGCAAAAAGAACTTTTATACCTATCAGCTGAAGAGTAGTAAAGGTCTACAAGTAGTCATTAAAGGTGTAGATTCATATGTTGATCCAGCTGATATAAGAACCGGACTCCAAAAAGCGGGTTTTAAAATAAAAAGTGTAGATAATCTCCGTAATGGGGAACGTGTCCCCCAACCACTATTTCGCGTTGAACTGGAACCTGGAGATATCAGATTGAAGAAAAATGAAACGCACCCCATTTACAATCTGAAATACCTGTTACACCGTAAAATAACTGTAGAGGAGCCGCATAAGCGTCCAGGACCTTTCCAGTGTCTAAATTGTCAAGAATATGGTCATACCAGGGCTTACTGTAAGTTGCCTCCGGTTTGCGTTGTATGTGGCGAGCTACATTGTTCCGCCCAATGCGACAAAGCAAGGGATGACTCGAGAGTTAAAAAATGCAGCAATTGCGGTGGAAACCACACTGCTAACTACAGAGGCTGTCCAGTTTTTTCCATGGTAAGGAAAACCACTCAAAAATCAAATACTCCTGCTAAGCATCCACAATATCGAGCAAATGCACATTATCCTCAGTTAGCCCAACCAACAACAAAACATGTTTCATACGCAGATATGGTAAAAACCAATCATACTGCAGTACATAAAGCGGCACCGACAACTAATTCTACTCCTAATTTGCAATCGCATCCTAAAGAACAAACACCATCTGGTAATTTCAATCGTCTCGAAGCAAGCATCGAGACATTAGTGCAGTCGATAAAAAGTTTTATGAGCTCTATGAGCAGCATGATGCAAGAAATGGTTCTAATGCAATCTATGATGTTGCAGGCGGTACTCAACAAACCATGAACTGTTTAAAAATATGTTTCTGGAACGCAAACGGCTTACGCCAACACAAAAATGAACTCGAGTACTTCTTGAAGAACCAACAAATTAATGTCATGATGGTTTCAGAGACTCATTTAACAACAAATAGCTTTTTTAAAATCAATGGCTTTTTTAAAAACAAATAGCTTTTTTAAAATATTATATGACACTAAAGACCCCCGTGGCAGAGCATGTGGTGGTTCAGCAATACTAATAAGGGCTCGAATTAAACATCATTTACTGTGTGACTTTTGTGAGGACTACCTTCAAGCAACAAACATCTGTATTGAAGAATATCATCAAAACTTTGTTATTTCTTCGATTTATTCACCTCCTAGATTTCAAATATCAGAGAGTCAATATATCAACTTTTTCAAATCACTAGGTCCCTGTTTCATAGCATCAGGCGACTACAACGCTAAACATACGTTTTGGGGATCACGCCTATTAACTCCAAAAGGTCGTATTTTGTTTAATACAATTTCCAAAATGCGTCTGAATGTGATATCAAGTGGACAACCCACCTATTGGCCTACTGATCGACAAAAAATACCTGATGTTATTGATTTTGGCGTGACTAAAGGTATTTCGAGAGAAATGATTAAGGTTGAAGCGTCACTCGAATTATCCTCAGATCATTCACCCACTATTGTCTATATATGGAATCAGCAAAATATCGTGTCGCCAACAACTTGCACAAGCATTAATTGGTTGAAATATAGAAAGTATCTCAGTACTCATTGTTCGGAAAACATACCGCTAAGAACACCAGAAGATGTGGACCAGAGTCTAATTTATTTTGATCAAAACCTTAAATCAGCTGCCCAACATGCGACAGAAACTAGACAACCAGCTAGATACAATCAAATTTATTTTGTAGATGTCGAGCGGCTCTTGGCTGAAAAAAGGAAAATTAGAAGAGAGTGGCAAGCACACAGATCTCCTCAACTAAAATCTAGACTTAAAGATTGCACGAAACGACTAAGACAGCTGCTAGAATCTCGAAGAGTAGCATCTCTGAAAAATTACTTGGAAGACCTCGATGCAACTGCTCAATCAGATTATTCATTATGGCGTGCATGTAGGAACCTTAAAAGACCGTCGTACGTAAGCCTCCCTTGCGAACTTTTTGTGGAGACTGGGCAAGGAATGATACCGAAAAAGGCAATTTGTTTGTTGGACATTTGAAGAAGGTTTTCACCCCAAATGTATGTACTGATATAGCTGAGTTACCATCAGTAGAGAGTAGTGCCGTAGTACCCCTAAGATTTGAAATTCGCGATATTGAAAAGGCAATAGCAAATTTAAACACCAAAAAAGCCCCTGGCGTTGATAAAACAAGTAACAAGATGTTAGTTGAGTTGCCCCGTTTAGGTCGCAGAATTATTCTGTTTGTTTTTAATGCCATCTTACGTCTTGAGTACTTTCCCACAGAGTGGAAGGTCTCTTTGATAACTATGATTCCTAAACCAGGAAAAGACCACACAAAAGTAGAATCATACAGACCTATAAGCCTTTTATCAAACGTGTCAAAGTTATTTGAGAGAATATTAATAACTAAGCTGAATCCAATTCTTAGCGCGAAAGGATGCATTCCGAACCATCAATTCGGCTTCAGAAAACAACATAGTACGATCCAACAAACACACAGATTAGTAAATGTAATTAAAACGACCTTTGAAGAAAAAAAATACTGTTCTGCGCACTTTATCGACGTTTCTCAAGCATTCGATAAGGTTTGGCACGAAGGCCTAATATTTAAGCTAAAGCTGAACTTGCCCGAAAACTTGTATAAGCTCTTAAAAGATTATTTAACGAATCGCAAGTTTTTATTAAAAGAAGGCGACTTTTTAAGCTCGCCACAGCTCATTGAAGCCGGAGTTCCCCAAGGTAGTATTTTGGGACCAATTTTATATTTACTGTACACATCGGATATACCAATTAGCACCCTAGTCCACACATCAACTTTTGCAGATGATACAGCTTTTTTAAGTATTCATGAAAGTGCCCAAGAAGCATCACAACTTTTACAAGACCACATACTCAATTTGGAAAAATGGCTAGAAAAATGGAGAATAAAAGTGAATGAACAAAAATGCACTCACATAACTTTCACACTGCGCAGGGACTCATGCCCTCCTATTTGCATAAATAACCAAATGATACCACAGCTTTCAGACGTTAAATACCTGGGTATACATTTTGACCGTCGCCTTACTTGGAAAAGCCACATTGACTTCAAGTTAACACAAATGAAACTAAAAGCAGTACAACTAAATTGGCTTATTGGCAGAAACTCCACCCTGAGCTTAGATTGTAAACTTCTACTGTACAAGTCGGTCCTCAAACCAATTTGGTGTTATGGGATTCAGTTATGGGGCACTGCCTCAGCTAGCAATGTAGAAAAAATTCAAAGGCGCCAAAATAAGATTTTACATATTATTACATCTACTCCCTGGTATATAAAAAATTCGAACATCCACAAAGACCTAAACATGCCATCAGTTAAATCAGAAATAGCGGAACATGCAGTCACATATCTAAAGAGGCTTGAATCTCATCCAAACCCTTTGGCGCGTAACATGCTGAATGAACCTGGTTACATTCGACTAAAAAGAAGAGATACTGCTTTTCTTGGCCGTACATTAGAGGGATGACCCGCAAATGATTTCGAAATCCGTGAAACAAACATTATTTTTGTCTAGCACTGGCTGGACATAAAAAGAATATTTTATTTTAGACTTAAGATACGAGTAATTATTGTTAGTTCAAAAATATTGAAGATACAATAAATAAATTATGAAAAAAAAAGAAAATAGTTTATAGAAGGTTTTGGCAAGTTCTGCCTAACCTTATACATATATTACGATTTCAAGCCAGAATATCTTTGTCATAATTTATAGAAAATCCAAGAGCAGATTATACTTAAATCATTATAATTAGGATATTTAGTGAAGCGTAACAATTTAGCTTTTCTTAAAGCTATTAAATGAGTTGTCATATGTAGGCAGTAAAATGCAACAAAGACAATCTGCCTGACCTTAAGCTAATAAATTTTAATTGTATTATAAATTATTTATTACCACAATGCCAATAAATACAAAATTACAAAATTAATCAAATTTAAAATTTATTGGTTTTTAAAAGCTTTTTCTTTTTTTAATTTATTAATATCATCTGCTTTAAATTCTTAAAAATCCTTGATATTCATTTACTATTATTTTCTCTTGGAATTGATTTGCTTTCTTTTGTTCTTTCTTATTTTCTTGAAAGAAAAAAATGTATAAACGTTGAAAAAAATTACAATTTTTGTTTAACAAATTTTTGCTGTCACCGTATTAAAGAGCTTGTATGTCTTCTCATTGTATAAGTTTGCAGAATTTTGTGAAACTTGATTAAATTTGATAAATTTTTGAAGAATTTGTTTTGTAAAATGTCTTTTTAAATTTTCTTTAAATTTCTTAAGAAAAGTTTTTAGTTTTAGTTTGGTTTTAATTTTATTTTAAAAGTTTCTCTTGTGCTTTTTGTACATTTGACTTGTAATTTATTTTCTTTTTCTTTTACGTTTGTTTGTGATTTGTTTTTATTTTAATTTTAATTTTATTTTTTTTATAAAACAAATATATCTATGTTCATATCTATTTATGTATTAGTTTGTCTATGCAACCATATCCATAAGTATATCTTGTTGTTGTTAATTTAACGGCTTTCTGTTGATATGTGTTTTGTATGCCACACATGCATACATACATATATACATACATACATACATACATACATACATACATACATACATACATACATACATACATACATACATACATACATACATACATACATACATACATACATACATACATACATACATACAACTAACGCCTTACACATGCAAACACCTTTTTATACTTTAAAATGCTTAAGGAGGTAACCCTTGGGATTTGAAGAAAAAACTAAATCCATCAATGAAATAGAAATTTTGCAATTGTATAGACTTAAAAAAAATTAAAACTTTTCAAAATCCGTTATTTAGTAAAGAGTTCTAAAATTTTAGAATTTTATCCAGGTTTGGGAATATATCGGTTGGTTAAATTTGCGAATGTGAACCACACCTAAACGTCAAGTTTTTTCTGCATTTAATTTGACATTTCTCAATTTCAGACTAACTCAATTTGAACCATGAAAAAAAAACACAATCGAGCAATGGTCAGAATGGTGGCAAGAAATAGCAACGTTGGATAATCAATTTTCGAAGAAAATCATCTTCAGTGATGAGGCACATTTTTACTTCAGTGGATTCGTCAATAAGCAGAATTGTCACATTTGGGCGTATGATAATCCAAGAGTGATTGTCGATAAACCAATGCACCCACAAAGAGTGATTGTTTGGTGCGGTTTATGGGCTGGCGGCATCATCGGGACGTTTTTTTTGCAAAATGAGGCCGGTCACGCAGTTACTGTGAATGGTGTTCGCTATCGTGAGATGAACTTTTTATGGCCCGAATTGGAAGATAAGGATGTGTACGATATGTAGTTTCAACATGACGGTGCCCCTTGCCACACAGCTAACGATACAATGGCCGTGTTATCTCACGTGGTGGCGATGTCAATTGGCCACCAAGATCATGTGATTTGATACCGTTGGACTTCTTTCTTTGGGGTTATTTGAAAGAAAAGGTATACGTCGATAAGCCAGCAAAAATTCAAGAGTTAAAGGATGAGATAATTCGGCACATTAACAGCATAGAAGCTCAAGTATGCCTCAGCGTCGTCGAACATTTGGAGCGTCGGATGGAGGAGTGCCGCCGAGGTCGCGGCAGCCATTTGGCTGACATTTTGTTCCATGCATAATTGAACCATACCATTATTATCAAAATAAAAAAAAATGTCAATAATTTCCTAAATAATTTGTGTTTTATTCAAAATCAACAGCGGCACCATAAAATATAACCACCCTTTATAAACATACCTTATAGTAAAGCATACAATTATTTAGGTTATTTTATAAGCATTCTACATGAGACATGACCTTATTCATAAATTATTAATTTTTGAAAGAAACCCTTAAAAATAGATTCTAATAATTTTAAAAAACTATAAACAAAACCTTAAAAACCGAAATATTATTCGTTTTTATGTAGTCATACTATGGTTACATACAAGCAATTTATCATAATTTGTTTACTAACAAAATATATTGTTTGTAAATACAATATTATTTGGGAATTCTAATAAAACTATGATTGTGGCTTAAAAATTGTATACTTCAAAACCAACCACGTTGCATTTTCTGGACGTAGTAACCATATAAATAGTAACAAAAATTTGTTTGTCGTGACAATAAAACAACTATAAGTTGCTCATCGCAACCATATAATGTTCAAGAGAACATAGGATGGTTTTTGTCACCATACCATAACCATGGTTTTTCTCTGCGTGTAATAACCGAAAATAATGTTTGTAGTAGTTATCGATACTTTATTGGAGACTTTCAAAGCGTAAACAGTCTGCCTGTTCATTTCCAAAAAGGAACTATATGTGGATATCCAAACTATGGTCACGTCTGCTTGGCGAGCCAGCCGTACATTATCCTACTAGAATTACAGAAGTATTGTGTAATTTAAGTGACATGAGAGCTGCCTGACTATCAATCAAAATGCTCCAAATCCTTCTAACATTACCAACAAGTAAAACTCTACACGCTGCCCTAGTAGCCAGAACTTCAGCCTGAAAAATTACTTATCCCGTTGGGGAGAAAATATGAGACTCAAAAACAAGTTCTTATGAAAATTAACCAGAACCGACACCGCAGGCCATCTACGATCCAACAGTGTTTACCATGGTATGGCAGTCATGCATTATACTACACCTTTTCCAATCCCTTCTAGAATTAACGTTCGAAATTCAATTAAGGTAATACATATTTGCAAAATATTCGCAAGTGTGAAGGCAGCCGATTTAAGATTTTAGCTTGACCAGACGTCCTAAGTCCTCACCATTTAAATGCGAACAATCTTACTTGGTATATTGGAACTAAGTACCGTAAAGCATTCAGAGCCTTTGAAGGACTAGTACGTAAATAAAAAAACCCTTAATAACAATCCGCCATAAAACAAAAATATGAAAATAAGACCTAGTACCTATCCAACTATTTGGAGAACGACAAAAGCATATTTCAAGATGGAAAGTCCGGTGCATGGAGGAAAGTTCTCATTACACTTCACAACCAATCGATTATAAAAAGCATGAGGCAAGTGACCATGTACTCTAATCTAGTGCCTTAATGTGTATTTAAACCTAACAAATGTGCCTCGGTTAATGACGTAACGTTGATGTGGGTTAAAGGCCACATAGGCTCAGCTGGGAATGAAGAAGGAGACTAACTTGGGAAAATTTAGAAAGGGAATTTGCTGGGAATTTCTGTGATCCAGAACCCAGAATAGCACTAGGTAATGGACTAATGCGAGTGAAAGTCCTACAATGGCCGAACTCACTAAACCTGTTAAGATGGAGCAAGACTACTACATGTAGACATTCTCGAATATTGCTTAGAGAACCCCTTGGCAGGAAGGCCAGTAAGTTGCTTAGATATAATAGAAGTAACTGAAGCTGTATAACTGCATTACTGACAGGTCATGGAAACTAGCCAATATCAAAATCGAAGAAGAAATTTGCAAACTATGCTAGGACGGCAGCGCACATTGTGTGTGAATATCTAGCACTGTCTAGCATAACACTTAAATCCACGTGGCGAAACCTAAATGTGAATGCCATGAGGGAACCAAGCCTAGGAGAAGTAATGGCAATTACCAGAGACTCCGTGACGATAAAGAAGTCCACCAGTTACCAGTCGATAGTCAGAAATCACTAAAGTCTAGATCAAAGGCTAGATGTAGCACGTGGCTCAATGAAAGTAAGGTTTCCGTAAATTACGAGTTGGTTGTGCTATAGTCTCATTGAGGAAGGAAGGTGGTCGAAAAGGAACCCGTTAAGTAAGTGGTCTGCTTTCATATTCCCCCTTCAAATTTTAGTTTTCAATCTATAGTGGAAGTGCCAGAGCTAAAGCTGCGACCTTACGCGCTACCCTAGACACTCTTATTCCACTTTATTTCTAGTGATTAGACCACCAACTGAAACAAAGTGGACTTTCCTAATGAAGAAACCATTTAAATTTTGTTTAGTATGTTTAGATATCTTTCCTCTTCCTCAGCTACTAACTCTCACTCTCTAGTCATGGTGCTGCCTAAGAAAACATACTGCCATTGTCTTTTTAATAAAGTTTTTCTTTCGTTCCTTTAGAATTTTTCATGTAGGTTTTTCACTACAAACGTATGTATGTAATTGTTTGTGGGTGTCAGTATTTATATACATGTATGCTTTAGCACTTTAGTGTATGTAAATATTTTAGTGTATTGGTTTCAAATTGTTTGTTTTAAACATTTTTTTTTATTATTGGTATGTTTATTTCTTTGTCGTCATTGTTTAAATAATTCTATTTCATATATTTACTATTCTCAGTTTTAAATGTTTATCTTTTCAAAGAAAAAAAATAAATAAAATTTAGTAAACACAGTTGGCTCTTTTTAAACTAGAAAACAATAGAAGAAAAAAAGCAAGCATTCTTTTAGACAAATTTAAATTAAGAATATAATTATTTTAATTAAATAGCTATGGACCTGAGAATGTATAATCTTTAAGCACTAGGCCACAAGGCAATAATATCTCAATACACAATACTAGTTTTTGATAACTTTTATCGTTCGATTTTTACGAACACATATGTGTGATGCAAGCTGACGAAAGGAAACTTATCTTACCAGTGGTTGAAATTGAGTTTTCGATGTTTTTCGATAGAGTACAAAATTCCTGCTGTATATTTGCAATGCTTAAATCAAGTCATGTCTTAACTTAGCCTAGCTTCATCCAAAATAGAATCCACAATGTTCTTAATGCATTGTCAGTGTTAGGAAAAAAAAAAAAAAATTGCAAGTTAATCTGTCATAGCGTTCATGGGCACGGCTGCCAGATTTGACGATTTATCGTCATTTTAACGATTTTTACCCAAAAAATAGCAATATTCCGTTTTGACGATATTTTTTCTTAAAAAGTGACGTTTTTTCATAATGTCAAAAATATGCTTGTTTTTTAAATACAAAGTTTAGACCAATCTGACTAATATTTTATAAAAATTTATAATCGCTTAAAAACGTTATAACCAAAACATGAATAGTTTAGCCGCAATGGAGCAGCAGTTGTGAAAGGAAAAACTTATCCAGATACAAAGCTACTTAAAAAAGCATTTCAAAATTGCCTGTTATCAAGTGCACTGTTCCTCCCTTGGTCACAAGTTTTCCTCTATAGTAGAAACATTAGCTCTTTGCTAATGTATATGTATAATTAAAATTAAAAAAATTAATTAAATTAAAATGTAATTTAATTAACAACATTTAAAAATTGTAGAATTTAATGTCGAAAAAAATTAAAAAAAATTTATTGAAATATCTGTGGTAATAAGGAATAAGTGCTTAAGTCGACTTAGCAAAAATTTAGTTACTGGCACCTTTGAAATCTGCGTACTTCAAAGTACCCATGTGTAAATTTTCAATTATTTAGTAAAATTTTTCAGGAAGTTATAGCAAAATAACTTTCTGCTTATTTTTTCAATGTCGAATCGCATTTGGAAAAATCTTATAAAATCTTCTTTCACAACTTATTAATTGCAACGCCTGCGTACTTTTGGTAGATATAAGATATTTTTTTAAATCATACGTTTGACTCCCATAGGTACATTTTAAAGAAAAGTTATTTTTTTTAAAAATTTTTTTTAAAGTTTAAAATTGCTCTCCTACAAAACTTAAAAATCAGACTTAAGCACTTTTTCCTTATTGCCACAGATATAATTAAAACGTTTAATTGATGCAAAAATTTATTTAATTATTTTATTTATTTATTTTCATTTCGTGGACAACAAGATTACTTTTATATTTTAAGTACAAGAATGTATTGTGCGTCGTGTTTTTATTTTTTTAATTTAACACAAACATTTTGTTGATAAAAGACAAATAAATTTATAGATAAAATCGCACAACAGTTTAAATATTTTATAGGGAAACAGGACTAATAAAAAAAGAAAAATAAAATTTTAAAGCAAAAATTAAAAATTCTTGGCAAAAAAACCAATTTCAAAACAGATAACGAGTGATTTTTTAAGAGCTTGAGAACTTTTTTTTTTTAAAAACGCATAAAATTTGCAAAATCTCATCGGTTCTTTATTTGAAACGTTAGATTGGTCCATGACATTTACTTTTTGAAGATAATTTCATTTAAATGTTGACCGCGGCTGCGTCTTAGGTGGTCCATTCGGAAAGTCCAATTTTGGGCAACTTTTTCGAGCATTTCGGCCGGAATAGCCCGAATTTCTTCGGAAATGTTGTCTTCCAAAGCTGGAATAGTTGCTGGCTTATTTCTGTAGACTTTAGACTTGACTTAGCCCCACAAAAAATAGTCTAAAGGCGTCAAATCGCATGATCTTGGTGGCCAACTTACCGGTCCATTTCTTGAGATGAATTGTTCTCCGAAGTTTTCCCTCAAAATGGCCATAGAATCGCGAGCTGTGTGGCATGTAGCGCCATCTTGTTGAAACCACATGTCAACCAAGTTCAGTTGTTGTCATTTTTGGCAACAAAAAGTTTGGCAACAAAAAGTTTGTTAGCATCGAACGATAGCGATCGCCATTCACCGTAACGTTGCGTCCAACAGCATCTTTGAAAAAATACGGTCCAATGATTCCACCAGCGTACAAACCACACCAAACAGTGCATTTTTCGGGATGCATGGGCAGTTCTTGAACGGCTTCTGGTTGCTCTTCACTCCAAATGCGGCAATTTTGCTTATTTACGTAGCCATTCAACCAGAAATGAGCCTCATCGCTGAATAAAATTTGTCACATTTGAACATTTCGAACCGAACACTGATTTTGGTAATAAAATTCAATGATTTGCAAGCGTTGCTCGTTAGTAAGTCTATTCATGATGAAATGTCAAAGCATACTGAGCATCTTTCTCTTTGGCACCATGTCTGAAATCTCACGTGATCTGTCAAATACTAATGCATGAAAATCCTAACCTCAAAAAAATCACCCATTAGTTGGGTACCGGTTCTAAACTGAAAATGTAAGAAGTAATATGTAAGAACTATATGTATATAAACCAAATAAAAGATAAACAAAATGCGGCAAAATTAGCAGGAAAAGAAATAAAGACTATGTGAAATTCAAACATCTCCTTATTACTGTTTAAGAGTTAAGCTATTTTCACTAATATCCGTCTTTTATGGGACCACCATTTAATTTTCAATTTTTATAGCTGTAATAGCGACCATAAGAATACACATTATGTGTAAATTTTAGTTGTCTATCTAAAACGGCTCAAAAGATAAGGCATACATCAAATTTCATTAACTATAGGGACACTCTTTCATTTCCACAAGTCTCTGTCTATAACGGTTCAAAAGACTAGTCCATATAATTCAAATTACGTCAGCTATGAGGACCCCCTTTAAGTTTTTTGTACTTTTTATTATGAACATAGTGGTAATCGCTTTGTTAAAATTTCAAATATTTATCTATAACCGTTCAAAAGATAAGTTTATATAGATCAAATATCATTAACTTTAGGTACACCCTTTAGTTTCAAATTTTATAGTATAGAGGACATAGTAATATACATTCTGCGTAAATATCAAATGTCTGTCTATAACAGTTTCAAAGATAGGGCAACATAAATCAATAACAATTTTTTGTAAACTTTAACTATGTGTCTATAACGGTTCAAAGGTTTAGTCATATACAGCATATTACGGAACTATTGGGACACCCTTTAATTCATAATTCTAAATATTTATACTTGCTAGTATACCAGACAAATTAGTGAAAATTCTGCCTAATTTTCAAGTGTTTGTCTATGACGGTTCAAAAAATAGGGCCTATAGGTCAAATAACATCAATTATGGGGACACCCTTTAATTTCTAAATTCAAATTGTATACGTGCTATAGTGGACTTTACATTACAGGTTCCTTATAAATTTCAGCTGTCTGTCTATGACGGTTCAAAAGTTTGGCCACACACAAAAAATTACATTAACAATTGGGACACCCTTTTATTTCGATATACAATTGTTCAAAAGTATGGGCATATACATAAAATTGAATGATCTATTTAAGCACCCTTTAATTTATAATTTTGAATATTTATCCTTTTTATTATAAAGGTCATAGTAATTGACACTGTGTCAAACTTTCAAGGTTTTGTCTTTAACGGTGCAAAAGATAGGCCCATAAAGGTCAAATTACGTCACCTATGGGGACACCCTTTAAATTTTAAGTTTATTTTTTTATTACTTTCTGTTTATTACTTAAATTGGTGCCCTTTAGGGTTCTTAATACACGAAAAAAACATGTATGACACCTATTAGTTTTTAAAATAATGACCTGTTTTTAAAATCGGTTCAGAAATGGCTGAGTTCTGCGGGCACAAACATAATAAATCAGTCAAGTGCGAGTTAGTCTCACACACGTAGGGTTCCGCACTATGTTTAGTACGCCTTTAAAAACTCATGTTGTTAATTTTTTCATGTCTTATGGGGCACCATTTTCTTTTTAAAATCAAAGTCATATTCGCGAAAATTAGATCGCTATTGGAACACCCTTTAAATTTTAGGAATTGTTATTATAACGGCCATGGTAATACACTTTCTACAAAAATATCAAAACATGTCACTGATGGATCACACTTTAGTAATTAGTAATTGTTACAGTGTCCGAAGTACAACATCTACTGTAAACAATTCAAGAGCCTACCTGTTACGGTTCAAAAAATAAGGCTATTTAAGTAAAAATCGTGTGTCTAATTTTTATTATTTGTTATAGTTTCCATAATAAAAAACCTCTTGTAAAAACTTTAAGAGTCTACTTATTATCGTTCAAAATTTATGCCATATACACGCAAAGCACGTCACTCTCGGAACACCCTTTAATTTTAAGGTTTAATTTAATAGAAAGCGAACATAGAGTTAATTACTGTCTGCAAATTTTAAGTGGTTGCCTCCTATAGCTCAAGAAATAAAGACATAACGGCAAATAACACCTCACTTTCGGAACACCCGTTAAGTTTTAGTATTTATTGCTGTAGTGGACATAGTTGTACAACTATGGCCACATGCATGTGCATGTGCCATTGCAGTAACGATAAAGAAGTGATATACACCCCACATTGCGTCGATGCTCAAGTGAATCAATAGAGTTGGATACCCTACTGTCACTAATGAGCTTATTGGCCCTCTCTTGTACGCGATCGAGCAGCTCCAAAATAGACTTTGGCGCGCCGGCCCATACATGAGAGTTGTATTCCATTTTCGACTGGTGTTATTGTGAACTTTGACTTGAGAGGGTTTAGCAAAAGTCCGTTTGCAGATGCCCAGCGAACTATTTTATCTAAGTCATCATTAATTCGCTTAACGTTTTGGGCAACTGAGTGTACTTCATTGCTTAAATATAACTGCACGTCATCTGCGTACATATGAATTTTGTAATGGGAGATTTGGTTTGGTATGTCATTGATGTATAATGAAAAAAGAAGTGATCCAAGAATTGACCTTTGAGGCACTCCTCTGTATTTTAAGGGGCGAGAACAAACTTTAAGGGGCGAGAACAAACATTAGTCGCATAAACATATTGCCAACGGTCTGTCAAACACGATGATAAAAGTCATGTTGAAGTACGAGAAAAAAAAAGAAAAAGTGCTTAAGCTTTATTAAAAGGATACTATGACAAACTGAATCAAATGCGTGGTCGAGCAAGACCAAAAAATTTCCTTTGATATTATTAAGTTCGTATCGAATGCCCTTTGATACATCAATTAAGGCAGAAACGCAACTATGATTCGGGCGAAATCCTTACTACTTTTCAGACAGTAACTTCTTCTCAGCAATGTATGAAGACATCTGAGTATAAAGAAGTCTCTTCAAAAACTTTTGATAAGTAGCCAAGAATAGCTATTGTTCTAGATTCAGATTTAGGAAGTGGGATTATTTTAGCATACTTCCAACTAGACAGAATAGGGCAAGATATAATAAAAGTGTTAAGTAAGTGTGTTATATTTTAATGAATTTCGGGTGCATATTGTCACAACCCACTGCATTTGATTTAACTAACCTGAAACAGGTCAAAATGTCTGCCTAACTTACACAAGAAAATTTAAAAGTATTATTTTCGATTTCATTAGAATCCATGTTTATATTGGAGAGATGTTTTATGACCTTATATCTGCTGGGGCGGAAGATAGGTTAGTGAAGTTTTTATTTAGTTCTTCAACATCTGCGTGACAGTTGTTTACATGTTGTACACTACAAATTCCGATAGCCCGTATGCATTTACACCCCCCCACATTGCAAATGCTTTGACGCGGTGCTCTTGGGGAAAATAATAGGGGCAACAGACGCTGGGGTTTCTGGAGCCCAAATCTGGAAGAGAAGATCTGTTGTTTTATAACACGGATTCTCTTCGACCTGTGCCCAAAGGACTGGTACCACGGGAATCGATAGCCCCACAGAGACCCACCCTCTCGTCTCTGTGACCGGTTATAGGTGAGGTCATATTCGGGGGTAGCCAATTGCAGAGCTGAAACGAGTAGTATAGTATAGTTTTGGGATTTCTTATATGGCTACTGACATTTTTCCTTGCAGTTCTAAATGCCTCTTACAGATCTGGGGTTCTAAATCTTTTCCATCTAGATCAAGCTCGATCTCTCTTATATATAAGTCATTTAATGGCAGAGGAGAACCAAGGTTTAGATGTGGTGGATATAACCCTTGACCTAACAGGAACTGATAAGTCATATAACATATGACAATTGTTGTGTAAAAACAGTGATTGATCATCAACCGATAGCATGGATGTGTATGTTTTTTTAAATGTGATCAAGCAAATGAGCTTATCAAATCAATCGTGTTAATTTTATAAACAGATTAGTAAAAAGGGTTTTGGTTCAGTTGACATTTAATCGCCATTTTATTTCAAAACTCTTCAAATGCGTTTAAAACACCTTCATAACATTTACCGTATTATCAAACAGCCTTATGTAGCTTATCAACAATGAGTTGGTGTGTTGTTATGGTTTTTGCACAATCTTCCCTTTAACTTATTTTTTTTTCTTTCTTCTTATTTCGTTTTTTTTTTTGTACTTTCGAGTGTCCTTTTTCCTTCAAAGCATTCTAACATCGTTTTCGTTTTCTTTCTGTGTTGTCATTTCTCTTTTCTGCGTTCAGTTTGTTTGTAATTTAATTTGCATTTTGATTGCATTTCTATGTATAAAAACATAATTCTTTGCTAGACCGTCCAACTGGATGATGGCTCATTTTGTTGTACAAAATATTTAAATTTACAAAATAATAACTTCTTGCAGTTTCATCCTTAACTTGTGGTTTGTAGAAATACAAAGTAGATTTGACATAAAAAGAAAAAAAAAAAAACAAGAACAGAAATCTCAAAATAACATAATAATAGATTTCTTAAATATGTTTTAAGCAGATATTTTTAGTTTGAAGGTCTAAAAAGTAAAATTATAATATTAGAAGAAATAAACTGGAATAAAATTAGAGTACCAAGAATGAATTCGAAATAATCTATTCACTAGATCTGGCTTAAAACCTACCCAGAAAAAAATATTTCCACCAATTAAAGGTTTTATTGGATTCAGATTGAAATTTAATTAAATAATTAAACGATTCAATTACTTGTTTAATTACAAAATTTTTTTTGTCTATTTTAATTGAATTTTAATTTAAAACCTCTAATTAAATTTAAAAGTAATTAAAACCTCTAATGCATTATAAATTAAACAAACTAAGCAGACAGAAACTAGTTAAATGTTAATGCCATGGGGGATCTAAGCCTTGGAAAAATGCTAGTAATAACTAGAGACTTCGAGAGAGAAAGAAGGCCGACAGCTACGAGTTTACAGTCGGAAATCACTACAATTAATGATGACAGTACGTGACTTAATATGAAAGTAAGATCACCACCGTAAATTACAAATCGAGAATGGATGAATGCCAATTTAGGGACTTTAATAACTCTCCTATATCTATACATACCATAAAACAATAAGTTATTTCCTGTCCGTCTGCCGTTCTGTGTGTCTGTCTGTGTGTGTTTACGTTTGCATTACGTAAAAACTACTGGATGGTTTTAACAAAATTTTGTGAGGAGGTACCTTAGTATCCCGAAACATAGATATAATATAATACGATAATTTTACCGATATGCATGCTTTAAGGCGACATATTTTAGTAAGTATGATACCCTTTATACAAAGTAAATACATAAACCATAACTGAAGCACTAGAAGGGTCTTGGTAAGGATATTTGGTAACTGTGAACAAATTATATATTTTTTTAACAATACTTGGATCAATATAGATACTATTTCTTGTTAATATTAATGACTAGCTGTGCCCGCCACGTCGTGGGCGTCCTGAAAATATTTTGCTTGATTTTGCTTTGAAAGTATTCCACATCTGTTGTAAGACTTACTTATATAGAGTAGCACCTATAAGAGAAAAATGCAACTAAACTAAGAAGTAACTAACAATAACAGAATTTAATAGCCACACTCAAGTCGTAGTATTCTTACCAAATTTTAAAAATTAATGCTAAATAACAAAAATAATGTAATCGCATAATTACCTAAGTATTTATTTTACAAAATAACCAAATTATACAACACGTATGCGACTTAAAAAAAATACATAAAAATTTTATTCAATTGGCTATTTGGTATATGTTTTTAGCGCCATATGTGTTTAAATATCAAAATTAAAGGTGCCATGCCGTAGTAAGTAGTTAAACCAATCTTTGTTTTAAAATATACAACTTTCAAACGTGCCTTGCTGTACTCAGCAGTACTTAGTTCCTCCTTAAGATATGCTACATATCAGTTTATGTATTTTTTTACGTTATAAAAAATAAAAGTATTCATATCCGGTTAGTTCAACTGCGTACTTTCACTGTTTTTTCTCCACTTTCTCTTGGAAATAAGATATTTTTAGGAAAAAAAAGTATTCTATATTGGGACCAGGATACTTAGGTACCTCCTCACAAAATTTTGGTTAAATCCATCCTATACTTTTTACGTGATGCGAACGTAAATGAAAAGCAGACAGACAGACGGAAATGAGTTACTACTTTACTATATGTATAGATTATTAACAGAATTTCTAACAAAAATATGAATTTAAACAAAAAAAAAAAAGATGTTGGTTTAAAAAATCTTTCGGTGACGCCCTTTACAAAATGCTTCTCTATTAGTACGTGTGATTTGTTTGTAATCTATTGGTTCATTTTCAAACGATAAGCTAAATATATTAATTAGTAATTTTTTGTCAAAAATCGCGTCTAATAAAAACATAATTTGACTACAACTATATAATTACTTTATAATACGTTACTCTCGTTTTAAAGGTACCTCATCCCTGCTCTTGTTTTATATGCACTTATTTTCTTACCCAAATAAAATTAAAAAGGGGAAAAAGCACACAATCAACAGAAAAAAACAAAAAACATTAATAAGTTAAAAAAAGAGTATGAAGGCCTTCAGAAGGCTTCTTTACTCCATCTTTTGGAGGTACAAGGCAAGCGTCCGCGAAGGTCTTCCGAAAATCTTCTGCTAGAAGGCCTTCATTTTAATGTCTTTTAGAAGGCTTTTCGTTGCAAACACTAAGAAAAAAAGTTATGGGGCAAGATTTTTATTGTTGTTCTATTTTGATTAAGCTTTAAAAATTTATTTTTATTTTTAATTGAAATATTAAAATTTTTTCTTTAGTTTTTGGAAATCGAACCCTCAATCCGCAGGCTAATAGACTAGACCACTACTATCGAAGTATCTCAATGGATAGCAGCGCTGAATTAAATAAAGGGCAATTAAATAAACTTTTGTGTTTTATAAATGAGAAATCTAGACATATATAATTATGTATTTGCTATACAAACTTCCATTTTCTTAGAAGGGAATTAGGAATGTATCCAGTACACATTTGAAAAGTAAGTGCCAAGGCCTTCTAAAAGACTTTTTCTGGAAGGCAAAGAAAATTTTTTCTTAATTTTTTTTTTGGGAATCGCACTCTCAATGTCCAAGCTGATAGACTAGCATTATCAATCAATATATCGAAGCATTATGAGATTTCCATACAAAATTTTATTCTCTTAGAAGGAAATTAGGAATGTGTACTGGATATTTTAGAAGGGAGTGTCAAGGCCATCTAAAAGGTCCTCTTTGGAAGGCAAAGAAAAATGAGAACAATTAAAATTCCTTATCATGCCTTATAGTAGGCCTAAAGTGAGAAGGCCTGTTTAGTTTTACCACTGGGTTGGTATGCTATTCGCACCAGGGTTTGAATTACTTGCTTAAAAATAGCAACAGCAGTAAAATTTGCTTTGCTTACATCTTCTCCAGCAAATAAAACAACTGAATTCATCAGCATTTATATAAAATTTTGTTATAACCGAAGCAAAACGCAAAAGCAAAAAAAGAAGACCAACTCATTTGCTTAAGTTTACTATGTGTCTCTTTGTGCAGCAAAGCAATCACCAAAGCAATTTTTTTGAAAACGCTTGCTGTTGCTTAAGCAATAAGTTAATGTGTGTTTCTTCTTTTGCTGTTGCTGTAAAACAATATTGGAAATCTTTATTTTGCAGATCTTCAAAATTAAGTTTTTTTTCGATTTACACGTGGCGCCATAATTTTAATCTCTCACTGTCCAAGAATTTTCTAAAATCTAAGACTGAAGCAGCGAGTAACAGCAAATAACAACAAAAAACAGCAATCGTAGTCATCCACTACTTCACAGTAAAAGATTAAGCATAAGCAAAAGTAAAAAATAAAAATGAAGAACATCTTATTGCTTAAGCAACAGCAAATGTTTTTAAAGTAATTCCTTTGCTGATTGCTTTGCTGCAGAAAGAGACATATAGCAAGCTTAAGCAAATGAGTTGCTCTTCTTTTATTTGCTTTTGCTGCACACTTTTTATAAGCAACAGTTAAGCAATTACATAGGCAAATTCGCACTCATCAATATTTTGTTCTCTTGTGGATATTTTATTCTCGTGTTTGTATTTTCTCCTTAAGGTATGCAACTAACTAGTCTGCAATAAAGGTTAAAAAACCATAATTTTTGAAGTGTAATGAATTAAATTTTTAATATTACTTTATTATTATTATTTTTTTTATACCATCCGCGATAAAAATTTCAAAAGTCTACCAATTGATAGGTAAGCCCACAGGTCGGAGGGAAACAGTATGGAAAAATGAAAAAGCATAATGATTTCGATTGTTTTTTTTTTTTTTTTGTTTATAGAATGTTAATTTTTCTATATAATTTCGGATTTTTTTTTGGGAAATCAGGATTTTTTTGTGATATCTCAATCTCTGAATGAATTTTACTGCTTTCTTAAAGTTCAAATTACACAGTGCAATAAGTTTAACAGTGGCTACAATTTTCCCAAAAAATGTTTCTTATTGAAAACTTAAAAGTCTCTGTCAATTATGCTGAAAAAATAAAATATTTATTTTCGTTTGGTTAATCGTTGATTTGTTATAAAATTTATATTTACTATTTCTGTTAACCCTACAATGTTTATATGCATCTGGCCAGACCCATTCGATATTTAAGTGAGTGTAGCTCTTTTTTGAAAATAAATCTGAGCTTCTTTAGTCCATGACCTGCTAAAACAAAGTGTGCAAAACAATGTGAAGTAGTAAAATTCTTTCGTTAATCAAGCTCACATCATACTGTGCTGACCCATATTAACTGTGCATGTAAATTGTTTGACCGTTTGATGAAAACAATAAAACTACTGACGGAGGCAGCGGCATAGATCACTTATTTCAGTTGATATTTAGAAATCAAAGTAAACACATGATCTTAATAAATTGGTGGGATGGGTCTATGGCTGAAGATGATATGATGATCCGTTTGCTTCGTAAGCTAAGTGCACAAATGTGAGACGAAAAAATGGCTTCAGGCACAAATTGAACAAATTATGGGAGAGGAGTCCGATCCTTTCGAAACATGTGGCGAAGAAGAAAATGATGAGGATTTTCCAGATGATGAAGTTTTTGATGAAGCAATAGACATAGAAGAGGAAATCGTGTAAGAGGCCGTTCTGGATGACAACCATGATTACGTTGATGGTTTGTATAGAAAAGCCATTGCCCTTCAAGCTCCAACCACAATTCAATCATCCAGCACATCTATCAGTCAGGAGCTTATGTTCCGGTCGAAAGACGGTAAGATGTGGCATTCAAATGCTCCACCACCAGGAAGGCCTCGCTGTAGTAATGTTAAAACTTTTACTCGTAAAGGGCCATTACGAGGAGCATCACCGAGCCATCGAGCTATTTTCAAGTCATTATTGTCTTTTAAAATCGTTAGTATTATTGTGCGGTTCGTCAATGGAAAGAAAAGTATTCTAATAACAAACAGTGATCTTGGATAATGACTAAAGAAGACGAAATGTATGCCTTTTTTCGGATGCTGCTAATTGCAAATGTAACAAATGTAAGCGTCCTAAATGTCTTAACGAACATTCCATACAATTAAATAGTTGCAAATCCAAATGCTCTTTGTTATTTATTTTAAAACGCTTAAATAATTAAATAATTTCTAACATTATTTTTAAGGGTATGGCCAGACCGTTATGATGCATTTATCATATCATAAGGCAGCGAACATCGGAGGGTTAATACTGAAAATTCGATTACTGGAAGGAATCACGATTTTGTTGTACAGTCAAGATTTTTTCATATTTCTTGATTCTTTTTCACATAAGAATATTTATTTTGTTTATAAGGTTTCATAACAATCATAAAATGTCAAAAAGAACTGTGCCTCGTTTCTGTAACTTATGTGAGCAATTTCTCACTTGTTTTTATTATAGTCATCTTGTTTTACACAGGGTGTGTTATTTTTATTATTTTATGTTAAGAAATTTTGTATTAAGCAATAAAGACATAGACGACAGCAGGCTACCAACTACAGCCTGCCAAAATTATAATTCTTGCAAAAAAAAAACCGACTTCAAAACAGATAGAAGGGCACCAATTCTAAACTAAAAATGTTAGAGGTAATCTGTAAAAATTGGATTTAAACCAAATAAAAGATGCGGCAAAATTAGAGGGAAAAAATAAAGACTATGTGAATGTCAAGCCTCTCCCTATTACTGTTCAAAAGTTATGCTATTTTCACCAGACCTGTTGTTATTAAGGACTTGACCACAAAGATTCTTTGTAGATTTCAACTATCTGTCTGTAACGGTTCAAAAGTTTAGCCATATATATCATATTACATGAACTATTGGGACACCCTTTACATTATAATTCCAAATATTTATACTTGTTATTATACCAGAGAAAGCAGTGGACATTCTGCCTAATTTTCAAGTGTTTGTGTTTAACGGTTCAAATGATAGGGCCGTATAGATCAAATTACATAATTTATGGGGACACCCGTTAATTTCTAAATTCAAATTGTATATTTGCTATAGTGGACTTTGGAATACAGGTTCCTTGTAAATTTCAGCTGTGTGTCTATAACAGTTCAAAAGTTTACCACATACATAGAATTACATTAACTATTGGGACACCCTTTTACTTCCAATTTAAAATTTTTTACTTTTTGTTATAGCTGACTTAGCAATACAGGTTCTATGTAAATTTCAGAGGTCTGTGTACAGCTTTTCAAATTAAATGAACTATTGGAGCACCCTTTAATTTAAAAGTTTGAATATTTATACATTTTATTACAACGTTCATAGTAATCGACATTCTGTCAAATTTTCAAGGATTTGTCTATAACGGTTCTAAAGATAGGACCAAATAGATAAAATTACGGCACCTATGGGGACACCCTTTAAATTTATTTTTTTAATAATTTCTGCCTTTGGGAGCTATAGCGACACGCAATTTTTTAAAAATTTATTTTGGTGCCGTTTACGGTTCTTAATACACTTAAAAAACATGTAAGTTGTATGGGGACACCCTTTAATTTTTAATATACCGAACTTTGGTTAAATCGGGACCAAACTGAAAGCATAACCTTTTAAAAAAAGAAAAAAATTAAAATCGTTTCAGAAATGGCTGAGTTCTGTGGTTACATACATAAAAAGCAACATTCAGACGAATTGATAACCTCCTTCTTTTTTGAAGTCGGTTAAAAATAAACTCGCTTATATGAAGACGATTATTTTGACAACATCATAGCTACATGGCTACGCGACCACCGAAAACCAACACAAAAACATATGGTTATTAAAGAAGAAAATAAAGTTAAATAGAATAGACAAATTTTTATATTAAATTAAAAAAAAAAAGTTTCAAACAAAAAATGCCTGGAGTTTCAATCGTTGCGGTTTTGACTGCACAAACACGACACCACTCCGCATAAAAATTGAGACGTAAGAATTTAATGGATGCCTCGAATCCCCTTTCTTGACCAAACGCAGTGTAAGTGTTCTTATTTTTGCCATAATCAGACGTAATACATACATATAAATGTAATTACATATGCATTTTAAGGTTTATAAGTTATTATCGACTAAGCAAAGAAGCATTTGTAATGAATTTAAACAAAATGAGGACATTTAAAAAAATTCTTCAATTCCACCAATTATACAAGTGACGACCACACTGCGGTTTTTGGCCTCAGGCTCGTTTCAAGGTGTTATAGATAAGTATTGTATACATGTCACAAGAACATAAATGATTAAATATATTACTTTCAGCTAAGGACAATGATATTAATTTTGGGAGGAGTACGGTTTCAACGTTGATGTGGAGGGTAATAAATGCGGCGGAGAATATTTTATGCTCACACAGGATAAAGCTGCAGATGACAGAAGAAGAAATAGAAAATTCAAAGGCTCATTTTTTCATCTGTTTACTTTTTTACTTAAAACATGAAAAATTGCTTCAATTATTTCAAAATAAAATAAAAATTTAGCTAAAACCTTAACAAATTATTTTCTCTATTGAAGCAAGAAAGTTTTAAGTTTGTTTTTGTGCTATCACATACAAAAAATACGAATTCCATCATGAAATTAAAAGTGGTTTCATTTCGAGGAAATTTGTCGATTTTGATTTTCTAAAGAAGCTTTTTCGGAAATAACTTTCGATTGAAATGCATTTCTGTGACAGGCCTGTGTAAAAGTATTTTTTAAAAAAAGTGATTTTTTTTATAAGTTAAATATGTATATCTACAATATTTTCATAGTTTTAAGGTATGTAGCTGTTGTCTTCAATATAATTCGGTAGCTGACTACACGGCGACGATTGTAGCCAACAGCATTTGTAGTCGTGTAGCGGTGTAGCCGCTGTAGTCTATGTGTTCAATGCTTTAGCAATAGAACAATCTGGAAATGTTTCCCACTTTAGGTGTAGAAACGAGGAATTGTTTGAGGATCCGTCTAATCTTAATACAATTATAAATTTAATTTCTATATTTTGATAACATCTATGTTTATTACTTATTTTTAAATATAAATATTTTCTTTTTTTTTTCTCGTGACAGAACTAAAAATATGCTGACTTAAGTTTTCTATACAAGAAAAGATTTTTATAAAGAATAATAAAAGAGGAAAGAGCTTTATTTTTCATCAATGAAATGAAATAATAAGGCGACAATTTTGATTTTTACTTTGCCATACGTAGTATAAGGTAAAGTATAGCAATCATCAAAAAAAAATCGAGATCGGGATTTTGACGGATTTATACGTTTAGATGTCTCCTGAATCCATTTTGACTTTTTTCGCAACGATGTTTGTTGGTTGGTGGGCGGGTGTGTATACCAATATTTTTGGGGAGTTTGTACAGGTCATACCGTTTGACATATCAAAATGAAATTTAGTATGTGCCTTTTGTATATTGAGATGAAGAGCTGTATAGTTTTTGGGGCATAATCGGGAGGGGGCAAGGGGTAGTTTCCTTACCATCAAATTCTTTGAACGCTCTACAGGTCATAGCGTATGACATATTAAAACAAAATTTAGTGTGTAGCTTTGGTTTATGGAGATGAAGAGCCGTATAAATTTTGGGTATAATCGGGAAGGGGCAAGAGGTAGTTTACTTACTTCCAAATTTTGTAAACGCTCTACAGGTCATACCGTATAACATATCAGAATGAAATTCAGTATGTGCCTTTGGTATATGGAGATGAAGAGCTTTGTAAATTTTGGTCATAATCGGGAAGGGGCAAGGGGTATTTTACCTAACACCCCAAATCGAAAATAGTTTTTTTTTTTCGATTCGAATATACTTTGAACTGTTATTCTTTATGTAATATATTCATTAAAAAAAAAAACTGTTTCCATTTTGTATGGTAAAGTTGAGTGTTAGCCACTCCAGTTTTTTTTATGGATTTTGACTGTTTAACGTAATTTTCATAGAATATTTGTTTTTGTTTTCTTTTAAATAAAACTCAAAATCATTAAACCTTTTAACTATTTATGCTGCAACATAAAACCTTTTAGTAATCATCCTAAAAACATGCTTTACTCGTACATTTGTCATCGAGACGTGCTAAAATAAAACTTAAAAGTCTGTTTAATTTCCACATTTATTCTTGTGGGAAATCATTACCTTTAACTTATTTAACTTTTAACACCTCACTAGCATTATCAAATAAACAAGGAATGCATGCACACATACATACGTAGCATACACAGTCTTACAAATTTATTATTCCGCCCTTAAAATATGTATGTTTTTCTTCATAGTTGATTTAAGTGTGCACCCAAACAAACAAAAAAAAAAACAATTAAAGTTCTTCATTTGCAGTATTGCAGCCAGAATTTTTAATTCATAAAATGGAAAACGTTTGCTTTGCCTGGCATTGCATTCTCAACAAATTCACCACGCTGTGCTAACACAGAATTACGCACCTTCAGAAAAAATACCAGATACCCTCATACACACAAAGAAATAACTTAAATGCTTACACTTGCAAAATAGTAAAGTAAAATACATAACAACAACAACAACATGTAAAAATATTTTTTTTTCAATTTCTTTTTAATTGGGATTTCGTTGAGTTGTTTAAGTTGAAAAACTGGGATAAAACTGGAACAAGTTGTAAAATATTGAGCAGAGAAAAAGCTCAGCATTAAGAGAAATGCTGTAATGAATAGCAATTCTTTTGATTGCAAACACCCTGATTTATGAGCAGGAAACAGCTTTTTCTCACTATAGTATTTGTTTGGAGTGTTGCTTGTTGTATGGCAATGCCATAAATTAGGGTTGATAGTCCTTAAAGAGCCAGGGAATCTTGTATACACTTGTTAAACTTTTTCTTTTTTGTTGTCGTTGTTGTTGTTGTTTGGGAGTAAACAAGTTACTGCAAAAATTAAAAATATAGGTCTGTATGTTAAATGATTTTTTTTGTATGTATATGCCACTGTTGTTGTACGCCACGAGTACACACACAATTTTCTGTTTTGTTTGTATCCACTTGTTTCTGGCACTTTAATTTTTCGATGGGATAAATGTCAAACAAATAGGAAAACTGCAAAGGCAAAGAGTGGACGATGATATTTCATTCATGCGAATGACAGGGTTGTCAGATATGGCGATTTCTCGCCAAACGTGGCGATTTTCTATCTTATTTGGAGATCAAATTTTATGGCGATTTTTAAAATATTTGGCGATTTTTCATTGACTTTTGGTCAACATTAGAAACTGAATTAATGAATATCAAAATGGATAACAAATTAATTGAAGTTGTTTTGTCATATTTAAATATGATTTTACTTCTGGATACCTGAAACTTTGGGAACATAAATTGATTTGAAGTTCATAATATTTCATATTTTAAAATGTTTTTCATATCTAAGAAACTTTATTTAAAGTTTACAAACATCTTTTGATTTTAAAATGTTGCAATTTTTTATCACAAACATAATTTTTTTTATAAATTCTAACATACTTTTGGATACTTATCAACCATAATAGAAAACATTAACTTTTGTTTTAGAAAGATTATAATATATATGATATTCTATCTAATTATGTTTAATGTGGTGGTAATTCCATTGAATTTTTCATACTTATTTTTTACATACAATGGAAGTTTTGAAGTAAGGATTAAGTTCGTTTTATTCTCTCTAAGTTGAAAGAATATTTTTTTACAAATTATATGATTAATTTTAAAGAAAAAATATATTTTTTAATTTATATGCTGGTAATTACTGGATAGAATGATCGTTATCAATAATGAATTCCACCAAAACTCGTTTGCGAAACGTATGCTATAAATTGAAATAGGGCATGAGGCACACATCTGTTGATCTTTTGAAATGTTGAATGCCGGTAACTTGCTTAACGGATCAAAATAGAAGAGTTTTAAGAAATCCCATTCCAAGCATGCAAATGTTAAACCAAATTTACCACCGTAGTTCTGAAGTCGCCTGAGATTCTAATGAAATTAATTGAAGGAAATTGGTGCTCTGATTATTGGTTATTGCATTGGGACTGTATAAAAGAAGTTGTCGTAGTAATGTTATTGAGGAGAATACGTATTATCTGTCAAGGTTGCCCGGTATATCGTCCTTTCATACCCTCTCTAAACTATCGACAGAAAAACTGGATAATTTAAATATTTTCTTCAATTGTAATTGTGGTTCTACTAAGATAGCGAGATTTGTGGGAGAAAAATATTTATCAAGGTTTTACTCACTATTTCCGTTAAGCTCATCGTTATTTTGATTTCTTTCATCTTATATTTTAACGATTCAAATCAATGTGAAAGATAGTTTTCCTATTTTTGTCTCAGGTTATAAAAAAAATGTTATGCTGAAATTTTTCGCTTAAAAGCTGAGTATTTTTGTAATAACAAATGAGAAGGATAAAAATAAAGTTTTTTAAAGTTCCAAAAATTAAAATAACAACAATAGATATTTAAACGTAAAGCCAGCAAAAATTTTATATTCTACCAAATTAGTCATTGGTGTACCATTGTACTTTTAAAGTTTAAAATGTACCTACAAAGCACAATTGTACCAACTTTACCAAACCTGGTTCAGACCGCCATTTATTATAATAACCACTATTTTGCATTGGTTTAAGTAAAAAATGTTACCTTTCTCGTGTTCACTAATCATTTTAAATAAAAAACAAAATTTTTTAAAATTAAAAAATATTGTATATATTAGAGGGAAATTTTAACAAAAAACAGTTTTGGCGATTTTGGCGATTTTTCATATTGTTTTTGGCGAAATAGGTGAAAATAAGTCTGACAACCCTGGCGAATGAAGCTTTTTTTGAACATCTTGTTGCAAGTATATTTGGCTTTGCAAAGGTTATTATTATTTCTTTCCTGTTCGGTTTTATTTTTGTAAATTGTAACTAATGCTTTTCTTTTGTTACAACGCCGTTATTTTTATTTCTTTCTCTTTTGTCATGGTATTTTCAAAATTAATTTTAATAAATCATTTGCCTCTAGTTGTGGAGATTAAAAAATTTATTTTTTTTAGTTTTTTGAGCTGCAAACCAAATGATAAATAATATTCGAATTATTTCACTTTAGGGAATTCAGGAGAATGTATATGTGAGTTTGTTTCATTGTTTATAATTTACTATAATAAAGCTTTATCTTTAATTTAATTTATTTTAATTTAATTTAATAACTTAAATAAAACAATAAAGTTTTTATGCTTAACCCAACTTCTTCAGGGCCCTCATAAGTTAAAATTTACCTTTAGTTTTGAAAGTTTTTTTTTTCATATTTTATTTATTGAATCTTCAAATATATTTTTGAACTAACAATAATTACTCATATCTTAAGCCTAAAATAAAAATAAATATACTTGTTATGTCCAGCAAGTGCTAGACAAAAAAGATGTATGTTTCACGGTTGGTTATCGGCGGGTCATCCCTCTAATGTTCGGATGAGAGAAGAAATGTCCCTCCTTCTTAGACGAATGTAACCACGTTCATTTAGCATGTTGCGGGCCAGCGGATTTGGATGTGTTTCAAGCTTCTTTAAATACGTAACTACTGCATATTTCGCTATTTCTGCTTTAACTGATGGCACGTTTAGATCTAGCAACTATGATCATCCGTAGAATCTTATTTTGGCGCCTTTGGTTTTTTTCTATATTGGTAGCTGAGGCAGTGCCCCATAATTGAATGCCATAGCACCAAATTGGTTTTAAAATTGACTTGTACAATAAAAGTTTGCAATCTAAAGCGAGAGTAGAATTTCTGCCAATTAGCCAGTTTAGTTGGACTGCTCTCAACTTCATTTGTGTTAACTTTGATGCTATGTGGCGTTTCTAAGTAATGCGCCGGTCAAGATGTATTCCGAGATATTTCACGTCTGAAAGCTGAAGTATCATTTGGTTATTTATATGAATAGGGGTGCACGATTCCCTACGCAGTGTAAAAGTTATGTGAGTACATTTTTGTTAATTGACCTTAATTTTCCATTTCTTCAACCACTTTTGTAAAATTAATATGTGGTTTTGTAAATATCGTGATGCTACTTCGGAACTTTCGCGAATGCTTAAAGAAGCTGTGTCGTCAGCTAATGGACTCGGTCCCTAGTTGGCATATCTGAAGTATACAACAAGTACAAAATCGGTCCCAATATACTACCTTGGGGAACTCCGGCTTCAATTGGCTCAGGTGAGCTTAAAAAATTGTCTGCTTTAACAATGAATTTCCGATCAGTTAAATAACTATCTAACGGCTTATATAAGTTTGCGGGCAAATTCAGTTTTAACTTATATTTTAGGCCATCATGTCATACCTTATCGAATGCTTGGAAAACGTCGCACAGTGAACGGTTCCCATAGTAAAACTGGAAAAATATCGAAGGAGTTATGGTAGCGTAATGAAATTTTTGACACATATCTCTCTTGGCCTACTATTTTAAAAAATGAGTTAACATTTGTAGAAATCCTTTTATTTTTCCGGTGCGGGGACATTGTAATACCCAAAATTCCCCCATTTCAGTAATTATTTTTTTTTTTTAATTTTAATCTATCATTTCACATACAAAATGATAAGCGTGATACTTTTTTCTATAAAATATAACCAATCTCTAATTGTTTAGGGTTGTCGTATACCTCTTTTGAATATAACATTATTTTAAACTTTTTAGTATTTTTATTTTTTAAAGTTTTGAAAATACTCATAGCCATTGGTATTCATTTAACATTATATGAATAGGGTTACCAAATTGACAACACTAAATATTTTAAAATTAGATAATTATTTAAGATAAAAAACATACTTATATAAAGATTAATAATAAAGTTACAACCAAATTCAAATAACATAACAATTGTAAACAATTTCTTAATCACTAAAATAAGTTGCTGAGTCGGAATCAGTGTAACGAGATTCATCTACTATTATGTAATTACTAATTTCTTGATTATTGTTGAAACAGCTACTTGTATTTATTGTATTTCTATTGAATAAAATTAATGGAGTAGAAGAAAGTAGGAGTTTATTCATTATATCTTATTACAATATCTCTGCTATTTTTTCGAGTGTGATCAAGTCTGTTCTTTCTTAATTGTTTTGTGAAGGCATTCTCATGCATTCGCCCGTGCACTTACCTTGTATTAGTTCGCCCTGGCTTAAAGCATAGCATATTAAAAATATCAACTTATAATTTTGCATGCATTTTTATTGAAAAATTAATTTTTGAGAATTATTTTTCCAAACCCATTTTTTGTTACTTAAAAATTATGAAAAATTTATCAAAATAATTCGGCGTTAAAGACGTGTAACTTTTTATAGGTGTAACGCACATGAAAAACCAAACCACCTCTGGAATCGTGGGAGTATCATCCGATCCCATCCCATATGTATTTTATTAAAAAATTCGAAAGTTTTTTTTGGATTTTTTCCACTAGACAGTTTACTGTGCGACGATAAAAAGCGCATTGGTGTTTAAATCTGTTATTACCCTTTCAATGTTACTAAAATGAAATCTTAAGGGTACTACAGCACTAGCTTCGACAGTTGGCAAATCAACTGCATCAGTCAATACATTTGGAGTAAAGACCTTTTTCAAATGTTCAACAAATAATTTGCTTATGTACTACTGGCCTTTTAAGGTTTCTACATGAATAATCTGATTGAGGAGTTGGGTCAAAGTCTTTTAAATATTTTTCAGAGCTGCTGCTCTTCGGGATTCTAGTAAATCTCTTAGCCGTTTCGTGCATTCTTTAAGTCTGCTTTTAAGTTGAGGAGATATGTGCGATTGGCAGCCTCTGCGAATTTTTCTTTTCTCAGCCAAGAGCCTCAACAGAATAGATTTTATTGTGTCTTATTAGTTGTCTGGTTACTGTTGCGTGTTGGGCAGCTAATTTAAGGTTTTGATCAAAATCCGTAAGACTTTGCTCTACGTCTTCTGGAGTTCTTAGCGGGATATTTTCGAACAATAAGTACTGAGATATTTTTTATATTTCAACCAATTTATGCTTGTGCTAGTTCTTGGTGACACGATATTTTGCTGGTTCCATATATAGACCATAGTGGGTAAATGATCTGAGGATAATTCAAGTGATGCTTCAACTTCAATCATTTCTTTTGAAAAACCTTTAGTTACGCCAAAATCAATAACATCAGGTATTTTTTGCTGCTCAGTACGCCAATAGGTGGATTGTCCGCTCGATATCACGTTGACTCATTTTTGAAATCGTGTCAAACAAAACACGTACTTTTTGAGTAATTAGTCTTGAACCCCAAAACGTATGTTTAGCGTTGTAGTCGCCTGATGCTATGATACAGGGACCTAGTGATTTGAAGAAATCGCTGTATTGACTCTCTGATATTTGAAACCTAGGAGGTGAATAAAACGAAGAAATAACTAAGCTTTGATGAAATTCTTGAATGCAGGTGTTTGTTGCTTGAAGGAAATCTTCACAAAAATCACACAGTAAATAATGTTTGATTCGAGCCTTTATTAGTATTGCTCAACCACCACAAGCTCTGCCACGGGGGTCTTTGGTGTCATATAAGATATAGACATTTATTTTAAAAAAGCTATTTGTTGTTAAGTGAGTCTCTGCAACCAGCATGACGTCAATTTGTTCCTTCTTAAGGACGTACTCGAGTTCATTTTTGTGTTGGCGCAAATCGTTTGCGTTTCAGAAACATATTTTTAAACAGTTCATGGTTTGTTAAGTAACGCCTGCAACATAGTAGGTTGCATGCGTACCATTTCTTGCATCATGCTGCTCATAGAGCTCATAAAACTGTTTAACGAATGCACTAATGTTTCGATGCTTGCTTCGAGACGATTACAATTAACAGATGGTGTTTGTTCTTTAGGATGCGATTGCAAAAACCGTAAGAAAAAACTGGACAGCGTCTGTAATTAGAATAGTGGTTTCCACCGCAATTGCTACATTTTTTAACATTAGTGTCATTCTTAGGTTTATCGCATTGAGCGGAACAATGTAGCTCGCCGCATATTACGCAAACCGGAGGCAACTTGCAGTAAGCCCTTGTATGACCATATTCTTAGCAATTTAAACACTGGACGGGTTCTGATCGCTTATGCGGTTCCTCTAGGCTTATTTTGCGGTGTAGCAGATATTTTAAATTATAAATAGGGTGCGTTTAGTTCTTTTTCAACCTGATATCACCAGGTTCCAGTTCAACGCGAAATAGTGGTTGGGGGACACGTTCTCGATTTCTGAGATTATCTACTCTTTTTACCTTAAATCCTGATTTTTGGAGGCCAGCTCTGATTTCAGCTGGATCAACATATGAGTCTACACCTTTAATTACTACCTGTAGACCTTTGCTACTCTTCAGCTGATAGGTATAAAAGTACTTTTTGCAGCTTTAAAACTCGTTTACTGCTTTCCGATAACTGCTTTCATCAATAAATTGAATTTTTGTCTCATCAATGTTACCACGCTTGATAGGAATTACAAAAAAATGAGTTCTCCCCAATAACTGAAATTAACTTTTTTATTAAGTCATCCGAATTTTTCTCCCTTAAATATATTGGAGGTAGTTTGAACGACTTGGGTGCCGTTTTAGGTTCATTTGCTTCGCTATCTAATATAGCAAAACGATTTTGGGAATTTATTCCGTCATAGTTCTTTTCTTTATGTACTTTCGACTTTGGTGCTAACTGCGAAGATTTAGGGCTTCGACCTATTTTCATTACAGTCACGTATCTATCCATTCCCACTTGAGTCTTGGGTTTTTGGGCACTGTCCATTATTGTTTTGGTCGTACTGTATTCAGAAGACGATGACTTTTCCCAGAAATATTTAAATTTGAGTGACTCATAAATGAGCCTTCGCACTGTACTTTTGTTTTATCTTATTATTCAAACAATAATGCCGTTGGAAAAAAAAATACAACAACTTTGTTGTACACGTCCGTTCTATTTGACAAATAACTACGCAAGTTTTGAAAGTAATCCAAAGAATTTTTTTTCTTTTATAGCTGCAGATAAGGTATATATGTATATACATTTCGCATAGACAGCCAGCAAAACATTCCGACGTTGTCTGAATCACACAATTGTGGCAAATTTCTGACTTTATTTTCAGATATTTCGTAAAAGGGTTTCTAATAGATTTCGTATAGACATGTCAAAAGCATTTTATTTCTTTTAAATATTGACATATCTAATAGATATCTACGTCATTTCATACAGATATAATTTGTGTTGGGTTTTTCAATAAATAAAATTGTCACATTTTACAAAAGAATTGGTTGTGCTTTAGAAGACGGTAAGGCACAAAACCAAAAGCTAATTTGAAGGTAATGCAAAATTTGGCCGGATAATATAGGAGCATGTAAAAAAAGCTTAAACTGGTAAGTTTTACATTCAGTTTTACTTACTTTATATATTACATTTTAGATAACGAGATCTAATAAACAACCGTGGGATAATGACCCTAAATTTAGAATAGGGAAATTGAAGGATTAGAAGTAATCTTTTAGATATCTTTCAGAATTGAAACGAATTCTGAAATGTCGGGAAAAAAACTCGGAATTTCCCACAACATGTCTGTCAGATTTCGTGTCAATCATTTCGTATATTTTTGGGAATTTGTACACGATTCTGAGTTTTTTGTAGACATTACTGTAAGACATCTTCTGAATGTCGGACAATTTTGTTGGCTGGGGAGGTACCCATATCTCTGGGTAATTACATAGGATGTTGCAATATAGAGTTTTAATACAGAGTTACGTAAAGAGTGTCTACAATTTTTACAAAGGTAAAAAGTACTGCCAAGTCATTTGAATCGGTAAAATTACGTACATTCGGGTAAAGTATATACATATATTTCTATGTTCTTTCGGAAATGAGATACTTGTACGTATTCTATATTTTGTGGGGAGGTTCCTCTCCCTACGAAATTTTATTATAATTTAACAAGCAGCTTGTAGTGTAAATCTCTCTAATAATTACAATTATTACTAAACTAGCTATTTTTTATTGTATTTAAGCGCACCGGGGGCTTAAATACAATAAACACTTGTAAGAAAAGTATGGTTAAACTTTAATTTGAAAACGCTTGCTATTCTTACGACAAAACTGTTTCAGTTCCGTCTCAATCTGTTTATTGCTAGCCTATACGTACTTACACGATAATAATATTTTACTTTTTATGGGAGGTACCACTGCCTAATCCAGTCTGTATTTAGATAGATTATGCACATTAGTATGAGGGTAACTTGTGTAAATGTTCAAGACTGTACATATTGTAGTTCTGTAAGTACAAAAAAGAAATTTTTCACTTTGTATTGACGATACCACGCCTACTATTATCATCTAGTGTAAATTTTGCTAGAATATGCACATTGGTGTGATAGTTACTTGTTTAAAGTTTCACCACTGTACCTATTGCAGTTTTTTAGGTTCACGATAATAAATTTTCCATGCCCACTGTCCCAATCCAGTCTGTATTTTGCTGAACTATTCACATTAGTATAAGGCTTACATGTGCAAAGTTTGAAGACCCTACCTATTGTGGATCTCCAGGTAGGCGATAATAATTATTCACTTCGTATGGGTGGTACCACTATTCCAATCCAGCCGGTGTTTCGCTAAACTTGAATGTTAATAAGGGTGTTGCTGGTAAAATTTTAAAGGTTTACCTATTACAGTTCTCTAGCAACTTAAAAAGTGGGCGTGGTCAATCTGGTACGGTTATGATGAAGACTAAAAAAAATGGCCAAATATATATATATATATATATATATATATATATATATATATATATATATATAGAGGTGGAAAGTTTAATCCCGTTATTAACTCCGGTTGCCACTGGCCAGGGGTTCCTAAGAGGAGGATATCGAAATGACAAAGAAACCTCGCAAGGGGTGGACTGGTCAGTCTATGAAGATACTCCTGCGGCTATCTAGCCCTGTGTGCTTAGGCAAATCCTTTTCGGAAACAGGCACCTCAAAACGTTCCTTCAACGGCAAGTCGGAACCTAAAAGTGTGAGGAAGAGGCAGAAGAGGAGACGGGGAAAGGAAAGAGGCTGAGAGGGCAACGCACATTGTGTGTGAATGTCCAGCACTGGCTAGCATACGAATCAGGACCACTGGTGGATGCCATGGGGGACCTGAGCCTTGAAGAAATGCTAGCAATTGCTAGAGACTGCGTAATAAGAAAGAAGGCCGGGAGTTACTATTTGACACTCTGACATCACTAAAGACAAGATTAAGGGCTGGTTGTAGCACATGACTCAATGTAAGTAGGTTGCCGTAAATTATATTTCCATTGCCTGTAATCATAGTGGAGGGAAGGGAGTCGAAAAGGGACCCATTATGGAAGTGGTCTGCTTTGATATTCCCCCTACATTACATACATATTGCAACCATTTTCCAATTGCAACCATGTCAATGCAATAAAAAAAATATTGTTTTGAAATTTACCATTCGAGATTTTATTGAAAAATTTTTTATTTATACTCCTTGACTTCATGAATCTTTGTATAATTTTACAAAATATTCTATTTCTTAAAGTTATTACAGTTATAAAAATAGAAAACTATCGTTTTTTTTCATCTGCGCTGGAGGTTGAAATATATATGAATATCCCTGTCGCTATTTTGTTGCCATATGGCAACATGCACATTTTTGCTCTGTAAATCTGCTTTGTTTTAAAGAATCATTTTTTTTTTTGTCTGCACAATTTTATATTTTAGATACCTAGTAACAATTTTAAATAAAAACAAATTAAAGAATAGTCCAAAATCGGCCAAAAATATCAAGATCTAAAGTGCCTCTACCATTCCTTACTAATTTGATGAAAAATACCTTTTTTAAAAATTTAATTTTTGGGTTTATGAGCCTATATTTTAATATATTTTTTATACAACTTATAAAGAAAACATTGTTTTATCATTTAAAAGTAAAACAAAATATTACTTAATAGCTTTTACATATGTAATAATTTTTTAAAATTAGCTTGTTGCCATATGGCAACAAATTCACTTTATGGTATATAATAACCTAAGAACGTTACTATAATATTTTTTTTTATATGAACTTTTATTTTCTTATTTATCACAACCAAACACCAAAATTGAACCAATTTTAATTAATTTCGATTTATCGGACCTAGAGGATATGGACTCTTGAAATATTTGACCATTTATTTTGCCCCCGGAGGTACCAATTGTCATTGCGGTACATTCTCAAATGCCTTGACCCACGGGTTCTCTTCGAGGTCCGACCAGTGCCTAAAGGATTGGTATCACGGGAAACTTTAGCCCCACAGAGAGCCTATCCTCTCTGTGATCGGTTGTTGGTAAGGTTCCCTTCGGGGGTACGCGTGGTGGCTGTGTAGGTATGGTGCAAGGTCGATCAGGTGTGCTGTTGCACTCTCAACACACGAAGTATGGATATTCTCCAAACCCCTAAGCAAGAGGCTATAATATAGAATCTAGGCTTGCCATATTATATAAATTGCTACTCATTGTGGCTGTATCACACATAAATTGCGATACTGGCGGCAACGTCATATCATGGAGTGTTGCTATGCAATGCATTGGGGGTGCTAGTCTACGCTAAAATTTCTCTCGGTGGAAAGACCACCGTGGGATTGGGCCCAACCGGGAGATGCCCACGTTAATCTTGTTTCACGTCTGACCATTTCTTAGATTTAGAAAGTTTTAACTCCTGGCTAGACTATAAAGCAAATAGCGGATATAATGATAGAAACCTAAGAGGTTCTATGGATATATTGAGATTTCGAAATGACGTTGCGGATGGGCTTCTAGCCCTTTCAAATAAGCAAGCATGTTTTAGCAAACGGGGACGTCCAAAACATCTCATAGCGCAGACAAAAAAGATAGTCCTACGACATCCTGAAAAGAGTACAAAACAGGATCCTCTGTTTCACTCCGATATATTGGCCTTGCATTGACCGGAGTACGCCTAAGCTAAAACCAGATGCAAATTTAGAGAATGTAGTGGTTTTCCTAGGTACAAATGCTTGTGAATTTAGAGTGAAATAGTTTTAAGGACCAATATTACTCATAAATACATATATATTGGAGTACTAAACAACCTTTAAATTTATTTTTAATTATATTTTTTTTTATTATTTTTATAAATTTTTTATTAAAAGTTTATTTTTCAACAAAAGATTACTTTTTACAAGAAGAAAACAAACAATAAACAAAAAGCTAAAAAAGAAATCATAAAAACAAATTAACTTTTCATGGTAATTTTTATATTCATTAAGAATAATTGTTGCCATATGGCAACAGTCTGAAAAACACGTTTGAGAAAAAAATTTTTTTGACATATTATTTTTAAAGCCCAAAATAATGAATTATCGAAGAAATCATATTTTTAGCAGTCATAAAAAAAATATGTAGCGAAAGGGATATTCTAATTCCAGTTCTATAGGCCCTAGTAAGTTGAGTAAAATCTCATTTTAAAAAGGATTTAAAAAGCTTTAGTTTGATGCCATTCATGAAAAAAAATTTTTAATAATAAAAAAAAAAAAATATAATTTATATATACATTTTTTTTTATTTAAAGAAAAGTTAAATAAAATAGTTTAATTAAAAAATTTTTCATTTTTATTTTTTCTTTTTTAAATTACGTATGTTTTCAAATGTGGCTGAGTCAGTTTGCCATTGTGGGCTCAGAAGTTCTGCAAAAATATCTCATTTCCAAGAGAAAATAGAGCAAAAGTAGTGAAACTACGCAATTTTGACTATTCCATGGTACTGCAAACTTGGCATCACTTTTTTTTTGTCAGCTCGAAATTGTAAACACTATTTACAAAACTCAACAATAATATTAGAATTTTATATAAATTATAGAATCTTATAAAAAGCCTTGTTCCTGTGTTATTATCCAGGGTTGGGTACCTCTATATAAAGTAAATATATTAACTATAAATAACTCAAGCACTATAAAAGTAAGAGTCCTAAAATTAAGTATGGAAAAGTTAGGTGTAAAAAGTTAAAAGTGATTAAACATTCGGGACAGAAATGGGAAGGCAGCGCTTTTAGTTTTAATTGAAATCACTAACAGAAAATTTCGCAAAACAAAGCTTTATTAAAAAACGTCTTCTACAATAGACTTTTGGTTTTGTTTTACTCGTCAATTAGGCTTAAATATTTGTTGCATTTTACTACAGTTGGTGCATTGTATACATGCAATAAAAAAGGCCAATGAAAGAATTAAATTACAAACTTGAACTTACACAAGCAAAATGAAAGATAAGTACTTGAGAACAAAAAACAAAAAAAAAATTAATTATTTTTTTTTAACTAGGTTACAGCAAAATCCTCTTTGTTTTATTCCTGCTCCTAATAATTGCATATCAATTGTCACATATTTTGAATACTAAAGACAACTTAATATCCCAACGAAATCCTGTAACAAAAGTGTATTGCAAACAAATACGCGTTTACATACAGTTAAGTTAAAGCTTTTTGTCAAAAAGGAGCTTTAAAGGCTTGTTATTTTAAGAGAGAAGTAGTACTACTACAGTTGTTGTTTTAAATTTTCATGCTCTTCAATTTTTCTCTTTTTTTACTTAAATTGCATTTATGCATTTTACATATAGAGTTTCTTGCTTTAGCAGCCAGCTTCCCTGCTTTGCCTTCCAGCATCTCTTTAACATTCCAGTTGATTTCCAATATTTCAAGTTAAAAAACCTCTACATGCTGTTGTGGTAGCTCCTTTTTGAGGATTTAAATTAACTTTCAGTTGGTGTTCCGGTTTCGGGTTGTGCTGTTTGTTGCCTTTTCCTCCTTCAAAAAAGAAACGTGGACGGTTTGTTTTAAAAAGACAAGAAATAGAAATAAATACACATTTTAGCAAAAAACAAAAAAAAAATGTACTGCAACAAACAAAGAGTGAAAACTTTTTTAAGCTAAATTTGCAAAACAAAAAAAAAACGAAACTTCTTTAAAAATAAATAAAAAAAATAGCAATTTTTTAATAAATTTTGGTGTGGGTTTTAATTTAAGTAAGAAAAAAATTAAAAAAAGTTCGAATGTTTCAAAAAAAGTTTTTAATCTAAAATCTGAGGTGAATTAAAAATAAAAAAATTATTGAAGACGAAACAAAATGTAGAGAAATGTTGAAAATATTTTTTTAATAAGAAAAAGGTAAAAATTCATAAAAGCTAAAAATTAATTTAGGTACATTATAAATTGGCCTTTAAAAAAATCAAAAAAAAAAAAATTGTTACAATTTGAAAATATTTTTTTTAAATATCAAAAGAAATACATAAATCAAAAACAAGTGAAATTAAAAAAATTTATTCGTAAAAAAGATTAATTATATGAGTCATTAATATATTATTAAATACTTATTAATATCTTATTAATCTTAATAATAAATTTAATATATAATATTGTCAATACTTAAAAGCTTGATTAATTAATTAATTGGAATAAATTGAAATACTTGTTCTAGTACTAATTGATTTCTCCCCACTTAGCTTTGGATTATTCCAGTTAAGCACCGATTGAAAAAAAAACACTCGAAAACAAATTTAGAATTCACTAGTTAAAATGTAAAACAAAACTAATATAATAAGCAAAGATAAATAAGCTTAGAGAATTTAAAACTTTCCAGCAAATAATTCAAATTTCAATTTAATATGCAGGAATATTTAATAAAATTTATTTTATAAATATTTAATAAAATTTATTTTACAAATATTTAATAAATTTTATTTTATAAATATTTAATAAAATTTATTTTATAAATATTTAATAAAATTTATTTTATTAAAAACATTTTTCAACTCTAATTTTTTATTCGAATAAAAATTTATTCGATTATTCGAGTCATTTTGTAACGGTAATTTTTTATTTTTTTCACTAATTAAAAAAAATGCAAGAAATAAAAAGCAATTACGACGAAGTTTGATAATTGGGCAAGTATAAAAAAATCATTTTTTCACAGAAGTTTTTTCAATTATTAATCGAATAATATTAAACCTCTCAGTTTCGAAAATAAATTGTAATAAAAATCTTTTAGCAACACGTTTAAAACAGGCGAAACGAATAATACAACGATAACAACTAATTAGGTACAATGAAACATTACTAATGAAACTACTTTTTTAACTAAAAAGAATATTATTTGATTAACTAAACTTTCTGGAATGAAAAGGATTTTTCGTCAAAACAGTCGAAAATTGGCATACGGCTTTTTTTCCTATAAATGCTAATAAAGTTAAAAACTATTCCTTTCATTTTTTATTTTAATTTTAAAAAATATTTCTATCGAGAAAATTATTCGATTAATCGAATATCTTTTTCATTTACAATTCGATTAATCGAATATTTTTTATTTTGTAATTTGAATAAAAGAAAAGTTCAATTAATCCATAACTATTGATAAACTTAAAAATCTTCTTCATAGCAAATATTTTTTGAAAATTATACGAATAATTTTTATTCGAACAAAAAACATTTATAGAGAAATCTATTAATTGTATCAACAGAATAATTTTTTTATGGAGAATATATTTTAAGGAATAATTCCAAATGTTATATTTTTTATTAATTAATCAAATAATCTTCTTAGGAATTGTTTTAAAGGTTTTCTCTATTAAGTTCTACATAGTTTTGATCAACAAAAAAGTTGACTTTTAAAGAACACAATTCGAATAAAGAAACATTTATATTCCGTTTAATGAAAAAGTTTCTCAGAAATTATACTTATTAAACATTCACAATATTTTGGAAGAAAAGGTTTGATTTGCTATCGAATAAAAATCAATTTTTTTATTTTATTAAATGAATGGTGCTGTTTACTATTCTATATAAAATTGTATATTTAATAAAATATATTCTGAACTTCAAAGTTTATTTTAAGGCAAAAAAAAAAAATGTTTTCCAATCCAATTTTTTTAGACGAAAAAAAATTTATTCAATTAATCGAAATTTTTTTTTAAAGACTTTTAACTTTTTGCACTTAAAAAATTGAAAAAAGTTTTTTTTTTTAAATTTATTTTCCTTTGATTAATTGAGAACGAATAATACTGTTTAATATTGTACTAACCCCCACAGTATCGATAATTATTTAGAAATCAAAAGAAAATCTAATTTCATTCTTCTAACAACAACACGTTTAGGACAGATAAAACTGATTAAATAGCTAACATTAATAACTAATTAGTTACAATATTAATGGCTTTTAACATTGTAATTAGTAAAAATTCTTAGAAACAATATAAATGTAAAAAACATATTTTTTAATCACTTAATCTATGTTTTTTAATCACTTAATAAATCGAAAGCAACTATGTTTTTAACTCTGAAAAATATTACTCGATTAATCAAAGAAAAATTTTTCTGGAATAAAAAGGATTTTCTTTTACAAAATAATCAAGCTTTGTTGGCATATAGCTTTTTAACAAAATTAAAAGATGTTTCTTTAATTTTTTATTTTAGTTTTGAAGAATATTTCTATGGCAAAACTTATACGATTAATCGAAATTAAATTTAAAAAAAGTAATTCTATTACTCGACTAATTTTTTCTAAAGGGATATTTTTTAAAATAAAAAAACATACAGGAATAATTTACGAAATTTTTTTATTTTGTTATTCGATTAAAATTTTCAAAAAATTCGATAAACATAAAAATCTTGTTCGAACTTTGGTATACGGCTTTTCTATTTTTCCTTATAAATGCTAAAAATTTTAAAAAATATTCCTTAATTTTGTTATTTTAATTTAAAAAAATATTTCTTTAGCAAAAATTATTCGATTAATCGAATATTTTTTTTAATTCGATTAATCGAATATTTTTTTTGTTATTTGATTAAATTTTTCAAAGAAAAATTCAATTAGTCGATAACTATCGATAAACATAAATATCTTGTTCATAACAGATATCCATAAAAAAAATTATACGAATAATTTTTATTGGACTAAAAAAATATTTATAGAGAAATCGATCAACAGAATAATTTTGTTATGAAGAAGATTTTTTAAGGATTAATTAAAAATGTAATTTTTTTAATAATTAATCCAATAACCTTCTGAGAAATTCTCTTAGGGATTTATTTTATTAATTCTATTCTTTGGCAAATGTTGATCAGCCAAAAATTTTACGTTTAAGAACATAAATTTTTTCCAAATGGAGAAAAATTTATATTCAATTCCTGATAAATGGTACAAAATAATTAAAACTTTGCACGTGGTTGCTTTGGAGAACTGAGATTACAAAAGTGCCAGTAACTTAAATTTAGCTTAAGTCGACTTAAGCACTTATTCCTTATTGCCACAGATTTATCAAGCCTGATTTCGGTTTCAATAATGGCTTCTTGCCATTTTCTTTACAGATTGTTTGTTTTCAATCGCCTTCAACAGCTTTTTCTTCTCGAAATTTGACAGTAGTCTAGCAATAAATAACAGTTACCGGAAGCAGCATTGAATTGAAGAAACTGGACTGGAAATACAAAAATTTGAAATTTTTACACTGTCCTCGTACATTGCATTTCCTAACAAAGTCTTCCTTGAACTCGACACATTGATTCTATAATGCTTCTATTCTGTTTGACATTGTGTCAATCCCAAATTACTTACTACGATCGGCATGCAACAAACACTTATGAATGATTGTAGGCGATCACATGCATCGCTCAGATAGCCAACATGACATCCCATTTAATTAAGGTGCCCACAACCTTCGTCGACGTCTTTCTTGGCTTAACTTGTGCGAGCTACGATCACTCAGAATCATTTTTTTACCACTGGATATAATTGTACAGGGCACCCATATTATATCTGTGGCAATAAGGAAAAAGTGCTTAAGTTTGATTTTTAAGTTTTGTAGCAGAGCAAGTTTAAACTTTAAAATTAATATCTTTTTTAAATTGCTCATCTTAAAACTTTACATAAGAGAGTCAAACGAATGTTTTGGAAAAAAATCTTATATCTTCCAAAAGTATGCTGGCGTTGCAATAAATAAGTTGTGAAAGAAGTTTTTATGCTTTAAAAAATAACTAAGTAGTCTCTTAACCTTTTTTCCAAATGCAATTAGACATTGAAAAAAGATAAACAGAAAGTTATTTCGCTATAACCACCTGAAAAATGGTACAAAATAATTGAAAATTTGCACAGGGGTACTTTGGATTACGAGGATTACTAAGGTGCCAGTAACTAAAATTTTGCTTAAGTCGACTTAAGCACTTATTCCTTATTGCCACAGATATATAAGGCCTTTTCTTGGTTGCAAAAAAATTTAAAAAAAAATTTACATCATGTTTTATTATGACGATTTAAAATAGTTTTAAAGATTTTGACGATTTTTTATTTTTAAAGATTTTGACGTTTTTCTATTCATTTTAACTACCAACTGTTAAAGTTAATTCATATTATTTAAAGTATACTTTGAGGAGTTATGTATAAAATATACATAAACTCTCGGTTAGTGCTATTAAAAGAGTATTTACGTCAGACTTTGGGGAATGTCAATTACTGTTTGTAATTAATTACACATCCAATTACGCAATTATATGCAAGTGTAATTGGAGTTTTTTAATTACAATTATAATCACATTCAACAATGCATTAGTAATGGTAATTGATATTTTTTCTATTAAACATTACATGTAATTTGTAATGTAATAGAAAATTGTAAGGCTATTTAATGGAACTTTGTTCAATTGGAAGTAATGATTATGGCATAATTAAAATTAAATTAATTGTAATTTGTAATTGAAAATTTTTAATTACACTGGTTTACGTATAAAGTAGCCTTCTGGAATATGTTAAATGGTTTTCTATTACGGTTCGATAATACATTCGATAAATAGATATATCTATATATATATATATATATACATATATATATATTAAAAGAAACCGTTAAGGATTTGAAAAAAAGTCACAATGTTACAATTCTACCGCCAGTTAAATTTGTATGTGCCCCACGCACACTTACATCTACTCGCACAATGTAGTGGTGCTCAATTTGGATGATTATTCCAAATCAAGAACACTCTTCAAGTTGGTGTCATTAGTGTTAACAGCAAAAGCTAAATAAAGGAAATTTACTCTTTCTCTTTTCAAGCCTGTACGAGTGTTTGTGGTTGTTGTTAAAGTGTAGGAGAGTGACAAGCTGTTTGTTTGTTTGTTTGTATTTGTTGTAGTTGTAGTACAACCAGCACTTGTATCCTTTGTTTTTACATTTTTCTTGTGTATTAATTTTCTTTGATACTGATTGTAAAATATTTGTTTTGACAAAAAGAAAAAGACGAAAATTATTGTGTGTATGTGTGGTGAAATAGAGAGTGTATAGGAGTGGTGTGTGTATTCCCTTTTAGTGTCAACTTTCCATTGAGGTGCATATGCTCAGCTCAGTTAATGTAAGTGTAGTTGAATGCCGAACAGTGGTGTGTGTTTCAGTATGAGTTTCTAATAATTCTATATAACAAGAAGACATCTTCCAATCTCAAAAGCTTCAGCATGTTTTTCTATTGTAAGATTTCATCTAGAATTTACTACAGCAAAAGTATTAAATTTAATGTGAAATAATTTTTAAGATAACCTAAAGTCTTTAGGAAAATTTAAAAAAAAAATATCTTTAACAAAAATAAAAATTTAACAAATTTAATTGAATTTAACATGAAAGTGCTAAATAAATCTCAACAGTTTAATAAACCTGCTGTTGCTTTATTCTTTATTCTTCATTCTTTCATTTTGCATTCTTTTGTTCGCAAAACGTATCAAGGGCAAATGTGCTTTTTTATGGTCATGTATAACAGGTGCCTGTATTTATCTCTTCAGCTCTTCTTCTTTGTGTCAAACGTTTTACAAACCAAGTGTTTGTTTGCCTTTTGTATAAGTGAGTGAATGTCTAAGTGTTGGTGTAATATTATATTTATACAGAGGTATATGAAAGCATTATTTTAGAAGTGTTAGTTATATATACAAAAAAAAAAAAGTGTGCGAAATTATTTAGTTGTTAAGAAATTTGTATACTTTGTAAGATTCTGGAGAAAAGGAAAATAGAAAAGAAACATTTTATGTAGTATACTTTTAGGAATCTACATGTGTTTTCGTTAAAAAATCGTATTGTGTGTAAACTATATATATAAATATAAATGTATGAACGAAATATGTAAAAGAATCTTTAAAATACGTAGTTTGCTAGTCTATTAGTCCGGTGTTGTGGTTTCGATTCCCACCAAAGACTTTGGAATTTTTCACTACAAGTTGGCAGGAAGACCAAGAAGGAGCTTGGATATAATCTGGCTGTCTACAAATAACTATCTGTGTTAGTGACAGGTCACGTTAAAAATCCTAGTTAAAAATCGAGCTAAGACAACACCTGCAGGCGGTACCTCAAAATGGATGTTAGTCTATTTCCAGTCACAGGCCTTGGACCACGGGAAGACACATATTAAATGGAGATGCTGTAAAGACCTTAACCAAATGTTAGCAATTACCATAGACTCTGTGGTGAAAAAGAATCTCGACATGTATCAGTCGCCACTACACTAACACCACTACAGTCGAGAGTAAAAGGCTAGTGTCAGCACGAGACTCGATGAATGTAAGGTATTCGTAAATTTTCTGTCGTATACCAAAAATTATTCAGGAACGAAGGGGGTGGAAGAGGATCTGATGAAATTAGTGGTCTGCTTCGGTATCCCCCCACGAACTAAAAATAATAAATAATGAAAAGAAATTAATTTTAAACTAAAAATAGTTGTAAATTTAAGAAAAATCTAGAATTGAAAAAAATATTATAAACTGCAATAAATTTATCAATTAAAATAAATCCCATACAGACTGGCTACAAACTAAATTATAAGTGAAAATATAGTGATTTCAGTAAGGATAGATCAGTGTAGTGTGAAAAGTCTGCTGAAACCTAATTGTTTTGCTAGCGTTATTAAATACGTTGCTTATTATTATTATTGTGTCACTGATGCCAAAAAATATTATAGCAAGTGATATAATTGACAAGAATGTCAATACGATAAATATTACACATGATATTTCATCTTTAGCCATGAGTCGAAAATTAGTATACCCTTCACCACAGGTGAAAAGGATATATATATAGGTTTGTCATTCCGTATGTAATTTCTGCATTATTCATTTCCGACCCCAAAATGTATATACATTTTGGATCCTTATACATATAGAAGTTGATTTTGTGATGTTCGTCTGTCCATGTTGGGGTTGAAATGGCTTTCGCCAACGCACCCAGAAAAGGTACAACAAACTTAAGCAAAACAATCTGTTAGGCATAGTTTTGAAAATGTTGCTATTGTAATTTAGCCCCATTGGACTATAAATAATAGCGCTATGGTTTAAAAAAGGCGGGCACCTCGTTTTTTCTCACACAAAAAAAAACTCTGATAATTAAAAAGTTTGCTTAAAGATTCAATTTTCACCAAAAAATCATATTTTCATCCAAAATTTTTATTTTAGAAAAATAAAAAAATATTTCGATTTAAAATTAAAATTTGATTAAAATGAACTTATTCCACTATCAAAAGAAATATTTGTGTGGTAGCATTGTACAGCAAAACAGTTTTATGTATATTATGTCAAAATAGAACTCTATTAATATTGTCATTGTACCTATGAAGAGAAGGTGTCTATAGTTAATTAAAATTTCTGTTCTTAGTTATTTTAAAAAGTGGACTTATACTACTTTCAAAAAAATAGTAGTTTGTTTTTCTTTATATTACAGTTGTAATCATGAACATAAAAATCATAAAAGCAAAAACCAATGCTATAGTGAAGGGTATATAAGATTCGGCATGACCGAATATAAGACTTTCACTTGTTTTTAATTAATATTATAAAGCATTATATTGGTAGAACCCAAACAAATATAAAAAAACACACACGACAAGCTAATGTTAATAGCATGACTTTCCCGGACCTCTGCTAGCATTGTCAAGACCTATGATAACCTCTTCCTTTGGGTTCGAACTGAACAACATGGACAACATGTCGCTCTAACACTGATAGTCACTTGTTTCATTTATTTCTACGGAGGCCCCGTATTTTGCATCAGCATGGTCCGATTGGGCAAAGTAATACACGCGACTGCTGATATAAAAACTCAGCACTGATCCGATTTATTCGATTACACCATTAGTGTAAACCTCTATGTAATTTTTCTTTTCCAAACATATTTTTTTCTTACATTTTTTACAAAACCCAAAGAGGATAAAAATAGACAATCTTAAAAAAACACAAACTGACCACTTATTCTATTCTTTTTCTGAGCTTTTCTTAACATAACGTCATGCAATGTCATGCAGCTTTAATGATTTCTGACCTTTCATGGGTTTAGCTAATCGTTAGCCTATAAAGCAAATGCCCTGGTATACTCTGGGTATTCATATTAACTACCAGCTGTACCCATACACTTTGTGTACGTTCTGACAATATTTTGTTCGATTTTGGTTTGAAAGTAATCCACACTAAATGTTAAGACTCTTACGTATTTATTTTATATAAAGGTACCGCTCCGTGGATAAAATTCTAAAATTTATATAAAATTCTAAAAATTATTGTAAGGCTCTGTAAAAGACAGACAGTTACTCATTAATTTAAAACAGCGACAGCTGTTGCCCAAAATTTATTAAAATATACTTCTTTCAAAAATAAAAGATTTCTTAAAGTGTGCTTTACCTTTAAATCGGAAAAAAAATCTACGTACTTTCGCTGCTTCTATTGGAAATAAGATATTTTTTAATACTAAGATAATCGGGTATGTTCTGTAATCCGAAACCGAGTGAAATTGAAATCGAATAAATTTTTAAAGAAAAATATAACTTAGTTGGGCCTATTATTTTAAAACATTAGCAATCAAGGAAGTTATGTGAATGGTCTTTATTCAAATCTATAAAAAAATAATACCAAAATCTTGTAAGATTTAAAAGTTACGACAATTTAAAATTTTATTCGGATTCAATTTCACTCGGTTTCGGATTACAGAACATACCTGAATATTTAATCTATACATATAATAAAATAGTAACTCACTTCCGTCTGTCTGCTTTTCATTGACGTTCGCATCAGGTAAAAACTACTGGATGGATTGTAACAAATTTTTATGAGGAGGTACCTTAGTATCCTGGTCCCAATATAGGATACTTTTTTTTCCGAAAAAATATCTTATTTCCAAGAGAAAGTGGAGAAAATACAATGAAAGTACGCTTTACGGTAAAAAAGTACTACTTAGTACAGCTCTGAACCTTTAATTTTTTAAAGTTGCATATTTTAAAACAGAGATCTTTTTAACTACTTAGTACGGCACGGCACCTTTTTTGATATTTAAACACAGATGACGCTAATATGAATTACTTACTGCCAAATAGCCAATTGACTAAAATTTGTAACTATTTGATTTAAGTCGCGTGCGTGTTGTATAATTTGGTTATTTTGTGAAATACATACGTAGGTAATAATGCTATTACGTTGTTTTTGTTATTTAGCGTTTATTTTTAAAATTTGGTACGAGTACTACGACTTAAGTGTGGCTATAAAATACTGTTATTGTTAGTTTCTTCTTAGTTTAGTTGAATTTTTCTCTTATAGGTGCTACTCTCTATACAAGTAAGTCTTACAATAGGTGTGGAATATTTTCAAAGCAAAATATCAGGACGCCTACGACGTGGCGGGCACAGCTAGTCTATAATAATACTATTTTGATCAGTTATTTAAACATGCGGATTTTAACTAAATCACATTTTTGCCTTTAACAACTTTTTTTAAAAGAGCCATGCAAAAAAGTACCATCATAGAAAGTACCTTTTTAAAAGCTACATATATATATTTCAAAAAATAACTTTTGAAGAAAATACTTTTTATAAATGCTGCTTTGTCAATAAGTTCTTTTTAATAAAAGTACCTCTTAAAAGAACTTGTGAAAAAAGCTACCTTTTGAAAAAAAAACTATTTTTTTCTCTCAACACTATATTCAATGGATGCGATGTTGCCAGATCTCGCACCTATTATCTATTTTTTACATATTAATTATCTTAAATTTCTTCTAAAATAATAAAATTTATAATTTTATTTAAAAATATATTAACTTGAATTTCACTTTTAATATTTCTTTGCAGACCTTAATCAACTGGAGAAATGGCAACCAAACATATGAACGGAACAAATTTAAATTGTTTTAGAGTGAGTGATAAACAATGAAACCAGAAAGTTTGAAAAGTGAAAATGAAATTTTTAAAAAGATATAAATAATAGTTTGAAACTAGTTAGGAATATAAACCAACCATCATAAACCAATCAATAAAATTGTGTCATATAATTAATAATACAGACTTTTTACGTAAATACACATAAATATTATTTACATAAAATAATTAAATGTGCTTGACGAACTAATTATAAATAAATAAAAAACAATAAAAGTGTAAAGAATAAGATTAACTTAAAATGTAAGTTACAACAAAAATAGATTTCAAAGTTTTTTTTAAGTAACTTTTGGAATTCGAATATTTCGAAACGGTTTTTAAAAGGTACTTTTTTAAACGGTTAATTTTAAAAGAGACTTTTGTTAAAGGTTTTTAAAGATGCTTATAGTAGTATTATTTATTTTAAGTAATTTTTAAAAAGGTACTTTTTCGGAAGGTACTTTTTAAAGGGCACATTTTCAGCAAGGTTTTTTTTAAAAAATCCTTTTTTTTGGAAGTTACTTTTTAAAAAGTAATATTTAAAAAATATTAAAAATTTTGTTTAAAGTAGTAGGTAGGACACGTTTTCAACAGCTGGATCTTGAAACTTACTTCTTTAAGGGACTTTTTTAAATTTATTTTTTTGCAATTACTTTTTTTACAAGGATTTTTTTAAGGAACTAAAATTTCTTATTTTTAAGGTTAATATTTCAAAAGTTACTTGTATGGGAGGTTCATTTTTATAGGTACATTTTCTGTACCTGTTGAAACATATCTTTTTAAATGGTACTTTTTTTTATTAATTTATAAGAAAGATATTTTTTAAAAATGTACTTTTGTAAATAACCTTTTTAAGGTAGTTTTACAAAGGATAATAAAGCTTCTAAAAGTTATTTCTAAAAACAATTCATTTTTGTAAGTTGATTTTTAAAATTACCTCTTGCCATATTTTTTTTTTGAAAGTACTTTTCCAAAAGGTACTTTTAAAGGAAAACTTATTTTAAAATCAATTGCTTAGAAGCTACAATTGTAGAGGTTCTTTTTTAAACGTAATTTGGGTAGAGGGGCATTTTCATAGGGTTCTAGTTTATCAGTCCACTGATTGTGAGTTTGAATTCAACCCAAGGCTCTGGTTATTTGATTACAATACAAAGAGGTCTTCGTTACTACGCACGATAAATTAATTTGTAATATTTTTTGTAACTTTAAATAAATATATATTCACTAAAAAGCCGTTTATATAAAGGTACTTTTTTCAAAAGCTTTATTTCTACAAGTAATTATTAAAAAAGTACTTTTTGTGGTAGTATTTTTAAAAGTTACCAGGTTAAGAACATACTATTTATTTATTTTAATTTGATTATTTTAATAAGGCAGTTGTTACTAAATTACGCAATAAAAAATATTCTTTATTTTATTTAAAACAGAAAACGCAACAATTAAATTCGTAATTACTTCGATGATCATAAAAAACTGATAGGCAAAAGGCATTAGTTTATAAAATTTTAAAATAAAAATAATTTACATAGAATTATTGGAAAAATGAAACAGTTGTTCATAAAATATTCAACAGAAACGCACAAAATAATAAATAATTTATTAATAGAACATACCTCCAACTCAAAATCATTAAACTCATAATAAAAGCAGCACCTGTAAAAAATCCAATTGCATAATTAAATAACTAATAAAACAAATTCGTTATAATAAACTGAAAGAAATATTTATTACATTTACATTATTTAATAAAACTAAATGAAAAAGAAAATTTTGCAAAAAGCATAAAAGCAAAAAAAAAATTTTTAAATTAATTAGTGTTGCATACTTTATGGTGCCATTTAAAAAAACAAAAATTTGTATAACTTAAGGCAATAAAATAATTTTATAAAAATGTAACACAATTTACATCAAAAAACCAAAACTTCTTCATCACTGCTGTAATTTCTAAAAAAAAAATAAAAAATGATTAATTATTACAGAAAAAAAGATATTAAATAATTAATTAGCAAGACAACGTACATCAATAGATAAAATATATACAATTAACTAACCTGTCAGCAGCAATAAAAAAACGAACATTTTTAATTATTTAGAAATTCCATCACATCTCAACTAATAAACATAAAAATATAATTTTTAAAAATAATCTAAGGCAAAAGTCACTTAAAGCAGCAGTTTAACATAAAAATCATAAAATGGAAAATGCCTTTAAAATCGCTACAGCTGCTGGATTTGAATGTCTATTTGTAGTCCTTCAGTCTCTCGGTAATTGAAAAAAGGACAAAGAAAAATTTAAAGTTTTTTTTTAATTTTTATTAAAAAAGCGTAAAAATTTAAAAATCCATTAAATTCTAACTGTTTAATATTTAATAGGAATTTTTAAAAAATTATAACTAACTAAGAAATTTTTTAAGTAACAAAGTCTTCGATACAAAAAAAGAAAGGAAAATTTGTTTCCTCAATTTAAATTACTTCAAACTTATAACCTAAAGATGTCATAACAATATTAATTGGATGGTTAGCATAAATATTTAATATAAAAATACTACAAATACAAAAATTACTTAAAAGGTGAGTACAAAAACTTGAATTTATGAAATTTTAGATTATTAAATTAGCACAAACAATCTAATTCGAATATTAACAAATCATTCTTTACAAATTTTGAGTTCGACCTTATACAGAAGCGAACCAAAAAAAAAAAAAAATATATAATACAACGCCAGGTTATACGATTTTTAAATAAATCTTATGATAATAACAGTAATCTAACCACTTCATCCTTGAACCCCAACAAAACACAAAAAAAAAATAAATTACATGAATCATGTCATGAAAGGGAAATTTCATGAAATTATATCTGCTTGTGTAAATAGCCCTTTCTCCGAGTTAGATCCAACCCAACACGGTATTCCCCAAAGGGCCTCACCAACATTGTATCTCTGTGCGGTTATCGGTTCTCGAGGTATTATTCTTTGGTTAGATATCAAAGGTTTCTCTCTTTCAGTTTCAAACGTCAGCAAGACTTTGAGTCGTGTGCCTACATATACCCTAGAATCACTAACGTCAAGGTATAAAAGTAAACAAGACAATATGCCCTTGGCGGGAAATCTATACATATAAAAAATGTAACTTTCTGTATATCTGGCTGTCTGTGTTCGCATCCCGTAAAAACTACTGGTATCTCGGTTCAAACATGGAATAACCTTTTCTTAAAAATATCACATTTCCAACGGAAAATAGAGAAAAAGTAGTAAAAGTATGCAATTTTACCTATTCAATTGTACTGCAAACTTGACAGCACCTTTTATTTTTGTCAGTGGCAAATTTTATGCAGTTTTTTACAGAACTCGATAATAATTTTAGAATTTTATACATATAAATTTTAGAATTTTATATAAAGCTTATGTTCCTGAGTAATTACCCAGAGATGGGTACCTCTATATACAGTAAATACATAAACCATATCTAAATCACTATAAAAGTAAGAGCCTTTAAGTTTGGTTTGGAAGTGGCGGGCACAGTCTATACATATAATAAAATAGTAACCCATTTTCTGTCTTTCTTTATTTGTGTTCGCATCACATAAAAACTACTGGGTTGATTTTAACAAAATTTTATGAAGAGATACCCTAGTATCTTGTTTCCAATATAGGATACTTCTTTGCAGCAAAAATATCTTATTTCAAAGAGAAAGTGGAGAAAAAGCAGTGAAAGTACGCGGATTTTTTTTACCTTTTTTCCCCTGTTCAGGTCCATAGGTAGCAAACCGTTCAAAATTCAAGGAAACAATCAACTACAAAAATGAACCTAAGATGAACCTAAGATAAACAACTTTCTAGAACATATGAACTTCCTAGGTATGATTCTTAACACCGTTTAGGTAGCGCTTAGGTAGCTGCAAAAATTTTTCACTTTTGCGAGATTGAGATCTTAGGTTCATTTTTGTAGTTGATTGTTTCCTTGAATTTTGAATGGTTTACTACCTATGGACCTGAACTGGGGAAAAAAGGTAAAAAAAATGAATTTTTTAAAGTTTTTTGCGATTTTGACCTTGAAGATGAAGTTTTTTTTTTTTATTTTATATGTTAACAATTTTTGTTCTTTATGACAAGAGCTACAACTTTGCCTCAGAGAGAATATCAAAATTCCAAACGGTTTGCAAAATATGAGCTTGAGTAAATGATCATTTTTTTGCAAAAATGACATCGAGGCCCCACATCTTTGAGGGCCCATAAAAAAAAACCTGGAGGACTTTGGGCAAAACTGGGAGATAGGGGTCTTTTTTTTTGGTCTTTTATCACATAGTGGTGTCCGTATATGGTTATTTTGCCATGACTTAAAAAATTACACAGTGTGTTATTATTCACAAAATCTCCAACCTTAAGCAGCCTTTCAATATGTCAATAACAAATAGTTCAATAAATTTCTGTAAATGATAGCTTAAGATAAAACTATTTTTCGCCAGCTATATTTTTTCTTTTCTCTACTTATATTTATTTTAAATTTTTTATCTTAAATATTCTTCTCTACTCAGCACTACTACGCTTGCTGAAATTTTTCTTTTCCTACTCATCATATTTACTAACAAATTATTTTACAAATATTCTGCTCTCCTCTCCTCAACACTATATTGCTACGTCCAGCTGCAGTAAATTTTTCAGAGTTATGAAAATAATTTTTCAAATATTTTCATAAAATTTAAAAGTTCGTTCAATATAATTTTATGTGAAATTAGTTGGTTTTGCTGTAGTAAAGTTTATATTGGTATGAAAGTGATTAATTGAGTTTCAGTTTGCAAATATTTCTAGGATATATTAAGTTTGTGTGGAATGTTATGTGTATGTACATATATATGTGTAAGTGTATGTGTGCGTTTGTGTTTATTGTGCCAAAATCTAATTATGAGTAGTACGCACTAATAACTCAAAGCTGACCTAATTTGAAATTATTGTAATTTTTGTTTCTTTTAATTTTGTTGTTATATTGTTCTTATGTTCATTTGCCTTCAGTGTTTCATGCGAAAATATTTTGAAGGAAATTTGAAAAGCAAAGTAATGGGTTGCTTTCTGAAGACTGGCTAGGTAGGGAAATGTAAAATTAATTGTTTTGAAGCACTAAGTTTTGAGTAATCAATTGAGTTATTTTCAAAGTTTACTGTCACTAATTAAACTTGTATACAGTGGTGCAAAAGTCAGGAAATTATTAAAAAAAAATAAAACAAACAAAAAGTAACACTCACTACTAACCGAAGCACAGGGGGATATGTTGCCAATCTAGCCGGACATTAGGCCAAAAATGAAATTTAAGAAGTGTAAAAATTAAATTACGCAGCTTTGGAGACAACAAAATTCTGCATCGTATAGTGAATTTTCAAGGCCTTTGCTTGAGATTTGTAGTTTTGGCACACTGTTAAAATCAGCAAAGTTGAGTAAATTGCATGCGTTTTTATTAACCTTTTACGGTTTTGCGAGGTTTAATAATATACATTTATTGTGGCTAAACGAATAAAGATTTTATATTGATTTTTTTTTCTGTGAAAGACTATATTAGCAGCTACTTATATAATTTTTAGAAAAATTTTATTTTAAATATTTATGATAATTTTTTTCGAATTAAAAAAAATTTTTTTGCTCAAAATTTTGCCAACAAAAGTGAAAAGGTTTTTGAGGGAGGTTAATCGCACTCCTAAGAGTGTTTTAAATCACTATAAAATTTTAAATCTCTACTTTTACACTGTAGAAAACAGTGTTGAGCGTTTTTGCGCCATTTTTTGCGTTTTTTTCGGAAATTTTACCTTTTTCTGTTCTTATTCACCTTGCATAGGTATACGAGTAAGAAACCTATTTGTTGGTCATAAAATTTTTTGGTTTCTAAGTAATTTTAAATATATTAAATTTTATTATTTTAAACAAAATTTATTGTTTATATATTGTTTATATTATAAATAAGATTTTTATGTATCTATATATAACGAGTGATTTTTTAAGAGCTTGAGAACTTTTTTTAAAAAAAAAAACGCATAAAATTTGCAAAATCTCATCGGTTCTTTATTTGAAACGTTAGATTGGTCCATGACATTTACTTTTTGAAGATAATTTCATTTAAATGTTGACCGCGGCTGCGTCTTAGGTGGTCCATTCGGAAAGTCCAATTTTGGGCAACTTTTTCGAGCATTTCGGCCGGAATAGCCCGAATTTCTTCGGAAATGTTGTCTTCCAAAGCTGGAATAGTTGCTGGCTTATTTCTGTAGACTTTAGACTTGACGTAGCCCCACAAAAAATAGTCTAAAGGCGTCAAATCGCATGATCTTGGTGGCCAACTTACCGGTCCATTTCTTGAGATGAATTGTTCTCCGAAGTTTTCCCTCAAAATGGCCATAGAATCGCGAGCTGTGTGGCATGTAGCGCCATCTTGTTGAAACCACATGTCAACCAAGTTCAGTTGTTCCATTTTTGGCAACAAAAAGTTTGTTAGCATTGAACGATAGCGATCGCCATTCACCGTAACGTTGCGTCCAACAGCATCTTTGAAAAAATACGGTCCAATGATTCCACCAGCGTACAAACCACACCAAACAGTGCATTTTTCGGGATGCATGGGCAGTTCTTGAACGGCTTCTGGTTGCTCTTCACTCCAAATGCGGAAATTTTGCTTATTTACGTAGCCATTCAACCAGAAATGAGCCTCATCGCTGAACAAAATTTGTCACATTTGAACATTTCGAACCGAACACTGATTTTGGTAATAAAATTCAATGATTTGCAAGCGTTGCTCGTTAGTAAGTCTATTCATGATGAAATGTCAAAGCATACTGAGCATCTTTCTCTTTGGCACCATGTCTGAAATCTCACGTGATCTGTCAAATACTAATGCATGAAAATCCTAACCTCAAAAAAATCACCCATTATAACAAGACAGTATCTGATTTCCTGTCGGTCTGTCCTTCTGTCTGTGTTCGCATCACGTAAAAACTACAAGATGAATTTCAACAAAATTTTGTGAAAAATTTAGTATCCTGATCCCCATATAGGATACTTTTTTCCCCAAAAATATCTTATTTTCAAAGGAAAGTGTAGAAAAAGCAGTGGAAGTACCCCGATTATTTTACCGATTTAAAGGTACTGCATACTTTAAGGCATTTTTTTTTATTTTGAAAGCGGAATATTTTAAACACGGTTACGCAACAGATGGCGCTGTTTTAAATTAGTGACAAAATATGAATTGAAAGCAGGATATTTTAAACGCGGTTGCGCAACAGATGGCGCTGATTTAAAATAATGACAAAATATGAATTACTTACTGCCAAATAGCCAATTGTATAAAATTTGTATTTGATTTGTAATTTTATTTTGTGGCACTATGTTGTTATAAATATATAACACCTTTTACGGAGCTTTACAATAATTTTTTGAATTTTTTATAAATTTTAGAATTTTATCCAGGGATGGGTACCTTTATATAAAGTAAATACGTAAGAGCTTTAAAATTTGGTGTGGATTACTTGCAAAGCAAAATCGAACAAAATATTACCAGGACGCACACAACGTGTGCGCAAACTGCTAGTTATCTATATAAAAAAATTGTTTCAGAATCTCCTGGGTCCAAGTTATGGTTTTTTAACATTCGTTTACCATAAAAGTTGCATTTGTTTAACAAAAGTATGTGAAAATTTTAAAACTATTTTTTTCGAAGGTAGGATTAGTTTTTCTAAGGGGATCTTTTTTTTTCTCCTTGATTCGATTTTGCTTATTTTTAATTTTTAAGAGCCTAAGACATTTTCCTGCAAAGTTTCACAAATATAAGGGCACTCAATAAATTTTCAGAGCCAATATAAGCAAAATAAAATGTCCGGCTAGATTGCCAAAATACCCCTACGTGGGTAGGTTGGCTGAAGCAACAACAAATTTAAGGTGGTAAATATTAAAAGAAAAATATTAAAGAAGTGGAAAAAGCTATACCGGAGAAGAAAAATAATTAATAAAACAGTAGCTAAACTAACTTAAAATTTAAATGTCCTACATAGTACCACAGGCGATGCAACACTCTTCTAAAACAAATATAACGTGCAATTTATCGTATTGCTGTTCCTTTAGCGGAAAATTTTAAAAAGAACACACTATCTGTGAAACTTCGAGAGTCTTTGGCGGAAATCGAACCCGCAACCCCTAAACTAATAGACTAGCGTACTACCGATCAGTTTATCGAGGCACTCAATTGGTGTATAATTAGGTCTCGGTGATCAAGTAATCAAAAAATCTATAAAAAAGATTACATTCATGGTACTTCCGCTATAGTAAGAAAACTGAAAATCATATAAAATTTCTAATTTTTCCACAGGGCAGTTATACTTGCGCTATTATTAAATTTTGTGGAAGAACGAAAAGTAAATTTTCTTTTTCTTTTCTACAAAAATTCAAACAATAAAACTTGCCCGGTGTTAAACCGGTCTAACATTGTAAAATATATAATATACAAATAAACATAAATTAGTGTCTATTAGACAACAACAAACAATAAAACTAAACGTTTTAGGCTTTTAGTTTTAAAAACTACTAAACAAACTACAACAATATAATGTTTTCCGTTTTAAAATAATATTATTACTGTTGTTGTCTGTCTTTTAAACTTTTTTTAAATATATTTTTACTATTTCGAAGCTTCAGCTTACACTGTTTTCTTTTTCTACTCTTCCGTTTTTAGGTTCATTTTAAATTTTTTTATTTTTTATGTTTTACAGTTTTTTTTTTCTACGAGCATCCTGCTAAACTTTCTGCGCTATTTCGGTTTTTTGACGTCAACTGTTTAGCTGTTGTCTTTTGCTATAATGAAGATAATGATGATGATGATGATGATGTGATATGAAATGAAAGACTAAAAATTATACATAAAAGAAACAAAATTGGTTGAACAACACTATCCTTTGTCAAAGCAAGGAAAGTGAAAAATTTATTTAATTTTATTATTATGAGTAAAAAAATTCTAAACAACGGATTAAAAAAGGAACTATTTTGTTTGTTTTTTTTTTTTGCCGGGAAATAAGTGATTTTTGTTGCAGTCCTAATAAAATAGAACAGCTTCTCTTTAGGGCGAACGAAATTTTTATCAAAACTAAAATAAACCAGAAAGAGTGCTATATTCGGCCATGTCAGATCTTATATATGTCACCATAGTAATGCTAAATATCCTTACTCTGTTATGTTTCCCAATTTCATAATACCGCAGTTTTTACTTTTATTATTTGTAACTTCATTAAGAACAAAAAATTATAAAGATACATATTTTTTTTTGTAAAAATTTTATCGCATTTTTTTTAATTGAATTGAACATTTTTTGTTAAAATTTTTTTGTACGTTTTTTGTAAAAATTTTAACGATAATATTTTGGTTAAAATTTAACGAGAATTTTTGGTAAACATTTTTTGTAAAAGTTTTATCGAAGTTTTGTGTAAAAATTTTATCGGTAATTTTTTGAAAAATTTTATCGAAATTTTTTTCTAAAAATTTTTTGTAAAAGTTTTATCGATTTTTTTAATTTTATCGAAAATACTTTGTAAAAATTTTATAAAAATTTTTATTTAAAATATTATCGAAAGTTTTTGGAAAAATAATTAACTTTATTCAAAAAAGTTTATAAAATTTTTTTTGAAATTTTTTTGTTTTTTAGTTTTTTACAGCTAGATATAAAACATTTTTTTTAATTTTATCGTTTTTTTTAATTTTAAAGAAAATTTGTTGTGAAATTTTATAGAAAATTTTTTTGTAAAAATTTCATGGAAAATCTTTTCTAAAATTTTATCGAAAATTGTTTGTAAAAATTTTATCGAAAGTTTTTTGGAAAAATTCTACAAAAATTTGTTTGTAACAGTTAGGTTATATTAACCTCCAATGTGCCTATTGACTGCTCCTGGTTCCCAGTGGGTACCTTGTGAGTCTATCGCTTACCTCTATGTTTATTGCTTTCTATAAAGTCATTTAATAAAAATCAAAGCAGAAAAATCCCACCAACCTAAAAACAAATAAAAATATCCTCTCCGTTATTAAGCCCCCGGGAACCGTATGCACTCCATGCGATCTACTGGTCGCGGTCTAATATTTATTTAACATAAAAAAAGGAAAATAGAATTATTACAAGCAAAAAAAAAACAAAAACAACGTGAAAAATATATGTGGGCGTGGTTTTTTGCCCGCAGCCTCGAATGAAATGGTCTGATATTATTGAATTGCATTAGCGAAATTTTCAAAACTATGCCGGGCAGATTGGTTGGCTTAAATTGTCTGTATCTCTTCTGATGCTTTGGCAAAGTTGATTTTAACCTGAATACAGAAGGACAGACAGACAAAATTATACATAAAAGAAACAAAATTGGTTGAACAACACTATCCTTTGTCAAAGCAAGGAAAGTGAAAAATTTATTTAATTTTATTATTATGAGTAAAAAAATTCTAAACAACGGATTAAAAAAGGAACTATTTTGTTTGTTTTTTTTTTTTTGCCGGGAAATAAGTGATTTTTGTTGCAGTCCTAATAAAATAGAACAGCTTCTCTTTAGGGCGAACGAAATTTTTATCAAAACTAAAATAAACCAGAAAGAGTGCTATATTCGGCCATGTCAGATCTTATATATGTCACCATAGTAATGCTAAATATCCTTACTCTGTTATGTTTCCCAATTTCATAATACCGCAGTTTTTACTTTTATTATTTGTAACTTCATTAAGAACAAAAAATTATAAAGATACATATTTTTTTTTGTAAAAATTTTATCGCATTTTTTTTAATTGAATTGAACATTTTTTGTTAAAATTTTTTTGTACGTTTTTTGTAAAAATTTTAACGATAATATTTTGGTTAAAATTTAACGAGAATTTTTGGTAAACATTTTTTGTAAAAGTTTTATCGAAGTTTTGTGTAAAAATTTTATCGGTAATTTTTTGAAAAATTTTATCGAAATTTTTTTCTAAAAATTTTTTGTAAAAGTTTTATCGATTTTTTTAATTTTATCGAAAATACTTTGTAAAAATTTTATAAAAATTTTTATTTAAAATATTATCGAAAGTTTTTGGAAAAATAATTAACTTTATTCAAAAAAGTTTATAAAATTTTTTTTGAAATTTTTTTGTTTTTTAGTTTTTTACAGCTAGATATAAAACATTTTTTTTAATTTTATCGATTTTTTTTTAATTTGAAAGAAAATTTGTTGTGAAATTTTATAGAAAATTTTTTTGTAAAAATTTCATGGAAAATCTTTTCTAAAATTTTATCAAAAATTGTTTGTAAAAATTTTATCGAAAGTTTTTTGGAAAAATTCTACAAAAATTTGTTTGTAACAGTTAGGTTATATTAACCTCCAATGTGCCTATTGACTGCTCCTGGTTCCAAGTGGATACCCTGTGAGTCTATCGCTTACCTCTATGTTTATTGCTTTCTATAAAGTCATTGAATAAAAATCAAAGCAGAAAAATCCCACCAACCTAAAAACAAATAAAAATCTCCACTCTCAGGGGGTTATTAAGCCCCCGGGAACCGTATGCACTCCATGCGATCTACTGGTCGCGGTCTAATATTTATTTAACAAAAAAAGGAAAATAGAATTATTACAAGCAAAAAAAAATAAAAACAACGTGAAAAATATATGTGGGCGTGGTTTTTTGCCCGCAGCCTCGAATGAAATGGTCTGATATTATTGAATTGCATTAGCGAAATTTTCAAAACTATGCCGGGCAGATTGGTTGGCTTAAATTGTCTGTATCTCTTCTGATGCCTTGGCAAAGTTGATTTCAACCTGAACACAGAAGGACAGACGGACATCGCTTAAGCAACTTCTCTATCAATAAGGTTCCAGAATATATATATATATACTTTACGGGGTCGGAAATAAACATTGAAGGGTATAAAAATGTAAAAATTTTTACCTTAAAAAGGGATTTTGGTTGTACAAGAAATTATTTCGAAAAATATACAAAAATACTCCTCATTGATTGAGAATTTTTTCCTATTTTTAGAAAAATTATTTTTACAGTACAACAGGCTGACAAAAATTTTATGTATTGAAAAATACCCATTTTGTAAACTTTGAAAAAAGACGTCTTTTTTCTAAACAAAGCTGTTTTTTTTTTTTTTTTTTTTGTTAAAAAGTAATATTTGTGGCTTTTTGAGAAAGTGCCTTTTTGCGATAAAAGCACTTTTTATGTGAGAAAAGTACTTGTTTGGAGAAAAAGTGCCGTTTTTGCAAAAAAAAAAAAAAAATATTTTTCTAAGAAAAAATAATAAATTTTCGTAGAAAAATAATTTTTTTTTAGAAAAGGAATTTTTTGTTTCACTACAAGTAGGTAGAAAGTTGTTACTTGGTTATAATCAGCGTTCCTACAAATGTTTAACTGCGTTAGTGAGAGGTCACGGAATCTTTAAATATTATCTGGACAAGTTAAAAATCAAGGTAAAACTATACTTGTAGACTGTGCTGGAAAAAAGACGAAGACAGTACAGCAAATTTTGTGAGCATGTCCAAAAGATTTTCTAACATAAAGGATTTGGACCACGGACAGACTTGTGGAGAACTTAGACAAATGTTAGCGATTAGACTTGTGATTACGAAGAATGTCGACATATATCAGTCGTCAGTCGGAAAACACTACGGTGGAGAGTAATAGCACCAGACGTGCTGTCACTAGCACAATGACGTAAATTACCAGTCTGATACCAGAAATCGCTAAGAAACGAAGGAGGTCGAAAAGGGAGCCATAAATTCAGTAGTCTGCTTCGTTCGGTATCCCTTTAAAAAAAAAAAATTTTCTCAGAAAAGTTATTTTTTTTTAAGAAAATGTTTTTCAGAACAAAACTCTCTCTCTAACATAAAGGCATTGGACCACGACCAGACTCATATTAAATGTAAATGCTATGGATACATTAGCCTTCGGCAAAAGTTAGCGATTAGACTTGTGAATAGGAAGAACCTCGACATGTATCTGTCGTCAGTCACTACAATAGGGAGTAAACTAAAGAGGTCGAAAAGGTAGCCATAAAGTTAGTGGTCTGTTTCAGATTCCCCCTTATAAAATAAAATAATAAAAAATATTTTTCTTCAAAGAAAAGTAATTTTTTGTGAAAGAGTGAATTTTTTGTCAGAAGAAAACTTTTTTGTGGAATAGAAGAAAAGTGACTTTTTGTAAAAAAATTGACTTTATGTAAAAAAATTTACTTTATGTAAGAAAAGTGATTTTGCAAGAAAATTGATATTTTGTAAGAAAAGTGACTTTTTGTAAGAAAAGTGACTTTTTGTAAGTAAAGTGACATTTTGTACGAAAAGTGACTTTTTGTAAGAAAAGTGACTTTTTCTAAGAAAAGTGACTTTTTGTAAGAAAAGTGACTTTTTCTAAGAAAAGTGACTTTTTGTAAGAAAAGTGACTTTTTGTAAGAAAAGTGACTTTTTGTAAGAAAAGTGACATTTTGTAAGAAAAGTGACTTTTTCTGAGAAAACTGACTTTTGTAAGAAAAGTGACTTTTTGTAAGAAAAGTGACTTTTTGTAAGAAAAGTGACTTTTTATTAGAAAAATGACTTTTTGTTATACAAGTGATTTTTTGTTAGAAAAGTGACAAAAGTGAAATTTTGTAAGAAAAGTTTGATTTTATAAAAAAGTGAGTTTTCGTAATTTATGTAAGAAAAGTGACTTTTTGTAAGAAGATTAACTTTTTCTAAGAAAAGTGGCACTTTGTAATAAGAGTCACTTTTTATAATAAAAGTGAGTTTTTGTAATAAAAATGACTTTTTGTGATAAAAATTACTTTTTGTAAGAAAAGTGATTTTTTTTGTAAGAAAAGTGTCATTTTGTAAGAAAATTTTCTTTTTGTAAGAAAAGTGAGTTTCTTTGCGAAATAACTGACTTTTTTGTAAAAAAAATGATTTTTGTATGAAAAACTGGACTTATGTTTAAGAAAAGTAAATTTTTTGTATATAAGTGACATTTTTGTGAAAAATTGAAAATTTAAATAAGGAAAAAATATTTTTTTTTTTCAGAAAAAGTGTTTTTTAAGAAAGTGAAAAAAAAATTAATTTTTGAAAAAGTGACTTCTTGTAAAAAAAAAAAAAAATTGGAAATAGTGATTTTTAGTAGAAAAAAAACTTTTTTCATTAAAAGAAAGTGACTTTTTGTGAATATTGCCTTTTGAAGATTTTTGTTTTTTGTAAAAAATGACTATGAAAAAAAAAAATGTTTTAATTAATTTTGAAGCTCGTAAATTTAAAAAAAAACTTACTGTTTGTAAAAGAGACTTTTTTTAGAACAGCAAATGACTTTTTGTGAAAAGTGGAATTTTGAAAGAAAACTCAATTTTTCGAAAAAGATATTAACGTTATGCAGTGTTCGATGCAAATAGTTTTGCAAAAGTGCAAATGTGGTATATCATTCAAATTTAATAAAAACATTTTGTTGTTGGATTTTACAAAAAAAAAACTATGATAAAACGCAATTGCACTTTTGCAAGACCATTTGCACACTGAATTCCCCTACTTTAAAAAAATATTTTTTTTGCGAAAATATTTTTTTTTTTCTTTTTGAGAAAGCCACCTTTTGTTGAAAAATTTATTTTTGTAAAAAAAGTAACTTTTTGAGCCAAAAATGTATTTCTGTAAAAAAAATAATGTACAAATATTGTTTTTTCAGTTGAAAGTTTTGTGAAAAATTTTATTTTTGTAAAAAAGTGGCCGTGATTTAATAAAATAATGTTTGTAAACAAAAGGACCCTAATTTGAAAAATTCACTTTTTGTCAGAAAATATAATTTTTTCCGAAAAGTAATTTTACTACCGAAAAAGTGTATTTTGTTTCAAGTGAATTGCTGCCAGAAAAGTAAACTTTTGTAAAATAAAATTTATTTTTTGGGGCATTTACGTACTTAGCATAATTTATTTCTTATTAATTTATATATTAAAATTATTTATATATTTTATAGTATACTTTTTATAAACAAAATATTAACACATATGTAAAGCTAATGTTAAAATGATATTTTAAATTTGTTCTATATGACTGACTTTTCCGTATCCCTGCAGGCACGACTGTCGTAAGCACAAGCCAAATTTTTACCTTAAATTAAAATTAAAAATATTATAAAAAAGACAAAAATTTATAAAATGATTTCCTGAACTTACCTTCCACATCCAATTCGCCTGATTTCTTTAAAAACAGTTTCACAGCCAAAAACACTAGAGCAGAAATAATTATCAAAACTCCCAAAACTGCAAAGAATATCGCCGTCCAATTTATGGGCTCTGCAGCGGCATTCTTTGGCGTATCTTGTTCTAACTGTTGTATTCTGGCATCGTATTCCGCAGCTGACAAACAAACATCCTTAGCGGTTTGATTAAGAGAATTGTGATCTACAACATGTGCTCTAAACAATTTAAAGCCTTCGGTACAGGCACAAGTACCATTTTCTAAACAGACAGCATGTTGATCCTGACAAGGATTAAGCCAACAATCAATTTCATTGCTAACAAATTTCAGAGGACGGCATGTACCCTTGTGAAAAACATGATCATCTGGACATTTGTGATTTATGCCTAAAGAGGAACTGGTAGACGAACCATATTCATCATACAAGGTAGTAGTGTCAATATTTTCATTAAATAATTGATTGGTATCTATATTATCATTTGAAGTTTCAATATCAGTTTCCACTTCCATTGATGAATCTGTAGATGGCGTAAAATCGGCATAGGATATAGTGCTTTGTGAATTATTTTGTTCACACATAAACTTTTCAGTATTCCAGCTGAAACCTTGATTACATATACAATGATCTTTGGATACACATTTGCCATTTTGACACTGATCTCCTAGAGAACAAATGGGTAGACAGGAACCTTTTTCCGCTTTATAACCTTCTTGGCAAGAACACTTATTAGGCGCTATACACCCACCATCATGAGGACATCCGGAGGCACAATAAGGTTTACACTGCAAATCCCCTGTGACAATGAAACCTTTCTGGCAGGCACACTCATTAGGTGCTACACATGAACTATGTTCTGGACATGGTTTCTCACATATGGGCTGACAATAGTGTTTAGCATCAAGGGCGGAACGTGTCGAAAAATAACCCTTTAAACACTCACACACCTCCGGCTCTACACATTTCGAATGTTGCGGACAACCATTCTCCACACACTGTGGTTCACAGAGATCTAATTCAGTCATTTTGTAGCCTTCACAGCAGTTACGTTCCAATTTTATTTTATACACTGGCTCTTTATCCTCGTATATCTCAACTTGTGTGTCTTTTTTAAAGGTAATCTTTTTGAAGAAGTTCTTAGAACTGACGTTTTTGATGCGGGTTTTTGTAACCACTTTGTATGTTGTCTCGGTTACATTTTTATAACAGTACGGCTGGGGGACCTCGCCAGCGGCGATAATGAATAGTTGCAGCAGTAAAAGGCTTATTTTGAAAAGATTTTGCATTTTTTTTTATTACAACTATTAATTGCTAAGACGGCTGTAAAATTAGAAGAAAAAGGGCTTGATAGTTTTAAAAATATTTTAAGGAATAATTTTTTTTAGGAAGAAAATGGTAAATGTTGTGATTACTGCGCTATTCCTTCCAATTTAACATTCAAGATAAAAAAACGTGATTTTTTCTACTACTTATTTTCGTTCACGGTTTTGTTTCCAAAATTAATAAAATTTTATGAAAGTATGGCATGTTTGTTGATATAATGAGTGTCTAAAAGCAAGCACACCCAACCATAGAATATGTTAAAATGAGTATGAATTGTTGCCTTTGCACTGAAACACATATGAATTGTCAATCTTTTTATTTTATGACATAACTAGCTGTTCCCACACACATTGTGTGCGTCCTGAAAATATTTTTTTCGATTTTGCTTTGAAAGTAATTCCATCCCTGGAAAAAATTCTAAAATTTATATAAATTTCTAAAATTCATATAAAATTTTAAAAATTATTATAAAGATCTGCAAAAGGTGTTGAAAATATTTTAATAACAATGTAATTCCACAAAATAAAAATACAAATCAAATACAAATTTTATTCAATTGGCTATTTGACAATTGGTAATTTATATTTTGTCACTATTTTAAAACAGCGCTATCTATTGCGCAATCGTGTTTAAAATATCCTGCTTTCAATTCTTATTTTGTCATTAATTGAAAACAGCACCATCTGTTGCACAACCGAGCTTAAAATATATCCGCTTTCAAAAATAAGAGATGCCCTAAAGTATGCAGTACCTTTAAATGGCGTACTTTTACAGGGTTTTCTCTACTTCTCTTGGAAATAAGATATTTTTGCAGAAAAAAAGTAGCCTATATTGGAATCAGGTTACTAAGGTAGCTCCTCACAAAATGTTGTTAAAAAACATCCAGTAGTTTTTACGTGATGCGACCACAAAAAAAGAAAGAAACACAGACGATAGACAGGAAATGAGTTTCTATTTTGTATATGTATACATAGATAAATATGTGGCAGATTGAACACAAATATAAAAAAATTATGTGTATTTGTTTGACTAAATATTTTACGACTAAAGCCTATTATTACTTCAAAATAGCTTAAGATAGGATTTTAAATGTTTGATGTTTGGAATAAAGGTGACAGCACATGGAGGTGATAATTTTAAAATTATATTTTTTCAATATATTTTTTATGCAGTTTGACATTATTCAATTATTTTAAAAGAATTAAAATAAAATTGTTACTGCGAAAATCCATATAAAGAAAATTAAAAAATGTTTTTGTACATATTTGTTGCTCCCTTGAGCTGTGACCTTGTTAATTGTGCCTTGTTTAGAAGGTACTTTTTTCTCAAATTAAAAGGAATTGTTCACTCTAATTTTAATGAATTTTCATCTTGTTGAAAGGTGGGATGCTACTGATTGTTATATGCTTTATTCTCTTTGTGATTGTCTCGTTCATATTGTTTGTGTGCTTACAGATCCTCAGGGTTTTGCGTGGGTACTCTTGCTAAAAGTTGGATCATAAAATAGATCCAATCTCACGACCACTTTTGATGACGCCATTATATGTTTGCCAAATTGCATGGTCAAAATTATAAGCTCCTGTTCTGCTTCATCATCATCTTGTCATCAAAAAATATTTAAAACAGATAAAACTAAGATGTGTGGTTAGTGTATACGCAGTATTACACATGTGCTTTATAGGCTAGGTAGTTACAAATAAATCAGCCAAGTGCGAGTTAGTCTCACACACATAGGGTACCGTATCATGTTCAGTACGACTTTAAAAATTCAAGTTGTCTTATGAAACACCCTTTAATTTTAAAATTAAAGTCATATACGCGAAAATAGCATCATTATTGGAACACCCTTTAATACACTTTCTACAAAAATATCAGGACGGTTCAAAAAATAAGGTAATATTCGTGAAAAATATGTCACTATGGATACCCTTAAATTTTTCGTTATTGTTATAGCGGCCGAAGTAACACATCTACTGTAAACATTTCAAGTGTCTACCTATTACGGTTTATAAAATAAGGCTATTTAAGTAAAAATCATATCACTGTCCGAACACCCTTTAATTTTTAGGTTTAATTTTGTATACGTGCTGAAAAATCGAACATAGTTTTAATTACTCTCTGCAAATTTTAAGTGGTTGCCTCCTACAGCTTAACAAATAATGATATAAATGTAAATAACACGTCACTTTCGGAACACTCTATAAGTTTTAGTATTTGTTGCTTTAGCAGCCACAGTTATACACCTTATGTAAAAATTATAAGAGTCTATCTATTAAGGTTCAAAACTTAGGCCTTATACATGGAAATCACACCACTATCGGAACACCCTTTAATTTTTAGGTTTATTTTTTAGACTTGTTTATATAGCGAACTAAGTTTTAAATACTGCTTGCATATTTTAAATGTATTCCTCCTACAGTTCAAGAAATAAGCACATATTCGTGAATAACACCTCTCTATCGCAACACCCTATAAGTTTTAGTATTTGCTACTATAGCGGCTACAGTTATACATCATCTATGAAAATTTCAAGAGTCTACCTATTATGGTTCTAGAGATAAATGGCGCTGACAGACGGTCAGACATTATAGTGAAAACAATTGGGGTACGTTTTTACCCTTTGGGTACGGAACCCTAATAAAAAAAAAAATCAATGATGCTTGAGTATGCCCTGAAAACGAAAAGGGAGACAAAATACAATAAATTTATTTTACTTGTTGTTATAGCGAAAAAATTTTTACATAATCTGTGTCAAGTAAGAGTAAAATTAAAATCGTGCCACTGTCGAAATACTCTTTAATTTAATTTGTCTTATTTGTTGTTAAAGCGGACTTAATTTTACGTACTCTATCTGTTTTAAACGGTTGAAAAAATAAAATCATATACTTGAAAATCACTTCGTTATTGGAACACATGTTAATTTTTGAATCGTAATAGGTAGCAACCTCTCCATATTACGGTTTAAAAATAAGATCATATACATTTGTTATAATCACATCACTATCGGGCTACCCTTTAATTATTAGCGTTATTTTTTATAGTTCCTACTACAGTTTTAAATACACTAAGTAATTTTTAAGTGTCTGCCTATTATGATTCAACAACGGGTCAAAATCGTTCTAGTTGCTTCACTAGCGGCACAGCCCTAAGTTTTAGTATTTATAGCGATCACTGTAATACAACTTCTGTGAAAATTTCAGAATTCTACCTATTACGGTTCCATGGTTATATAGAACGCTAACAGACGGACATAGATTGTAGCGAAAATAATAAGGTCACGTTTTCATCCTTTGGTGACGGAACCCTAAACACTTCTTAAGTACAACAACATCAAGTACAGAATTTTGTTAAACATTTTTATTGTTTTATCTATACATATATTAAAGTAGTAACTCATTTCCGTCTGTCTGCTTTCGATTTACGTTCGCATCACGTAAAAAGTACTGGATGGAGGTACTTAAGTATTCTATTCCTAATATAGGATACCTTTTATCCGCAAAAATATCTTATTACCAAGAGAAAGTGGAGAAAAAGCAGTGAAAGTACGCAGTTGAACTAACCGGATATGAATACTTTAAAACACAGATCCCAAAATTGGGAATTTTTAATCTTTTGTCCATAAAATCTACATACGGACTAGGGTTCATAAAATACTTTCAAAAACAATTTGGAGTATATATAGCTTTATTACAGCAGCCTTCTTTTTTCGATCCCAGCTTTGGCATTTTAGAATATACAGGCTAAAGTCAAAATTTCGATATATAATTCTTGCAAAAAAAACCGACTACAAAACAAATATATGTGCATCAATTCTAAACTAAAAATTTAAACGGAAGTAATCTGTAAGAAATAGTACTCAAATCAAATACTTCTATACTTTTTGCTCTAACGGACAAGTAATATACGTTCTGTACATTCAAATGTCTATCCATAACGACAAATAACGTCAGATATGAGGACACCCTTTATTTTTTTACAGTTATTATTACTGACACAGTAATAAAAAGTAAAGGTTCCAAAGATATGGCCATATAGCTTAAACAACATCACCTAGGGGACACCCTTTAATGTACAATTTTAAATTAAACACTTATTTTAAAGGACAGATTCCTTGTTAATTTTAAATGTCTGTCTAAAACGGTTCAAAAGTTTGGCCATATGCATCAATTTACATCAACTATTGAGACACCCTTTAAAATTTTAAATATTTATAAATGTTATTATACGGGACATAGTAGTGGAGATTCTGTCTAATTTTCAAGTGTTTGTCTATAACGGTTCAAAAGATAGAGCTAGATAGGTTAAATAATATCAATTATAGGGATACCATTTAGTTTCCAAATTTAAATTATATACTTGATGTTATAAAGGACTTAGATATACAGGTTCTTTGTAAATTTCAACCGTCTCTCTGTAACGGTTCAAAAGTTTGGCAATATACATCAAATTACATCAACTATTGGGACACCCTTTAACTTCTAATTATAAATATTTAATTTCTGATTATAAATATTGGACATTCTGTCCAATTTTCAAGTGATTGTCTACAATGGTTCAAATGGCTCATATATTTAAATTGACGTCACCCTTTAATTTTTAAGTTTATTTTTTTTATTAATTTCTGTTATTGGCAGCTATAGTGATATGCAGTTTTTTTAAATTTTAAAAGGGTGCCCTTTACGGTTCATAATACACGTAAAAAACACGTATTTTGTATGGGGAAACCCTTTAATTTTAAAAATTCTGAACTTCTTTTAAAATGGGACCAATCTGTAAGCATTTCCTTTCTAATAAAGAAACAATTTTTAAAATCGGTTCAGAAATGACTGAGTTCTGCGGGCACAAACATAAAAAAGCAACATTCAGACGAATTGATAACCTCCTTCTTTTTTTGAAGTCGGTTAAAAATAGGTCATATTGTGGAACGAACGTCTATCTTCTACAAAAATGATAAATTTTATACGATTTTTTTTAACGTACACACATATATAGTTAGCTTACACAAAAATATAAAATTTGTATGTATTCCAAGAGAAATTAAGAAAAAAAAAAAAACGTTAATGACCCTTTTTTGGGCTGAAATACACAAAAATACAATAATTTTGGACTTTTTAAATTGAAAATCATCTAGTTTTTAACTTAGTACATCTAAAATCTTCAAATTTATCAAAAATATTTAGAATTTGGCTGGCTAGCTATTATAAAAAATTTGGAAAAATTGGGTAAAAATTCTAAGCAATATTTTGAAAAAACTGGACCAGGGTAGCGAAAAATCAAAAATTTTGTTTCCTAATATACTTATAACTCAATCATTTTAAAATATTATTTGCAAATTTAGATACCATTTTGTAGGTATTGACAAGATCTTTAAGACCATGTACCATTTTCAAAAATCAGAATAAAACTAAAGAAATGGCAAGCTGTAAAAAAATTTTCAGCTGCGAGATTCCCAACATATCACACACCCTCTGTAGGCGGGTGATCCCAAACCCGCCTACAGAGGGTGTGTGATACCCACCTTTAAAACTTAAGTTCAGATACTCCTTTGTTATGCTCGTGTCAAATTTTAAATCAATCGGCCTAGCCGTTTATAAATTACTAGGTTATTTCCAAAATATTTTGATTCTGCCCCACTGTGCACCGTTTATTTGCACATTTAGTTTATGATGAAGAATAAACATCACAACTTTTACAAGACCACATACTCAATTTGGAAAAATGGCTAGAAAATGGAGAATAAAAGTGAATGAACAAAAATGTACTCACATAACTTGCACACTGCGTAGGAACTCATGCCCTCCTATTCGCATAAATAACCAAATGATACCACAGCTTTCAGACGTTAAATACAATGGGTATACATCTTGACCATCGACTTACTTGAAAAAGCCACATTGACTAAAAGTTAACACAAATGAATAAAAGCAGTACAACTAAATTGGCTAATTGGCAGAAACTCCACCCTGAGCTTAGATTGTAGACTTCTATTGTACAAGTCGATCCTCAAACCAATTTGGTGTTATGGAATTCAGTTATGGGGCACTGCCTCAGCTAGCAATGTAGAAAAAATTCAAAAGCGCCAAAATAAGATTCTTCGTATTATTACATCTGCTCCCTGGTATATAAAAAATTCAAACATCCACAAAGACCTAAACATGCCATAAGTTAAAGCAGAAATAGCGAAACATGCAGTCACATATCTAAAGAGGCTTGAATCTCATCCAAACCCTTTGGCGCGTAACATGCTGAATGAACCTGGTTACATTCGACTAAAAAGAAGAGATACTGCTTTTCTTGGCCGTACATTAGAGGGATGACCCGCAAATGATTGCAAAATCCGTGAAACAAACATTATTTTTGTCTAGCACTGACTGGACTTAAAAAGAATATTTTATTTTAGACTTAAGATACGAGTAATTATTGTTAGTTCAAAAATATTGAAGATACAATAAAAAAATTATGGTGAAGACTTAACAGATAGTTTCGTTACAGAAATCAACAAAATATTGAGCCTTCTCCATTTCGAAGGCGATCTAAAATTTTAATTTTGTTTTCTAAACAAATGGCTTTACGTTGTAGTTTTTTATTTGTAATTTTCGACATCTTCTTTTAGAGATGCATTGATAGTTCAGAAAATATTAACACTTTTCAATTGCTCTAACAAGTAAAAATGCTCAAAACTGCACAAAAAGGGAATTCCACAAAATTTTTGATATGAAAATATATCGCAAAACTTAAACTTTGCAAATAAAAAGATCAAAATATTTTAAAACGTGCTAAATGGAATAAAATCGTGTAAAAAAATATTTTTTTTTTATTTTCAAACCGTGTTAAATCAAAACCGTGTAAAAAAAGACCATGCAAAAACAGAATTCGGTATATAAGTAAGTCTTAAAACAGGTGTGGAATACTTTCAAATCAAAATCCAGCAAAATATTATCAGGACGCCCACGAAGTGCCGGGCACAGCTAGTTTTTTTTATAAAATTTTTGGTTTAATTTAATTACCTTTAATTTTATTAGCTAACGTTGATTTAATACAATTTTCTAAAAATTTTAAAACTATTTATTAATATTTTAATAAAATTTTTTTTATATTTTTTTTATTTGTATAAACTTTTTATATATATTTTTTCTTTATGATTTGTTATTTTAACGATGTTTACTGCAAGAATATTTTATTTCAACTAAATGCATTTTTACTTAATAAAATCCATTGAAGTTGGAAAAAAAAATATTAATAAAAAAACAATAAATGAAAATATTATGAGGGTATTAAAATACAATGACCATTTATTTATTTGTTTAAAGGTTCTTTTAGTTGAATTTCCGCTTTAATTTATCTCACTTTAAGCAAGAAAATACAACTTAAACGAGACAAAAAAATGGAAATTGAAGAATGAAACTATTACTTATCACAAAGGCATTAAATATGTGGACATAAAATACTACAAAAACACTTTTAATGGTTTTGTTTTTATAAAATAAATAAAATAATATTTTAGAAAGAAGGTTCCGAAATACATTGGTTTCTTATCTTATTAAATATAAATCCTATTGACAGTGGTAATTAAATAGTTTTATTATTCGTATGTTGGGAACCCTTTAAAAAGCCTATTTTACTTATTTTCTCTAAGTCATTTTAGATAAAAGGTTTCTTAAAAGTTACGGGTAAATATTAAAATTACGACATCAGCTTTATGCCACATATAGACGATTCTTTGAAAGTGTGGAATCAACTGCCTGAAATATTTTTTAATGTTTTCGGTATGTGATACAGATTTACTTCAGTACCGGGCGTGTTGCCTTATGCTGACGGTGGCTTTGCAAGTTGTTGTCCACCAACGACACTACAAATAGCAATTTTAGAATACGTCTGGCAGGACCATTCATGGACCATGAACCAGTCCTGCCGGACCTTTATTTAGGAGTTGGATATCTATATAAAGTCTATGTTCTATATAAAGCCTATGTTCTTTAAAAAGTCTATGTTCTGTATAAAGCCTATGTTCCTGAGTAATTACCCAGGGATGGCTAGGTTAGGTTAAACGAGCTGCCCGTACAATGACGAGTTCACTCGGAGGCCTTTAGGCCCATTGTGTTGCCCCGACGACTATCCATCCCTACTTTCCCTATCCAATTCCATTACCTCCAGTGCGTGCAAATTATCTGGAGCTTCTCGCGAAACTTAGCAAGTTACTCAGTGTTGCATCCCTGAGACAGCTCAGGTCTTGGAAAAATCGTTGGCCCAGAAATTTGAGCCTACATTCGTGAAGAGCCGGGCAGTCGCAGAGAAAGTGATGAACTGATTGCTTTTCCTCCTCATCCATACAACATCTGTAACACTCACCACGAGAGATTCCCATATGCTCCGACATACATACGATCATACAGTGCCCCGTAATGATTCCCACAAGAAGCGATAGCGAAGGCCAGTAGTGCTTCGTTCTATTTCTTTCAATTGAGGGCCAAAGAATTCTAGATAATCTGCAAGTGGTTAGTGTAGACCACCTGCGAGCCATTTCCATTTCCGTAGCGTGTTAAAAATCTCGGCCAAGGGAATATCAATATCCCTTTGGGCATTTACCACGTCCAGGCTCGAACCGTTCCTGGCACACTGGTCGGCCATCTCGTTTTCTCGAATACCTTCGTGTCCTGGAACCCACACTATCCTTATACGATGTCGTCCAAGTAGGGCCAGAGATTGAATGCACGTTAACACGCATGGGCGGTCATGGTATCTCTTATGAATAGGTTGTTCACAACCCTTAATTGTGGAAAAATGTTGAAACTATCAAAATCGAAAAATGATGATTGGCCAGGGATGGGTAACTTTAAATAAAGTAATTACATAAACCATAACTGAAGCACTATAGAAGTTAGATTCTTAAAATTTGGTTTGGTTAACTTCAACGCAAAATCAAACAAAATATTGTCAGGATACCTACAACGTGGCGGGCATAGCTAGGTTGTAATAAAGTTTTAACTTGCTTGACGCTAAGAACTGTCATCATAACTCGACTTTATTGCTTTAAATATAAAACCAAGAAAACAAAACAACAAATTAAAAAAATCCTTTAATTAGTTTACATAGAAATTTTTTTTAACAATTAAAGGTTTTAATCAGTTTTAAATTAAAGTTCAAATAATTTTTAATTGATTTAAACACATATTTGTTTAAAACAGAACATAAAATGTTTTAATTAAACAAATAATGAAATTAATTAATTACGTAATTAAATTTTAAACTAAAACGCGTTAATACTTTTATTGGTGAAAATATTTTTTTCTGTGTACATTCTAGTCGTTCTTATTGAATAACTCTTTAAATAGTTTCAAATTGAGTTTTTCAGTATTTAAAAAGAATTATAAATGAATCACCAATGGACAAGAGAGTATCAAGAAAAAACTAAATTAAATTATAATTAAGCAAAATTGTTTGCAAATTCTAAATTAATCATCTTACTCGTATTTCTTTCATTGAATATTTTGTGTTCTCAGTCTGAGTTAAACGGGAGCGTGTAAAATTAGCAACTTTGCTTGAAATAAATAAGATGAACCACAAAAATCTACCTGTGAAATGATTTATCATACAGAGAGACAATGCTTTTGTGTTGCCAGTAAAAAACAGAAGAAGGTCAAAGAAAGTGAGAGAGGGGAGAGAAGAAACCATAATGCTTTAATCACATAGACGACAGCGCCTACACCGCTATACAACTTCAAAAGTCGTTAGCTACAACTGTCGACGTGTAGTCAGCTGCTTAATTATATTGAAGACGACAGCTACATCGTAATTCTTAGGTATTGTTGTAGAAATACATCTTTTATTTCTTTTTTTTTTTTAATAAAATAACTTTTTCAGAAAATACCTTTATCACGTCAAAACAAATAAGTTTGTTTGTCAAAACCTCCTGTTGTTAAATAAATTGGTAATTTTTTATTTTGTGATATTCTCTCTCTCTGTGATAATCCCTCGTTGTTTTATTGCAACTTAAAGTTCTATACCTCTATAAAAAACACCCTTTATATTCTTGATATATGATTTGCTCTTTTACAATATATTCGAGGCTGATTTTTTCTAGTTACGACACGAACTGGCCTCGCATTACTGACACACTTCTCTTAGCCTGATTCGTCGCAGGAAGTGGTGCCATGTTGTCTCATCCAAGCAAAACTTACTGTTTATAACTTTAATTAACTTGTAGATATAAGCTTTAATTTGTTGGCCCTTTTGGGCCACCTGTGATTGCGATAAAGGAGAGAAATTCTTTAACTTTAAACTCTTTGAATCTACTGGGTGCCCCGGTAGTATAGTAGTCTAGTAGCTAGTGCGCTAGTCTATCAGTCTGGGGGTTCGATGCCCACCAAAGACTCTACGTGTTACACTACAACGAGTAAAGGTTTTCGTTACTATGCTCAATAATTAAGTTAGAATATAATTTGTAATTATATTGTAACATTTAATAAATAAATAAAAAATAAAATAAAAATCTTATAAATGTGAGTTTGGGTTACGCCATCCAAGGATTACTAGTATGGATAAGCTACATTGATCATGCAGTTACAGAGTTTGAAACCTTCCTCCGAAAAAACAATAAGTCTGTTCTAGCTCGATTTGACCATATGGCGAATATTCTGAGCACAACGATTGTCAAACCAATGAAGTAAGGCATTTGCTCTCATATTTATCTCGTTTACATTGGTTATTCTGGTATTTAATTTCGTAATATTTTTCATGCAGTTAAATTTATTTATTGTTTTCTTTATTAATAAATATTTATTAATAAATTATCTTTTGTTGGACTTTTGTAAACAAATGACGAAGTCGAGGTTGAACACTGTGACTAATACAACTGCTTGCAAAATAACACAATTAAAAGCAGACTTTTAAGAGAAAAAAAAATATTATATTATAAGTTTCTACTACTTAATGTTAAATCTTATAAAAGTAAGCTGAATTAATTTAACGAAGTGCGTTCAAATATAAACGGAATTTTTTAGCCATTATATTTCAACTTTAAATAAATAAATAATATTTTCTGGAGAGGCTGCGATTAATATAGGGGGTCTTGCGTTCCAGACTGGACATTGCAGAAAAATCCTGAGTCTTTATAGACACAATTATGAAACAAAGTTCGGTTTAAGAAAATCCCAACTTATTAGATAATGGCACTTCATCTTTTCCAGGTTGCATTAGCTGGAAATTGTGGAGATAACTGCCAGACGTTGACCCAGATTTGAAACACAGAGCCTCTTTTGGCTGGGTAAACAATTTCACCATGGCTTAGACACTATCGTAAGGTGTCAGCTTGATAATGTAGTCAGATTCATTATATGAATCAAATAGCTTAGTAGTAGACAATGTATCATACTAACAACTCGAAGTTAATCACAAAGTTAATCAATAGATCCACAGATGAAGGTGTGTAGAATTAACTAGCATCACCCTTCCTCATCTAACCGAGAACGATGCATCTTAGGCGTTAAAAAAGCGAATAAATGATGAATTTCATAATGTTAAATAAAAATTTTTTTGAATTATTTTTGAACACACCAATCTTTCATATCACTGCTCTATTTTTTTTTTATATATTATGGCACTAATTAAGAACGGCTGAGAACGAATAGTCATAGGCTTAGTGAGAATAAATCCTGTCTAGTTTTTATTACAAATTAAATTAAATTTAAATTGCTATCAGGAACACTGCCTAGAGAATGGAGATTTCTGTAGTAGGGGCTTGTAATATCCAGGCCTGTATTGAAAACCCACGAAACTGCAATCTTCCGTGATTTTTTTTTTTGATACTTCTTAAGCAATATTTGTAACTTTGTCTGTCTATAATTTTAAAGTGTTCTTTTTAATTACATGTGGTTATTTTTTTTTTCTATACTTATAAGCACATGTCCGTATATCCGTCCATCCGTCTGTGCGTCTGCGTTCGGATTGAAATCAACTTCGCCAAGGCACGAAAGGAAATAGAGAAAATTTAAGCCCACCAATCTGCCAGGCATAGTTTCGAAAATTTCGCTAATGGAATTCAGCAACATCAGACCATTCAAAAAAAAAAAAATACAAAAAATTTTAAAAAATTTTACAAAAAATTTTGAAAAATTTTACAAAAAATTTTCCAAAAAATTTTTTTTTAATTTAAAAAAAAAATATTTTATAAAATTAATACAAACAATTTTTATAAAAAAATTTTTTATAAAATTTTTACAGAAAAATTTTCTATAAAATTAAAAAAAATTCTATAATATTTTTACAGAAAATTAAAAAAAAATGTCTATAAAACTTAAACAAAAAAATTTTACATGGAATTCAGCAACATCAGACCATTCCAAAAAAATAAAAAAAAATTGAAAAAAATTTTACAAAAAATTTTAAAAAATTTTACAAAAAATTTTTTTTAAATTAAAAAAAAAAATATTTTATAAAATTAATACAAACAATTTTTATAAAAAAAATTTTTATAAAATTTTTACAAAAAAATTTTCTATAAAATTAAAAAAAAAAATCTATAAAATTTCTATAAAATTTAAACAAAAAATTTTTACATGGTTAGATGAAAATGAGAACACAGTTCTTTTTCTTAATGCGTTTGCCTTAAATAGATGACTTTGTCAAATGAGAGAGATAACTAGGGTTGCAATTCACCAAAACTTGGTGAATTCAAAATTTATTGAACTATTTTTCATTGACTTCTGGTCAACAGTCCATTTTATTGTTTTATATATTTTTTTGTTTACATTTATTTATAAATGTCTGTATACATAAAATCACCGTAGAGAAGGGTATAGAAGATTCAGCATCGCCGAATATGGTACTCTTACTTGTTTTTAATTAAAATCGATTTAGAAGTGACATAAAAATACAAACAATTTAATAATCTTCCTCCTTTTCTATTTGAGGTAGTTTAAAAAATTAAATTTGATTACAAATCTAAATATTATTGAAATAATCAGCAAAAGAAATTACCTGCAGTTGTTGCAATTGAAAGCAATCAAAAAGTTTTGTATGTGAATACAACAAAAAAAAAATATTTCATGCTTCATTTTGACAAACAATTATGCTTATAAATATTAATCCGTAGTGATTATTTTTATCTTTATCGCTGACCCTAACATTAATTCCATTGTAATATTAGAACAACACAATACATTCACACATAAGATCCATAAATATGAAAGGCATTTTATCACACACTCTTTCAAATCTCCAACAAAAACAATCTCTATTTTTTCCACCCTCGTTTTTCTTTTATATACAACTAATTTCATTAAATCTTTTTTAAACAAAAACAAACGAAGAGAGGCACATACATACATATAATTATGTTTAAGTAAAACAGATTTACCAAAATAAAGGCCTTAAGATAAACAAGATGAGAAAAAATGGAACAGCACAGACATTAGAAAAGACCGATACATACACATGAAATAGTAATCTTTTATAAACCACAAAATGACCCAAGCGAATATCTGAAAAAACAAACAATAGTACCTACTTAAATCCTATTGTTTCTTTGTTGGTCTGTACTACAGGCTTTTAAAATGAGTGTTTGTTTATGTTAAATCATACGATGATTTCCTGACAAGCATTAGATAAAACCAGTGTATGAAAACAATCAAAACGTTTCGAAAACGTTTCATAAAACGTTTCATAAAATGTTTTGAATTTTTTTATTGTTTTTTTTTGCATTAGCAAAATCAAAACAACTACTTTTCAAATAACAAAGAGCGCAAACAAAATAATTGATTTATCGCTCATCTGCTTGTTTGATATGCCACTGCAATCGTGGGACTTTGAAAACAACAGAAACGTACTTTTTGAGTGATTGAATGATTTAGTTCGTTCGATTTTCGAACGCTGTTTTTGTTTATGAATACAAATTTACTTTGAATGATGCTCCTGAATCTTGATTCTTATTTTGTTTTTCTCTTTTTTACTATTGTAGTCTAAATAAGCATTTATAAAAGGAAAAACACAAAAATAAAAGTTATATACCGCATTGATACCCACATTTTCTAACATAAACATAACAAAAATAGTTTAACAAATGTTTCCCCAACAATTTTTATTTTTTTAGTTATCTAGTTATTTTCTTTCTACCTGGGTACGTTTAAAGTCCAGTTTGTGTTTACGATCAAAAACAATTCAAAACTAAACACAATCTCAAACATATTATTTCTGTTTTGTTTTACTCTCTGCAAAAAACAAAATGAAATGAAAGTAAAGTAAATTAAATTAAAGCTAAGCACAGCACAGCAAACGTTTCGTTCTGCTCATTTTCGTTCTCTCGATAAAACTAAAAAAAAGGAAAATAAAAAAATTAGAAAATGAAAATTAAATTTTTGACAAGGCACATTTATTATTTATCATTTTTTTATATGGATTTTGACACAAAAACTTACAATTTTCCCCTTAAAAGGGAGCTAAGCTATCAAACTCCATATAAAAAAATTTAAGAATTTTTGCCTTAATATTTTCTCCTCGCCTGATAAATGTGCCTTGAATTTTTAAATTCACGTAATTCAGGTTTTATCCAGAATTGAGAGAAAAGGTTGTGGCGTTTTACTAATTTCAAATATTTCGTGAGTTTAGCTTTTGATCAAACGAAAAGTTCCAAAAGATTTTCAAGCTGAAGTATATGCCATATTTAACAAGGGGTAAACACATTAGATGATGTTAGTTAGTAATTATGCTTAATTCGATTTTAAACCTGGGTTAGGGATGAGTGTGCCATATGCGAATGTAGTTGAAGGTCACAACAGACAGTTGGTATCTCATGAATAAGGGTTAAACTGTAAATGAGAGGTGACCATCTAGTCACCTTAGGGAACCGACGCAGACTTATAAAACGCTTTTCGGGCTTATCCACTGGCCATTCTAAACGATTTTATGGTTCCTCGGTTGATTTTGAGCTGTCTTCTCATAGGGCTTATATGGGAAAAACGGTTTTAAAATGTCTCATGGTAACTTCCAAAGGCTATTAACATCATATAAGAGTGAAAACAAGTTTAGTACATCTACATCTACAACGTATATTTTCTTGAAAAAATCATTGGACTATGAGAGCCATTGTAGACAGTAGGAAGTGAAGACAACATGGACTTATATAAGGCATTAATTTTTTAAAGAAGAATTTTTGGTTTCCGAACAAATGTTTGTGTTTGACTAAACGTCATTAGCTATTTGTGTATGCTTTGTGAAATAATCACATGGAGTAGTTACTCCGATGTAAAGCGAATTTGAATTATTCAATCCCGCTGTAGAACATCGTAGTGTACAATACGTGCTATTTTTGAAGGTTGATGAGAACAGTTTTTGTTGGGAATTCGAACTACACAATGAATTGTGAACTGTTTATACGAGGTCAGTTAAAAAAAAAGGTGCATTTTGAAAACTAATTATTTATTCATCAATATTCATTTTGACCCGGTATTTTGGAGTATCATAGGATGCAATTTTTTGGTGGTTTTTCATTAATTGCGAGCACGCACATCATCTGTGATTCAACAATTGGCTTCATCTAAATTGACAGCACAGATAATATAAACTATTGCATAATTATTATATTTATATAACAATGGGATTCATTTTACTAGATGAATTCGCCAAGACGAAATCACAAACTGTAAAATAGATTGGTTATATTATAGCTATAGTTGTTTAAAATGGAATTATATACATTTTTTGTAAACATTTTATCAATCATTTTTTTGTAAATATTTGATCGAAAATTTTATCGAAAATTTATATCGAAATTTTTTTTGCTAAAATATTATTGAAATTTTTTTGTAAAAATTTTTTTGCTAACTTTTTTCGAAAATTTTTTGCTAAAATTTTTTTGAAAATTTTTTGTAAAAATTTTATCGAAAATTTTTTGTAAAAATTTAAGAGAAAATTTTTTAAATTATATCGATTGTTTGAATTTTATCGAAATTTTTTTGTAATAATTTTATCGAAATTTTTTTGTAAAAATTTTATCGAAATTTGTTTGTAAAAATTTTATCGAAAATTTTTTGTAAAATTTGATCGAAAATTTATTGTAAAATTTGATCGAAAATGTTTTGCTAAAATTTTATTGAAATTTTTTTGTAAAAATTTTATCGTAAATATCTTGTAAAAATGTTATCGAAAATTTTTTGTGAAAATTTTATCGAAAATTGTTGATAAAATTTAAGCGAAATTTTTTTTAAAAAATTATATCGATTTTTTTTAATTTTATCGAAATTTTTGTGTAAAAATTTTATCGAAAAGTTTTTTTTGTAAAAATTTATCGAAATTTGATTGTAAAATTTGATCGAAATTTTTTTGTAAAATTTGATCGAAATTTTTTTGTAAAATTTGATCGAAAATGTATTGTAAAATTTGATGGAAAATTTATTGTAAAATTTGGTCGACAATTTTTTTGCAAAATTTTATCGAACATAAAAATTTATCAAAATATTTTGTAGAAATTTTACAAATTTTTTTTTATAATTTTTTCAAAAAATTTTTTTTTAAAAATTTTATCGATAGCTTTTTGTAAAAAGTTTACAGAATATTTTTTGTAAAAATTAGGACCTTTCTGCAATCTATATTGCAATATAATGGTCAAACTTAACGAAATGTAGGATCAATATGACCCTCTAATGTGCCTATTGACTGCTCCTGGTTCCCAGCCGGCAACTTATGAGTCTATCGACTACCTCCGTTTTATAAATTGCTCTAATACAAATCAAAGCATTAAAACACAACCAACATAAAAACAAACAAAAAACCGCACCTTGCCGTAGGTTTTATAATCCCCAAGCGGTCTAATATTTATTTGACAAAAAAAGCAAAATAGAATCATAACAACCGAAAAAAATGAAAACAACGTAAAAAAAAAAGGTGGACGTGGTTTTCAAAATATATATACTTTATGGGGTCGGAAATGAATATTGTAGTAATTACACACGGAATGACAAACTTATATATACCCTTTCCACCTGAGGTGTAGGTTATAAAAACAAATTCTAATTAACAGATGAATATGAATAGTTCAGTAACTATTCATAAAAACTTTAAATTTAAATAACGACAAATTACCCTCAAGGTAACATACTCACACACACACACAGACATATATACATCACACCCATAAGCAAGTGTTTTTTTACACATCACTCAAGGTATCACATCCTTCTTCTTGTTATAAATGCTTTTGACGTTTACAGTCAGTCATCAGCAATTTTTTATATTATCAACAAATCATAAACACAAGTTCAACAGAAATATTAACAAAGTCAAAAAAAAGAAGAAATAAATCATCGAAAATCTAACAAGACAGCAACAAAAAAAAAAAACAAACAACGAAAACCATAGAAAAACTAAAAGAAAACAAACTACGAAAAAAAGGAAACCGTAAATGCAGTAAATGAAGTAAAAAAACACACAGTAATTGTATCGAAAAACTTTAATCCTTTGAAGAAGAAGAAGAAAAAGACAGACTATCAACAAGGATTTGCACGCACACCCTTAAACATAAAAATCTTAAAATTGCACGCTTACTTCTTGCAAATACAGAAACATAGAAGGAAGAATAAATGTACATATGTATGTATATGTGTTTTATCCTTGTCCTTATACTACCTTTAAAATCTTCTCTACACGTTGAGACATGAAAAGCAATCAAATATAATTGAATTGTTGCTAAATAGCAACTGATGCTGAATTTGTTTTTTTTTTCGTTTTAATACTCGTATGTACTTGTACTTTCTCAGCAATTGGAAAACACTGTGAAAAGGTGTAATAGAAAACAGCTTAAATTTTTAGTTTAAGAGCAATTTAAATAAAATATTTTACGGAAAAAAGTATTTTCACCAATTGAAGGTTTTATAATTGATTTCAGGTTAAAATTTAATTAAATAATTAATTGATTCAATTATTTGTTTAATTAAGAATTTTTTTGTTCTGTTTTAAACAAATACATATTTGAATCAATTAAAAAAATAATTAAAATTGAATTTAAAATGAATTAAAACCTTTAATTGGTGAAACATTTTTTTTCTGTGTTCTTTCAAAGCTAATTTTTTCAAACATACTCTTGTGTTCTTTGTTAAAAATTCAATTTTTTAGGGTTCCATACCCAAAGCATAAAAACGTAACCCTATTGTTTGCGCTACAATATCTCTTATCGACTTCTATTGCTGCAATCAAAACAGGTAGACTCTTGAAATTTTCACAGATGCTGTATTTTTGTGGCCGCTATATTATTAGTCATGAGCTGCAGAAACCCCGACGGGACGGTTTAAAGTGATTGCATTCGAAAAGGACTTACCTAAGCCCACAAGAGCAGACGTGTCCAATTCATTCACATTAACCTCCATAGCCGCAGTGGTAGCTTCACAGACTGTTCAGTACACCCCTTGCAGGTTTTCCTTTCTTTCTCTTCCGATATCCTCCAGTTACAACCGGAATTTCTAAAGGTATTAACCTCTTCACCTCTAACGAGGTTTCCTTTTCCTTCCCTATCGGAATATCACCGTTAAACGCCTTAGGATAACCTTTGGATTTTGACCCTTCGCAAGGCATCCCTGGCCATCCTTAAGACCGGAGTTTCTTGACAGATTAATTCTTCCGCCATCTTCTGAGGCTTCCTGGTTTATAACTATTGGATTCTTACAATCATGTTCTTTTATTTTTAATGACAGAATTCATTTTATTTCCATAAGTTATGGAGAAAATGATGTCCACTCACACAAAGCTCCTTATGAGCGGTAAATCTGTATTAAAACTAAAGGTCCAGAGTTCGCCTACTAAAATCCAAGCCCCCTCTTGGTTGCCTCGATGGGCTAGTCTATCAGTCCGGGATTGTGGGTTCGTTTCCCACAATCTGGAATTTTTCACTACAAGTAGGCAAGCATACCAAGAAGGAGTTTGGATATAATCTAAGAGCATAAAAATGGTTAACTGCGTTAGTGACCGGTCACGGACTATCAAGCACTATCTGGCCAAGTTAAAGATTATACTTGCAGACTGTGCCTGGAAAAAGGCTAATATTAAAAAAGGCTTTGAATCTCGGGCAGACACATTTTAAATGGAGATGCTGTGGAGACCTTAGCCTTAAGCAAATGTCAGCAATTACCATAGATTCTATGTTAGTGATTTGCTTCGGTACCCTCTATAAAATAATAAATAATAAAAAAATTGAATATTTGTTTAGTTATTTGATTATTTATTATTTGATTATTCACTAACCTTTTACATTTACCTTCGACATTCTTCCTGATCACAGAGTTTATGGTAATTGCTAACATATTCTTAGGATTAAGTGTGCAAAGCATGTCCATACAATATGTGACTTTCCGTAGTCCAAATTTATTTTATGTTAGTCTTTTTAACTTGTTCTTGGCATTCTTTCTTTGCTGAAGCCTTTCTCCTGCTTTTTCTCTATTTTCTGATGAGTTTTCCTTTTTTTTAGGGTTTCGTACACAAAGTGTAAAAACGTAACCCTATTGTTTTCGCTACAATGTCTGTCCGTCTGTCCGTCTATCCGCCTGTCCGTTTGTCCGTCAGTCAGCGCCTTTTATCTCTGGAACCGTAATAGGTAGACTCTTGAAATTTTCACAGATGATGTATAGCTGTTGCCACTATAGCAAAAAATACTAAAACTTATAGGGTGTTCCGATAGAGAGGAGTTATTCACGAATATGTGCTTATTTCGTGAACTGTAGGAGGCATAGACTCAAGATTTAACAACAGTAATTAAAACTTAGTTCGCTATATAAACAAGTATAAAAAAATAAACCTAAAAATTAAAGGGTGTTCCTATAGTGGTGTGATTTGCATGTATAAGGCCTAAGTTTTGAACCATAATAGGTAGACGCTTGAAATTTTCACAGAAGGTGTATAGCAGTGGCCGCTATAGTAACAAGTACTTAAACTTATAGGGTGTTCCGATAGAGAGGTAGTATTCACGAATATGTGTTTCTTTCTTGAACTTTAGGAGGCATAGACTCAAGATTTAACAACAGTAATTAAAACTTAGTTCGCTATATAAACAAGTATAAAAAAATAAACCTAAAAATTAAAGGGTGTGCCGACAGTGGTGTGATTTGCATGTATAAGGCCTAAATTTTGAACCATAATAGGTAGACGCCTGAAATTTTCACAGAAGGTATATAACTTTGACCGCTATAGTAGCAAATTCTAAAACTTATAGGGTGTTCTGATAGAGAGGTGTTATTCACGAATATGTGCTTATTTCTTGAACTGTTGGAGGAATACACTAAAAATATGCAAGCAGTAATTAAAACTTAGTTCGCTATATAAACAAGTCTAAAAAAATAAACCTAACAATTAAAGGGTGTTCCGATAGTGGCGTGATTTGCATGTATAAGGCCTAAGTTTTGAACCGTAATAGGTAGACTCTTGAAATTTTCACAGAAGTGGTATAACTGTGGCCGCTATAGCAAAAAATATTAAAACTTATAAGGTGTTCCGATAGAGAGGTGTTATTCACGAATGTCTATTTATTTCTTGAACTGTAGGAGGCATACACTAAAAATTTACAAACAGTAATTAAAACTTAGTTCGCTTTATAAACAACTCTAAAAAAATAAACCTACAAATTAAAGGGTTTTCCGATAGTGGTGTGATTTGCATGTATAAGGCTTAAGTTTTGAAACATAATAGGTAGACTCTTGAAATTTTCACAAAAGGTTTATAACTGTGGCCACTATAGCAATAAATACTTAAACTTATAGGGTGTTCCGAAAGTGAGGTGTTATTTGCCTTTATGTTTTTATTTCTTGAGCTATAGGAGGCAACCACTTAAAATTTGCAGACAGTAATTAACTCTATGTTCGCTTTCTAATAAATTAAACCTTAAAATTAAAGGGTGTTCCAAGAAAGACGTGCTTTGAGTGTATACGGCCTAAGTTTTGAACGATAATAAGTAGACTCTTGAAGTTTTTACAGGAGGTTTATTACTATGAAAACTATAACAACTAATAATAAAGGGTGTTCTGACAGAGACATGCTTTTTACTTAAATAGCGTTATTTTTTAAACCGTAATAGGTAGACTTTTGAATTGTTTACAGTAGATGTTGTACTTCAGCCACTGTAACAATTACTAATTACTAAAGGGTGATCCATCAGTGACATGTTTTTCACAGATATTACCTTATTTGTTGAACTGCAATAGGTAGGCCTGATATTTTTATAAAAAGTGTTACCATGGCCGTTATAACAACAATTCCTAAAAATTAAAGGGTGTTCCAATAGCGATGCAATTTTCGCAAACATGACTTTGATTTTAAAAAGAAAAGGGTGCCCCATAAGACATAAAAAAATTAAGAACTTGAGTTTTTAAAGGCGCACTTAACATAGTACTGAACCCTACGGGTGTGAGACTAACTCGCACTTGACTGATTTATTTGGATCACACATAAGTTCTTCTTTGAGTTTGAGGTTTGTAATTTCTTAATTAATCCACAAAGAAAATATGTATGTATGTATGTATGTACATATGTATGTATGTATGTATGTATGTATGTATGTATGTATGTATGTATGTATGTATGTATGTATGTATGTATGTATGTCTTACAGTACTAAGAACCAGTATTTAAGGAAAATTAAAAGAGAAAAACCAAAAGTTTATTTGTTTATTTTTCTTTATTTTACAGTTTAAAAGCTGGTAAAGATGATATTTTCTTTGTTTCCCTTTTTACAGCAATGACATCTTGTAAAATCCTCTACCTTGTAACAGTATGCGTAAGTCTTTAGGGTGTTTTTTTTTTTGTTTGCTAGTGTGCGTACAAAAAAATTAACCTTTTTCACTTTCAGTTTTTTTTTTCCTAAAATTTCAATGGTCTGAAGTGTTTATTTTCGCAAAAAATATTGAAAGTAGAAACGTCAAATATGCGTTATACGCATGTTCCAAATGTGTCAAAAATAACACTATTGGAATGTATGTATCACAATCTATGTAGAGATAATTTTTTTATGTGTTTATTTATGTATATGTAGAACAGAAATATTTGTTGTTATTTTATATTTGAAAGTGTGTATACAACAATTTTTTTTAAATTAAATTTAGAAAATCTATATAAAATTTTATGAAAGAAATATTTATTAAACTTAATTGCACACAAATAAGTAGTCGTAAATGCAAGTACAAACACACATACATATACATACCAGATTCAACATTAATATACATAAGTAGACAAAAAGTCTTATAGGGTAATAGAAAGTATTTGTAGTAAAATTTAAAAGTAAAAATTGATTTTATATTTAAAATTTTAAGAATTTTTTTTTAATAAAATTTATTTTTGCTGCACGAAAACACTATAAAAAACACAATATAATAAATTTCGTTATCTGTACATATAATAAAACAGTTGCTCATTTCCTATCTTTCTGTCTTTCTGCCCACAATCGCATCACGTAAAAACTACTGGATGGATTTTAACAAAATTTTCTGAGGAGGTTCCTTAGTGTCCCCAAAAATATGGTATTTCTAAGAGAAAGTGGGAAAATAGCAGTGAAAATACGGCGATTTTTTAACCGATTTAAAGGTACTGCATACTTTAAGGCTTGTTTTATTTTTTAAGGCGCGATATTTTAAACACGGTTGAGCAACATATGGCGCTGTTTTAAAATAATGACAAAATATGAATTGAAAGTGGGATATTCTAAATAAGGTTTTACAACAGATGGCGCTGTTTTAAAATAATGACAAAATATGATTAGAAAGTGGGGTATTCTAAACACGGTTGTACAGCAGATGGCGCTATTTTAAACTAATGACAAAATATGTGATATTTACTGCCAAATTAGCCAATTGAATAAAATTTGTATTTGATTTGTATTTTTATTTTGTGAAATTACATTGCTCTTAAAATACTAATATTAAAATATTTTAAACAGCTTTACAATACTTTTCAGAATCTTAGAATTTTATATAAATTTTAGATCTTTATCCTGCGATGGGTACGTTTATATAAAGTAAATAAGTAAGATTCTTAGAATTTGGTATGGTTTAGTTTCAAAGCAGAATCGAACAAAATATTGTCAGGGAGCACACAACGCGTGTGCGGGCGCAGCTGTTTAGAATAAAATTTAAAAGGTGTATAGAGTAAAATTTCACTGGAATTGATTAAAATTTGCCAAAATTTTTAAATTGATTTAAACGTAATCCCTTAAATATCTCAATATATAAAAAAATGAAAAAAAAAACAGTTTAATTGATTAAATATATATTAAAAAAAATCACGAACATGACATCTGTAATTTCGTTATCTATTCATATAATGCCCCACTGTATAGAGACTTAATACAGATCTGTGAACCTTTATTATTATTTTGTTGGGGGCATACCAAAGAATACCACTAACTTAATGGGTCCCCTTCGTTCCACAATGATTTCTGGTACTGACTGGAAATTTACAAATACCTTACTTTCATTGAGTCCCACGCTTTTACTCTCTACGATAGTGTAAAAGACGACAGATACATGTCGGCATCCTTCTTCATCACAGTGTCTACATATGTTATTTATTAACATTTGCTTAAGGCTAAAGGTCTGACAGCACCTCTATATTTAATATGAGTCTGCCAGACTCCAAAACCTTTTTTATATTCGCCTTTTTCCAGGCACCATCTGCATTTTTTTTTGGCCACATAATACTTAAGAGTCCATGACCTGTCACTAATGCAATTAACCATTTGTAGGCACCCAGATTATATCCAAGCTCCTTCTTGGTATTCCTGCCAACTTGTAGTGAAAAATTCCAGAGTCTTTGGTGGGAAACGAACCCACAACCCCGGACTAATAGGCTAGTTCACTAAGTACTAGCCCACCTAAGCAAAGAATGATTTATATTATTTATGATTTATCATCACCTTAAGTTTCGCACCGAAAACATGTAGTAGTGATGATATCTGGACCACGTGAGGACAGGTTAGTGAAAAGTTCTCACTTTTTTAAATTTTTAAATTTTATTTATTGATTTATAAGGTCACTCACACAAATGCACACAAATCTGTATATTTTAATATACAGACTTATGCCGTTGCTCTGAAAAAGGTGTTCATTCCTTAAAGATTTATTTTTGCAGAAAAAGAATCCTTTAATTGTATGAATTTAGAGGAGCGAAATGATTTTTATGGGTAAAAAAAAACAAAACGTTTTAATAAGGAAATCGTTTTTGCAGAACAGAGTGTGAAGTATAACGTAAATGAATTTATAAATATTTAACATTTACAAATTACTGCCTGTATGTGATTTTTTTTTCTTTTATTCTCTTACTCTTTTTACAAAAATTGCGTGGGAATTTGCTTAAGGGAATGCCTGGTTTGCAAACATATAATACATAGTTGTTGTGTTCAACAAATTATATAGGGCACGTTACATTTCTAGGAAAATTATTATTTTAAACAGGAAAATTTCTTATTTCAAAAATAACATTAAACATTTGCAAAGAGATTAAAAGAAAACATAGTTTATTTTATTACATTAAAAATGGTATGGAATATTAAATTTTTTTATTTTTTTTTTATTATATATTTATACCCTTCACCACAGGTGGAAATGGGATATATAAGTTTGTCATTCCCTAAGTAATATCTGCAATAATCATTTCCGACCCCATAAAGAATATATATTTTGAATCCTTATACATAGAAAAGTTCATTAAGCGATGTCCGTCTGTCCTTCTGTCCCTGTTGGGGTTGAAATGTCATTTGCCAAGGCACCAGGCCAGGTACAGTAGATTTAAGCCCACCAATCTTCCAGGCGTAGTTTCTAAAATTATAGGATTGCAATTCAACAACCTCATATTTTATTGAGGCTGCGGGCAAAAAAACCACGTACACATATATTTTTTCACGTTTTTTAAAATTTTTTTTTTTCGGTTGTAATGATTCTCTTTTGCTTTTTTTGTTAAATAAATATTAGAACGCGGCCAGTAGATCGTATGGAGTGCATACCAATCTCAGGGGATCAATAACCCTCTGCGAGGGGCAACATTTTGTTTGTTTTTAGGCTGGTAAGGTTTTTCTGCTTTGATTTGTATTAAAGGCGTTTATAGAAAGCAGTACACATAGAGGTAGCCGATAGAACAACAGGCTGCCCACTGGAAACCAAGAGTAGTCAATAGGCACCTTTAGTCTGAGCCTTTTTGTGTAAAAAACTTTTGATAAAATTTTTACAAAAAATGTTCGGTGAAATTTTTAGCTAAAATTAAAAATTTTAGAAAAAAATTTTTAGCTACAATTAAAAATTTTAGAAAAAAATTTTCGATACAATCTTTACAAAAAATTATCGATAAAATTTTAGCAAAAAGTTTTTTATAAAATTTTTATAAAAAAATTTCAATAAATTTTTAGAAGAATTTTTTTAAATATAATTTTAGTAAAATATTTTCGATAAAAATTATACAAAAAAAATTAATAAAACTGTACAAAACATTTTCAATAAAATATTACAAAAAATTTTCAATAATATTTTATGAAAAAATTTTACAAAAAAATTTCTTTAAAACTTTTACAATTCTCTTTTACATTTTCTTCAAAAAATTTTCTATAAGATTTTTACAAAAAAATTTCTATAAGAATTTTACAAAAGCATTTTCTATAAAATTTTTACAAAAAATTATTTTAAAAAATTTTTCATAAAATTGTTGCAAAAAATTTTCGATAAAATTTTTAAAACAATTTTAGCAAAAAATTTGCGATAAAATATTTATAAAAAATTATTAATAAAATTTTTACAAAAAATTTTTAATAATTTTTTTCGATAAAATTTCAGCAAAACATTTTTGATAAAATTTATACAAACATTTTTTAATAACTCGATAACATTTTTACAAAAAAAATTATCTATATCTTTAAATTATATTTGTAGTAATGAACTTTGTGTTTTAAGTAGTTTCTGAATTCTTTGGAAGCTCTTCAGCCATGTAGGATGGCTCTCTAGGCAGATATTTGGTATTTTCGTGTTTAACTTCAAGTTTTCAATTTTATTTCGGTTTTTTCTTGCTACAATATACTCCCTCCCTATTAATCTGACTTGGCGAATGTCAATTACAATTTGTAATTAATTACACATGCAATTACGCAATTAGATGTACATAATTGTATTGTAATTTTTTGATTACAAATACATTCAATTATTTGAAATTGTAAATGACATTTTTTCGATTACACATTACGTTACATGTAATTTGTAAAAAATTTCAAATTACAATTAATTGTAATTTTTCAATTACAAATTACGTGTAATTATAATTGAAAAAAAATCAAATTTAATTACATGTAATGGAAAATTTTAAAAAAATATAATAAAATTGATATAAATAATTACTGCCTAATTACAATTACTTGTAATTGAAAGTTACAATTACTTGTAATTGAAAATTACAATTACATGAAATTTGAAATTGACCCTGATTTAAAATACAGTTTCAAATTCACAATAACTGTAATTTTAATTGTAATAGATGTGTAATTGAATATCCCTCTGCTGCTAACTAGGTGCAAATGCCCGATGTTCGGCCGAAAGCTATGCCAAACGGCTTCGGTCTTCATACGCAAAACCGAGTTTCCAGCGGTCGACCTATGAATAAATAACTCTAACGGGAGTAATCCCAACATTGATTCAATAGCATGTGTTGGTGCCTTGCGCATTGCTTGATATATACTCATACAAGCAAGCCTTTGACCTCTATCCTGGTTAAGCTTATTTGTAATTTGAGTGGCTTTTGGCCATCAAACTACAGATGCATAAGTTCTTATGGATCGCACCATCATTGTGCAGAACCAGTATGCAGCCTTTGGTGATTTTCTCTTTATTTTAATGTGTTCGTTAAAGGTAAGTTCCTTAACCAGAGAAACGCCTTGACAATTCACATTCCTTGACACACGGATTTCTGATCTGAAAAGCATTCAGTATCTAACCTCTATACCATTTCTTCTACGAGTGAAGAGCATAGCTTAAGTTTTGATAGCATTTTTGGTTAGCCTCTTTCTCGGTTGTTATAAGAGCATGTCTCATGCACCAACCATAAGTGCCAGATTATAGGCATACGCAATTATATGGAGCCTATTGAGTCCAGTTTCCGAAGAAGGCCATTAACAGTGATGTTTCATACAAGAGGTGACAAATTTCCTCTCCTGACCACTGATATTTTCAACAGCCATTTTTTAGATTTATAACTCTAGACCTAAGCATAGATTTAAACTATTTAATAACAATGTATTCAATGCCACACTTAGTAAGATTTCTTCAAAGACATTATTAATATTCATAAAGACAACAGACAAAGCAGTGTCACCATTGAGAATTTCCAGCCTTTAAAAAATTTAAACCTGTAAACCTAAGCATAGCTTTGAACCATTTTATAACAATGGATTCAACGCCTTGCTTAATAAGACCACTCCTCAACTTTGAGAAAGAGATTTCTTCAAAGACATCCTCAATATCGATAAAGACACACATAGCAGCCATTGAGAATTTTCAGCCATTTTTTTTGATTTAAAACTCTATACCTAAGCATAGCTTTGAACCATTTTATAACAATAGGTTTAACGCCACACTGAGATTAGATTTTTTCAAAGACATCCTCAATATCCATAAAGACAGACAAAGCTGCCATTGAGAATTTCCAGCCATTTTTTAGATTTATAACTCTAGACCTAAGCATAGCTTTGAACCATTTTATAACAATAGGTTTAACGCCACACTTAGTAAGAGCATTGCTCAACTGTGAGAAAGAGATTTTTCAAAGACATCCTCAATATCCATAAAGACAGACAAAGCAGCGTCACCATTGAGAATTTCCTTTAAATATGGCACAAACCCTTTTTTAAATTTCTATCTTATTCCCTTTTTGAATTTTTATTCTTTTATAAATCCCTTTTTTTATTATTAATATAAAATTCTTATTTATGTAAATCATTTGTATTTGTCTTGTTAAGACGCCTGAAATTAGGCTGCATATTTTTTTCTTCTTATTTTTAGCTTTTCCTTACAGTCTTCCATTGCTCATGAATTTCTACATTTGCTTTACGTGCAACTTGAGATATAAACCCCATATTTATAAATTCCTTTAAGATAAATTGTTTCTGAGAGATTTTACTAAACGCTAGTTGTATCAAGCAGTTTTTATATATTTTTTTATTTTTTCCTTAAAATGTCTGTCACACATTTCTTCCTCATTTTTTATCTTTTGGTTGCTACAAAATGTTTGAATATAATTTTTATTTCAACTGTTAAAGTTGCTTGATTGCTGTGGTACTTAAGTAGAATTGTTTGTTTGTGTAGGCGGTTTTAAGTTTGTTTTGCTGTATTGGTGGTGTGGTTGTATGTTTATGTATGTGTTTGAGTTTGAGCTTGTGTTGGTTTGTAAATACATATATAAACACCACTTAAACTATAAACGAAAGAGTGTAATTTGTAAAATTGTATTTATTGGAGCAAAAATTCATTGAGAAAAATGTTGGTCAATTGTATTGCAGGCAGCCTTTTTTCTTCTAGTTTTTTCTTATTTCTCCATTTTTATTTCTCATTTAAAATTAAATACGTTGAGGGCTATAAAGTAAATTAAAAACGCTCTTAAACTTGCACACGTACAAATCGCTTTGGTATAATAAAGTAATGATAGTAAAATAGATTTGTTTAGAGTAATCTAGAGATAGATTTTGTTTTTTTTTTTAATTGTAGTGTTTGTGTAGTGTTTGTTGCAACACACATTTGTAAATAGTAAATGGTATTTTTATTGACTCCAAATCAAATTAGTAGAAAGATTAGCGTAAAACCACTGGCATTACTGATGTCGGTTGATGGATTTGCGGTCGATCATTTAGGTAACGAGAGTGGTTTTTGAAGAGCAAATGAAATATGTAGAAAACAATTTAATATGAAATTAAATATATGTTATCAATATTTAGATATTCCCAAATTTCCACTTATATTTAAGGGATTAATTTAATTTAATTTTATGTTTTTGAAAAATTTTTTCATAAATTAAGTCTAAAATAATAATAAACCATTTAGAGTGCTATTTTCGGTCGTGCCGAATCGTATATACCCTTCACCACAGTGATTTTATTTATGCATAGTGGACGTAGTGATAGCGCACTTCGTTTTAGTGTAGGACTAATAGTTGACTGGACTGGAAATGGTTTGCAAACATTTTTTGTAAAAATATTTTTTTGTTAATTTTTTTCGAAAATTTTTCTGCACAAATATGTTTTTAAACATGTTTTTTTATTTAATTTTTAATATTTTTTAAAAAAATTTTTTTGAAGTTTTTTAAAAAAATATTTTTTTTTGAAATTTTTTGAAAAAATATTTTTTCGAAATTTTTTTTTTAAACTTTTTTTGAAAATTTTTTTTTAATTTTTTTACTACTCGCGGTCTAATAAAAAGCAGAGGAGTATCATTGCAACTAAAAAAATAAAAACAACGTAAAAAAATGTTAAAAAAATATAGGTAGGCATATCAATATTTAGATATTCCCAAATTTCCACTTATATTTAAGGGATTAATTTAATTTAATTTTATGTCTTTGAAATTTTTTTCATAAATTAAGTCTAAAATAATAATAAACAATTTAGAGTGCTATTTTCGATGGTGCCGAATCGTATATACCCTTCACCACAGTGATTTTATTTATGCATAGTGGACATAGTGATAGCGCACTTCAGTCTAGCGTAGGACCAATAGTTGACTGGACTGGAAATGTTTTGCAAACATTTTTTGTAAAAATATTTTTTTTGAACATTTTTTTTCGAAAAATTTTCTGTACAACATATAACATATGTTTTTGAACATGTTTTTATTTAATTCTATTTTTTTATAAGAACAAGGTCTTTTGTTTTAAAAAAATGTTTTAATAATTTTTATTTTCAATATTTCGCTACACCATTGGATGACATCTTCAGGAAATAAAAATAATAAAAGATATAAAATTTAAATGATTGAAAAAAATTCAATCATTTAAAGAAAAATTTAATCATTTAAATTTTATAACTTTTATTATTTTTATTTCCTGCAGATGCTACCCAATGGTGTAGCGAAATATTGAAAATAAAAAATTATTAAAACATTTTTTTTTTAAATTATCTTGTGCTTCTTAGAATTATAATATAAAAAAGAATTCAAATATAAAAAAGGTCAAAAACTACAATAATTGTTTTTATTTAATTTTTAATATTTTTTTTTAAATGTTTTTGAAATTTTTTAAAAAAATATTTTTTTGAAATTTTTTAAAAAAATATTATTTCGAAAAATTTTTTTTAAAACTTTTTTTTAAATTTTTTTTGAAATTTTTTTTACTACTCGCGGTCTAATAAAAAGCAAAGGAGAACCATTACAACTGAAAAAATAAAAACGACCTGGAAAAATGTTAAAAAAAAAATATAGGTAGGCGTGTTTTTTTGCCCGCTGCCTTCAATTGAGTGGTCTGATGTTGCTGAATTCCATTAGTGAAATTTTCGAAACTACGTCTGGCAGATTGGTGTGCTTAAATTTTCTGTATCTCTGCGGGTGCCTCAGAAAAGTTTTAATCTGAACAAGGATCCAGAATATATAGACTTTATGAGGTCGAAAATTATAATTCCACCTGTGGTGAACAGTATAATTATACTTAAATAAGACCAGCAGGTGCATATTTCATGGATGCTGTTAACACTCTCTCTGATGTTCGGTCAAGAGGGGTAATATTCACTATACCTAGGCGAATGTAACCACGATGATACGGGATATTTTAAGTTTTTTTAAATACGATGCTGAATGTTTTACTATTTATGCTTTAACTAATTGCACGTTTTTATTTTTGCGCCATTTTTTCTAATTGAGACCATAAAACTATTTGTGTTTTTAGTAGGACATATGTATCTTTTTGAGTTCTCTTGCCGACAACTAAAACTTCACAACCATCGAAAAGGAAATTTTCTGAACTGAAAGTATCTGTAACTGGAGGATAAGAACCTTGAAGGTATAACCATTATCCAAACGACTGGCACCATAGAATCTGCTAGCCCTAAGGGGACAAGAAGTAAGTCTCTTAAAGTGCGGTTATCGATGAGGTATCGGAATGTTTATTAATTGCCATTAGCTAAAGGGAAGCGAAGGGTATTTTATGAGCTGTGTGAGCACAAAAAAGGAAGCTCATAAGACGCTCATTATAATATTTCATTGAATTCATGTCTATTCCTTGCACACAAATAACGATGTGTAGACTACCAGCGAGCTAAATGCAATGAACTTGCCTAGTATCCATAAGCAAGTTTGAAGAAGTAAGAAGAAGTTTAAGCAGTTTTATGCTTTGAGTGAAACACGAACACTGTCCGAGTGTAAAAAAACAAAAGACACAGAAATTTTTAACAACATTACTTACAACTTAACTCTCCAGTACCATTATAAACGCGGCTTGAAAATGATGTCTTCACATCGAAAGCGTTGGCAAAACGTAACAAAACAACAGCTAGTGATGACGGTGTTCACCGAAAGGTATGACAACAGAACATTACCTACGTTCATGTTAATGTCTTCATTTCTTAAGATATACGAAAAACAAAAACCACTAGTGCAAGCAATGCGTACTAAGCCTTATCTAAATTTCTACACAGCTTCTAAAGAAAACACACTGAGCGTTTCGAATAAATAGCTCATTGCCTTTATGATACGAACAAAGGTTTTCTCACTAATATTATGGTATGGAGTACCATCACTTGCTCATAAGCTTATAAGCACACCCATTAGATAAGCTTGCTCATGCAACTGCCTAAATTGAAACTGGATGAAACTTGTGATAAGAACCTTTGAGATATAACCTGGGTCAGAGCGAATGTTATCACTGGAACCCGTAGCCTTACAGGGACAAAATGTCTTTCTGTGTCCGGTTATTAGGAAGGACCTTCGAGGAGTATCGCAGTGGCTGTGGTTTAAAACTAAATCGCAGAAAAGGCGATTTAGACCTTCAAAAGAAGCCGCTAATGATGTGGCGTGAGTTTAGAAATTGTAAAGAAGGATATTTTAGATCCTGTAAAATTATAGGTTGAAGCTATCTTAGAGCAATGATGTGGCATGAGTTTAGATGGTCTGGAAGCAAAAAACAAGAGTACAATAAAATTGCTGTTTTTCATTGCTACGCACAACAAAGATGTTGCTGGACGACTTATATTCAACTTCCGATAAAACCACTGCTAAATGAAGGCCATCAAGTTCAGCTACTGACATTAATTTGTATTACAATTGTGTGCAAATAGAGGTTGTTCTCGATATTATTTTATCTCATTGGGCATGGAGCAAGGACACGAGCTATTGGGCGCAACTGTTGAGGACAGGATTAAATAAAATCTATACATATAATAAATCTGTAACATAACCAATTCTATACATGAAATTTTTTTGGAAAGTTTTTTTGCTGTTGCAGATAGTAACAGCAATTTTTAAAAATTTTTGCTGTTTGTCTGCGTTCGCATGACATAAAATCTACTGAGTGAATATTAATAAAATATTGTGAGGAGGTATACCTTAGTATCTTGGATCAAATATAGAAAACCTTTTTCTGTCATTTCCAAGAGAAAATTAAGAAATAGCTGTGAAAGTACACAATTTTACCGGTGTCTACATGAAGTTTTTAAGGGTGTCTACATGAAGTTTTCTATTTAATGAAGATTGTAGTTGAATTTTTTTAACTAGAAAAATCCAAAAAATATATATAACACTAGCTGTGCCTACACACGTTGTATGCGTCCTGACAATATTTTGTTCGATTTTGCATTGAAAGTAACTTACACCAAATTTTAAGACTCTTACGTTTTTACGTTATTAAAGGTACCCATCCATGCATAAAATTCTAAAATTTATATAAAATTCTAAAAAGTATTGTAAAGCTCTTTAAAATACTTTAATAACATTTTCATTCCACAAATTATAAATATAAATACAAATCAAATACAAATTTTATTCAATTAGCTATTTGGCAGTAAGTAATTCATATTTTGTAATTAATTTAAAACAGCGCCATCTGTTGCTCAATCGTGTTTAAAATATACCGCTTTCAATTCATATTTTGTCATTATTTTAAAACGGCACCATCTGTTGCGCAAACGTGTAGAAAATATCCCTCTTTCAAAAATAAAAGATGCCTTAAAGTATGCAGAACCTTTAAATTAGTAAAAAAAAATCGGCGTACTTTTATGGCTTTTTCTCCACTTTCTCTTGGAAATAAAATATATTTGCGGAAAAAGGGTATCCTATATTGGAACCAGGAAACTAAGATACCTCCTCACAAATTTTTTTTAAAATCCTTCCACCAACTTTTACGTGATGCGAACACAAAAAAAGAAACACAGACCGGAAATGAGTTACTATATTATTACACACTGTGTAATTTTTTAAGTCATGGCAAAATAACCATATACGGACACCACTACGTGATAAAATACCAAACGGTGTTAATAATCATTCCTAGGAAGTTCATATGTTCTAGAAAGTTGTTTATTGAGATCTTAGGTTCATTTTTGTAGTTGATTGTTTCCTTGAATTTTGAACCGTTTGCTACCTATGGACCTGAACAGGGGAAAAAAGGTAAAAAAAATTGAATTTTTTAAAGTTTTTTGCGATTTTGACCTTGAAAATGAAGTTTTTTTGCCTCAGAGAGTATATCAAAATTCCAAACGGTTTGCAAAATATGAGCTTGAGTAAATGATAATTTTTTTGCAAAAATGACATCGAGGCCCCACATCTTTGAGGGCCCATTAAAAAATCTGGAGGACTTTGGGCAAAACTGGGAGACAGGGGTCTTTTTTTTTGGTCTTTTATCACGTAGTGGTGTCCGTATATGGTTATTTTTTTCCGTGTTGCACTGTGTTATATGTATAGATAGTTACCGATATTTTAAATAACGGGGATATCTATATATCGGTATTTATTTTAATATAATAATAATTTTTCCATTTTCGAAAATCAGTTGGTATTTTTGTGCTAATATTTTTTTTCGACTTAACCCTTGTTAGTTATCAATATATTAGAGCCATTCTTCAGTATTTAATACAACTTTACAGTAAAATGCTTTATAATGGTGCTTAAAACTAAATTTATTATACTTCAGCTTTAAGCTACTCTTAACAAAATTAAACAACAAAATAAAAACCAAACCTAAAACTTTAATGAAAATAAAAACAGCGCAAACTAACGAAATATTATGCCATATACATACATACATACAACCTTATATGCACTTTCCTAAAAACTGTTCGCACCACACTCTTTTAGGGGGCAATAAAATGCGAGTAGTATGAGCATTAACACGCACGCGGATTCATGGGATGGTGAAACTGAAATTGCAGCAACTATAAAATAATTGTGTCAGTAGTACTAGTAGTACGTGCGGTAAGATACACATGCCCACATTAATGGGTTTTTCAATATGGGTTGGTATGCGTAAACTATTATGCAAAAATTAAAAAAATAATCACTTGAAAAATAAATGGGAAAAACAAAATTAAAGTTTTAAAATCATTAAACTAGATGGCAGCAGCTGGCTTGCATCATGCAAGGATTAACAAAGTATTACAGATTGTAAAATTTATAGTGTTGATTCGAGATTTACAGGAGTTTAGTGTGTTTACATTCTGATTTTGTATTTTAATTGTATAAAAAACATAACAAAATAATTCTCATTAATTTAAAAAATAATATTTTAAAGAAGGATATTTTAGATCCTGTAAAAATATAGGTTGAGGCTATCTTAGAGCACCCCTGGTTTATGAAACAATTTTTAAAATATTAAAAAAAATTAGCTTAAATGAATTGATTTTTTTTGGGCTGTCAATTACAGCAAGTAATTAATTACAAATGCAATTAACAATTATATGTAACCGTAGTTGGAATTTTTCTGTTACAACTACATTCAACTATTTCTAATTGAGTTTTTTTCAATTACACATAACATGTAACTTGTAATTGAAAAAATACTTGCAATTTATAATTAAAAAATTCCAATTACATTTACAGGTAATTTTAATTGCAAAAGTTTAATTCAAATAACATGTAATGAAAAATTGATAAGATTATAATTGTATTTGTATCCATTTCAAGTAATGATTATTGTCTAATTACAATTACTCGTTATTTGTAATTGAAAATTTTCAATTACAATTACATGTAATATGTAATTGAAAATATTTAGTTACAAATTATATATAATTGTAATTGAAAAAAATCAATTGTAATTACATGTAATGTAAAATTGTTAAGAATATATATAATTGTATTTTGTTCCATTTTAAGTAATGATTACCGCCTAATAACAATTAATTGTTATTTGTAATTGAAAGTTTCCAATTACAATGTAATGTTTAATCGAAAATGTTCAATTGCCAATTACAAATAGTTGTAATTAACATTACAATTACTTGTAATGTGTAGTTGATAATATGCAAAAATGCGTTACCTGTAATTTTAATTGTAATTGAAATGTAATTGAATATGGCTTCCCATGGCTGCTAACGCTATATTGGTTCAAGGACCGAACTGCACTCTCCATTACATGATGAGAAGCACTTGCTCTTAGTAGGCCATATCTTTTTAAATTTTTTGTCGTCAGCTAAAATTCGACTACCATCGCTTATGACACATATTTTTAAGTCTTTTAAGATGATAAAGAAGACAACTGGTCACTCAGATGCAAAAGGTTATTGTTATATCCTTCGAGCTATCGGGCGGTTTCATTTTAAGGGCCGATCTTGAATGTGAACCACACCTAAACACCAAGTTTTTTTTTGCATTTAATTTGACATTTCTCAATTTCAGACTAACTCAATTTGAACCTTGGAAAGATACACAATCGAGCAATGGTCAGAATGGCGGCAAGAAATGGTAACATTGTATGATCAATTTTTGAAGAAAATTATCTTCAGTGATGAGGAACATTTTCACCTCCGTGGATTCGTCAATAAGCAGAATTGCCGCCAAAAATGATTGTCGAAAAACCAATCCACCCACAAAGAGTGACTGTTTGGTGCGGTTTATAGGCTGGCGGCATCATCGGGCCGTATTTTTAGGGTTCCGTACACAAAGTGTAAAAAAGTAACCCTATTGTTTTCGCTACAATGTCTGTCCGTCTATCCGTCTATCCGTCTGTCCGGCTGTCAGCGCCTTTTATCTCTGGAACCGTAATAGGTAGACTCTTGAAATTTTCACCGATGAGGTATAGCTGTTGCCGCTATAGCAACAAATACTAAAACTTATAGGGTGTTTTTTTAATTGTAGTGTTTGTGTAGTGTTTGTTGCAACACACATTTGTAAATAGTAAATGGTATTTTTATTGACTCCAAATCAAATTAGTAGAAAGATTAGCGTAAAACCACTGGCATTACTGATGTCGGTTGATGGATTTGCGGTCGATCATTTAGGTAACGAGAGTGGTTTTTGAAGAGCAAATGAAATATGTAGAAAACAATTTAATATGAAATTAAATATATGTTATCAATATTTAGATATTCCCAAATTTCCACTTATATTTAAGGGATTAATTTAATTTAATTTTATGTTTTTGAAAAATTTTTTCATAAATTAAGTCTAAAATAATAATAAACCATTTAGAGTGCTATTTTCGGTCGTGCCGAATCGTATATACCCTTCACCACAGTGATTTTATTTATGCATAGTGGACGTAGTGATAGCGCACTTCGTTTTAGTGTAGGACTAATAGTTGACTGGACTGGAAATGGTTTGCAAACATTTTTTGTAAAAATATTTTTTTGTTAATTTTTTTCGAAAATTTTTCTGCACAAATATGTTTTTAAACATGTTTTTTTATTTAATTTTTAATATTTTTTAAAAAAATTTTTTTGAAGTTTTTTAAAAAAATATTTTTTTTTGAAATTTTTTGAAAAAATATTTTTTCGAAATTTTTTTTTTAAACTTTTTTTGAAAATTTTTTTTTAATTTTTTTACTACTCGCGGTCTAATAAAAAGCAGAGGAGTATCATTGCAACTAAAAAAATAAAAACAACGTAAAAAAATGTTAAAAAAATATAGGTAGGCATATCAATATTTAGATATTCCCAAATTTCCACTTATATTTAAGGGATTAATTTAATTTAATTTTATGTCTTTGAAATTTTTTTCATAAATTAAGTCTAAAATAATAATAAACAATTTAGAGTGCTATTTTCGATGGTGCCGAATCGTATATACCCTTCACCACAGTGATTTTATTTATGCATAGTGGACATAGTGATAGCGCACTTCAGTCTAGCGTAGGACCAATAGTTGACTGGACTGGAAATGTTTTGCAAACATTTTTTGTAAAAATATTTTTTTTGAACATTTTTTTTCGAAAAATTTTCTGTACAACATATAACATATGTTTTTGAACATGTTTTTATTTAATTCTATTTTTTTATAAGAACAAGGTCTTTTGTTTTAAAAAAATGTTTTAATAATTTTTATTTTCAATATTTCGCTACACCATTGGATGACATCTTCAGGAAATAAAAATAATAAAAGATATAAAATTTAAATGATTGAAAAAAATTCAATCATTTAAAGAAAAATTTAATCATTTAAATTTTATAACTTTTATTATTTTTATTTCCTGCAGATGCTACCCAATGGTGTAGCGAAATATTGAAAATAAAAAATTATTAAAACATTTTTTTTTTAAATTATCTTGTGCTTCTTAGAATTATAATATAAAAAAGAATTCAAATATAAAAAAGGTCAAAAACTACAATAATTGTTTTTATTTAATTTTTAATATTTTTTTTTAAATGTTTTTGAAATTTTTTAAAAAAATATTTTTTTGAAATTTTTTAAAAAAATATTATTTCGAAAAATTTTTTTTAAAACTTTTTTTTAAATTTTTTTTGAAATTTTTTTTACTACTCGCGGTCTAATAAAAAGCAAAGGAGAACCATTACAACTGAAAAAATAAAAACGACCTGGAAAAATGTTAAAAAAAAAATATAGGTAGGCGTGTTTTTTTGCCCGCTGCCTTCAATTGAGTGGTCTGATGTTGCTGAATTCCATTAGTGAAATTTTCGAAACTACGTCTGGCAGATTGGTGTGCTTAAATTTTCTGTATCTCTGCGGGTGCCTCAGAAAAGTTTTAATCTGAACAAGGATCCAGAATATATAGACTTTATGAGGTCGAAAATTATAATTCCACCTGTGGTGAACAGTATAATTATACTTAAATAAGACCAGCAGGTGCATATTTCATGGATGCTGTTAACACTCTCTCTGATGTTCGGTCAAGAGGGGTAATATTCACTATACCTAGGCGAATGTAACCACGATGATACGGGATATTTTAAGTTTTTTTAAATACGATGCTGAATGTTTTACTATTTATGCTTTAACTAATTGCACGTTTTTATTTTTGCGCCATTTTTTCTAATTGAGACCATAAAACTATTTGTGTTTTTAGTAGGACATATGTATCTTTTTGAGTTCTCTTGCCGACAACTAAAACTTCACAACCATCGAAAAGGAAATTTTCTGAACTGAAAGTATCTGTAACTGGAGGATAAGAACCTTGAAGGTATAACCATTATCCAAACGACTGGCACCATAGAATCTGCTAGCCCTAAGGGGACAAGAAGTAAGTCTCTTAAAGTGCGGTTATCGATGAGGTATCGGAATGTTTATTAATTGCCATTAGCTAAAGGGAAGCGAAGGGTATTTTATGAGCTGTGTGAGCACAAAAAAGGAAGCTCATAAGACGCTCATTATAATATTTCATTGAATTCATGTCTATTCCTTGCACACAAATAACGATGTGTAGACTACCAGCGAGCTAAATGCAATGAACTTGCCTAGTATCCATAAGCAAGTTTGAAGAAGTAAGAAGAAGTTTAAGCAGTTTTATGCTTTGAGTGAAACACGAACACTGTCCGAGTGTAAAAAAACAAAAGACACAGAAATTTTTAACAACATTACTTACAACTTAACTCTCCAGTACCATTATAAACGCGGCTTGAAAATGATGTCTTCACATCGAAAGCGTTGGCAAAACGTAACAAAACAACAGCTAGTGATGACGGTGTTCACCGAAAGGTATGACAACAGAACATTACCTACGTTCATGTTAATGTCTTCATTTCTTAAGATATACGAAAAACAAAAACCACTAGTGCAAGCAATGCGTACTAAGCCTTATCTAAATTTCTACACAGCTTCTAAAGAAAACACACTGAGCGTTTCGAATAAATAGCTCATTGCCTTTATGATACGAACAAAGGTTTTCTCACTAATATTATGGTATGGAGTACCATCACTTGCTCATAAGCTTATAAGCACACCCATTAGATAAGCTTGCTCATGCAACTGCCTAAATTGAAACTGGATGAAACTTGTGATAAGAACCTTTGAGATATAACCTGGGTCAGAGCGAATGTTATCACTGGAACCCGTAGCCTTACAGGGACAAAATGTCTTTCTGTGTCCGGTTATTAGGAAGGACCTTCGAGGAGTATCGCAGTGGCTGTGGTTTAAAACTAAATCGCAGAAAAGGCGATTTAGACCTTCAAAAGAAGCCGCTAATGATGTGGCGTGAGTTTAGAAATTGTAAAGAAGGATATTTTAGATCCTGTAAAATTATAGGTTGAAGCTATCTTAGAGCAATGATGTGGCATGAGTTTAGATGGTCTGGAAGCAAAAAACAAGAGTACAATAAAATTGCTGTTTTTCATTGCTACGCACAACAAAGATGTTGCTGGACGACTTATATTCAACTTCCGATAAAACCACTGCTAAATGAAGGCCATCAAGTTCAGCTACTGACATTAATTTGTATTACAATTGTGTGCAAATAGAGGTTGTTCTCGATATTATTTTATCTCATTGGGCATGGAGCAAGGACACGAGCTATTGGGCGCAACTGTTGAGGACAGGATTAAATAAAATCTATACATATAATAAATCTGTAACATAACCAATTCTATACATGAAATTTTTTTGGAAAGTTTTTTTGCTGTTGCAGATAGTAACAGCAATTTTTAAAAATTTTTGCTGTTTGTCTGCGTTCGCATGACATAAAATCTACTGAGTGAATATTAATAAAATATTGTGAGGAGGTATACCTTAGTATCTTGGATCAAATATAGAAAACCTTTTTCTGTCATTTCCAAGAGAAAATTAAGAAATAGCTGTGAAAGTACACAATTTTACCGGTGTCTACATGAAGTTTTTAAGGGTGTCTACATGAAGTTTTCTATTTAATGAAGATTGTAGTTGAATTTTTTTAACTAGAAAAATCCAAAAAATATATATAACACTAGCTGTGCCTACACACGTTGTATGCGTCCTGACAATATTTTGTTCGATTTTGCATTGAAAGTAACTTACACCAAATTTTAAGACTCTTACGTTTTTACGTTATTAAAGGTACCCATCCATGCATAAAATTCTAAAATTTATATAAAATTCTAAAAAGTATTGTAAAGCTCTTTAAAATACTTTAATAACATTTTCATTCCACAAATTATAAATATAAATACAAATCAAATACAAATTTTATTCAATTAGCTATTTGGCAGTAAGTAATTCATATTTTGTAATTAATTTAAAACAGCGCCATCTGTTGCTCAATCGTGTTTAAAATATACCGCTTTCAATTCATATTTTGTCATTATTTTAAAACGGCACCATCTGTTGCGCAAACGTGTAGAAAATATCCCTCTTTCAAAAATAAAAGATGCCTTAAAGTATGCAGAACCTTTAAATTAGTAAAAAAAAATCGGCGTACTTTTATGGCTTTTTCTCCACTTTCTCTTGGAAATAAAATATATTTGCGGAAAAAGGGTATCCTATATTGGAACCAGGAAACTAAGATACCTCCTCACAAATTTTTTTTAAAATCCTTCCACCAACTTTTACGTGATGCGAACACAAAAAAAGAAACACAGACCGGAAATGAGTTACTATATTATTACACACTGTGTAATTTTTTAAGTCATGGCAAAATAACCATATACGGACACCACTACGTGATAAAATACCAAACGGTGTTAATAATCATTCCTAGGAAGTTCATATGTTCTAGAAAGTTGTTTATTGAGATCTTAGGTTCATTTTTGTAGTTGATTGTTTCCTTGAATTTTGAACCGTTTGCTACCTATGGACCTGAACAGGGGAAAAAAGGTAAAAAAAATTGAATTTTTTAAAGTTTTTTGCGATTTTGACCTTGAAAATGAAGTTTTTTTGCCTCAGAGAGTATATCAAAATTCCAAACGGTTTGCAAAATATGAGCTTGAGTAAATGATAATTTTTTTGCAAAAATGACATCGAGGCCCCACATCTTTGAGGGCCCATTAAAAAATCTGGAGGACTTTGGGCAAAACTGGGAGACAGGGGTCTTTTTTTTTGGTCTTTTATCACGTAGTGGTGTCCGTATATGGTTATTTTTTTCCGTGTTGCACTGTGTTATATGTATAGATAGTTACCGATATTTTAAATAACGGGGATATCTATATATCGGTATTTATTTTAATATAATAATAATTTTTCCATTTTCGAAAATCAGTTGGTATTTTTGTGCTAATATTTTTTTTCGACTTAACCCTTGTTAGTTATCAATATATTAGAGCCATTCTTCAGTATTTAATACAACTTTACAGTAAAATGCTTTATAATGGTGCTTAAAACTAAATTTATTATACTTCAGCTTTAAGCTACTCTTAACAAAATTAAACAACAAAATAAAAACCAAACCTAAAACTTTAATGAAAATAAAAACAGCGCAAACTAACGAAATATTATGCCATATACATACATACATACAACCTTATATGCACTTTCCTAAAAACTGTTCGCACCACACTCTTTTAGGGGGCAATAAAATGCGAGTAGTATGAGCATTAACACGCACGCGGATTCATGGGATGGTGAAACTGAAATTGCAGCAACTATAAAATAATTGTGTCAGTAGTACTAGTAGTACGTGCGGTAAGATACACATGCCCACATTAATGGGTTTTTCAATATGGGTTGGTATGCGTAAACTATTATGCAAAAATTAAAAAAATAATCACTTGAAAAATAAATGGGAAAAACAAAATTAAAGTTTTAAAATCATTAAACTAGATGGCAGCAGCTGGCTTGCATCATGCAAGGATTAACAAAGTATTACAGATTGTAAAATTTATAGTGTTGATTCGAGATTTACAGGAGTTTAGTGTGTTTACATTCTGATTTTGTATTTTAATTGTATAAAAAACATAACAAAATAATTCTCATTAATTTAAAAAATAATATTTTAAAGAAGGATATTTTAGATCCTGTAAAAATATAGGTTGAGGCTATCTTAGAGCACCCCTGGTTTATGAAACAATTTTTAAAATATTAAAAAAAATTAGCTTAAATGAATTGATTTTTTTTGGGCTGTCAATTACAGCAAGTAATTAATTACAAATGCAATTAACAATTATATGTAACCGTAGTTGGAATTTTTCTGTTACAACTACATTCAACTATTTCTAATTGAGTTTTTTTCAATTACACATAACATGTAACTTGTAATTGAAAAAATACTTGCAATTTATAATTAAAAAATTCCAATTACATTTACAGGTAATTTTAATTGCAAAAGTTTAATTCAAATAACATGTAATGAAAAATTGATAAGATTATAATTGTATTTGTATCCATTTCAAGTAATGATTATTGTCTAATTACAATTACTCGTTATTTGTAATTGAAAATTTTCAATTACAATTACATGTAATATGTAATTGAAAATATTTAGTTACAAATTATATATAATTGTAATTGAAAAAAATCAATTGTAATTACATGTAATGTAAAATTGTTAAGAATATATATAATTGTATTTTGTTCCATTTTAAGTAATGATTACCGCCTAATAACAATTAATTGTTATTTGTAATTGAAAGTTTCCAATTACAATGTAATGTTTAATCGAAAATGTTCAATTGCCAATTACAAATAGTTGTAATTAACATTACAATTACTTGTAATGTGTAGTTGATAATATGCAAAAATGCGTTACCTGTAATTTTAATTGTAATTGAAATGTAATTGAATATGGCTTCCCATGGCTGCTAACGCTATATTGGTTCAAGGACCGAACTGCACTCTCCATTACATGATGAGAAGCACTTGCTCTTAGTAGGCCATATCTTTTTAAATTTTTTGTCGTCAGCTAAAATTCGACTACCATCGCTTATGACACATATTTTTAAGTCTTTTAAGATGATAAAGAAGACAACTGGTCACTCAGATGCAAAAGGTTATTGTTATATCCTTCGAGCTATCGGGCGGTTTCATTTTAAGGGCCGATCTTGAATGTGAACCACACCTAAACACCAAGTTTTTTTTTGCATTTAATTTGACATTTCTCAATTTCAGACTAACTCAATTTGAACCTTGGAAAGATACACAATCGAGCAATGGTCAGAATGGCGGCAAGAAATGGTAACATTGTATGATCAATTTTTGAAGAAAATTATCTTCAGTGATGAGGAACATTTTCACCTCCGTGGATTCGTCAATAAGCAGAATTGCCGCCAAAAATGATTGTCGAAAAACCAATCCACCCACAAAGAGTGACTGTTTGGTGCGGTTTATAGGCTGGCGGCATCATCGGGCCGTATTTTTAGGGTTCCGTACACAAAGTGTAAAAAAGTAACCCTATTGTTTTCGCTACAATGTCTGTCCGTCTATCCGTCTATCCGTCTGTCCGGCTGTCAGCGCCTTTTATCTCTGGAACCGTAATAGGTAGACTCTTGAAATTTTCACCGATGAGGTATAGCTGTTGCCGCTATAGCAACAAATACTAAAACTTATAGGGTGTTCCGATAGAGAGGTGTTATTCACGCATGTGTGTTTATTTCTTGAACTGTAGGAGGCATACACTAAAAAATTACAAACAGTAATTAAAACCTAGTTCGCTTTATAAACAAGTCTAAAAAAATAAACCTAAAAATTAAAGGTTGTCCGATAGTGGCGTGATTTGCATGTATAAGGCCTAAGTTTTGAACCATAATAGGTAGACTTTTGAAATTTTCACTGAAGGTGTATAACTGTGGCCACTATAGCAATAAATACTAAAACTTATCGGGTGTTCCGAAAGTGAGGTGTTATTTTCCCTTATGTCTTTATTTCTTGAGCTATAGGAGGCAACCCCTTAAAATTTGCAGACAGCAATTAACTCTATGTTCGCTTTCGCCGATAGTGGCGTGATTTGCATGTATAAGGCCTAAGTTTTGAACCATAATAGGTAGACTTTTGAAATTTTCACTGAAGGTGTATAACTGTGGCCACTATAGCAATAAATACTAAAACTTATCGGGTGTTCCGAAAGTGAGGTGTTATTTTCCCTTATGTCTTTATTTCTTGAGCTATAGGAGGCAACCCCTTAAAATTTGCAGACAGCAATTAACTCTATGTTCGCTTTCTATTAAATTAAACCTTAAAATTAAAGGGTGTTACGAGAGTGACGTGCTTTGCGTGTATATGGCCTAAGTTTTGAACGATAATAAGTAGACTCTTGAAGTTTTTACAAGAGGTTTATTACTATTGAAGCTATAATAAATAATAAAAAATAAAGGGTGTTCCGACAGAGACATGATTTTTACTTAAATAGCGGGTTTTTGTGAACCGCAATAGGTAGACTCTTGAATTGTTTACAGTAGATGTTGTACTTCGGACACTGTAACAATTACTAAAAGGTGATCAACAAGTGACATGTTTTTCACGTATACTAAGTTATTTTAGCAGTTTTCGCGAATACGACTTTGATTTTAAAAAGATAAGGGTGCCCCATAAGACATGAAAAAATTAACAACTTGAGTTTTTAAAGGCGTACTAAACATAGTACCGAACCCTACGTGTGTGAGACTAACTCGCACTTGACTGATTTATTTAAAAATAAGGCCGTTCAGACAGTTATTGGGAATGGTGTTCACTGTCATGAGATGATAACGAACTTTTTATTGCCCGAATTGGAAAATATGGATGTGGACAATATGTAGTTTCAACAGGACGGTGCCAGTTACCACACAGCTAACGAAACAATGGCTCTTTTGCGCGACAAATTCAATGGCGATGTCAATTCTCCGCTAAGATCATGTAATTTGACACAGTTGGACTTCTTTCATTGGGGTTATTTGAAAGAAAAATTGTTCGTCGATAAGCCAGCAACAATTCAAGAGCTAAAAGATGAGATAAATTACACTTTTTATTTTGTTTTTTTTTTTTACTTTCAAAAATATATTGTGTGCCCATTAAATGGACTTTTCTCCTCTGCTCGAAGAGAAAAGTCCATTGTCATTTAAATTGGCTCTAAAAAATTTTAATATGCCTACCATGATGCCTACCAATTTCTTGGGTTACTTGCTTTAGGAAACAGATAAAGTAGTAATAGTAATAAGGCAGGTGGTGAAGTAAAGGAAGTAAGCATCGCTTTTGGCAACTCAGCAATTGTATGTCTAAATTATTTTTAGAACGGTATTGTTGCGTCTGTGGTATCCATTAAGCAACAAATTTCTTTAGAGACTTAAGAAATGTGTTTAGTCCATCAAATGTCGCTCTGGATTTTTATGCCAAGAACATCAACATCTTTCGCTAATTTTTTCTGATGTTTTATCTCTGATTCTTAGTTTTATATTTATATATTATTTTATTTTATATATTTATTTTATTTTATATTTCGTTTTATTATATTTTATAGTTTTCATTTATATTTTCTTTTAACTTTAGAGCCTTTCGAAATATATATTTTTATTAAATGCAAATATTTTCTAAAATTATTTTCTTAATGATCATTAATTATTTCGAAACCTTCCTTGAGTGCCAAGCTATTGCCGGTACTTTGCAACTTCATTTATAAGTTAAACAATAAAAATAAATAAATTTTTATGATTATTTCTTTTTAATTTGTTGCTACACTTGGTTATAACAGTGCTGCAGCACTGACTCATATTGCTAACTTTTGCTAGTTGGCTGCTTGGCTGAAAATTCATCCTTATTGTGAGGCCAAACAATAACTTGAACACACTGTTGCATGTTGCATTAAAGCAGGGTTTTATAACTTTTTCTTTTTTATTTTATATATTGCTTGTTGCAAATACAATAATAGTTAGAAGAAGACTGGGTTGGCATAACGTGTTGATGATTTGGATAACAACCACAGCAGCAGCAGCAGCAGCATTAGTAGCAGATGCAACAAAAACAACAACAATTTTATAATGGTGCATACATTTGACCTATATTTGTTAGTTGTTGCTACTACAGTTGTTGTTATTTTCCCCCTGTTTTATTTCATTTAAACTGTATTTTTTTCTACACTGTACTCTGGCATAATGAAAATAAAAACAAATAAAAAATTTGCACAAACCTAGCATTATGTACGCATAACGATACTTTCACCCACACTAAGACACACCCACACATCCTCATAAAAATAATTTGCAACTCCCACATACATACATATGTATATACATCTAGGATACATTTTTATTTTTACTTTACTTTTAGGATATAAAAATGTATGTGTATGTTTATGTTTCTCTTGGAGCAAGAAAAAATAAAAATAATCATTATAGAAATATTTTTATTGTTCCAGCTATGCAACAGGGAAATCTGGCAGCAAGTATAGTTAGTGTGTAGGTTTTAAATTTTATATTTCTGTCTGTGTACGTGTTTTTCAGTAAAATAAATGTGAGAGTGTGTGTATTCGCTTTTTCTCTCTCTGTCATTTAACTTATAATTTTGTTGTTTATTATATCCTGTTTATATTCGTTTAAGCTTTTTTTTATTATTATTTTTTTTTTGCTTTTCCCGCTTACTTTCCGAGTTTAGCTATTTTTCTGGAATTTGTGCAGGGATATAGTTTTTGCTCAAAGGAAATTTATTATAACGTACGTACGGTGTGATAGAGATAGGAAAAGGAAGAGTAGTGGATGATTTTCTTAATTAATAGTAGGCAAAATAATGGCAAAAATTAAAGCACTAGAGTTAAGTGTTAAATAAATCTGGACTTGAAATATTAATATTAATTATATAAGTGTAACAGATCTTGAAAGATTGAACAGGCTGCGTCTTTATGCCAATTTAGCTTATTTAGGTGCTGAAATACGTGATATTTAATTTACTTAAATATACATATTTTATACATTATTTGCTATAAACTTCACTTTAGTAGTTAAAATACCAACTCCAACCAGACAGAAGGGCTGACACGCGGCTCATGAATCGAAAGAAAAAATTTTCAAAATTAAAAAGAATAGACCACATACGTCAAAATCATGCATTGTATGTGGCCACCCTCTAATATCCATAGTTTGCATATCTCTCTTCGAGATCGTTCAGGTGTAGCAGATGTAATTGTGAACAGATTCTGTTCTATATTCGGCCATTTCGAATCTTATATATCCTTCACCATAGTAATGTTAAATATTCCCTTACTCTATTATGTTTCCCAATTTCACAATAACATACAATCGGTTTTATGATTTTCACCTACATTATTACAAATACAATATAAATATATAGACAATTTTTTTGGAAACATTTTTATCGAAAATGTTTTGCAGAAAATTTATCGAAAATTTTTTATTAAAGTTTTTTCGAAAATGTTTTGTTAAATTTATATCGATATTATTTGTAAAAATTTTATCAAAAATTGTTTGTAATATTTTTAGTAAAATATTATCGAAATCTTTTTGTAAAAATTTTATGGAATATTTTTGTATAAAAATTTTATCGAAAATTTTTTATCAAAATTTTATCGAAAAATCTTTTTAAAATTTTTATCGAAAACTTTTTGCCAAAATTTTATCGAAAATTTTTTGTAACAGTTTTATAGAAAAGTTTTTGTAACAGATTTATAGAAAATTTTTGTAACAATTTATAAATTATTAATTTACACATTATAATTTTTATAAATAAATTAAAAAAAAAATCGAAAAATTTTTGTTAAAATATTATTTATTTTTTAAATTTTTTAAATTTTATCGAAAATTTTTTGTAAAAATTTTATCAAACATTTTTTGTATTGTGACACACTTTAGAGATCACGGGAGATGTTGCCGTCAATCATATTTGATATTTGTGAACTGATCAGCCGCGGTGTAACAGACTCAACTACAATTACATTCAGCTGTTTTTAATTTTAATTTAGATTTTTTATTTAATTACACATTTTATGTAATTTGTAATTGCAAAGTTACAAATACAATTACTTGTAATTTGTAATTAGAAATTTGTAAAAAAAATCATTATAATTAGATGTAATGGGAAATATTTTTTTTTATTTAGGAAAAAAAGTGATATATTAGATGACAAAATTTACGTCCCCTGTATATGAGAATAATATTTAAATTTAAATTTAAATTTAAATTTTAGCATTGCTTTAGATATAACGGAGTCTGAAGTAACAAACATAACCTCCCGACGAAAATAGGGGTATTTTGCCAATCTAGCCGGACATTACTTTTTTATTAGCTTATATTGGCTATGTGTTTTGCAGAAAAATCTGCAGAAAAATGTGTTATGGTCATAGGCTGTCAAAGCTAGAAAAAAGGAAAAACCAGACAAAGGAGAAAAAAGTTCCCCTTGGAAGAACTAATCCTACCTCTGAAAAATGCAAGTTTTTTTTTAATTTTCCTGTCATTTTGTTTAGCAATTACAACTTTTAAGGTCAAAGAATGTTCAGAAACTTAAAGTTGGACTCAAGAGATTCTTACATACCATTTTTAGCCCCGCCCCTTTTGTGGGCGGTGAAATAAAAAATTATTTGAAAAAATAATGCAATTATTCAAAGAAATAGATTTTATACTTTTTAAAACCATAAAAATTTATTTTTATGGGCAGGGGGAGGTATTCCTCCAATCCCACCCCCAAAACGTCCCTGTGAAAAAATTTTTTTTTTATTTTTTTGCCAATTTCCTAAAAATATTAATTTTTAAGCTTTCCAATGCCTAACCAATCCCCGCCTGCCAAGAATATTATTAAAAAATTTTTTTTTGTAATTTGTTACTTAATAGTATTTTATTTATCGGAAAATAATTAATTTATTCATAGTAATAACTTATTTATGATTGTAACGATAAATTTTATTTAAAATTATAACAATTAATTTATTTAAAACAACTTCTCCTTTGCACTAAGATGATGATGAGTGCCATGGTTCTTCTTCGTCTGATTCTTCAAAGACCTCTTCCGAATCTGAATCCTTTTCAGCATTAAGTACAGGTGGAAGAATATAAGAAATTACTTCTTTCGTAAAAGCTAATGACCTTTTTTTGAAGTGGGTCAGAACTTAGCAAAAGCCTATGAATAATATCTATGTTACACTTAACCCTTGAAAACTCTCTAGCAAAATACTGCCTGTAAAGCCGGAAATGTTTGTTTCGTGCCTCAACCGGAAATGTCTGTTAAGTGCCTCAGACGCTTCTTCTGATAACAGCCCAATAGGCAACAATGCCTCATTCATAACAGTTGCACCATGTATTAAAATCTTGTTCATTGTAGGTGTCATAGGATGCCACTCATTTAGAGAAAAGTAAAGTTTTGCAGTATCTAAGCAATAATCGGCAAACTCGTGCATTTAGATTTTGTGACCACTTAATATTACTTCAGTAATAACCTTGATTCGGTATATGAAATTAAACTCAATTCCAGTTATTTCTGCAGCTAATTAAGGATTGGAAATAAAATCTTCTGCTAGTGTTACCATCATTGGTGTTTCCAAATCCAGCTTTCGGTACACCCACTATTAGACCTAATTCACTTCTAAATTTTTCTTGGATATTTTTTTCCTCGCGTTAACAATGGCTTTGTCCGCATCAGATTTTATTTGCCATTTTTTCTCTGTATAGATAGTCCGAAAGAAAGGGCATCTACGTCTATATCTCTTTGGATATTTAAATTGTTTTTTGTACAGGTAATAACAGTGTTAGATGTAATGATTTAAATCAAAAACATCTACCTTCAGTTGTTAAAAACCAAAACATTTTATGAATATAAAAAGGTTTCTTACTCGTATGCAAGATAAGAAAAAACAGAAAAAGGTGTAATTTTTAAAAAATCGCCAAAAAAAAAATGGCGCAAATATGCGCAAGGTTTTTTTTACAGTATAAAAGTAGAGATAGCAAATTTTATAGTGATATATAACATTTTTAGGATCGCGATGGAGATCACTCTTAAAAAGCTTTTCACTTTTTTTTGAAAAAAAAAAAATTTACAAAAAAAAACCTTTTTTTAATTTTGAACGAAATTTTTTATCATTAAAAATTAAAAAAAAAAATTTTTTCTAAAAACTAACATAAGTAGCTACTAATAAACCCTTTCACAGAAAAAAAATTAATACAAAATCTTTATTCGTTTAGCCACCAAAAAATATATTGCAAACCTCTCAAAATCGTTTAAAGTCAATAAAAACGTATGCGATTTACTCAACTTTCCTGATTTTAACAGTGTCCCAAAACGACAAATCTCAAGCAAAAGCCTTGAAAATTCACTATACGATGCAGAATTTCGTTGTCTATCGAGCTGCGTACTAATTTATCAAAATAAATTTTTGCCTAATGTCTGGCTAGATTGGCAAAATACCCGTCTGTGCGACGATTTGATAACCTTCCTTTTTTGGAAGTGCGTTAAAAGCTGGTATTTGAAATACTGTAAACCTTTACCTTTCAATATCTGCTGAAGTTAAATTTTTATAATTTCCCTTTTAAATTTTAAATTTTACCCACTTTTTATTTAAATCATTGCACCTTGTTTTGGTCCTCATTCTTCTATTGCTTGCAATAAAAGAAAATAGAGCAGAATACAAGGACACGCCCGTAATTCTTTGTTCTAGTTGAGAAAATAAAAAAGGCAAAAAATACGAAAAAAAAACAAATTTCATCCTGTTGCTTTTCCCCAAACTCCCAACCCTAAATAGATGCAATTATATGCAAATAGTAACAATACTGTAAAACAATGTAATAGAAACTAAAAAAAAATGGGGCGTCAAAAAACTGCATGTAAAAGAATAATTAGTTTAAATGTATAGTGAAGTGCCTGCTTTTAGTCTAAAGTGTATAAGACTCTTTTTAAAAATTCTTCTGCGACGTGCAAATCTGAAAGCAGTGGCTTAGAATGCAAATACTTCAAAAGTATGCTGAAAAATTTATAAACTTATAAATGTGTGTGTATGTGTTTGTGTATGTTAGAAAATCTTCTTTCTGCGTTTTTGCTCTAAATTAAATAAAATATTAGTTTCTCTCACTCTCTCTTCTTTAAAAACAGCAAATATCCTTAAACATTCCCTATTTCTTGTCAGAGTATATTCTAAACATGGTTTACTTTTCCTGACAAAGTATTTCAAGATAATTTTCTTATAAAAAGTATTTCCTTTCATTGCTGTTAAATAAAACAGTGTGGAAATATTCAGTTGTTTGTTTTTCTTTTTTTTTTGTGTAAATAAAATTGAGGTTACACATTTTTCCCAGTTTTTTCTTCTTTGTTTACGTATGATAATTTTCTTTAATGAAATCTAAAAAAAGAATAAATGGAAATAAGGTTAGTTTAAAAATAACTTCATATATGTACGTATGTATGTATGAGTGTATGTAGGTGTTTCGACTTACATATACTCGTATTTGGTATAAAAGCAGAGAAACTCGTGTATATAAGTAAATGATTGATTAGACTCAACTAATACAGTTAAAAAGTTTTCTGAATTTAAACTGAAAATGCATAAATTCGTTTTATTCTATCTACACATATAATAAAACAGTAACTCATTCTTAGTCTGTATGTCTTTCTGTATTCGCAACACGTAAAAGCTACTGGATGGATTTTAATAAAATTTGTGAGGAGGGACTATAGTATTCCTATTCCAATATTAGAAACTTTTTAAAAAATATTTCCAAGCGAAAGTGGAGAAAAAGCGGTTGCGCAACAGATGGCGCTGTTTTAAAATAATGATTTGTATTTTTACTTTGTGGAATTACATTGTTATTGAAATATTTTAAACAAATTTTACAGAGCGTTACAATAATTAATAAAATATTAGAATTTTATATAAATTTTAGAATTTTATCCAGGGATGGGTAACTTTATATAAAAAAATACGTACACGTGAAAGAAAGAGTCTTAGTTTGGTGTTGATTACTTTCAAAGAAAAATCGAACAAAATATTGTCAGGAAGCAAAAAACGTGTGTGGGCACACATGGTTAAGATATAAATGTAACAGTTTGTATGGTTGTTTGTTTATGTGTGCCTCGATAGACCGATTGGTAGCGCTCTAGCAAGGCGAATTCATACCAGGTGTGAGCAGTAGAGCAACAACTACAACAAAACAACAACTTTGACATTAGATTAGCAGAACATTAGCAAAAAAACGAGAGCAAAAAACGATCAGCTGGGCTATCAACTTCACCTGGTATGAATTCGCTTTGCGCGCTAGTCTATCAGTCTGGGGGTTGCGCGTTCGATTCTTGCCAAATACTCTGGGTGTTTTCTGCAGACAAGCAAAAAGCTTCGTAGGATGTGTTGTCTTAAAAAAAATACATTTAATTAGATGTTTGTTACCTAATCGCTTCTAAACAGCTGCACTGATTTTAAAGAAACTTAAATCAAACTCGGTAAATTCTTACTCAGAAATCTACAAAATTCCGAGGCTAAAAATTTGCTCCAGAGTGAGATAAATAGATAAAAGCTGAGTACTATTTTAAACGAGGTTTAAAAATTATGTTTTAACATCGCAAGCCCTCGACAAAAGTGCCAAAACAGCCAGTGACGACGGTCTTCATCGAAAGGTAATGACAACAGTATTTTATTTACTGGCGAAACAAATCCAATTAATTTAATACCAAATAAAAGCTGTTTTATACAAGGCAAAAAAGAAATTACTCTCAGTCAAATAATTATATGTGCGAAATTGCTTTCCTCTACACTTTATGCAATGCTAATGGTACAGTTGTTGTTTTTGGCAAACAAATTCTAATAATTACTATATCTAATAAATAGCTGTACCCACAAAGTTGTGTGCTACAATATTTTGTTTGATTTTTTGGAAAGTAATCCATACCAAATAATAAAGATACCCTCCCTGGATAAAATTCTTTAATTCCAAAAATTATTTTAAAGCTCTGTAAAAGGTGTAACAATGTAATTCCACAAAGTTAAAATACAAATCAAATACAAATTTTATTCAATTGGCTATGTGGCAGTAACTAATTCATATTTTGTGATTATTTTAAAAGAGCGCCATCTGTTGCACAACCGTGTTTAGAATATCCCTCTTTCAAAAATAAAAGATGCCTTAAAGTATGCAGTACCTTTAAGTCGTTAAAAAAACGGCGTACATTCACTGCTTTTTCTCCACTTTCTCTTGGAAATAAGATATTTTTTTGCGGAGAAAAAGTATAATTTATTGGAAAAGGGAATCTAAGGTACCTCCTCTCAAATTTTTGTTAAAATCCATCCAGTAGTTTTTATGTGATGCGAACACAGACAGAAACTGGTAACATTTTGTTATTTTCCGATCGAATTTATAAAATTTCCAGTAAAGAAAAGAAAAACACAAGACCGAACTGGGACCCTGAGGCCTCCTAAGGGAAAATTTTGAAAAAAGCAGAAAAGTCACTCCTATGGATTCCTTTGAATTAATGATCCTGTTGAATATATGTAGTTCTCTAGATATATGATGACCATTATTTGGTTTGTATTTTATGTACATATGTGCGCTATTCCCATCTTTTAGATTTATAGATCAGCCAAACAACTTTAATTTAAAGTTGTGTCAACTCACACCATTTGTGGTTTAAAAACGCATATTAGTAAAGCGGTTAGTGATAAGAACTTCGAAGTCTATACTTGTTGTACTTCTTAAGCTACAGTATGATTAATATTTATTTTGTATGGAAACTGCTATGCCCACTCTCCTTCATGTAGATTTTTGGTTTAGTTATAAAATTAACTACACATACTTTGAAGTTGGTCATTTAGATAAAGGATTATTTTTTTCTATTACAAGAGTTGCAACGAGGCCTTAGTCCCTATCATTTAAATTTTTTTTTTTGTTATGCACATCATGAGAAACTTTCCTGCTTTCCTGAACCCAATTTTGCAACAGGTGCTCCAATGCATGTAGCAATCCTAACATTTCTGCCTGATAAACTGATATGTACTTCCCATGCTCACATATACTTTTATATGAGTATAGGGGTACATATCAGTTTATCAATATTGAGCTAATCAATTCCCTAAAGGTTCTCATTAAACTTGACAATCAGTCTGTTATAAAACGCAGAAGGCTCGTGAAGTAGTGCTGTAATGTGTTTTAAAACTTAAGAGATGTGCCTCTGTTTATGAGGTAATATTGATGTGGTTTAAGGGACACATGGGCACAACTGGGAATGAAGAAGCAAACTAACAATGGGAGGATCTGCTGTGAATTTCCGTGACCAGAACCCACAGTACTGCTGGGTAATAGCATAATGTGAGTTAAGGTGCTAAAATGGGTGAACTCATTAAACCTAAAAAGGTGGAGGGAGACCACTACGTGTAGGTAAGCTTGAATGGTGCTCAAAGATTCCATGGAGCAGGGAGGCCACTAAGGTACTGAGATACAAGAGAAGTGCCTTAAGATGGATAACTGCGTTGGTGAAAGGTTATGGAAATTCTAGTATCATCTAGCTAAGATAAAAATCGAAGATGATACTTGCAGACTGTACCTGGAAGAGCCTGATATGGCAGCCACATTGTGTGTGAATGTCCGAAATTAACTAGGTCCACTCGTAGAAGCTTGTTAAATGTGGATGTCATGGGGACCTCAGCCTAGCTAGCAATTACTAGAGACTGAGAAAGAAGGCCGACAGTTACCACAGTCGACAGTCTAAAATAACTAAAGTCAAGATCACAGGCTGGTTGTAACACGTGACTTCATGAATGTAAGGTTGCCGTAAATTACATTTAGGTTGCTTATAATCATATAGGGCGGAAGGGGGTCAAAAAGAGACACATTAAGGGAGTGGTCTGTTTCGACATTCCCCCTGCATTAAAATAAAAATAGTCGATTCCCTGACTTATAACTCGCAGTCATTAAAATGATTATATGTGGATTCAAAATACAAGCGGCAGCAGGAAGACGCCTTTGCATTAATGGACATTATGAAATTTTGTTCATATAAATTTAATAAATAAATATTTAAAACTTAAATTTTTATCACTTCCAATATGCATTCTATCAACACTACGAACACTACTTTAAAACACAAACTTTCATTGCATTCTTCCCAGTGAACACTCGTATACAATAAAAATATTTTTGTTGTCATTTGATTCACACCACAACTTAACAAACGAAAAAATCCCTTTGTCCTTATTTGTGTTTTGTGTATCCTTATTTTGTATTTTCCTCATTTTAATTGTTCGTAAATGTTTATGTCGTCTCTTCTTATAATAAAGAATTTATAACAATAAAAAAAGAGATTTTTTTTTTGATTTTTTGCAGTTAAAAATGCACAAGAAAAAAGTTTTTTAAGTTTTTCAACATAAAATCCAGAAAAAATAAAAACAAACTGGTTTCAGAGAATAGACCCATATTTTTTATGTTCATTGTTAAAATATAAATCCAGCATTGTGTAACGTTGCATTTCTGTACATGACCGTTTGTTTTCTTTTCAAAAAAGAAAAAAATAATAATAATAAAACTGTCACTTTTCATTTGTCTGTTTTGCGCTTAATTTCTATGCAATTTTTCCACTTCATATTTTTTAATATAATACGCTTGAAGGACCTTAAACTTTTTCTTTGCAGTTTTTCGCAGTAAAAATTTGATGGCATGACATGTATTTTCCATTTAAGTTGGTTTATTTATATTTAATAACAAACAAAAAATGGTTACAAGAAAATAGTGTTAGTGAAGTGGTTAATAAGTATGTAATTTAAATTTATATATATATAGAGTTAAATTTTTTGGTTATAGCCCGTTCAGGCTGCCACGAAATTAAGTCACTTCGTGATTTGGCCGAAATCAACTTGAAATAACGTAATTTCGCATACATTTTACCATTGCCCAAATTAACTCATTCTACTTAATTTCGTCGAAATAAACATGAAATTACGATAGACAACGCTGGTTTTGTAGAAAAAGCTACTTTTTCTTGCAACCATGACCAGATTTACAACCTTGAAAGTCCGTTTTGTTTGAAAAAAATTTAAAAGCCAAATGAAATAATGGAAATATATACGTAATTTTGTTGTAGTGTTGTTTTTAATATTCATGTATATTTTAAATCAATACGAAAGTATTGTGCGAAAGCTTTTTGCAAAATAATTAAATTATACAAATGTAACTAAACGTGATCAGCTGTTTGCGAAATTAACTCAAATGTCAAAAAGCCCAGTATGAACACTTTAGATTTCGTTCGTAATTTCAGTTCGAAATTACTTAATTTCGTGGCAGCCTGAATGGGCTATTAGAATCATCTATTAATATCAGAAAATTTTATTATCGTACCTATAAGGGGCTTAGTTTAGATATATTAGGGTGGGGCATTGTCCAGAGAGGCTGAACTCTCTACACTGATAGTAGTTTTAAATTTGTCTGTACTTTGTACAATGAATGTCGATTTGTATGATCTGGCGTCACTTTCATCTTGATATTCTTGTTCGTATGACTCGATTAATCGTAGAATTTTTGGGAATCGAACCCACAATCTCCAGACTGATAGACTAGCATACTACATACTAGCCTACTGGGGCACCTAATTCATGTTTTATATTACTGAAAAACTATATAAATTATTTATTATAATTTATGCTAAACATTTTTCTGCTTATAGAAGGAAGAAATGAAATTATTAATTAAATGAAAATAATTTTCTAACTGAAATAAACAAATGAAAATAACATTTTTAAAAATCCATTAATAAAATATATTATTAATTAATTTTGTAAGGTAAGTAAGTCTTTTATCATTGAATAAAAATTTTTAAAATCGCGCATTACTTCGAGTTATTTCAGTAATTTAAAGACCTTAATCGATTAATCGACGAAAATTTAAATTGCAAAATTGATTAATTGTTTGCTAGTTAAGTAAGTATTTTATCATTGGATACAAATTTTTAAAATATGCGCGATTAATTCGAGTTATTCTAGTCATTTAAAAATCTTAATCGAATAATCGACGAAAATTTGAATTGCAAAATTGATTAATTGTTTGCTAGTTAAGTAATTATTTTATCATTGGATACAAATTTTGAAATATGTGCGATTAATTCCATTTATTCGAGTAATTTAACAAATTTAATCGATTAATCGACGAAAATTTAAATTGCAAAATTGATTATTTGTTTGCAAGGTAAGTAAGTCTTTTATCATTGGATACAAATTTTAAAATATGCCCAATTAATTCCAGTTATTCGAGTAATTTAAAAACCTCAATCTATAAATCGACTAAAATTTAAATTGCAAAATCGATTAATTGTTTTTCAAAGTAAGTATTTTATCATTGGATACACATTTTTAAAATATGCGCGATTAATTCGAGTTATTCTAGTCATTTAAAAACCTTAGTCGATTAATCGACGAAAATTTAATTTGCAAAATTGATTAATTGTCGGCAAGGTTAGTAAGTATTTCGTCATTGGATACACATTTTTGAAACATGCGCGATTAATACCAGCTATTCGAGTATTTGAAAACCTTTAATCGATTAATCGACGAAAATTTAAATTGTGCCATTGATTAATTGTTTGCTAGTTAAGTAAGTCTTTTATCACAGCATACAAATTTTTAAAATATGAGCAAATAATTCGAGTTATTTGAGTCATTTAAAAATCTTAATCGATTAATCGTTTAATTGTTTGCTCGAACAACATCAAAATCCGATTAAGTGGATACTCTATTGTAAGCTAAAATTTTATTGTTATTTCTCAGCCATATTTTCTACATGCTAAAAATATATAATACAAATCTACATCAAACAATATCTTGCAGCCAAGGCATAATTTGAAAGTGATTACAGTCCATTGCTGACTGCTTTGTACTATTTATCTAAGACTTTGCCGTATTCCAACGTATCTATATACCGGTCGAATATATTTTCTCCAGGTACTGTTGTTTGTTTTCCTAAAGTTGTGAAAATTTTAAATTGTACTCAACAACAGAAGCAATCAAATGAGGAGTTTACAAAAAACTTAATATTTTTTAGATTTGCCACATTTAGCCGTTTACCCAAGAGTTGATGGCTTTTTATAATAAAACTAGCTATTCAAGGTGCGCTTCGCTACACCCATTCACAAAAATACAATAAACACTTGAATGTACGACGCCTACTGTTCCCAACAAATCTGCACATTAGTATGAGGGTTACTTGTGCAAAGTTTCAAGACTCTAGCTATTGTAATTCTCTAGGTACACGATAGTAATTTTTCACTTAATATGGAAGGTACCCCGTCCATTGTTCCAATCCAGTCAGTATTTTGCTACACTATGCACGTTACTGTGAGGGTTACTTGTGTAAAGTTTCAAGGCTCCATTTAATGTAGCTCTCCAGGTACACGATAATAATTTTTCTCTTTGTATAGGAGGTACAACGCCGACTGCCGCAATCCAGTTTATATATTGCTAGACTATGTGCATTAGCATAGGGGCTACTCGTGCTAAGCCTCAAAGTTCTATCTATTTCAGTTTTCTAGGTACACAATAATAGTTTTTTACTTTGTATAGGGAGTACCGTGATCACTGTCCCAATCCAGCCTATGTTTTTCTAAAGTATTTGCATGGATATGAGAGTTACTTTTACCTACTTTCAAGACCATACCTATTATAGGTCTCTGTGTAAGCGATAATAGTTTTTCATTTTGTATAGGAGGTACCACGCCCACTGTAGCAATTCATTCTGTATTTTGGTAGATTATACGCATTTGCACAGGGTTTACTCGAGAAAAGTTTCAAGGCGCTATCTATTGTAGTTCGCCAGAAACACGATAATAATTTTTCACTTTGTATGGGAGGTAACACGCCTACTATTTCAATTCAGTCTATGTTTAGCTAAACTATGTACGTTAATATGATGGTTACTTGTACGAAATTTCAAGGCGCTACCTATGGCAGTTTTCTAGATACAGGATAATAATTGTTAACTTTATATGGGAGGTACCATGCCCACTGTCCCAATTAATTTTGTATTTATGTAAACTATGCACATTAGCATAAGAGTTACTCGCGCTAATATTCAAGGCTCTGCCTATTGTAGTTCGCCAGGAACACTATAATAATTTTTCACTTTGTATGGGAGGTACAACGGCCTTTATTCCAATTCAGCCTGTGTTTAGCCTAACTATGTACGTTAATATGGGGGTTACCGGTGCAAAATTGCAAGGTGATAGCTATTGTAGTTCTTTAGATACACGATAATAATTTTAGCTTTGTATCGGAGGTATCACGCCCACTATTCCAATCCAGTCTATCTTTATCTAACCTATGCATGTTGATATAGAGGTTCCTGTTCCGAAATTTCATGGCGCTACCTATTACTATTACCAAGATAGGCGATGGCAAATATTTACTTTGTATGGGAGGTACCACGCCCACTATTCCAATTCAGTCTATGTTTCTCTAAACTATTAACATTAATATAGAGGTTACGGGTGCGATGATTCAAGACGCTACCTATTACTGTTACCAAACTATACGATGATAAATATTTACTTTGTATGGGAGGTGCCACGCCCACTTCGAATATCAAAAAAATAAGTACTCTACTTTACCATCCATATATCCAGTAACAAATTGTGCAAATTTCAAAAAGATTTGTTCACTGGTGTAGGCAGCTATAGCTTTCCGACAAACAAACAAACACATTTTGTGCTTTATATATATAGATATAAATAAATCTGCATATGAGTATTTTTGAGGTTAAAGTATTCTGCATATACGTCACAAGCACTTACTTTCATTTAATGTTAATTACTTTCCAAGTTCCTGCCCGTGGTCCTAAGTCTAGCCAGTGCTGGAAGTCTGCAAGTCTCATCTTCTTTGCTTTTCATCTAGCCTAGATGATACTTGAAGTCACCATGACCTGCCACTAACGCAGTTATCCAGCTGAAGGTATAATATAATCATCTGGCCTTCCTGCTAAGTGGATCTTTGAGAACCATTCGAGCCTGTCTACTTGTGTTTTAGTGAGTTCAGCTATTGTAGGACCTTCGCTGGCATTAGGCATTAACCTAGTGCTACTCTTTGTTCTGATCCACACACATCTATTAGATTTTAAAACAGACTTTAGGTTAGAGTAAACGTTGTTAAGTGCAATGAGAACCTTTCTTCTATACATCCGACTTTTCCGCAGGTGATCCAACGCATGCAGCAACCCAAGAAATTTTGCCTAGTAATCGTAGACGTACTAATGAATTAAGGGATTTATTGTAATTTGAGAGTGTTTTGGCCACCAAACGATAGATGCAAAAGGTTTTATCGATCGCACCATTATTCGCGTATGCAGCCACTTACGGCCACAAACTCGTTTACATTGATGCAATATAATTAAGGTTTCCGTATCTTCATTTTAACGCATTCGTTCCAGGTTAGTTCTTTATCTAGATTAACGCCTACATAATTCACCATCCTTTACCCTTTCTTATTCGGGTGAAGAGCATAGCGTAGGAATTGCTACCTTTTATGGTTACCCCTTGTTTATTTTAACGTGCATGGGTTGTTAAAAGAGCCTGACTCATACATACATGGATGATATCGATGTACTTTCCTGCAACCATAAGAGTCAGATCTTCGGCATACGCAACCGTATGGACTCCTACTGAGTTCAGTTTTCGAAGAAGGCCATTAAAGATGATGTTCTACAAAACAGGTGACAAAAATCTACCCTGCGGACAACCCCGGATTCTGGAACGCTCATTTTTAGATTTATAGGTCTAGTCCAAGGCATAGCGTTGTTCCATTTTATAAAAATGGCCTAAACCCCACGCTCAGTTAGAGCATTCCCAAACTTTGAGAAAGAGATTTTGTCATGGATACCTTTAATATCCATAAAGACGTACAATGCAGCTTCACGATTTAGAATATCTCTTTCCGCAACTCTGACAAACTCATGCAGAGTGGATGGTATCTACTCATGTTGGTGTCCACCTAGAAATAGGATAAGCTTATTGTTTATGTAACCATGCCGCCTTTCATACTACACTTTTTTATTAGTTATTAGAACCTATCACTACCTATCATTGCTAGGCGATGTCTACTTCTTATGCCACACAACCATGGTATTTTCGCTAGTATCAGTTACATTGCTATGATTCTCCAAAAGGCAATGTTTCTCAAATTCAGATCTTGCCTCTCTTGCCAATATATCAATTACTATCACTGTTACAATGACTAAAGAGGCTTTGTCGGATACAGTCCTATATGCAGAACATACAGAAGCGCTGCCAGTCTATAGACAGAAATAATTTTCGAGCAGTATGTTATGAGCAGTACAACCTCTGGCACAGTTTTCTTTTGACATAATTGGGACTCCTTGTGTTCCGCATTAACCGGTGCAGTGCCGTACATGTATCCGCTCACATAGTGAGGGGTAGGTATAAAGATGATGTTTAAATGATAAACGATTTGCTATTATAACACCCAAACATTTAAAACAATTTGTAGCTCTTATCCCACAGACTCCAATTTGGAGCTTCATGTATTCCTTTATTATACGGCTGGTTATTAATAATGCCTGAGTTGTATGCTCAGCTGGTGAACGACCCATTGACATAAGCATGATCTATTAACTGAATACTATTAACTGAGAATATCTTGGCATCTGACTACCTAAATACTATTAACTGAGAATTTTTTTGCTTCATTAAGAGTTTTTGACACAATCACAAGCCCTGTATCATCTGTAAAGCCGACAATTTTTCCTGCATCTCGCAGATTTAGCCTCAAAATACCATTGTACATCAAGTTTCATAATATTGGTCCGTGTGCCGAACCTTGTGATACTGCTTCTATTTTTTTTTTTGTCGGGGGATACCGAAGCAGACCATTAACTTTATATATCCCTTTTCGGCCCCCTTCGAACCCTAATGATTTCTGGTATCTGACAGGAAATTTACGTCTACCTTACTTTCATTGAGGCTCGTGCTATCGCTAGGGTTTTACTCTCGACTGTAGTGATTTTAGGTTGGCGACGGATACATGTTGACATTTGCTTAAGGGTAAGGTCTCCGCAGCATCTCCATTTTTAATATGTGTCTGCCCGTGGTACAAAGCCTGTTTATGTTAGCCTTTTTTTAGGCACAGTCCACCAGTATCGTCTTACCTTAATTTTTAACTTGGCCAGATAATACTTGGGAGTCCGTGAATTGTCAATAACGCAGATAACCATTTGTAGGTATCCAAGCTCCGTCTTGTACTTCCTACCAACGTGTAGTGAAAAACTCCAGTCTTTGGTGGAAACCGAACCCACAACCACGGACTGATAGATTAACACACCACATACTAGCACACCACATACAAGCCCACAGATGCACGGTGGGCTAGTAGGTACATGATACTCTCTCTTACCACAAGATGTCTTGAAGCAGGGCATTTACAATATTCTCTAATTTGGTTGCATTAAACTTACTTTTTATATCCAAAGTAACAAGGACCGAGTATTTTTTAGAGCCTTTTTCCCAACGTTTAAATTTAGTTTCTTCTTTTTGAGTATCTATATTTTGATTGCCTCTACTGTTGATTTTCTCGTCGGAAAACTGTGTATTGGGATTAAGGTTTTCTTAAGTCTATTTATATTTAATGTAAAAAATCTTGTCTTTTAAAATTCACCCTTTTTGAAACCCACTCTCTTTTATTATTACTTCAATATGACCTTTTCCCCACGGAAGCTGCAAAACAACGAAACGGAACTGCAGATGTTATAAATTTTACGGTGACCAAAATTTCAATATTTTTTTTTTCTCTATAAAAAATTTACGTAGTTTTTCTTGTTTTTAAGTTCATTTCCTTTTTGTCAAAATAGCCAAGGCATGAACAATGAAAACGGAAAAGCTACTTACTGCTGCTTAACTGAACAAAACATATGTCGCATGTATGTACGTAAATCCCAAACACAAGCAAGAACAAAATAAAAAAAAAATACATAGAAGCGAAATAAGCAAAAAAAATTAAAACAAAAACTTAAGTGTCAAACTTTGAAAAATACAGAAAAAATATGTTTAACATATTTATCAAGAATAGCCACAAAAAAGTGAGGTTAAGACATGTTTGCATCGCACTCATATTAAACTTTTACACTAACACACACACATTTAACTTGTCACTATAAGTAGAGGGTGTTTTTTATAGCGGTATAGAACTTTAAGTTGGCATTACTTTTCAAGATGGCGACCGATTTAACAGCTGTCAAGTGATTTATTCTCAGTTTGGTTTGGCAATTCATCATGAATAGACTCACACCTGACCAACGCTTGCAAATAGTGCAATTTTATTTCGAAAATAATGGTTCTGTGCGGAAAACGTATCGCGCACTACGTCCATTTTATCGTCGACAATATCGTCCATCAGAGGAGTTAATTCGATTAACCATGGAACGTTTTCGCACCACGTTTACTATTATTGATACCTCGCATCCCCAGAGACGCCGTACGTTGCGTACATAAGAAGCTATTGCTGCTGTAGAGCGTAGCATTGAGGAATACCCGAATGAGTCCATCCGCCATCGAGCACTGGAATTGGATCTGTGTCCATCCACTTTATGGAAGATTTTGCGGATCTTGGTTTGCGTGCTTACAAATTCCAACTCGTGCAAGAATTGAAGCCAAACGATCATCAACTAAGGAGTAGATTCGTCGAATGGGCCCAAAACGAGATTACCGTTGTTCCCGATTTTCATAAGCGAATTTTGTTTAGCGATTAAGCGCACTTCGGGTTGAATGGCTACGTCAACAAATAAAACTGCCGCATTTGGAGTGAAGGTAATCCTCAAGTGTATGTCGAAACACCGTTACATCCAGAAAAACTGACTGTTTGCTGCGCTTTATGAGCTGGTGGATTCATTGGTCCGTACTTTTTCAAAAACGATGGTGGCCAGAACGTTACAATTAATGGTGATTGGTATAGAGCCATGATAACTAACTTTTTCATTCCTGAATTGAATAACCATAATGTCCAGGAGATGTGGTTTCAAAAAGACGGCGCAACATGTCACACAGCTCGTGCCACAATAGATTTTTCATGTTTTTCACGTTTTGTTTTGTGAATTGGCCTTCAAGATCTTGTGATTTAACACCGCTAGACTACTTTCTGTGGGGCTATGTAAAGTCATTGGTCTTTGTGGATAAGCCACAAACGCTTGACCATTTGGAACACAACATTCGCCGTGTTATTGCCGATATACGGCCACAAATGTTTGAAAAAGTCATCGAAAATTGGACGTCCAGATTGGACTACATCCGCACCAGCCGTGGTAATCATATGCCAGAAATCATATTTAAAATGTAATGCCACAAGATTATCTTTCGGATAAATAAAATTCATGTCAATCGAATAATCCATCGTTGTTTTATTGCAACTTAAAGTTCTATACCTGTATAAAAAACACCCTTTATAAAACTCTTTTGTTAGATTATCAATGTATGGAAATAAAGGATATGCAAAAGCATGTGTTAAGAAAAGTGTAACTAATGTGTGCAACTACAAGAGTATATTTCGATTCATAAGTCTGTGTTTCTATAATTCAAGTGAAGTTCAACGCGACACTTTAAATAAATTGGCAATTTGCCCCCAAAATAGAAAAAAAAAGAAAAGAAATTGTAAGTATGAGCACACTCAGTCATACATTAAATCCTTTCACACATAAGTTCAGCTTGACTTGAATACAAATTCAGCAGCACACATTTCATGTGACCCACATTTGCGACTCTACATATTTGAAGAGAGTTCACGTTAAAATGTTGAATGGCCAAATATGGTTTGTTTTTCTATAACCCTTTGCGTTGTTAAAATTGTTAGGCTTTGCTTAGGTCACTCAGTATGGTGTAGGTAAATTGATATATTGTTTTATTTTTAATTTCGTAATTCAGCCCTTGATTATGAAAGTGGTATAAGTCATATATTTCTTGTTTCGATATATTAAGAATTTTTGCATTTTTAAAGGATTAAAAAGTATTTTTTAATTATGGAATAAAATATTTTGACAATTAAATAGTGCCAACAAATAAGTATTTACTATCATTGTGAAATTTATAACCATTTTTGAAAGGAAATGTAATTTTGAAAGGTTGAAATGACTTATAAATGACTTAAACCATTAGGGAAAAATTTTTATTAGGAATTAACATTTTAATTAAACTCATTACATCGTAGCTAAGTAATTTATTTTTTAGTATTTAGGGAATATAAAGTATGGAAGCAAATCAATATTTTCGTATAATCTTGGCCTTTATCTTTTAGGTGAAAGGTCTAACACTTTGAATTCGGAATTGTCCTCCAAAGCAGTTTTATAAAACAGCTTATTTGAAGCATTTTTTAGAAATCTGATCCAATGTATTTTTAGCCAAGACACAATATCTTTGGTTTGAAAGTATGAACTTATTTATTTCCATTTATTGGGGGCATAACCTATACTACTTCTTCGCCCTATAATGTCTACAATTAACTAAAAAAAGTGCATTTTTATATTAATAAGATTACCTGATCATACTTGAACCGCTATCTGAAGACATGACAAAATTTCTAATAATTATTTTGCGAAACTTTGAAATTAGACTGACTTATATCACTATCAAAATATAGTGCAACTGTATTTTCTATACCAACCAAAAACTAAACTGAATTTATCAACTTAATTTTCATAGCATACTGCGAATAACTTCAGATTGTGTTATTTTTATTAGGATTTCATATGAAATAGCTGATAAACTAGATTTTTAAAATTTTTGACTTATACCACTTTCAAAATCAAGGGCTCAATTATGATTTAAGCTCATATTAATAGTAAATATTTTTGATATATGAAAGGTTTATAAAAGAATTGTACATTTTGTATTTTGATGGCTGTGCCAACACGTGTTATGTGCGTCCTGACAATATTCTGTTCGAGTTTGCTTTGTAAGTTATCCACACCAAATTTTTAGACTCTTGCGTATTTACCTTATACAAAGGTATATATCCCTGGATAAAATTCTAAAATTTATATAAAATTCTAAAAATGATTGTAAAGCTCTGTAAAAGGTGTTTAAAATATTTTAATAACAATGTAATTCCACAAAGTCAAAATATAAATCAAATACAAATTTTATTCAATTTTATTCAATTTTTTGCGGAAAAAAGTATTCTATATTGGAATGAGGATACTAAGGTTTCACAAAATTTTGTTTTTACGTGATGCGAACACAAGTAGAAAGAAAGTTACATATGTAATGTGTCTAATAAACAATTTACAAACCATAAATGTTGTAAGAATATGGACTTGAAATAGTATGGTTAAGTTTTTATTTTATTTTATATTATAATTATATTATATATTATATTATACTTGTGCTGAGAATATTTTGTTTGATTTTACTTTGAAAGTAATCCACACCAAATTTTAGGATTCTTACGTATGATCTTGCGCCACATTGCTAAAAAATATACTGGCTTTAAATCGGTAAAAAATCGACGTACTTTCACTGCTTTTTCTCCACTTTCTCTTAGAAATAAGATATTTTTGCAGAAAAGAAGTATAACTTATTGGAATCAGAATACTAAGGTACCTCCTTACAAAATGTTGTTGAAATCCATCCAGTAGTTTTTTCGTGATGCGAACATAAAGGAAACAAGTAAAAGTGCTATATTCGGCCGTGCCGAATCTTCTATACCCTTCACCACGGTGATTTTATTTATACAGACATGTACAGCATTATCCATATTGTTGACTCTTTACTTAAATAAATTTGTATGAGAAAAAATTATTATTCATGAGTTAAAAAAATAGAAGACAAATGAAAACAAATTCCGTTTGCTACAATTGTCGCTGTGTTGTCAGCTACTTAATGATATTGAAGCCGACAGCTACATCGTAAACTCTGATATTGTTGTAGAAATACTTATTTTGCTTTTATAAAATTAAATAACTTTTTCAAAAAATTATAAATATTTCCTCCAAATGTATATGAATTTGTAATTTACAATTTTGTGACATTTTCTTTTGTTGAATAAAATAGAAATTAGACTAAGTTGACGACAGCCACAACGGTGACCGTGTAGCCATGTAGCTTTGCTGACTTCAAAATAATCGTTTTATTTTTGACAGTTTGTAGTCGGTGTCCTGATGATATCTATGTGTTTAATGCACCTAGGTTTTAAAACAGAGCTATCATCTATTTAAAAATCAAACACATTTAAAAAAATATGTTACTCTATATACACACATCCATACATATGTATATTCCTTATATTAAATATATTATATGTTGCAGTCATGATTTTCATTTTCAAAAAAAATATTGAAATTTTTATTTTAATTTTTCGAAAATTGTGTGTAATAATTTTTTGTAAAAATATTTTTTTAAAAATTTTTTGTAAAATTTTATTCGAAAATTTTTTGGAAAATTTGTTAAAAAAATGTATTTTCGATATTTTTCTGTAAAATATCTTTTTGAAAATGCTTGGTAAATTTTTTTGTAAATATTTTTGAAAAAATTTTGAAAAATTTTTTTAAAAAAATATGACATTACCACACTAACAAGGACAGACGGACAGACGGACAGACGGACATCGCTTAATCAACTTCTTTATGTATAAGGATCCAGAATATATATACTTTGTGGGGTCGGAAATGAATATTGTAGAAATTACACACGGAATGACAAACTTATATATACCCTTTCCACCTGTGGTGAAGGGTATAAAAATAGACAGAAAGACAGAAAATGAGTTACTGTTTTATTATATGTATAGATGATAATAATAGTTATTATTATAATTCTTAACATATATTTTCGCCTTAACATGTTTATAACTAACATTACTTTGCACACGGTTTACATGGGATATTTTTTTGTTAGAATTCTCAGGTCAAACACAAATTTTCTATTTTTTTTTTTAACTATTTATTATATTCACATTTTATATCTACAGGGTGGGCCAAAAGAAACCAAGGGGTGTAAAAGTTTAATAACTTTTTTGTTTATTAACTTTTTTTATTTTTTCTTTCAGATTATATAGACAACACTTGGAATTGTATTATTTAAACCAGAGATCAATTATTTTAACGCAAAGAGCATATCGCCAACATTATTGAAAATTTGATTATGAGTGATGAAGCTCATTTTCATTTGAATGGCTTTGTTAATAAGCGGAACTGTAGGTTCTGGGGTTCTGAAAATCCAAGAGCCATTCATCAACGCCAATTGCACCCCATCAGGTGTACAGTATGGTGTGGGATCACATCTGAAAATGTCATTGGGCCCTACTTCTTCGAGAATGAAGATGGAAGTGCTGTAACCGTAAATGGAGAGCGGTATCGGTTTATGATAGAAAATTTTTTACGTCCTGCTCTTGAAAACAGACCTGGTATGTGGTTTCAGCAGGACGGAGCCACTGCCCATACTGCCCGAGACACAATGGCACTTTTAAGACAAATTTTTGGAGAGCCCTTGGTTTCTTTTGGCCCACCCTGTAATAATGGTTAGCCTAGTCATAGTATACTCGTAATCTAGTTATGGTCTAGTCATAGTCCAGTCACATTCCAATCATAGTTTACTCATAGTCTATTCACAGTATGGCTGTAGTCAGTTATAGCCTACTCGTAGTCTCTTCATAGTCCAAAGTCATAGCTTAGTCTATTCATGGTGTGAGCAGTATGTCTACTCACAGTATGGTTATAGTCAGCTGTAGCCTACTCATATCCTCTTCATAGTTAAAAGTATTAGCTTATTCTATTCTTGGTCTAAGCATGGACTAGTCATGATATAGTTATAACCAACTCATAGTTAATGAATATCAATTTATAGTATATTCAATGTATTTTCATAGTCAAGTCATATTCTAATCATAATTTAGTAATAGTCTACTCATAGTACCTTCATAGTCATAGTCTAGTCATAGTCTACTCATAGTTTAGTCATAGTTTAGTCATAGTCTAGTCATAGTCTAGTCATAGTCTAGTCGTAGTCTAGTCATAGTCTAGTCAGAGTCTAGTCATAGTCTAGTCACAGGAAAGTCATAACTTAAATATTTGTAAACGAAAATTAATATATAAATGTCCAGTTATTAGCTGGTTTAAATTACATTGTACTTTTCATTCATGGCTCCTTTCACTCCAAGTTTGCATGTCTGATATTAGTCTGTAAGCTCACCTTCCCCTACCACCATACCCTCAACTTTCTTGCCATTATATACTCTTTTAGGTTGTTTTTTTTGTGTGATTTCAATATAGTTTTCATCAATTGTCTTCTTGTTCATATATACATCTTCATATCATTGTTAGCATTTGGTGATACTTTTCTATAGACCAACATTTTTCTCAAACCACTTATCCTTTGTGGTTTAAAATTCTGAATTGTTGCTTCTACTCTTCTTAGAACTAATGAGAATATTGATGCGGTGTATAATATTCGAGAACAAGTTGTGCCATTTATACGTTTTCTATCAGAGCCTTTATTTATTTTTTATAGTTTGCTTTATAGTCTAGGCATAATCTAGTAATACACTAGTAACAAGCCTTTCGTAGTCTACGGGTAGTTTTGTATTTTTAAGTAATAGTCTGGTCATGGTATAATATGTTTTGCCATACTAGTTATAGCCTAGTTTAGCCAAGTCAGGTCTATAGTAATATCATAGTCCAATCAATGTCCAATCTAATTGTATATATAGTTTAAGCTCAACCATTTTCTAGCCCAGGTCAAAGTGAAAAGTTAGAGTAAGCCAGTCCTTTTATAGCCTAGTCTAGCCATTGATTTACCATAGTGAAAGTCTAGTTATATCATGTGATTTGACACCGTTGGACTTCTTTCTTTGGGGTTATTTGAAAGAAAATGTATATGTCGATAAGTCAGCAACAATTCAAGAGCTAAAGGATAAGAAAATTCAGCACATTAACGGCATAGAAGCTCAACGTCATCGAAAATTTGGAGCATCGGATGGAGGTGTGCTGCAGAGGTCGCGACGGCCATTTGAACGATATTTTTTTCATACATAATTGAACCATATCAATATTATCAAATTAAAAATAAATGACAATAATTTCCTAAATAATAATTGCTTTATTCAAAACCAACATCGGTCCTTAAAATTTAACCACCCTCTACATCAGTCATATTCTTGTCTTAGTTATTGTAAAGTCATTGGCCATCCATATTCTACTTATAGTCTGGTCATAGTCTAGTCAAAGTTTGTTCATTGTCCAGTCATAATCTAGTTAAAAGACCTCCATCAGAACTGTTGGGCGCTGTTAGTAGTTTATGGGTTTTCCCTGCTAAGTAGGTACATGCTTTTGGTATCTGTATGTGTAACAAAAAAAAATTTACATTGAAGTAAGTATGCCTTTTTATGCCAGCGTATATCTTTTTCTCTGCATGACTCATGCATATGCCTGGGTATTTATGTAAATAAGTGTGTCAAAGTGAGCGTATGTTGTGTGTCAATTGTTTATGTATAAGTGAGTTTTATATGCCTTTAAGTATGAATGCAGCAGTTGCTGTAAATATAAAACTGATGGAACAAAAAAAAAAAAACACATTTCATTCTACTTCTATTTCAATTCTACTTCTTCTATTTCCACTTCAACTATTCTGTTTAAAGTAGGTTTCTGGGTTATTATTGAATACTTACTTGCGTTATAATTCCCCACTTACAGCTAGCTCTTTTTTGCCTGCCACTTTGCAACTCCCTTCACACATCATACTCCCTGTTGTCTTTGCTACCTCTTTTTTTCCCTACTAAGCAGAATGAAACATAAATTAAAAAAAAAAATTATAAACAGAATATTTTAAATAAAATAATAATGAGAGAAAAAGTTTATTGCCAAAGTTATTATCGCTTGTTGAACATGTTGTAAGAAGTTGGAAATAACATTGGCAGGGGGCGTTATTGGGAGGAAGACAATGTTTTAAAATATGCATACAATTTGAAAGTTATAAAAATCTGAATTTGACAGTAGTTAAGTGCGTGTGTCTCCCTGTCTCTGTCTGTTACAATTTTATTAGTTGACATTTATTGTTTTATAATAGGCCAGAGATTGTATAAAATTTACATTAGACATTTGACCTATAATTGTCTATTAAAATGTCATTTATAATTTTTTATTTGAATGTTAAATTGTTAAGTTTAAAATAAAGAACGTTTTTTTTTTGCCTAATGTGATAGAATAAGAAATCTATAGAAATAATAGCAGTTTTTGGAAATTGTTTAACTATCAACGTTAAAATATAAAGGACTGGTTTCGAAGTTATATCAGAATGGGATTGGGACATAGTATACATAACCTGAAGAGAATTAGGTTTCAAAACCTATACTAAGATAAATCAAATATCAAAGTCAGAGAAAAAACCTGAAATGGTCACAAGAACCATTTTATGTTCACCGTAACAATATATTATTGTGATGAGAAACTTATAGTTGTTTAAACCATTACTATGATCAACACAACCAAGTTTTTGATACCGTTTGATCATTAAATGATTACTACACCCAAAAAATGCAATATAGTTGGTTTGAACTATATAATTTATAAACCACAAGCAACGTTTTATTAGTATTTCAAAAATATATTATAATTATAACCATAATATATTATTAGTAAAAAAATTATGCTAAGTTTGCTAGTACATAACCACAGTATGACTAAAAATAAACAAATAATTTTTAAAAAATAAAGTAAGAAATAATTGTGTGTTTAATGTGTGTTTAAGTATACAAATAAGGTATGTTTTTTAAATGCATTTTATTTATAACTAGCTGTGCCCGCCACGTCGTGTGCGTCCTGATAATATTTTGCTAAATTTTTCTTTGAAAGTATTCCACACCTATTGTAAGAGAAAAATGCAACTAAACTAAGAAGAAACTAACAATAACAGAATTTTATAGCCAGACTAAAGTCGTAGTATTCTTACCAAATTTTAAAAATTAACGCTAAATAACAAAAATAATATTATCACATAATTAACTAAGTATGTATTTCACAAAATAACCAAATTATACAACACGTACGCGACTTAAAACAAATACAAATTTTATTCAATTGGCTATTTGGCATATGTTTTTAGCGCCATCTGTGTTTAAATATCAAAATTAGAGGTGCCGTGCCGTAATAAGTAGTTAAAACGATCTGTGTCTTAAAAAATACAACTTACAAAAATTAAACATGCCGTGCTGTACTCAGCAGTATTTAGTTCCTCCTTAAGATATGCTACATATCAGTTTATGCATTTTTTACTTTATAAAAAATAAAAGTATTTATATCCGGTTAGTTCAACTGTGTACTTTCATTGCTTTTTCTCCACTTTCTCTTGGAAATAAGATATTTTTTGCCGAAAAAAAGTATCCTATATTGGGACCAGGATACTTAGGTACCTCCTCACAAAATTTTGTTAAAATCCATCCAGTAGTTTTTACGTGATGCGAACGTAAATGAAAAGCAGACAGACAGACGGAAATGAGTTACTATTTTTTATTATATGTACAGATTATATAATTAAGTTTTTAAGCTCTAGGTCTTTTTCATAAAAGTTTTTCAATTTATTTTTATTTTTATATTCGATATTTCGCTACACCATTGGGTAGTATCGTCAGGAAATAAAAAAAATGATATTATAATTATTAATAAAATTTTTGGGAATTTTAATATTAATTATTTAATATTATGCTGTTCTCTTGGGAGAACAAAATTAACTTGTGTATGCTTTTCATCACACCTTACGTCTGCATTCAGTGATGGCAAAAAACCATCCAATAGTAGAAGGACAGTAAGGAAAAATAAAAACGTGTTTTGTTTGTTGGTGTTTTGTTGAAGCTTTAATATTCTGTAATATTATTCTATTAACATGCATAATTCTCATTGTGTTTTGTTGAGTTTTATTACTTATAGAGTATTTTTGGCTTCTCTAAAATTAGGAAAGAGGTTTCCTGATGATCTGGCCTGAGTAACCAGTGAAATACGTATAGGGAGTAGCTCTTTTCCCCCAACAAATAAATTGCATTTTTATTATAAAACTTTATGGGTAATTAGCATAATATTAAATAATAAATAAAAATAAATAAATAAATAAATAAATGATATTATAATATTTAAATGAATGAAAATATTTGAGATATTTATAAATTTTTATATTTTACACAATTATTTTTAAGTTAGACAATAATATGGTTCTAACTTAACAATATTTTTATGTTAGTAATAATATCGCTTGGGAACAACCATATAATGCAATTGTAACATGTTGCTCTTAGATTATGGTTACCTCAACCATGTTTTTTCTTTGCGGGCATAAGTAAGTTTTTTTAGGATAATTAAGCAAAAACTTTTAAATAATTGCGACACATCACTTTTAGGCTTTGAAAGGACAAAACAAAAGCTGAACAAAGTGTTTCTTAAATAAGTTGCTTTTAGGACTAGAATTAGATATATTCACAAAATAATTGTTATTTTTTTAATATAATAAAAATTAATTATAATAATATAATGATTTCTTTATTTTTTTACAGGTTAGTTATTATTCGCTCGATTAAATTGTAAGTACAAAATTGTAACAAATATGAAAAAAAAAAATATTCGAATAAATTTGAAACCACTGCACAGTGTGGTATAATTTTTTAGTTTTGGAAATAATATGATATCTCGTAAACTACTGATCACATATCTTACATGGGAGGCAAAGAAGAAGTGCTCTTAAGTGGAGTTGTTCTACTAGGAGAAAAGGGGGATGGATATTTGGTTCGAAGCCGTCAAAGTTCTGTAGCTCGCAAACAAAATTTGTTTTTAAAATATCCGCTTAAGTTTATTATTCTATAAATACATATAATAAAGTAGTAACCCATTTCCTGTCATTCCGTCTGTTTTTTTTTTCTTCGCATCACCTAAAAACTATTGGATTGATTTTAACAAAACTTTTTGAGGAAGTACCTTAGCGTCCTGATTCTAATTCCTGATTGAATATAGGATACTTTTTTCCCCAAAAATGTCTAATTTCCAAGAGAGAGTAGAGAAAAAGCAGTGAAGGTACGCAATTTTCGATTTAAAACTACAGCTTAGTACCGCACCTTTTATTTTTTAAAGTGAGATATTTGAAACAGAGGTGGCGCTGTTTTAAAATACATGATGACAAAATATGAATTTTGTATTTGATTTGTATTTTTAATTTGTGGAATTACATTGTGAATTTTAGATTTTTATATAAATAAATAAATTATTTATTTAGGCTTAAGTTCTTAATTATAAAGAGATAATGAAAAATGTTTAGATACCAGCAGAGCAGAATGCATTTTCTAGACAGCTACGTCCGATTAGAAAATGCATTCTGCTCTGCTGATGTCTAAACATTTTTCTTTATTTCTTTATAATTAAAAACTTAACCCTGAATAAATAATTTTTCCATTTAAAAATAGTTCAAATAAAATTCATATAATTTTTATATAAATTTCAAAATTTCATCCAGGGATGGGTACCTTTATATAAAGTAAATACGTATACGTGAAGCACTATAAAATTTAGTGTCTTAAAATTTTGTGTGGATTACATTCAAAGCAAAATCGAACGAAATAATGTCAGGACGCACACAACGTGTAAGGCAGAGAGCTAGTAAATAATACATATATTAATTTGTTTTTCAAAAATTCATATAAGCAATAAAAAATTCGAAAAAAAATTTAAGACATCTGTTTTGTCGCTCTTAGTTGGGGAAAAATTTACTTGGATTTTTTTTAGTTTTTACCGATCTTAGCTGGGTTGTTTATGGTCGAAATCCTATTTTGAGACATCGGCTACACTTTTCACAAAATTTTGTAATAAATAGGATCAAGCTTTATCCAGATGTAGGTTAAGCTAATAAAGTTTCTTTTGGTTCTAAATTAATATCAACCAAAAAGAATGTGGAGGCAAAGGCAAATGAAACAATAAGTTGTTTTCATTTTAAAGCAAAGCTTGTTACTTCTTTTCCCTTTACCAAATCGGGCCCAATTATCGAGTGCGACGCTCCTGTGTGTATGGTGAGAATGCGCTCACCTTCATTGATATACCCACTAGCAGTAAGATTGCTCTTTACGTGCTGTATCATAGATTTGGAGATTGTGGGGCCCTCGGTTGGGAAATCTAGCTCATTCCCCATAGTGTTATTTCTCTTTAGTTTAACGAGTTTTATATTCCTATGAAAACATTAACAAGAGTGAAGCTTTAGGCCGTGGTAGACTTTATTTTCCCCAACTGAGGATAGATGATTGTAATGGAATTTCTCGTATTCTGTTATCTGAGTTTGATTGGTTAAATTGATAAAGTTTAAGACTGAGCCCTGCCCAAGAGTGAATAGATAGAAAGAATGCTTAAAAACGGATGTAGAGACCCAGAAAATGCATTTCATTCCGCTAGTGACAAAAATAATTTTTCGCACTTTTTTTCTTAAAATTGTTCACATAATTTGTAAAAAATATTCTTTCAACCCTATGGAATAGATGCAGAGAATAAACGAACTTAAGCCTGACTTAATAATTCATTGTTTTATATTTAAGCCAGATATTCCTCGGAATTTAAGGTAGGAAGGTATAACAAGGGTTAGTATTTTCCACTTGAAAGTGTTCAGTAGTGGTTTTGGCAAGGCACTTTTATCAGGTAACCTTATTACGAAAGCGAAATTTTTAAAAAATTTTTTTAATGGAGTTTGATGTTCAAACTACCATTTAAGCGAAAAATTTCAAGTTTAACTTTTAAAATCAATATAAAAAAAAAAAATTCGCCTTAATATTTCCCCTCCATAGTTAGACTAACTGATAAATGTTCCTTGGATATTGGTTGATATATCTTTCAAGCAAACGATTATGCACATGCTGAGCAAAATCATTGTAATGGTAAGATCTCAAGAATCATCTTCTGTTTTTTGTAAAAATATATGGTTACAATGAACAACTTATGATTGTTTTAATTACTATGATCACGATAAACAAGTTTTTGTTACTTTGATCTTTAAATGGTTAATACACCCAAAAAATGCAACATGGTTGGTTGGAATTATATAATTTTTAAATCACAACGAAAGTTTTATTAGTATTTTAAAATAATGTATTAATAAACATAATATTTTCTTAGTAAACAAATTATGATTATATGGCTCGCATAACCATGGACCGTATGACCAAAAACAAACAAATATAGTATATATTTTTTTTTAATTTTGTATTAAGTTTTTTTTTAATTATTAGAATCTAATTTTATTTTTATGTTTAAAAAAATAATAATATCGATGCCTTACTTTCTCAACTTCGTATCTTAAAAAATACAACTTTTCAGGAGAGAGAAAAAACGGTTCATCCTTTTATACTTCGGTGTTTGAGTAAAACTTTAAATGCAATTATTAAGGAATTGGTTACATCTGTGTATATTAGTAGAAATAATATACTAATCTTTTTTAGTTTAAGCATGAAACGCATTTATTGAGATACGAGTTTGCTACACTAACAGGAATTTTAATTCTTGATACTTGATGAATAAGTTACTCGTTTGTTGCTCTTATAGCTATAGAAAGAAATAACGCCATTATACCAAAATTATGCAATGAAAACAATATTTAATATAGAATAAATGTTTTATTTTCAAGAAAGGAAAAAAAAATAAAAAAAAGAATTCATAAATAATAAAAAAAAGAATTCATAAATAATAATATCATTGGTGTGGTAAATTATCGTAAAATGAATGATAGTCGGCTGGAATCATACGTTTTAAGTCTTGCAAGTCGTCGTATTTTCTTTTTAAAAAAGGTAGTTGTTGATTGTAGAGACCCGGTAGTAAAATGTTATCATTGTGCTGCACTTGTGGTCTCAATTTACGATGAAGAAATAGTTGCCAATCTTCATCAAAACATAATTTGTATTGAACTCCGTCAGTAAAGGTATATTTGAGAGCTCGCAAATTTATAACGCATGGGTCACCTTTTTTGGTGCCTGGTCGAATTGATTTTAAGTAATCGAGTGAAGAGAAATCTCGGAAAAATTTATGATTTAAATAATGTACTTGATACGGTTTCAACAATCTGGATTGTTTTATAACCATATTGAAATCAGCTGGCACATATAATTCTCTTTCTTTCTTCTTTCGCTCTATGGAGGCATGCACAGAATCGCACTCCATTTGAGTGTGGCCAACTACCAGGTGTTTTTGCTGAATTTCTGCTTGGTGGGTAATTGCATAATGTTGCAAGGCATTCGCAAGTGTCGTATTACGATTTTGGGCACAGCACCCGTCGCTGTAAATTATTATAGGTTTTGATTTGTCTTTAAAATCCTGTAAATAGCCCAGCAAGCAAGAGGTAAATACATTCGAGTCCATGCCGCCTTCAGCTTCATACCATACGTAACAAGCAACATTTTTGTCAAATTCATTATAAATTGTGAATTGGTGCACACACAGTTTTGTTTTAAAGTAGTTTGTTCCAGTTGAAAATAGAGGAATTGTTTGCACTGCTTGCAATTCCACCGTTAACATTTGAATATCACCTCTTGAACAAAGTTCCTTGTCTTCGGCTTTTTCTTTTCTGGCGCGCTCCTTATTTGTTATGTGAAGTTGATATTCATCTTCTGGGACGTTTTTATTTTTATAACTAAAGCAGATATCACATTGATCTTTCTTGGGTCTGTATATACTAATATTGGCCTTGTGTACTGCGTCTAAGAAGCATTTGTACGTTGCCTTCTCAGCCTTATCGATGTTGCGATCCATCAAATATTTTTCAAAATCTGTGTACACTTCTGCCCAAGTCTTGTACTGAACGTCTATATATTCTTTAGTTTTACTCTGTCGGCAATAATATGATGGCATCTTAGGCAAATTTTGTAGAAAAAAGTTTACGTGATTTACTTTGGCGATGTTTGCTTTGCTTTGACGATTGACTGGTCCACTTTTCTTTAAAATGCCAACGTCGCTTGCATTTAGATTGCCAGTAACCCATTTGGACACGCTCCATTCACCCAGAGAGAGTGTACACAAAAATATTTTTTTACAAACAACGTTGATCTCCGCAGAAATTTTCAATGTGTAGACAAATGTGTTTACTCGCCGAGAAAAAGTACCAGTTGTTCTCAATGTGACTGGTTTATGCGACACCATTGCAACGACATACGCTTTTTTCTCTTCCCAAGACAGTGACCAAAATATTTTAAAAATATTCTTTCTATCTTCTTCTGTAATTTCGTTGCACTGCTTACCGAATTTTTTTGCACATATTTCCGAACGGCAACGAGCCTTCAAAGTTCTTTCTCTTCTAATTTCCATTACTCCATTCCATTCTTTGCTCCGCTTTATCGATGAACCATTTTTTCTCTCTCCTGAAAAGTTGTATTTTTTAAGATACGAGGTTGAGAAAGTAACGCATCGATTAATAGAACACAAAAATAGCAACCGTTTGATATGAAAAAGTGAAAACCGTATTTTTTTAAGATACGAGGTTGAGAAAGTAAGGCATCGATATGTAAAATCACTTCTCATATCGAATGTTTAATAAATAAAATTATAAAATAGCCCTTATTTTTGAAAGTCGTATAAGTTAAAAATTTTAAAAATCTAATTTATCAGCTATTTCATATCGAATACTAATAAAAATAACACAATCTGAAGTTATTCGCTGTATGCCATGAAAATTAAGTTGATAAATTGATTTTTTTTTTGTCAGTACACAAAATACAGATACTGTATATTTTGATAGTGGTATAAGTCAGCCTGTTTTCAAAGTTTGGCATAATAACACTGTGGAAAAAATTCAAGTTAGCAAAACTTAGGTCGATTTTGAGAGTGAGGGGTTTTTTATGTTAGTTCGAATTTTTTTTAATCGATCTTCGAAAAAAAATTTGAACTAACATAAACAAATTTGTTCCACAGTGAAAGCCTAATCATTTCGCCGAAACAACTGGGGAGAATCAACGACTAATAGAAAGAGAAGCACCAATAAAGAAGCTGTGTCTTGGCTAAAAATACAATGAATCATTTTTCTAAAAAAGCTCCATATAAAATTTATTTATAAAATTTCTTTGCGTGACAATTCCGAATTCAAAGTGTTAGACCGAAAGTGTTAGAGGAAGGCCAAGATTATACGAAAATATTGACTTGCTTGCGTTATATACAACCATTAGACCAACAACAGAAAAAAAAAACTTAAAGATATGATGGATTTGCTACACTATATCAAACCAATTTTCCACAAACATTTATGTATTACTACAATGAAATTTATAGTCAAGCTTAAGTTCGTTTTAATTCTCTCTCAGAGAGAATTAATTAAATTACAAATTAGGTGATAATATTAAAGAAAAATTTTGAAAATTAAATTTTTAGACACCAGCAAAGCACATTTTCTAGACAGCCACGTCCGTCATCAGCACTCTTGTATCTAATCTACTTAGGGTTGTGTTTTAGTTGTAAGCATCATCTATTTAACCAACCAAACCCAGATAAAGGAATACGAGAAAACTTGTATTCAACTATCAATCGTCAGTTGGTGAGAACGAAGTCTACCACTACCTTAAATAAATTTCAAAATCATAATAAATACATACATATATGTTGGCATTATTTATTTATCAAAATATTTTATTCCACAATAGAAAAATATTTTTAATCCTTTAAAAGGCAAACTTCGAAATGTCTCGAAATAAGAATTATATGACTTATACTACTTTCATAATCAAAGGCTCAAATAATTTTGGCTTTTGTTATAAAGAATATTTATATAATTTATTTCTTAATATAATAATATTCCTATTTAATATGGTCACTTTATATTTTATAATTTTATTTTTAAGTTAGACAACAATATGATCCTATCATAACAATATTATAACTATGTTAACAATAATATGGTTCGATTACAACCATATAATTCAATCCATACATATAATAAAATAGTAACTCACTTCCGTCTGTCTGTCTGCTTTTCATTGACGTTCCCATCACGCAAAAGCTACTGAATGGATTTTAACAAAGTTTTGTAAGGAGATACATAAGTATCATGGTCGCAGTATAGGATACTTTTTTCCGCAAAAATATCTTAGAAAGTGGAGAAAAAGCAGTTAAATTACGCAGTTGAACTAACCGGATATGAATAATTTACATTTTATAAAGTAAAAAAATACATAAACTGATACGTAGCATATCTTAATGCAGAACTAAAAACGCCGGTATTACCACATAGCACTAAAATAATTATAAATTGGCTCTGCTAGCTTCAAACTAATTCGCCTAAAGAACAGCAGAAGCTTTACTATCGCACTAATCATCTGTTTTATCTACTACTATCCCTTTCTAAAGGAAGTAACACCGTTAATGTAAGCATTAATTGCCTGAGTGTTACTTCTCTTTAAAAAAAAAAAAACTAAAATCGTAAGGGTCTTTGGTGTAGATTGCTTTCAAAGTAAAATCGAACAAAATATTGAAGGATGCTGATGAAGTGGCGGGCACAGTTAGTCATAAATAATGCTCTTAGATTATAGTTACCTCAACAATGTTTTTTCTGTGCCTGCACTCATATATTTTTACATAAAGATATGTTGCTAAAAGCTTTTTAATTTTTGAATAATGCAGCAAAAACATTTGAAGAAGATTATTTTTATCCCAAAAAGAATTTTGAAATATCCTAAAAGAGTTTCAAGTGTTTTTGTGTAATTAGTCTTATGTCTCTAAACATATTCAAGAAGGATTTTACACTTGAAAGAATAGAGTGAAATTTAAGAGTTTTTTAATATTAAAAATTCCTCAAACATATCAATTTTGTCTTTGTCAACTACAGCTGTTAAATGTGTGCTAATTTCAGTGCAGATTTCTTTGACATAAATAAAGTCAAACATAGAGTATTCATTTGCATGTACATGTACGAGTACATAAGTATACTACGTGAATGTCGTTCTCGTATTCGAAAAGGAGGAAAAAGTAAAAAAAAACATTTAAATTCTTCAAAATGAATTTTATATTAGATAAAGTATTGAGGATCAAGAAATATGTATGTAGTAGTAAATTTATTGCAAAGTCAGCAGTCATAAGTGCCAAAAACGTTAAAGCAGATTTGATAAAAATGCTACGGGTTCAACTTATTTTTACTACTTTATATTACAAATTGTTTTAGAAAAAAGCAATAATTCTACGTTATTAAAAAATACCTTTTAATTATTAAAAAATCACCTTTTAAATAATCACATATAATACCGAACTTAAAGTTAACTAAGAAGTTATTAATTCAGTTGTAAGAAAATAGTTCATTTAAAATAAGTTTCTGTTTAAAAAGGTACCTTAAAAAAACCTTTTCGTAAAAAAAGTAAAAGTAAATATACGAAGAGTGCTGCTGACGGACGTAGCTATCTAGAAAATGTGCATTCCGCTCTGCTGTTGTCTGAAAATTAAATTTTTCCAATTTTTCTTTAATAATATCACCTAATTTGTAATTTAATTATTTCTTTCTTAGAGCGAATAAAAACGAACTTAAGCTTGATATAAAATTTTATCTGTATGTAAAATAAATATTTCGATTAATAAAAATTTTAAATATTCAATAAAAAAATATTTTTTAAAAAATGTACCTTTATGATAAAAAAAATAGAGTTTTCAAATAAGTATATAAAAGGAGCACTTAAAAAAGTACCATGTAGTAATTGCTGTACAAAATAATCTCTAAAAAAGTACAAAATTTTTTCCTGGGTACTTTTTTCTATTTTTAGTACCTCTTAAAATGTTTCTTCAGTTAAATAAATCTACTTAAAAAATAATTTTTGGAAAATACCTTTTAGTAAATATGTATTTAGTTTAAAAAATACTTTTAAAAAATATACATTTAAAAAAATAAAAAGTAAAATTTTGATGTAAGTAATTTTTGAAATGAGCGTTTAAAAAAGTATCTTTAAATAATTACTGGTAAAAACGGACCTTGAAAAAAAAAATACAAAGTACCTTATCAGAATTGTACCTCTTAAAAAGTTTCTTTTAAAAATGAAACATTTTAATTATTCAACTTATTAAAAAGTTCTGTTAAAAAAAATCTTTAAAAAATACTTTTTAAAAAAGATTTAGTTTAAAAAAGTACTTTTAAAAAAATATACTTTTTAAAAAAGAAAACGAAAAGTTTTGAAGTAAGTAATTTTTAAAAGGAGCATTTGAAAAGTACCTTTAAATAATTACTATTAAAATAGAATTTTAAAAAAGGTTTAAAATACCTTATCATTTAAAGATAAAAATGTTTCAAATTATTAAAAAAAGTCCAGTTGAAAAAATGCCTTTAGGTTTAGTTTATAAAAGTACTTTTTAAAAAATGTACCTTTTAAAAAATAAAAATAGTAAAGTTTTAAAGAAAGTGACTTTTAAATTGAGCATTTTAAAAAGTGCTTTTAAATATTTACTGTTAAAATAAAATCTTAAAAAAAGTACAAAGTATCTTATCAATATAGTACCACTTTAAAAGTTTATTTTAAAAGTGAAAAGTTGTAATTTTTTTAATTATAAAAAAATCCAGTTAAAAAATCCTTTAAAACATACCTTTTAGTAAAGATTTGTACCTTTTAGTAAAGAAAAGTACTTTTTAAAAATTATAACTTTTAAAATAGAAATAAAGTTTAAGTCTTCTTCCATTTCTTTATATGAACAAATTTAAAATTATTACAATATTAGGAGAAAAAGACTTAAGACTAGAAAGTAATAGAAATAAAGTTTCAAAATAAGTAATTTTTAAAAGGAGCATGTAAAAAAAGTACCTTTAAATAGTTTCTAAAAAAGAGACTTAAAAAATAGTTCAATGTACCCAATCAAAATATTACCTCTTAAAAAGTTTCTTTTAAAAATGAAACATTGTAATTTTTCAAATTATTAAAAAAAGTCCAATTAAAAAGGAGCATTAAAAAAGTAATTTTAAATAATTACTGTTGTCTTTGCCTTTCGGTAAAGACCGTCGTCACTGGCTGTTGTTTTGGTACGTTTGACGAGTACTGGCCAGTACCATTTTAAACGCGGCTTGAAAATTATGTCTTTTTATCGAAAGTGCTCGCCAAACGTACCAAAACAACAGCCAGTGACGACGGTCTTTACAGAAAGGTATGACAACAGTATTTTATTTACTGGCAGAACAAATCCAATCAATTTAATATTAAATAATTACCGTTAAAAAAGAATCTGCAAAAAGTACAAAGTACCTAATCAAAATAGTACCATTTTACAAGTTTCTTTTAAAAGTGAAATATTGTGGTTTTTATAATTATTAAAAAACCCCGTTTAAAAATTAATGAAAAATATTCTTTAGTACCTTTTAGTAAAGAAAATTACTTTTAAAAAAATTTACCTTTTAAAAAATAAATAGTAAAGTTTTGAAATAAGTAATTTTTAAAAGAGCATATAAAAAAACACATAGAAGTAATTACTTTTAAAAATAATCTTTAAAAAAGAATAAAGTACCTATTCAAAATAGTACCTTTTAAAAAGTTTCTTTAAAAAAAGTAACACTATCACATTGAAATTTTTCAAATTATATTCCAAAGTATATTTGAATATTAGAAAAAGGCAAATAAAGTATTGTTCAGAAAGTACAAAAAAAAAATATTACCGTACTGTTTTATAGTAAATTTTAAGCACCCTTAAAAAACTAACCTATTTAAGAAACTATGCCAAAACTTTATCTTTTTAATTCTGGTGTTTTAACAAAACACCGTGTAAAAATACCTTTTAACAAAGAATTTAATTTATAGTTTAATTTACAAAAAGTGCTTTAAAAATTACCTAAGAATTCTCTTTACAAATGTTACTTTAATAAGAGCAACTTTTAATATGAAAGTATGTATGTTCTTTGAAAAAGTATTTTTAAAGTTTTTTCCAAAAACTGAAGAGAACGTTTTTTAAGATTTAAAAAAAGTAAAAGTACTTTTAACGCAAGGTATTTTATTCAAAAGTTTATTTTACAAGTAGTTTCGTAAAAAAGTAAGTAATTTTTAATAAGAATAGTATCTTTTGATAAGGAAAATATGTTCTATGAACCAGTTTAACAAAGTATCTTTAAAAATTTTAATTATTATTAGTCGAACTATTTACATATGTATTACATACAATGATATTTATAGTCAAGCTTAAGTTCGTTTCTATTCTCTCTAAGAGAGAATTAATTAAATTATATTAATAAATTACAAATTGTGCATTCCGCTCCTGCTGGTGTCTAAAAATTAAATTTTCCCAATTTTTCTTTAATATTATCTCCTAATTTGTAATATTATCTCCTATAAATTTATCTCCTATTAATTTCATTAAAAATTTTTCTTTAAAAAAAGTGAATAAAATGAAGTGTAGTAAATAAAGTACTTTAAAAAGTATTTTAAAAAAGTAAAATAGAATAAAAGTGTTTTCCAAAAACTGTAAAGAACCATTTTAAGACTTACAAAAATAAACCTTTAACAAAACAAAGTTTCAAAAGTATTTTTTAAAGTTCATTTTACGAGAAGGACCCTTAAAACTATTTTTTTTAAAATTAGCTTTTAAGAAGAGCGCTTTCTGATAAGTTAAATATGCTCTTTGAAAAAGTACCGTGTGAAAAAAGTACCTTTTTAAAATTACATTTTCAAGAATATACTATTTAAAAAAAATTGCCGATTTAAAAGTACCATTGTAATACGACTAAGCTATTTTTTACACCTTTTCGTCGTGGTCATGCATGAGTTGCGCGTCCAAATGGTTTTTAGAAAAAAAGTGAGATTTTTTTTAAGGTTATGTGAAAAATAATATTCTTTTTTAACGATCTTCTGGCCTCTTCCAGATACATCGTGTAGGTATCATGGTTTCTTATTAATTTGTAAGTTTAAAGCATCTTCGTCGTGGTCATGCATGAGTAGTGTGTCCAAGTGGTTGTTAGAAAAAAGCTAGACCTGATCCATAAAAAGTTAGATTTTTCAAAACAGTTATTTGAATAAAAAATATTCTTTTTTAACGAACCACAGGCTTCATCCAGACCAGACATCGGTAGATTCAATTACAATTAAAATTACAGGTAATGAGTAATTCCATATTCTCAATTGCACTTTTTTTTGGAGCAGCATTTAGGGGATGACCCCTACTCATGCAATGCATTGTGCCAGAACTAGGAAATTAGATTATGGAAAAGAGGAAAGATGGAGTAGTTTTTTTTTGTGGATATTAGATTTGAATTTTTCTACATTGAAAATGACAGGAAAGACTCCTAGAGGGAGTTTATTCCACATACGAACAGTTCTGTTAAAAAACTAATTTTCCCTGTATTGCGCAGTGCGATTCACTAGCCATTCGACCACAAATGGATGCGCTCTAAACGAAAAGCGTGTTAAAAGCTTTTCTAATTGTAAAATCAGTGTCTAAAGTCAATAACAACTACTTGTAATTTGTAATTGAATATTTTCAATTACACTTTACATGTAATTATAATTGGAAATTTTCAATTAAAAATTACAATTGAATTTAGGCAAAGATATTACTTTGAATTGAAAAAAAAAATTCTATTATATTCCTTAAAATTTTCCAATAAATATAATTATAATTGATTTTTTCCATTACAATTAGATGTAATTTATAATTGAAAATTTCCAATTACAATTACACATAATGTGTAATTGCATGTGTAATTAACTACAAACTGTTGACATCCCCCAAGTCTATTCCAGACACAAATTATATGTAATTTGTAATTGAAAAACTCTCAATTACAATTACATATAATGTGTAATTGCATATGTAATTAATTACAAACTGTAATTGATATCTCCCAAGTCTGTTCCAGACAAATCCTGCGGGATTCTGAAAAAATATTCTTTATTAACTAACTTCCGGAACATCCTGATACTTGAACTTTTCATCACTTTTTTTTAATTTTATGGAATTTTAGTATAAAAAGCGGGACATACATACTAGAGGTGTAGTTCTGCCATATTCTGCCAAATTTGTGATCAAGTTATGAGAAATTTTATATAAAACCATTTCCATTACTGTTTTCTTTCTGTATATTTAAACACATAAATAAATATATAAACAAATTTGCACACCAGCACGCACTTAAAAAAACAAACACATTGCATAAATCAATGGCAGAAGAAAAGCTCGGCAACACATCTTCGTTTCAATGCGAGAACAACACACTAACAGATGACAATGACGGAAAATTCCAGAAAGAAAAACAAAAATAAACATAAACATAAAAATTCATGAACAATCGTAAGAACGAAATTCTTGTTTTAAATATTCCAACATCCAGGGATAAAGTGGAAAACAAATATAAAATACAACAACGAAAAAAAGAACTAAAATACAACAGAGAATAAATAGGAGCACATTAATACAATAAAAATTAGAAAAGAAAGTAAAAACTGGAAAAAAAGCTTTTATTTCATCGCATTATGTACAAATATTTTACGTAAATAAATACAAACGCACAAAGAAAAAATTCAATTTAACAAAAACATCCAAAAGTTAAGACAAGAAAAGAGCTTACAAGAGCGTAAAAGTTAAAGGGAAAATACAAGACATTTCTTAAGGTTCTAAACAACGAAAGAAACATATTGAATGAAAATAAAAATAAATTAAAGTTAATATCATTCCAAAGCCTTTAAGTAGGCTTCAGTGATATACATGGTTATACAAAGTAGTCTTAAATTCTACTTTAATGTTTGAGAAGCAAAAGAAAAACCGAGTTGTCTAATTTTATACATATCATATTCAGTGCTAAAAATTCACATATTCTCTTCCATTCACAGTATCATGTATCATTCATCTTCTCCAAATTTTTATCTTGGCCAGAACATGCTTGAAGTTTTTATATCCCGCCACAAATGCAGCTTTGCAACTTTTTGGAATTTGTGCTGAGAGGCTATTGTCTCAGAAGTGTCGTCAGAGATTAACCCGTTTATAGCATGAGTGGTATTCGTGTCCATCCTCGTGTCATCAATAAAATCCGGAGATCCCTTAGATACTGATCTCTTCGAATCGTCTTGTGTCTTCCGTGTCCATCGCTGCTGGACATTTTATGAAATATTCAAATTATAAAATTCCCAGTAATAGAAATTGGATTTTTTTTTTTAAATTTTGACCTATCGGTCTAACTCAGGCTACCCTAAATCTATACATGTGTTTCTGGCAGAAATATTTGCTACTTTAGTAGCTGCAAAGGAAAATTTGGGAATTTATAACAACTGGGATGGTTACTGGCATTTTGTTGTCCTTAATTTGAAGGTTAGGATGTTTTGATTTGTTTTGAAAATGAAGCGCCTCGTAGCTAGTCTAAGATAGCCTCGTAGCTAGTTTAAGATAGCCACCTGAATACTGTCTTTTAGCTTCACCCCATAAAGAAAAGACAATGCAGCACAATATGGGGAACGTATGGAAAATTTCTCGTGGAGAGAAGTGCTGCAGCTATTTGGATGAGGAGACGTAGGAATCATTTCAACACTTTCCCTGTGACTACCTACCCTAATCTGCAGGAATGCAGGTTCAAATATTTAGGCCAAAAATGCTTTCAGAACCTCTACCTCGTTTCTGTCACTAAAGTGAGAAACTTTTCACATGAAAACATAATAGTCATCCTGTTTTTTAAGGTTGTCCTATAACTAAACCTAAACTTTTTACATTAAGTAATAAAAAAGTTCGTTACTATCTTTAGCTCACCGTGTATAAAACAAAATAACTATAATAATTTCAACTGAGAAATTTCTCACATAAGTTACAGAAACGAGGCAGATTAGCCTGTTATATTTATTTAGAAACTCTTGGTGGTTCTTGCGGACTATGAATGCTGGAGTTCGATAGGGAACTCTGGAGGAAAACGATCGTGAGCGCATCCGAGTAAATTTGCTTTGTGCGAGCGGTACGCTGTTAGATTTTGCTAGAAACTCAAGGTGTTTCTTGCGGACTGGGGATACTGGAGTTCGATACGAAACTGTGGGGGAAGACAAAATAAGGGACATAACAATAGGCCTAATAGTCTCCGAGTGAACTCGATTCGTGTGAGCAGTCCGCTGTTTGGATGAGGAGGCCAAGGAATCTTTTCAACAACCTCTCTGCGACTGCTCGAGCCTGCAAGAATGCCAGCTCAAATATTTGGAACAAAAATTCTTTTAGGAGCTGGAATATCTTAGGGATGTCGAACAGACTAGCCTGTTAGATTTTTCGAAAAAATATAGTTGGTTGTTATGGACTGGTGATACTGGAGTTCGATAGGGAATTGTGGGGAAGACGAACGTAGCGATATCACAATAGGTCTAATAGTCAACGAGTGAACTCGCTTCATGAGAGCGGTCCGGTTAACTTAATGTAACACATATTTTAAAATAGGGTCTTTGTATAAAATATCTTTCAAAAAAAGTTGTAAAAAATAGCTTTAAAAAACGTTTTACAATGTACCCATTCAAAAGTCCTTTTTAAAAAGTACCTATTAAAAAATAACTTTTAAAAAGTACCTTTTTAAAAGGTACCTTGCAAAAAAAAAATATTTTTAAAGTTACCTATTGGAAAGTACTGTATCTCTCAACCGACCGGATAGGATACAATACACTTTGCATGCAATTTGAGGATAAAAAATAAATCCAAGTGATGCATTTTTTGCTGAAAAAAATATTTTTAGTCCAAAAAGTCACGGTATTATCAAACTGTTATTGTACATTGAATGCAATTTTTATGTTATTAGTTAAAATTTTGTATTTTGCTTGATTTGGATTTTTAGAATCAAAACTATTACACTATTTATGACTAGCAGTGCCCGCTACTTTATGTGCGTCCTGACAATATTTTGCTCAATTTTGCTCTGAAAGTATTCCGCATCAATTGAAAGTTTCTTAAATTTATAGTGCTTCAGTTATGATTTATGTATTTACTTTATATAAAATTCAAAAAATTAGTGTAAACCTCAATAAGAGGTGTTTAAAATATTTTAATAACAAAGTAAAAGTACAAATTAAATACAAATTTTAATCAAATGGCGCCATCTGTTGCGCAGTAGCTTCTTAAAGTTACCCACTTTCAAAATAAAAAAGGTGAGTTGAAAATAAAACTGTGTTGAAAAAACCGTGTTGAAAAATCCTACTTTTAAACCGAAAATATCAGTACCTTTAAATTGCTTTTTCTCCACCTTCCTTAGATCAGGATACTAAGGTAACTCCTCACAAAATTTTGTTAAAATCTATCCAGTAGTTTTTACGTGATACGAACACAAATGAAAAGCAGACAGACAGACAGACGGAAATAAGTTACTATTTTATTATATGTCTAGATATTTATGGTGGTGTAACATTTACAGTGTTTTATAAAATAAAAAATATTTAAAAAGACTAGCTGTTGCTCGTGCAATTCACTTGATACTTTTTGCTAATTTAAGTTCATCGGTAGGAATAGGTTTGAACTCAGTATGCTCAATTTACCTATTTTAAAGCAAAATAAAATAAAAAATCCATCGATTCCAAGAAAAACAATGTTCTATCATTATTGAATACTCAACAGCAGAGAGTGCACTTTTAGCAATTTGCATTTTATATCAATTTATATTTTTTTTGTTGATGTTTGCTAATTGAGAATAATTAAATTTAAATGAAAATCTTTAAAATCATTTTAAATTAGAATATCAATTAAATTTAATATTCTGTTTGGAAATCATATTTATTTTTAGAAAAAAAAACCTTTTTTGTTTTCTATCTAGATTGGAAATTAAAATAAATTATTTAAAATCATTCTACCAAATACACTTCAAGGTTAATAGAATAAAATTCTTAATTAAAAAATAGTAACAAAACATGAATGTTGAAATAAAAAATAAAAAAGTTTAAAATAAGAGAAATTATAATATTGAAATATCCTTGATATCCTGGGAAAGAAAAGCAAAACATAAATTTACGTTTTACAAAAAGTAAATAAAAACATAAGATTTAAATATAAAATTTAATTGAAAACATCTAGCAAAAACGAATAAGCAAACGGAAAAAGGAAAAGAACAACACAAGAAAAAAGGGTGTTTTTATAGAGGTATAGAACTTTAAGTTGGCATTACTTTTCAAGATGGCGACCGATTTAACAGCTGTTAAGTGATTTATTCTCAGTTTGGTTTGGCAATTCATCATGAATAGACTCGAAAATAATGGTTCTGTGCGGAAAACGTATCGCGCACTACGTCCATTTTATCGTGGACAAAATCGTCCATCAGAGCAGTTAATTCGATTAACCATGGAACGTTTTCGCACCACGTTTACTCTTATTGATAACTCGTATCCCCAGAGACCCCGTACGGTGCGTACAGAAGAAGCTATTGCTGCTGTAGAGAAGACCCGAATGAGTCCATCCGCCATCGAGCACAGGAATTGCATATGTGTCCATCCACTTTATGAAAGATTTTGCGGAAGCATCTTGGTTTGCGTGCTTACAAAATCCAACTTGTGCAAGAATTGAAGCCAAACGATCATCAACTAAGGAGTAGATTCGTCGATTGGGCCCAAAACGAAATTACCGTTGTTCCAGATTTTCATAAGTGAATTTTGTTTAGCGATGAAGCGCATTTCTGGTTGAATGGCTACGTCAACAAACAAAACTGCCGCATTTGGAGTGAAGGTAATCCTCAAGTGTATGTCGAAACACCGTTACATCCAGAAAAACTGACTGTTTGGTGCGTTTTATGGGCTGATGAAATCATTGGTCCGTACTTTTTCAAAAACGATGGTGGCCAGAACGTTACAGTCAATGGTCATCGGTATAGAGCCATGATTATTAACTTTTTCATTCCTGAATTGAATAACCATGATGTCCAGGAGATGTGGTTTCAACAAGACGGCGCAACATGTCACACAGCTCGTGCCACAATAGATTTATTGAAAGACACGTTTGGTGATCGCCTAATTTCACCTTTGGAACCTGTGAATTGGCCTCCAAGATCTTGTGATTTAACACCGCTAGACTACGTTCTGTGGGGCTATGTAAAGTCATTCGTCTATGCGTATAATCCACAAACGCATGACCATTTGGAAGACAACATTCGGCGTGTTATTGCCGATATACGGCCACAAATGTTGGAAAAAGTCATGGAAAATTGGACATCCAGATTGGACTACATCCGCGCCAGCCGTGGCGGTCATATGCCAGAAATCATATTTAAAATGTAATGTCACAAGATTATCTTTCGGATAAATAAAATGCATGTCAATCGAATAATCCATCGTTGTTTTATTGCAACTAAAGTTCTATACCTCTATAAAAAACACCCTATACAAGAGGTACAAATTTAATTTAAGTCTAAAATATAAATATTCAAAGTAATAAAATTCAGCATAAATTAGGAAGAAATAGAAGAAAAGCTTAAAAAACATGCAACATTAAATAAACACATATATTAAGACTTTTTGTGCAAACATGGAAGGACGGAAATATAAACAATACACAGAGAGAAATTAAAGAAAATTTGAAAAAATATTAAAATATTTGTCACAGTGTTGCTTCAGTACAAGGTGTTTCTTTTTAAGATTTTATTTATTTTACCTTCAATAAATACTTTATTAGTAAGTCTAAATACTAAATATTAAGTCTAAAATAAAAATAAATTTCTCGTTAACCTTCGCTTTACCAAAAGTTTTTATGTACATGGTTTACCAACACTGGGTGGTACTCTACTTCTGTACATATGTTTATATTCGATGGAGAAGCGTTTGCCATAAGTATTTATACTTTTTTGTTTTTAAATAATATATTAGAGCTTTTAATTCTTTCAAAATGCAATAAAAGTCATAATAAATTCTATGAGACCAGCACCAACAGTTCGTTATAAGGAAGTTTCTTAATAACCGTAGATAATAGCACACAAAATTAAACCAATTTTTTCACTTATAAGAGATGTCTTCGCGATGGTGAATTCCAACTTAAGAGCACATTATCGACAATACGAATAAAATCTGGTGAGCATGTAATTATATATATCAAGGCTAGCGTACACCAAAATTTTTGGTGGGTATGTACGAAAACTGTGAAAGAAATGTTACCATAGACAATTTTATTACCACAGTTTTAGTAGCCAAAGAGCTGGCCACTTAGAAGTTGTCCATCGTAAAGACAAAAAAAAGATGGTCATGAAGAGTTTAAAACGTACAAAAGTCGAGAAATTACATTTAGTTAATTTTTTTATTTTTCCGAAGGTATAACGTTAGTGCCCTATGTTCCACCCAAAAATGAATCAGTTTTGCTATTGTCAGCAATTCACAAATATAGAATTATATCTGGTCCACAAAATAAAGAAAATTTTATATTATAATAAAACAATGGGAATGTTGTTATCACAGTATTTCACAAAAAGAGCAATATTCCGGAGGCCATTGTCACTATTCTTTAATATTTTGTATACATCCGCTCTTGCCTCATTTATAATATCCAGGAGCATTCGCATATGAGACTCAACTTACTGGAGGATTTTTCATTAGGTCAGCTATGGAGTGCAACTTAGGTAAAAACTAAGAGGAAATAAGCCAAAGATATACTTTTTACTTCTCACGGTTGCTGATATCTATTGCGGCTCTTCCATCTGATGTACAGTCATGAGTAGCAATATCCCTTCTTTTTAGAAGAATATAACCACGATCATTTAGGATATCAGGGGCCAGAGGGTTTGGATGCGTTTCTAGCTGTTTTAAATGAGTGACTGAATGTTTCGTTATTTCTGCGTTAATTAATGGCCTCTTTGTGTATTTACAGTTTTTATATACCAAGGGGCACCTATGACTATTAGTACGATCTTATTTAGGAGCCTTTGAATTTTTTCTAAGTTGCTAGATGAGGCAGTAGAATATAAATAAATTCCATAATACCTTATTGGTTTGAGGATCGACTCGTACAGTAGAAGTCCCTATGGGGGTACAAACTGTCGAAGTGCTCTCAGGGAAAATGGGTGCCACCAAAGCTGGAATCTGAATCGTGAAGAACAGGTCTGTTTTATTATAGGTTTCTTTCGAGATCAGACCAGTGTCCAAACGAATGGTACTAAGGGAACCACAGAGAGCCGCTCTTTTTGTAGCCGATTTTTGGTAAGGTGTGCTTCGGGGGTTCTCGTGTTGGCTGTAGTTTGGATCAATAGATATCTAGAGATGGTTCAAGGTTGATTGATGAAGTGTGCTATTGCACTCCCGATAGAAGGAGCAGGATGGTCTCCAACCTCTAAATAATAGGTTAGAGCATGGGTCCTGGTTTGCCATGTTCCGATAAATTGCTATGACACACGGGACCGTATCGTATTGTGTGCTGTACTACACAATGGGGGTGCTAGTCTAAACTTTTTTTCATTCGGTGTTAAGACCACCGTCAGATAAGAGTAAACACGGCTGGTGACGTTAATCTTGCTCACTCCTGTACAGTAGAAGTTTGCAATCTCAGCTGATGGTAGAATATTGGCCATTAAAGTTCTCCTGCAACGATTACTTTTAACACTTCTGATATAGGAGGCTGCCAAACGTAATGTTATTAATATTGGCGGTAGTAGGGGTAGGTAGGGACTGTTGTAACGGGCATAAACAACTTTCAATGCAATTATAGTTTCAGGTTTTGGAAGAAGCAATTTAGAAATTTTTAAATTAATTTTGATGTATTTTTTACAGCCGATTTTTTTTTTTGGATAGGAACTTGGCCTTATCTTTAAATATATGTTTTTGAGCAGATCTGATTCTTTACTTAAAAAGTTGTTTTTATTCAGATCTTTTAAGGTAAGGTTTAGGGTCATGTAAGTGTTAGTACTAAAACAATCCACTATGGTCGTAAGCCTAATTTTACCCAAAGTGCAAGTTGTCTTCTCTTTCAGGCTTAGTCCTCAGCTTTGGTCTACTTAGAGGTTCAATGGCTTGCCACTTATACCAGTTAAAGGTACAACGATTATATACCAGCATCTTTGATGTATTTAATGGGACTGATAGACTAGCTTACTACCTATTATTCCACCAGACCATTGAAATGTAGGGTGGTTATTTTCAAAATTAAATTACTTAAAAGCAAAATTTATTATACCCTTCACCACAGGTGGAAAGGGTATATATAAGGTTGTCATTCCGTGTGTAATTTCTAAAACATTCATTTCCGACCCCATAAAATATAAATATATACATAAAGAAGTTGATTAAGCGATGTCCGTCTGTTCGTCTATATTCGTCTTGAAATCAACTTTGCCAAGGCACCAAAAGATATACAGAAAATTTAATCCCACTAATTTGCCAGACATCATGGGTCGAGCATTGCGTGCGGTAACTGCCACCTTTGAAAAAATCGAAAAAGAATCTGCCAAAGTGGGTCTGGCAGTAAATGGCGATAAAACCAAGATGATGATATCAACGCACAAGACGTCCAGTAGACTCGGGCAGACAGTAGAAGTTGAAAACTACAACTTTGAGGTAGTCAGCGATATTATCTACCTCGGTACCGCCATTAACAAAGCAAACAACATAAGTTTTGAGATTAAGAGAAGAATAATACTGGCCTACTTTGGACTAGGTAAGCAGTTTAAAAACAAGGCCACCTCTCGACAGACAAAAATTACACTCTTCAAGACACTGATACTACCCGTGCTATTATATGGTTCCTAAACATGGATACTTGCGAAAGCAGATGATGCAGTGCTTGGAGTGTTTGAGAGAAAATTCTTCGTAAAGTCTATGGACCAATCTGTATTGGCGGAGAATATCGGTGTCGTATGAATCATGAGCTGTATGCCGACATTAACATAGTCGTATCAAATTACAACGATTGCGTTGGCTAGGTCATGTTGTGAGAATGGATGAAGATGCTGCAGCTAGAAAGGCATTTGAATACGAAACTGGTGACGATTCACGTAGAAGGGGAAGACCGAAACTTCGATGGAATGATCAAGTTGAGAAAGACATCACGAAACTTGGTGTCAGAAATTGGAGAAGAAGCGCAGAAGATCGAGGCGCTTGGAAATCTATGTTACGTTCGGCTACAGGAACAAATGTTCTGTAATAGCCACCTAAGCCAGGCATAGTTCGAAAATTTCGCTAATGCAATTAAGCAACAACAATTATCCAAAAAAATAAAATTTTTACAAAAATATAAGGTTCAGCATGGCCGAATATAGCACTCAAAATTGTTTGGGCTAATCTTAATTCTATATGACTGTAAGGTGCCGATCAAGATATATACCGTTGTATTTGACTTTTGATAGTTAAGGTATCATTTGATTAAAAGAGGTCTTGTCAAATCTTGATGCTAATTGGAGACTTTTGTGAATGCTTAAGTACAAGAAGTAAAAGTGATTATTTTAAGAGTCTGTCTTAAATTCTAAGTGCATTACTGACAAATAATTCTCTGGAAAATTTTAAATCGACTTTTGACTTGTTATCAGAAATTCACGTTAAATTTAAATTTGAACTCATCTAATATTTTCTGTGAAAAATAGGATGTAAGAATGTTGAATGTATTCATGCCAGAAGAGTCACATCCCTAAAAGACTGCAACATAATTTTCTGTGCATATTCTTCTAAATACATTTAAAACACAAGAAATAAAAATAATTAAAAAATAAATAAAACTCTTTTCTGCACAAGTTCTTATGGCTTAATAAAGAAAAGAACAGGTAAAATTCTTTATCCCAAATGATGATGATGTACATAATGACGATGCTGCTACAAATGAAGTTGAGTTATTAAAATTATGACTGCATTGTTGAAGTCTAGCTAAATTTTCATATTTATCTTTTTTTTAATTTTTTTGCTGTTGTCTTTTTTGCAAAATATTCCTAGATTTTTCGCCAGTAACAGCAAGAAAAATGAGTAAAAAAAAAATAAACAAAATAACAAAAACTTGACCCATATTCACACCCTCATTAGGAAAAATAAATATGTATTTGTAAGCTTTAGAATGAAGATGAAAATATACATTCATATGAATATAAATACGCATACGAAAATGTACAATGGCAGCAGCAATGTCAACATCAACAACGATATAGCTTGTCTTTTATAATTACAACAGCAACATCAACATCAGCCATGGCAGTAGTAATAGCCTTTTTTTAGTGATTCTTATTTCTACTCCCTAAAAAAAGACCAAAGAAAAAGCAGTGACAAATTGAGTGAAAATTAACACCAGAGCTATAATCAGGACAACAACTACGACAACAACATTGCCAGTAAGAAAAAACGACAAGTAAAAATATAAACAACACCATACACGCATTCATATCCATAAATTGCATACTGAAAAGACATTTACATACCTTCAAACGCAAACACATATAAAAGCTTTTCAAAACATTCACAAAAAAAAATGAACAAGAAATATGTATAAAGCTAACAGCCATATAACACTAACTAGGAAGAACTGAGTAAATTTCACACACATTCACTCATAAATAAAATAAACATCATTCAACCGTTACTTTTTGCCAACACACACACACACATAAGAATAAGTTTCCCGTCTGTCTGTCTGCCTTTTTTTTGTGTTCGCATCATGTCAAAACTACTGGATGAATTTTAGGAAAATTTTCTGAGGATGTACCTTAGTATCCTGATTCTAATATAGGAAAGTGGAGAAAAAGCAGTGAAAGTACGCCCATTTTTTTTTACCAATTTAAAGGTACTGCATGCTTTAAGGCATCTTTTATTTTAGAAAGAAGTATCGGGTGGTTAAATTTTAAGGGCCGATGTTGAAAGTGAACCACACCTAAACGTCAAGTTTTTTTCTGCATTTAATTTGACATTTCTCAATTTCCGGCTAACTCAATTTGAACCATGGAAAGCTAAACAATCGAGCAACTGTGGAAACAATGGCAACAGTGGATGATCAATTTTCGAAGAAAATCATCTTCAGTGATGAGGCACATTTTCACCTCAGTGAATTTGTCAATAAGCAGAATTGCCGCATTTGTGCTAATTTGGGATAATCCAAGAGTGATTGTCGAAAGGCCAATGCACCCTCAAAGAGTGACTGTTTGGTGCGGTTTATGGGCTGGCGAAATCATTGGGCCGTATTTTTTTCAAAATGAGGCCGGTCAGGCACTTGGTGTTTGGTATCGTGAGATGATAACGAACTTTTTATGGCCCGAAATGGAAGATATGGATGTGGACGATATGTGGTTTCAACAGGACGCACACTGGGACGACAGCGGCCAAAAATGCAAAATATGAAGTATGCTAAAAATGAAAAATCAATATGCACGATCAAAGTTAAAACTTTACTTAAGAAAAATCAGAAAGAATTTAGCAAATATTTTAAACATTGTAGCTTCACGAGGCCGTTAAAGTCTGCATATTGAACAATAGTACATATGAGATTATTATAAAGAATTTTTTCATATGAGCGTGGGAGGATGTTTTTCATATAAATTTCAGGTGTTTTGGGAAAAAAGAGTATGGGATTTTATTTTTCAATATATTTCTTATCTGGCAATGCGAATTTATTTGTTTGACAAGTGATCTTTATAATGCACCGTTATCACGAAGCAAAGCATCCGATTATGAAAAAAGTTAAAGTGAAGTGCAAAGTGTTTTAAGCAATTATTAAAAAAAGGAAAAAAGGCTCTTTCATTTTTTTTATATTATTTTGGTACAAGTATGTATATTCTAAATCCAAAATATTACGTGCAGAGACTTGCACTTTCGTTTTTTATGGGTTATTTTGTAGTGGTATCCAAAGTAAAAATTCGGAAAATTTTCGATATGTGGTTGGCTTCCATACATTTGCGACGAGGCGAACAACTTCACAATATTGTGTGTTTCATTAAAGACAGATGTGGTGAAAAAATTATAATTAATAAACAAACAATAGAGTTACTTCAAGAGGTTGTGGGAGAAATGTTATCGAATGAGGACAGCTTTTGAAAGGAATAACGGCTTATGGCTTGATACGGACTTTGAAGTAGAAGAAGTATTAAAACAGTTTTTCGGAAAGTAAATGCAGTATTTTGTAGTCGTCTTTTATTCGCATTCGTTATTTAGGTTGCAAGTACGAGCAAGGGCAGGCCTTCAAAACCATTTGAAGTGTCTTCAGAACGAACGAAAAGACGAAGGGTAGAAGAATTGGTTTCAACCAAGTCGCCGCATGAAATAATCAAAGCTGCGGAAAGATGCCAACGAGGAGAACAAGATGACTGCAAAACAAAAAAGACCTTAGGTGTTATGGAAGCGTTGTCACTATTTCTTGAGTTAGATTTGACGAAAGAAAAGTACAATATTTTAAGGTCAGTTGGTAACTCAATACACAGCGATTTTTACCCAAGCTACTACGCTTTAAAGAAGGCAAAGAAAAACTTGCTTCCACAACCCATTTCTGTAACAGAAACTTCAGCTGAAGTACCGCTACAAAGTTTGCTCAATCGCACAACCTTGAGCTTACTTCAAATGTGTTCATTTGAAAGAACTGAGCAACAAAAATTAAATTTGATATTAGAAAGCAAATGCGGCTTTGATGGTAGTTCGAGTCATAGCCGCTACAAACAAAAATTTTCAGATGATCAAAGCACTGATGAAAGCAAGCACAAAGAATTACGAAAGGTTCGGCAGTTCAACACCAGAAAAACATCACGACAAGCTAGTAATTACGATTTAATGGCAAACTTATTGCTGTCTTCAGAGCCACTGCTAACGTAAAATAAGCGCTCAGAGAAATTCAGTTCCAAAAGTGATATACGAAATTACCTTCTACCAGAGGCAGATGTTGAAAAAATCGATAGCAATGAAGAAACAAGTGATGAAGAATAAGTTGTATGAAAATATTTATATGAAATAAATGCAAATATTTTTTATTCAAATTTTTTTTAATTTTTCTTCCGCGTCTTATGGACGTTGTAATAAAGCGATTACGATCATTTTTGGTGGAACATTGGATATATTTAGTTTAGTTTATCACGTATGCCGAATTTCATTAAAATATGTTGATTTCTTGCAGAGTTAGCATAGGATGTTATATTTTTTCATATGGGAGGTGTGCCTATCCGTCATCCGATTTTGATGATTTTTTGCCAAAAACTATATTTTCCTAAAATAATAGCGTGTGCCAAATTTAGTGCTTCTAGCTCAACTCCTTCTTATTTTGGCCGCGCCTAGTACTGAGTCGTCCCAGTGTGGGACGGTGCCACATACCACACAGCTAACGAAACAAAAATCTTTTACGCAACAAATTCAATGGCCGTGATATCTCACGTGGTGGCGATGTCAATTGGCCGCCAAGATCATGTGATTTGACACGGTTGGACTTCTTTCTTTCGGGTTATTTGAAAGAAAAGGTGTACATCGATAAGCCAGCAACAATTAAAGAGCTAAAGGATGAGATAATTCGGCACATTAACGGCATAGAACCTCAATTATGCCCCAGCGTCATCGGAAATTTGCAGCATCGCATAGAAGTGTGCCGCCGAGGTCGCTGCTGCTATTTGGTCGATATTTTGTTCAATACATATGTAATTGAACCATACCAATATTATCATAATAAAAAGAAATGACAATAATTTCCTAAATAATTTCTGTTTTATTCAAACACAACATAGGCCCTTTAAAATTTAACCACCCTTTATATTTAAATCAATATTGCACAACAGATGGTGCTGTCCTAAAATAAAGAGTAACTCATTTCCCATCTGTCTTTTACCGAGCTTTACAATAATTTTTTCGATTTTATTTTATAATTAAATTTTAGAATTTCATCTAGGGATGGGTACCTTTAAATAAAGTAACTACGTAAGAGTCTTAAAATTGGGTTTGAATTATTACTTTCAAAGCAACAACGAACAAAATATTGTCAGCACGCACACAACGTTTGTGGTTACAGCTAGTTTACAAATAACAATTTAAGTTTCATTGTAAATTATGTATTTAATGATTTGCAAATCGAAAAAAAATTACATTAATCGAATAAAATTTCCTTTTAGTCGAATAAAATTTATTCGAATAATTTCTGAAAACTGACTTTTAAAGAATCACAAACTGTTTTTACAAAGAGTTTTTCTTAAAAAAAATTTTCTGCGATAAGTTTCTATTTTAATCGATAAAGGTTGATTTCAATAGTTCATGCAAGAAAAACCATTTTTTATACAATTTTTTATATTTGAATCGATAAAAGTGATTCGAATAATTCCTGCAAGAAAATTTAATCTTTTATAAAAATTTGTATAGCTCTTAAACACTAATCGAATATATTATTCGATTAATCGAATATATTATTCGACTAATTGAGTAAATCGTAAATTTTCTAATTTAATCACCCTTGGTTGTATAAAAAAAAACATACTAAAGAAAATAAACTTTTTTTTCAGAAAAAAAAGCTAAAAAATTAAAAATCATTTTAAGATATATATTTTAGTATTTAAGTAAATTTATTTGGTAGGAGGTAAAAAACGTCAAAAACAGACATTTTTCTATCCTTGTTACAGATTGCATTGTATCGTGGCAGATCAAAAGCATAACTGCCAGTATATTGGCATCGGTACAAAAAAAAGAAGGTTTATAAAATCCAAAACAAAGGGAATTTATTTAAAAAGAAAACTTGCTTACAAAGTAAATGTCCTTTAAAAGGCTTGCCAATTTTTTACACTCTTTTTTTATTATTTAAAAGACAGCAGCAGCCAATAACAACGATAATTTAGGATAATAATTGTTGTTGTTAAAGGGACTACACTGAAGTTATACATTTTGATTGTATTGTCATTGAATGTCTTTTCTATTATTTGTTTATGAAAAGACCTTTTAAAATCATTTCAGCACACAAGAATAAAAAAAAATGGCAAATAAGAATAACAAAAAATTAGCCTAAAATAAATTCTTTAAAAATATTTTATTTTTACTTGAAAGAATGAAGGAAAGAGTTGACAAAAGTGGTAAATTATTAATATCGGTATTTCTTTTATGGCCAACAAACATCTCTAAATGCTTACGCAAATAAAAGTCTTCACAATGTTTTTCTAATTTGTATTCATATGAGCATATTTTAATTCATGGCACCATTCTCCAGAAATTTACTTCAACTGCTTAGAATACAGTTTACAATTCTACAATGCATCATATACTTCTTGTATATATGTATTACCTCATCGATATCTCTTATTTCTACAAACATTTAATGGATTAATGTCTGCCAATAGCAGAAAAAATAAATTATAAAAATTAAAGTAGAACTTTGGCACACACATTTTGTCATAAATAATATTAACAATAACAAAATTAATAATGCAATCATATAAAAAAAATGCAATTATATAATAAAAAAAAATTAATCATATAATAAAAAAAATTTAAGTTTAAAACATATTTTAAGTTACAAAGAAATTAAAGAATTGGTTATAAATATTAAAATATTAGAAAATGATTCAAAATTGCAGATTTGAATTTGCTTGCATTGCTTATAACTTGAATCCGAGGGGGTAATTGGCCCCAAAGACATATGGAAATAATAAAGAAATTTTGTTCAGAAGCGCCTTTATTATGTTTTATGTAATTTATTCGTTTACCTCTGTTTGATCTTGAGAAGGAAAGGCTTTGATAAAGGTAATCGGGCTGTCTGGTATATACAATTTTATGCAAGAAAAGAAGAGCTCGACATTTTAACAAATTTTCAAATGTCATATTATATATTTGTATTGCATATCCTGAACTTGAAAAAAGTTCGCAACCATACATGAGGCTTGGCAATAGGTAAGTTTTGGCGAGTAACATTCGTATATGAGCTGGACTATAGCATTGTGACATCCAAAGGTTTTTTAACATGGCAAATGTTTTACAGCAATTTGTTTTAATATGATCTGACCAATTCAACTGTTTATTAAATTCTACCAGTGCCCGCCACATCGTGGGCAATATTTTGCTCAATTTTGCTTTAAACGTTTTCCACACCAATTAAAAGACTTACTTTTATAGTGCTTCAGTTATGGTTTATGTATTTACTTTATATAAAGATACCCATCCCTGGATAAAATGCTAAAATTTATAAAAAATTCCAAAATTCAAAAAATTATTGTAAACCTCTATAAGAGGTGTTTAAAATATTTTAATAACAATGTAATTCCACAAAATAAAAATACAAATTAAATAAAAATTTTATTCAACTTGCGCCATCTGTTGCGCAGTAGTTTCTTAAAGTATCTCATTTTCAAAAACAAAAAAGTGAGTTGAAAAAATAAGCGTGTTGAAAAATCCTAGTTTTAAACCGAGAATATCAGTACCTTTAAACCAGAAATTGCGTTTTTCACAGCTTTTTCTCTACTTTCTCTTGGAAATAAGATATTTATGGGGAAAAAAAGTATCCTATATTGGGACCAGAATACTTATGTACATCCTAAACGTGAGCATAAAACGTCTTGTTAGACCAACTTCATAATGTTCAATAATGAATTGGTCTCTTTTTTCTTGCACTTGATTTCATGTGTATACAAATATTGTTGTGCTCTTAAATAAAAACATACAATAGCATTTGCTCTTCTTCCAACCAATGCAATATTTGTTGTTGTTTGAAATAAAATTTCAGTAGTGAAAATTTTGTTTCAATAGTGTCTCTTGATATGAAATACTGTTATAGCAGACAACATGTATGTAAATGTATGATGTTAAAAGCAAGGGTTTGTACTTTGTATTTTAGTTATTTTATATTAATTTGCGCGTTGAGTTGAAAATAGAAAACTGTAGTAGCTTGCATTTTTTAACTTTTATTGGTGAATTAAAAAAATCTAATTTAATTTTTTCTCTCAAAAATCAGAGATTTTACTCTCAAGATAATTTAAGTAAAATGAACTAGTGAACAATATGAAAACTGTCCGGTCAAATCAGGTGGACTGATTTTTGCACTGTTTGCTCTTTTGTTCTCTGTATTTACTGTTTAGTAATATTCCACTACACATACAATCAATATTTGCGTGTCAAAAACATGCAATACTGTACACTTTCTAACATCTTGCGCTCACGTTTTTACTACATCCCCACAAAATTTTGTTAAAATCCATCCAGTAGTTTTTACGTGATGCGTACGTCATTGAAAAGCAGACAGACAGTGAGTTACTATTTTATTATATGCAAGGCCCCCAACCAAAAAAAGTGGTTAAAATGAAAATGCATTGGTTTGCTAAATATTTAACAAAGTGACACAAACCTCACAGAACCTTTGGGGTTTGTGTGGGGGCTGTATGTATAGATAACTCCTAGGTTTTTTGCAAAGTCAACAAAATTAAATACTTCGTTGTTAATTATTAATGATGGTAAAATTTATTTATTGTATCTTCATATACATATATTTGAACTAACAAAAAGTAATCATACTACAAATCAAAATTATACTAAATTAATTCCAGCCAATGTTGGTTATTATAATCCTATGGCAGTTAGGAAAAAATGCTTAAGTCTTATTTTTAAGTTTTGTAGGAGAGCAATTTTATAAACTTTTAAATTAATTTTTTAAATAGATTATCTCTGAACTTTACATATGAGAGAGTCAAACGTATGTTTTGAAAAAAACAACTTTTATCTATGATTTGGAAAAATAGCTTGTAGTTTCTCAAACTTTTTTCAAAATGTGGTTAGACATTGAAAAAAGATAAGCAGAAAGACATTTCGCTATAACTTCCGGAAAGGTGGTACAAAATAATTGAAACTTTGCACACGGGTGCTTTGTAGTACGGAGATTACAAAGGTGCCAGTAATTTTACTTAAGTCAACTTAAGCACTTATTCCTTATTGCCACATAATTTATGGTTGATTTAAGATTCGTTTTACTGTTGTTCAATCAAAAAAAAAAAAAAAAAAATGGCAATAAGTCTCCATCTTAGTCGAATGTAAATATGGTGGTTTAGTATTTTTCGGGCTAAAGGCTTTAGGATATATTTCGAGCTTCTCTAAATACTGCGAAGCATGTTTCGCAAATTCTGCTTCAACCAGTGGCAAGCTCAGATCATAATACTCCTTAAAATTATTAATTTTTCTATTTTTTACTTGAGACAGTGCACCACACCACCATACTGGTTTCAGGTTCGAATTGTATCATAAATACTTCCACTATAAGATATGAATAGAGTTTCCACCAACTTCTTTTGTGTTACCTTTGATTATATATGGCTTTTCTAAGCAAGGCTCCGATTAAGATTTATGCCGAGGTATTTGACTTCCGAAGGTTGATGTATCATTTGGTTATTTATGCGAATTAGGCGAAATGACCCCCTATGCTGTATAAACGTTACGTAAGTAGATTTTTCTTCATCCACCTTTATTCTTAACTAGCTGTGCCCACACACGTTGTTTGCGTCCTGAGGGTGCTGTAGCTTAAGTGGTTAGCACGTTGACTACTAAGCAATGGTCACGAATTCAAATCTCAGCCGTGGCAACATCAATTTTTCTGATATGTATTAATTTTTCTTTATAATAATGCATATCACAGCGCCCTGCTTCGCCGGTATTACCACATAGCACTAAATCGCCGGCGAAGTAAAATAATTATAAATTGGCTATGCTAGCTTCGAACTAATTCGCCTAAATAACACCAGAGGCGCTGCAATACTGTTTTAAAAGTAATCATAACGTGCAATTGAAGTGTTGCCAGAATCGAAGCTTTACTATCACTAACCATCTGTCTTATCTACTACTATCCCTTTCCAAAGGAAGTACCACAGTTTATGTAGGCATTTAACTGCCTGAGTGGTACTTCTCTTTATAAAAAAAATATTTTGTTCTATTTTCTTTAAAAATAATCCACACCATTTACGTATTTACTTTATATAAAGGTACCCATCCCGGGATAAAATTCATAAAAAATTCTACAAATTATTGTAAAGCTCTGTAAAATTTGTTTAAAATATTTTAATAACATGAATTTTATTTGAATTTTATTTGAACTATTTTTGAATTAATAAATTATTAATTCAAAAAGTTCTTAATTATAAAGAGATAAATAAAAATTAGATACCAGCAAAGCAGAATGCATAAGTTTGTTTAAATAGAAAATTGATAACAATTGAAACTACCGGGTAGATTGATACAAAGAGTACTGATGACGGACGTAGCTGTCTAGAAAATGCATTCTGCTTTGCTGGTATCTAATTTTTCTTTATCTCTTTATAATTAAGAACTTAAGCCTAAATAATTAATTTATTATTTTAATAACAATGTAATTTTGCAATGTAATTATTTTAAGACAGCGCAATCTACTGCGCAACTATTTTGTCATTATTTTAAAACAGAGCCATCTGTTGCGCAACCGTGTTTAAAATATCCCACTTTCAAAAATAAAATATGCCTTAAAGTATGCAGTACCTTTAAATCGGTAAAAAATAGGTGTACTTTCACTGCTTTTTCCCACTTTCTCTTCAAAATGAGATATTTTTGCAGAAAAAAGTATCCGGTATTGGAACCAGGATACTGAGGTACCTCGTCACGAGATTTTGTTAAAATCAATCTAGTAGTTTTTACGTGATGCGAACACAAAAAAAAGGCAGACAGGAAATGAGTTACTATTTAATTGTATGTATAGATTTTTTTAAATACTTTTTTAAATTGGGAATATGGTCTTATAATTGTCCTGATGCTATTTGTAGTATTTCGCGAATGCCGCAAAAAGCTGTGTCTTCAGCAAATTTCAATGTGAGCACTCGGTTGCTCTTTGGCATATCGGAGCTATGCAAAAATTTTAAAAAGGTTCCTAACATACGTTAGCTTAAAAATAATGCTTCTTCCCAATAAGTTAAAAAACTTTCTAACGGCTTGCTGCCATCTTCGTGCAAAGAATTATGAATGCCAAATCAAATCAAATTTACGAGTAAAAAAACTACCCCATAAATTAACACCCTTCTGTCCTTCTTCTCTCTCTCTCTCTCTTTTTCTCTCCTACAAACTCAAAGGTCCAGCAACAAAAGTTAATATGGACTTACCAGGATTTACCCCAATGTAGGACTTAACCAATGATAAATTTGTTTCTACATAAAGTTAATTTTTTCTATTAACAATGAGTTGTTTCTAAAAAAATCATGCATTTACGTAGAGAAAAAATATGGTTTTGGTATGGTCACCACAAGAACCATCCTATATTCTCTATAAAAATATATGGTTGCGATGATCAAATTATAGTTGTTTCAGTCATAAATATAGTCACGACAAATCAGTTTTTCATACTATTTAATCATTAAATGGTTACTACACCCAAAAAGTGAAACATGATTGGTTGGAACTTATAATTTTGAAACCGCAACTAAAGTTACAATCTTTTACAAACCGATGTCTGAGAAATATACTAAGAATATGGTGGCCACGAACAATAACCAACGAAGAGCTTCTGGAATTGACAAAAGAAAAGAAATATAAATACTCAAATAAAACGACGTAAATACTACTGGTTGGGGCACACACTTCGAAAACCATTTGACAAAATATGCCATGCCACACTGGAATTGAATCTGCAAGGCGCACGTATGCGCGGAAGGCCTAAAAACATATGGAGGCGCACCATAATGAGCTACGTCCTATAGCTATTAGCAGACAACAATATAGATTCTATGTAAACAGTATATGTTCCTGATGGAATACGATAATAAATATAACCAAAGTTTTATTAGAAATCCGAAATAATATTGTATTTATAGCCATAAATCATTATTACTAAGTAAACAAATTATGATAAGTTTGCTCATATGTAACCATATTATGACCAAATACAAACAAACAATGTTTTTTTTTTTTTTTTTGAAGTTGTGTATTTAGGTTTTAAAAATTATTAGAATCTAATTTTGCGGGTTTATTTCAAAAAATAATAAATTATGAACTGATCCGCTTCTCATATCGAATGCTTACAAAAAATTATCTAATAAATAATTGTGTGTTTTATTAAAATATATGTTTCTTTAAACAAATAAGGTATACTTTTATATTTATATATTTCACTATTTGTTTATTATTTTATAATGCTATTTTTAATTTAGACAATAATATGGTTCTAACGTAACGATATTATTATTATGCTTATAATAATATGGTTTGACAGCAACTGTGTAATTCAATCATAATATGTTCATCTTAGATTATGGTTACCTCAACCTAGTCTTTTCTTTGCTTGTTTGTGTGAAAGCTTAACGGTCTTATGCTAAAGTACTTAACTTGTTTGATAAACCATTATTAAGGAAAATTTCTAAAGTTTTATGCAAAAACGATTAATACCTTAACAAACCTATGGTAACTATACGTTAACTCTAAAAAATTTAAAGCAGCTAACCTCCTATTTTAAAGTAATTTTTTCTAGTTTTATTCTTATTGTTCACATTTTGCGAAGTAAAATTAAGTGAAACCTTTTTAATAAAAAGAATAAATTGCGATAATTTGTGAAATTCAAAATGGATACGTTTAATTTAGTGACAAGAAGTGGTCAAATTTATTATTATTTTATTGGAAATTTGGATTTTATAGGTCATTGTTTTATTTATAATATAACGGGCTATATTCAGGAAAGGATTTACATATAAGACGAGAGTTGATGCCTCAAGTAATTCAAGGTTTTAAAACTTCCTTCTTCGGATTTAATATAATTGTTTCTAAAGGTCATTTACGATTAAATTAACAATATAAAACATCGTGATAAAATGGAGTGGTAGCACTCACGGCTGCCGGATTTGTAGTAAATGTTCATTAAAACGCCTCTTTGAAAATAGGGAATGTAGAGGACGTTTACTTTAGGATTACTGGTATAAAATTAATGTAATATTTAGTTACACTTCTACAGAGCAAGAGATGAAATGCGGTGTTTTGCCCATCTGGAAACAAAGGTTTCGATGGCATGTCTGTAAGCTTTCCGTAACATTACATTAGGAGAAAGCGCAAGTTCCCGAAAAGCTTTACTTTGCCGTATCCATCGCGTAAAAGAAAATATATGTACCTATTTCTATTTTTTTAACTCTTTACCTAAACTAACTCTAGCTGATTTCGAAGCAGACGATCCGATACAAATGGAGTGGTCGAAAGTGAGACAGAAACCTTTATTTTAAAATCATTTATTTAAAAATATAATTAAAAACAAATAATTAACAAGTAAAAAAATATTTTTTATTTACACTTTATATAAGTATGTATGTACATATACATGTGTATATCTCCTTTTATTTCGATCTTCAGTTTCAAACATACATACATATGTAAGTATGTATTTCTGGTCTTGTATATAAAATTTAACAAAACATAAATATACAAAAAAATTTATAGTGATGTATATAAAGTCAACACAAGTAAACAAAGCTCGTTATTCCAATTATTTGTTTTACCAATAACAACAAATAGCCATTTTAAATGCTTTACATCATTCTTAATGTATTAGAATTTTGTTTTTTATGTGGTTAAAAAAACAATTTACATTTAAATAAAGAAAAAATAAGTTTATATTATAAAAATTTTTCTATAAATTTGACTACCCGGATATAATAATATTCGTTTTTTGCACATCATTACCTATAAAGAGAAAAGAGTAAATCATGGTGTTGCCAGTCTTAACATTAACAATTTATAAAAGCATACGTTAACTAAATTTTTATTTTTGCATACGATTTTTTACCATAGGTTTATTAGCCTTAATGTGACTGGAAACTAACGTGAACATTAAAGCTTAAGTAAGATTTTTTTTGCATAAGACCGTAAGCCTTTTAACAAAAGTTCACAGTTTGTTTTAATTATAAAATTTTGTATTTTAGTACTTTTGTTTGCTTGGTTATCGTTATTAATGAAAATTATTTTTTAATGACACCATAAACGCTACATGTTTGTTTACATGTTGGCAACAAGAATTATGAATATTTAAATGTTTAAAAGCGATGACTTTATTTTAACAGACAGGCGTTTTGTGTTTTAATTTCTTCATTCACTTTGAGTTCGGTGTGTCTTTATTTTTTCTCTTTCTTTTTGGGTCAATAATTTTGAACATAAAAAGAACACCGTTCTTGACTTAAAAGAGTTTTAGTACTAATTGACGCAGAATTCCTTATTTAACGAAATAATTTTAAGCATAAAATTTGAAGTTTTTCTAAAAATTTTTCTTGTCTTTTTTGCACTTTGCCAGCATTTCCTTTTATTCTGTTTGTGTTATTGCAAAAACATTGCCCTGTGACGACACATGGGTTGTTCTTATTCGATTCTACTCGTTTTATTATAGAAGAAGAAATAAAAAATAATATATTTTTTAACAAACAGACATGATGTTTTCAGCACACAAATGTGAGAGGTGGCGAACAAAGAAGTAGAATGTTAAACACAAAAAAAAAAAAATCATAAATGTCAAATGTTATTTAATGCTTGACTGCATCTCTAATGACTTTATCCTGTGTGTAAGTATTTGTGGATGTATGCGAGTATGTGTGAACAAGTGTTTATTGTTTGTATTTAATACTCAGTTCATTGCGTTATTTTGTTTTGTTTAAAATGTTGCAAATGTAAATTATGCCAGTTGCTGTGTGCAGCTGCCTTTATCTCACAATTGTTTTTTGTTTGTTTGCGTAAAATGACAGAAAACACTAATCTGTGACAGGTAACATGACATAAGCAACATTTTGAATAGAATCTATTTGAAATATGGCAAAAAATGATTTATGGTTTTTGGTAGATTTGTTATATTTGGCTGCAATCGTTTTCTCTTTAATAATGAAAATTTAATGGAAATATGCAAATTAAGTTTTAAGAATTTTGGCTGGAAGGATATTCAGTGATGGGGAAATTTAAACTTTAACCATTTCAAGTGTTTCATTTTTAATCGAATAAAAAATAAGCAGCAAATGTTTGTTTAAAATTATCTGAAACAATCACTAAATATTGTTTTAGAATCTCAAACATAAATGCAAAAAATTGGCTGAAATTATTTTTAACTAGCTGTGCCCGCCACGTCATAGGCATCCTGACAATACGAATATTTAGTTCGATTTTGCTATGATTGTTATCAACACCAAATTTTAAAACTCTTTCATTTATCGAGTTAAAATTATGGTTTATGTATTTTCTTTAAATTGAGGTAACCATCCCTGGATAAAATTTTATTAAATTCTAAATTTATTGTAGAGTTCTGTAAATAGTTTTTAAAATATCTCGTTTGCAAAAATAAAACGTCCTGTCTAGTTTGCTGTACCATTCATCGAATCATCGATAAAATTTCGTACTTTCTCTACTTTTTCATATAATCTCTTGGAAGTAAGGTATTTTTGCGAAAAAAAGGATCTTATATTTGAACCAAGATACTAAGGTACCTCCTCATAAAATTTTATTAAAATTCCTTTAGTAGGTTTTACGCAATGTGAACACAAACAGACAGACAAAAATTCTAAAAATTGCTATTTTTGATATAATTTCTATCTTCACTAGCAATACATTTTTAAAAAAAATATTTAATCTAATAAATTAATTATTTAGGCTTAAGTTCCTAATTATAAAGAGATAAAGAAAAACTAGATACCATCAAAGCAGAATGCAGTTTCTAGACATTACGTCCGTCATCAGTACTCTTCGTATCGATCTACCCGGTAGTTTAAATTGTTATTAATTTTCTATTTAAACAAACTTATCAAAGAAATAGAATATGAGAAATTTTAATTTTACATTATTGTTTTACATTTGTAAACTCTATTTCTTTTTTATATTATACTACCAAGCAAACATTTTTCTTTGGTTAGCAATTAACAACAATTAGATATTTTTAATTTACAAATGTGTTCAATTCGAAACTTTTGAACATTCTTTTTTATACCCTTATACATTTTAGTAGTTGATTAAGCGATGTCCATCTGTCCTTGTTCTGTTAGCAATGTCATTTGTCAAGGCCCGACAAGAGATATGCTGGAATCTCGAAGAGTAGCATCCCTGAAAAACTATTTGGGAGACCTAGACGCAACTCCTCAATCAGATTATTCGATATGGCGTGCTTGTAGAAAGCCCAGTCTTACATAAGCCTTCCTAGCGAACTTCAGCTGGAGGCTGGGCAAGGAGTGATACCAAAAAAGGAAATCTATTTGCAGGACATTTGAAAAAGGTTTTTACCCCAAATATATCGACTGATATAGTTGAGTTGCCAGTTGTCGAGGCTAGTGCTGCAGTACCGATAAGATTTGAATTTGGTGATCTTGAAAAGGCAATAAGGGATTTAAACACCAAAAAGCCCCTAGCGTTGACAAAACCAGTAACAAGATATTAATTGAGTTGCCCCATGTAGCTCGCAGAATCGTTCTTTTTATTTTTAATGCCATTTTACGTCTTGAGTACTTTCCCACAGAGTGGAAGGTGTCCTTGGTTACCATGATTCCTAAACCAGGAAAAGACCACACAAAAATTGAATCGTACAGACCCATAAGCCTTTTGTCAAATATGTCAAAGCTGTTTGAGAGGATGTTAATAACTAAGCTTAATCCTATCCTAAGCAACAAAGGATGTATTCCAAACCATCAATTCGGCTTCAGGTAAAAACATAACACGATCGAACAAACTCACAGGTTAGTCAATGTTATTAAGAAGACTTTCTTAGAGAGAAAATACTGCTCTGCCATTTTTATTGACGTTTCTGAAGCATTCGATAAGGTATGGGATGAAGGCCTAATATATAAGCTAAAACTGAATTTTCCTATAAACCTCTATAAGCTGCTACATAGTTATTTAACCGAACTAAAATTTATTGTAAAAGAAGGAGATTTTTTGAGCTCACCCCAGCCAATCGAAGCCAGAGTTCCCCAAGGTAGTATATTGGGGCCCTTTTTATACTTATTGTATACTTCAGACATGCCAACTAGTAACCGAGTTCACACATCGACATTTGCTAACGACACAGCTTTTTTGAGCATTCACGAAAGACCCGAAGTAGCATCACGATATTTACAAGACCACATATCCAATTTAGAAAAATGGTTGAAGAAATGGAGAATAAAAGTGAATGAACAAAAATGTAATCACATAACTTTCACACTGCGTAGATAATCTTGCCCTCCTATTCGGATAAATAACCAAACGCTACCTCAGCTTTCAGACGTCAAATATCTAAGCATACATCTTGACCGGCGTCTTACATGGAAACGCCACATAGAAACAAAGTTAACACAAATTAAGTAGAAAGCAGTCCAACTAAACTGGCTTATTGGTAGAAATTCTACTCTCACTTTAGATTGCAAACTTTTATTATACAAGTCAATTCTAAAACCAATATGGTGTTATGGCATTCAATTATGGGGCACTGCCTCAGCTAGCAACGTAGAAAAATTCAAAGGCGCCAAAATAAGATTCTTCGTATAATTACATCTGCTCCTTGGTATATAAAAAACTCGAACATCCATAAAGATCTAAACGTGCCATCAGTTAAAGCCGATATAGCGAAACATGTCATAAGGTATTTAAAGAAGCTTGAAACTCATCCGAATCCACTGGCCCGTAACATACTAAATGAACCTGGTTACATTCGACTAAGAAGAAGGGACACTGCTTCTCTCATCCGTACATCAGAGGGATAACCCGCAAATTACAGTAACCGTGAAACATACATTTTTTTTTGTCCAGCACTGGTTGGACTAAACAAGTATTTTTATTTTTTTTAGGCTTAAGATATGAGTAATTATTGATAATTCAATTATATTGAAGATACAATAAATAAAAATTGCGAAAAAAAACCACAAGAGATACAAAAAATTTAAACACACCAATTTGGCAGGCATAGTTTCGATAATGTTGCTATTGCAATTCAGCAACTTCATTCTAAGATGCGGGCATAAAACCACGCCTACATATATTTTTTAGGTTGTTTTTAAGGTTGTATTGATTTTTGTTTCCTTTTCTTTTGTTACTAAATTTTAGACGGCGACCAATAGATCGCATACAGGGTGTGTTTAGGTTGATACGGTTTTTCTTCTATGATTTGTATTACAAGCAATAAACATAGAGGTGACCAATAGCCCCACAGGATGACCACTGGGAACTAGGAGCGGTCAAATGGGATCTTTGCAGATGGAGGCAATATGCGCAAAACTTTTTTTTAAAGGTTTTTTACTTAAGTCTGACCATCTTAAGGCAATATGCATGGCAGGAAGTTACTATGGAGCCTAGAGGGACAGCGATGAGCCCTTCACCATGGTAAAGGGTATGTAAGACACAAAAATATCCTATTTCCAAGAGAAAATGGAGAAAAAGCAGTGAAAGTACTCAGTTGAACTAACCGGATATTAATACTTAACTTTTTTTAAAGAGAAGTAACACTCAGGCAATTAATGCCTATATTAAATGTGTTACTTCCTTCGGAAAGGGATAGGAGTAGATAAGATAGATGGTTAGTGTGATAGTAAAGCTTCGCTTCTGGCAACACTGTAATTGCACGTTATGATTATTTTTAGAACAGTAATGCAGCGCCTTTGGTGTTATTTAGGCGAATTAGTGGTATTATTTAGCCAATTTATAATTATTTTACTTCGCCGGCGATTAGTGCTATGTGGTAATACCTGCGAAGGAGGGCGCTGTGATATGCATTATAAGGAGGAACTAAGTACTGCTTAGTACAGCACGGCACCTTTAATATTTGAAAGTTGTATATTTTAAAACACAGATCGTCTTAACTACTTATACGGCACGGCACCTTTAATTTTTGATATTTAAACACAGATGGCGCTAAAAACATATGAACTACTTGCTGCCAAATCGCTAATTGAATAAAATTTGTATTTGTTTTAAGTCGCGTACGTGTTGTATAATTTGGTTATTTTGTGAAATATATACTTAGGTAATTATGTGATTATTTTTTTTTTTTGTTATTTTATTTAGCGTTAATTTTTTAAATTTGGTTAGAATACTACGACGTGAGTGTTTTTATAAAATTCTGTTATTGTTAGTTTCTTCTTAGTTTAGATGCATTTTTCTCTTATAGGTGCTACTCTATAAAAGTAAGTCATACAATAGTTGTGGAATACTATTAAATCAAAATCGAGCAAATTATTACCAGGACACCCACGACGTGGCAGGCACAGCTAGTAAATAATAAAACTGTGATTTTCTGCCTGTCTCTCTCTTTGTGTTCGCATCACGTAAAAATTACTGGATGAATTATAATAAAATTTAATGGAGAGCTATCTTAGTATTGTGTTTCAAATATAGGATATTTTTCCCGTAAAAATATCACACTACCAAGACAGAGAGAGAACAAGTATTGAAAGTACGCAATTTTACCGATGCAATGGTACTGCAAACTTGGCAGCAACTTTTATTTTTGTCAGCGGGTAATTTAAAACACTATTTAAGTACACTATAGTAATTTTGGAATTTTATACAAATTTTAGACTTTTATATAAAGCCTATGTTTCCGAGTAATCACCCAGGGATGGGCACCTTTATATAAAGTAATTACATAAACCATATCTGAAGCAGTATATAATTAAGAGTCTTAAAGTGGATTACTTTCAAAGCAAAATAAAGGCGCTGACGAAGTGGCGGGCACAGCTACTTAAATATATAATCAAATGTATTCATAGTACGGGTATATTAATCATTGTTTAGTTATAAACTGGTCATATTATATTCAGAGTATAGTCCCCCCGGGGGTTCCAATTGTCACTGCAGGAATGGCAAATGCTTTGACGCGGTTCACTCGGGGAAAATAGGGGCACCAGACGCTAGGGTTCCTAGAGCCTAAATCTGGAACAAAAGGTCTGTGTGTTAAAACATACGGGTCCTCTTCGAGGCCCGACCAGTGCCCAAAGGACTGGTACCACGGGAATCGGTAGCCCCACAGAGAGCCTATCCTCTCTGTGACCGGTTATTGGTGAGGTCCCCTTCGGGGGTACACGTGGTGGTTGTGGTTTAAGATCGATTTATGTAGGTAAGGTGCAAAGTCGATCAAGTGTGCTGTTGCACTCTCAACAGACGGAGTTTGGATAGTCTCCAAACCCCTAAGCAAGAGGTAATAATGTGGATCTAGGCTTGCCTTGGAAAGGCTTGCCATATTATATAAAATGCTACTCATTGTAACTGTATAACACACAAAAAGCGATTGGTGGCAATCGTAAAGTGTTGTTATACTACACGATGGGGGCGCTAGTCTACGCCTAAGTTTCACTCGGTGGTAAGACCACCGTGAGGTTAGGCCGAGTATGGCAGGTACTCAAGTTAATCTTGTTCCACAAATTCAGAGTATAGTCTACTTTTTAATAACTATTTTCAGCATTTGTAAACATTTTTTTAATCAATACGTTTAGCATTCGACTTATTTCTGTTTCAATGATTTTTACTGAAAACATATTAAAAATATGATTAAGCTATTATTTTAAGAAATTTATGTTTTTCTTTATTGACTTATAAACCACAAATCTTAAACAAAGAAATCAATTTGTGTTTCTTTTAAATCAAACAAATTACATTTTAAATAAATAAAATTAAAATGATAAAAAATCATATTTTAATCTTATTTTTTCTACAAGAAAAGACCAGCAACTAATGAAGACAGTTGGTATTTATATGACATGAAAAATATTATTGAAAAACATGTAAATGTTGTTGATGATAATTAAAATGCAAAAACATGCAATTATTCCCAAAACAAATTACTACAGACATATCTAGAGATGAAAGATTAAAGTTGTGTTAGTAAAGCAGAAAAAGAAAAAGAAAAAAATAACACAAAACCAGAGGGGTTTGAAAGTTTTAGAGCAGATGAAGCTACAACTACTACTACAACAAAATTGAAATAAAACTTACTTTTGCATTCCTTTTTATTGCATCAAGTCTTAAAAAAGGAAACTTATTTTCAAGTACCAAGGATACACACTCACAACTACATACAAAAGTATTAAAAGTTTGCATGCTTGTTTGTAGTTGTACGTTGCGGGAGAACATAAGTAACAGGATAAGTAACAAGATTTCTTTATTAGTGTTGAGGGTTTTCCAAGTTGTTAAGAGCTTTGTTGTTCCTTAATGCTTTAGAGGCAGTTATGATGGGTATACATATAAAATTTAAGTTCAGGAGCGTAAGTAGTAAGCAATTAGCCGTATCGTTATGTGTGTTAAGGGAATTTGAAAATATTTTTAATTAATAAACATTTTTAATATATCACGCTTATTAACATTTTTAATTAATTTAATAGAGCGCTAAGCTGTCATTTTAATATAAATAGTTTTTGTTAAACTTATGTGTTAAAAGATGTGGTCCAAAAAAATTTTTAAAACTTTGCATTAAAAATTACTTAGAGTCTGTGTTTTTCAATTGTCTAGTCATATTTTTCCTTTAGTACCAGATCATTTATAATCTAGTCAAGGCATATTTTCTTCTGTAAGCAATCTTGTCGTATTTCAGCCCGAATGTAGTCAGAATCACTTTATATTTCAGTCATATTTCAGTCATAACGTAAAATTCTCTTCATATTCTAGTCATATTGTAATAATCTATCCGTGTAAAAACATTAGTGTAAAAAAGGCCAAGTTCCTATCCAAAATCTTTGTTGCTGTTAATAGGCTCAGATCAAAATTGGAACCAATTTCTTGCTTGCTTCAACAAAATTATAGCGACAGGTATTGGACGAAGAAGAAACTTGGTTCTTATTTTGATCCCTTTTTGTGAATAGTAACTTGTCCTTATTTTAACATTTATATTTTTGTGTGAATCTGACCATTTTCTTTCCAAGTTATTGCCTATCCACATCTTTGAAGTAAAGTTTACGGCGGTTAAAGTTATGCGATTTCAAAATTTGTTTTTTTAAAGACTCAATTCTCATCGTAACTTCTGGCTTATCAGTACAAAACACCAAGAGTCTTTGGTGGGAAACCCCCAGTCAGTCAACGGAGGCACTGAAAGTATAAAACTGTGGCCTCATGTATACCTTAGATAATAATTTCTCGATTTCAGATTTTCTTTACACCAAAATTCAACTATCTAGATGTGGTAAAAGCCCCATGACGTTAACGACTGAGCCAGTGAGTATTTCCCAAAACATGTTATCTGTGTGAAGTATCTTAGCATGTGATAGTTATAGTTTAGTCATAATCTGACCAGAGCCTAGTTATATACATATTTAATACACAGTCAAGTGGAAGTCTAGTCATATTATGATCATAGTCTAATCCAATTATAGCCTACTCAAGGGCTATTCATAGTCTGTATTCATACTCATAGTCTGTACATAGTTTAGTCATAGTCTATGCATAGTCTATTCTTAGTCTATTCATAGTCTATTCATAGTCTATTCATAGTCTATGCATAGCCTATTCAGAGTCTATGCATAGTCTATGCATAGTCTATTCATAGTCTATGCATAGTCTATGCATAGCCTATTCATAGTCTATTCATAGCCTATTCATAGTCTATTCATAGTCTATTCATAGTCTATTCATAGTCTATTCATAGTCTATTCATAGTCTATTCATAGTCTATTCATAGTCTATTCATAGTCTATTCATAGTCTATTCATAGTCTATTCATAGTCTATTCACAGTCTATTCATAGTCTATTCATAGTCTATTCACAGTCTATTCATAGTCTATTCATAGTCTATTCATAGTCTATTCATAGTCTATTCATAGTCTATTCATAGTCTATTCATAGTCTATTCATAGTCTATTCATAGTCTATTCATAGTTTATTCATAGTCTATTCATAGTTTTTCATAGTCTATTCATAGTCTATTCATAGTCTATTCATAGTCTATTCATAGTCTATTCATAGTCTATTCATAGTCTATTCATAGTTTATTCATAGTTTATTCATAGTCTATTCATAGTCTATTCATAGTCTATTTATAGTCTATTCATAGTCTATTCATAGTCTATTCATAGCCTATTTACAGTATATTCATAGTCTAATGATAGTCTATTCATAGTCTGTTCATAGTCTATTCATAGTCTAGTCATAGTCTATTCATAGTCTATTCATAGTCTATTCATAGTCTATTCATAGTCTATTCATAGTCTATTCATAGTCTATTCATAGTCTATTCATAGTCTATTCATAGTCTATTCATAGTCTATTCATAGTCTATTCATGGTCTATTCATAGTCTATTCATAGTCTATTCATAGTCTATTCATAGTCTATTCATAGTCTATTCATAGTCTATTCATAGTCTATTCATAGTCTATTCATAGTCTATTCATAGTTTATTCATAGTCTATTCATAGTCTATTTATAGTCTATTCATAGCCTATTCATAGTCTAGTCATAGTCTATTGATAGTCTATTTACAGTTTACTCATAGTTTTTTCATAGTCTATTTACAGTCTACTCATAGTTTTTTCATAGTCTATTCACAGTATATTCATAGTATATTCATAGTCTATTCATAGTCTATTCATAGTCTATTCACAGTATATTCATAGTCTAATGATAGTCTATGCATAGTCTATTCATAATCTGTTCATAGTCTATTCATAGTCTAGTCATAGTCTGCTCATAGTCTATTCATAGTCTATTCATTTTCTATTCATAGTCTATTCATAGTCTATTCATAGTCTATTCATAGTCTTATTCATAGTCTATTCATAGTCTATTCATAGTCTATTCATAGTCTATTCATAGTCTATTCATAGTCTATTTACAGTCTACTCATAGTTTTTTCATAGTCTATTCATAGTCTATTCATAGTCCACGCATAGCCTATCCATAGTCTATTCATAGTCATTTCATAATCTATTCATAGTAGTAGGCTTGTTGTATACTGGTCATAGAATGCCAGTAGTTAGTTTCTTACTAGTTATAATCTATACATAATCTACTAATAGTATGATCAGAAAGAGTAGTTAGTCATATCGAGTAATTTATAGTCCAGCTAAAATTTAGTTGTAGTGTATACTTAGTCTATTAATAGCCTAGTTATAGTCTAATTATAATAATCTATAATCAGCACACGAAAAAAAATCTGAACCAGAACTGAAATAAAACTAAACTAGAACTGAACTAAATCTGAACTAGAACTGAACTATAACTGAACTAGAACTGAATTCGAACTAAATTCGAACTGAACTGGAACTGAACTAGAACTGAACTGAACTAGAACTGAACTATAACTGAACTAGAACTGAACTAGAACTGAACTAGAACAGAACTAGAACTGAACTAGAACTGAACTAGAACTGATCTAGAACTGAACTAGAACTGAACTAGAACTGAACTAGAACTGAACTAGAACTGAACTAGAACTGAACTAGAACTGAACTAGAACTGAACTAGAACTGAACTAGAACTGAACTAGAACTGAACTAGAACTGAACTAGAACTGAACTAGAACTGAACTAGAACTGAACTAGAACTGAACTAGAACTGAACTAGAACTGAACTAGAACTGAACTAGAACTGAACTAGAACTGAACTAGAACTGAACTAGAACTGAACTAAAACTGAACTAGAACTGAACTGGAACTGAACTAGAACTGAACTAGAACTGAACTAGAACTGAACTAGAACTGAACTAGAACTGAACTAGAACTGAACTAGAACTGAACTAGAACTGAACTAGAACTGAACTAGAACTGAACTAGAACTGAACTAGAACTGAACTAGAACTGAACTAGAACTGAACTAGAACTGAACTAGAACTGATCTAGAACTGACCCAACTTATCCGGGTTTTTATCTTGATTTAAACTTAGTGTTTATTTAATATATTTATACTCATATTTATAATAAATAAAATATATTTCAAGTTTATTTTATAGTAAATTATTTTTATAAAACTTGATCTAAAATATAATAAAATATAAATAGTTTTAATTTATTATAAATATGGGCCCTAATATTCAGTAAATATTTAGACATTTTGTTATTGAATTTAAATTATCAATTTTATTTATTTAAAATTAAAATCGTTTATACAAAGAACATTCCATTAAAAAAATAGGTATTTAAATAAAATAAATAGTAAAACATATTTAAAATCAATATTTGTAATCGTCAGAGAGATAAAATAAAGTAGAAGCCATAAGTCTATAGACGTAGAAACACATTACTTTACATAAACAAATTCTTTATTTGTTTTATAGTAATACGAAAGCGCTTGTTGTGTAGACTATTACTATAAAATAAATTCAAATGACAATAAGGAAAAGTTATAAAGCAAATATATGAAAAGGGGATTTTAAAAGGAGATGTAATGAGAATTCAAATTATATTAAATTTAATTTAATTAATATAAAAGTAAAAAAGTGCTAAAGGTCTTTGCTATAAAATTAAAAACAAAAAACAAAAAAGAATAAATAAATAATCACAAACATATTTACAAAAAAGTCTAAAGGCCTTTTAAAAGAATTTTGATTTTTTGTAGCCTTTATTTTAGCGAAACACCCTTTCCAATATTGCTCAAATAAATGATTGTGTATATGTAGAAAAATATCTATAAAAGTTGTCATATAAAAATAATAATAATTGTTCTTGTTGTGTTCCTGTTAATAATGGTTGTTGGTTTTACATGTATGTCATGTTCATTTGTTTATGTATTTGTTTCATCGCTTTTGTTTGATTTCTTTGTTGAAGAATTTGTTTTGTTCTATTGATGTTGATTCTCGTTTCAGTTTCTGGTACTGGTTGCCTTACTGAAGATGATGATGACGATATTTGTATTTTTATTCTCCACACGATATTTTAAAATATAGTTTTGCTGAAATATTGAAAATACTTTAAGTTAATAAAATAATTTATAATTTATTTTTATTTTTTAAAAAAGTAAAACAATTTAAAGAAAGTTTTTAGGAACATTTTTGTACTAGCAAAATACATATGTATAAAAAATTATATGAAAAAAAAAAATCAAAAAAGCTTTGACATGTTATTGCAGGCGACAAGATTAAAACTAAATTATTACTTAAATATGACTATAGCCTTTTTTGACAGATGACGTGTGAGTCGTGTCATGCTGTCTTGTTATTTTTGCTTAGTATTGTTTGGCATTTCATAATGGAAAGACTTACGCCTGAAAAACGTTTACAAATCGTTCTACTTTCTACGAAAATTCACGTTCAGTGCGGAATGTGTTTCGTGCACTTCGCTCAACGTATGGTCAACATAATAATAAATCGGCCTACTGAGCGTACTATTCGCAATACCGTCAAACATTTTGAGACCCAGCATTCATTATTGGATAATAATCGACCGAATAGACCAAGTCCAGCACGCTGTGAAGAAAATATAGCGGCCGTAGATGAGAGTGTACAAGAAGACCGAGGAGAGTCGAGTCGGCGCCGTTCGCAGCAACTCGGTCTAACATATGGAACGACTTGGCGCATTTTACGTCGAGATCTTAAATTGAAAGCATACAAAATACAGCTTGTGCAACAGCTGAAGCCGCTCGACCTTACCAAGCGACATCGCTTCGCTCTATGAGCTCTTGAAAACTTCAAAGAAGATCCGATGTTTTCGAGGCAAATTTTGTTAAGCGCTGAGGACCATTTCTGGCTGAATGGATGTAAACAAACAAAATTGGCATATTTGGGACGAAGAGCACCCTGAAGAAATTGAAGAGCTGCCAATTCATCCAGAAAAAACAACTGTTTGGTGTGGTTTGTGGGCCGGTGGAATCAGCGGTCCATATTTCTTTGAAAATGATGCCAGTGCGAACGTAACCGTCAATGGCAACCGATATCGTGCCATGATAATCGACTATTTGATACCTAAAATTGAAGCCCGTGATCTCAGCGACATTTGGTTTCAGCAAGTCGGCGCCACTTCCCACACATCGCATCAATCAATGGATTTATTAAGAGGACATTTCAGTGAGCACGTAATTTCAGGTTTTGGGCAGATCGTGTGATATTACACCGTTAGACATTTTCCTGTGGAGGTATGTAAAGTCTAAAGTTTATGCGGACAAACCCGCTTCGATTCAGGCCTTGAAGAAAAACGTGTCATTCCACAGTTACCAGTCGAAATGCTCGAACGAGTCATCGAAAATTGGACTCAACGGATGGACCATCTGCAACGTAGCAACGGCCAACATTTGATAGACATAATCTTCAAAAAATAAATGCCAAAGAATGTTCTTGCAAATGATAATAAACATTCTCCAATAAATTTGAATTTTCTGTGTTTTTTTCTTTAAAAAAGTAGGGAATCTCGAAATGTATCACGCGTTATAATGGCTAGACTTTAAAAGGGCTATTAATACACATATGTAAGATATGAGAAGACTACGATTAATCTATAATTTAACTATTAATAGTCTATGAGTATAATTTAATTAGACTACGATTAATGCCAGTTGTATTAAGCTTGAAAATTTACTAAAATCCCATTTATAAAACAAGTGACGTTACCACCGACATAAACATCAATAAATTTTGTTAAATGAGCATCATAACCTATCGAACGCCGCACAGAGAGCGCAAAAGCCTTTTTCGAGGATTAATTAATATCTCCACAACTACAATAGAGAGGCTCACAAAATTTTATGTGGGTAGCTCATAGGACAAACTGCATGTTTGGTAAACTAGCGGGCGAACAAGTACCCCCATACCAAAAAATTTATAATATTCCTATATCTAGAGAAACGCAATAGCCAGGCACACTAAATTCAATGCAAGTAGCTCTTAGAAAACTGCAAGTTCTAACAAAATCTTAAAGGTACACAGAAAAAATTTTTGCACCAATTAATTAAAAGATACAACTTTAATTTAATTTTTAATTAATTGAAATATTATTGAATTCATTCTTAATTAATTATATAATTGAGACAATTAAAATATTAATTAAATTTGCATCTGAAATTAATTAGAACTATTAATAGGAGCAAAAAATTTTTTCTGCGTATATGAGGGGAAAATACGTACCTCCCATACAAAAAAAAAGTTTAATTTTCTTATATCTGCAGAACTACAATAGCGAGGCATGAGTGAGGGTAACTAAGATCTAACTACATGTTTCTACAAAATCTTGGCGGTGTAGAAAGGGGGGACGATGTCGACGTCGCCAAATAGAATAGAGGTGATTACTTTTAAGCCTAGAGTGCATATATTTTTTTTTCTTTAATAATTACGCTTGTGCAAGCGTGACCCGGCCTATGAAAAGGTGGCTTATGACTAAAAAAAAATTTCCACTTTTGTTTTGGTTTCGATAGTTTTTGAGACGCTCTTTCACGTGGTGAAAACTAGAAAGTCCTAAAATGCTTAGAAGTTATGGTAAGTCAAAGTCGATTTGGGGATAAAATCCCCAAAATCCTGACAACGCTGGGTCAGAAACTGGTTTGTGCTTTGCATTGAAAAAAACTGCGCTCTTTATATACACACACGTACTTATCTCATTTATGTTCTTTTGCTGACGCTGGGTCAGAAACTGGTTTGTGCTTTGCATTGAAAAAAACTGCGCTCTTTATATACACACACGTACTTATCTCATTTATGTTCTTTTGCATTTTTTGGTTGCCTTTTGGGCATGACTGTTCATAATGCAAAAGAAAAACTACTAAGAAACTGACGAAATGCATTGTTTATCTTTAACATATAATTTTTCGAAATTTTGTTTTTGAGTCATAAGCCATCTTTTCATAGACCGTTTCACATATATGTGATTTAATAAAATAAGCATAAATAATAGGTATTAGAGATAAGGAACCAATCACCTCTTTTTGCTTATTATCAATGTCTTTTCTCACACGTTTTTTTTTCTGGAACCAATCTTCCGCGAAAGCACAGGGTGTATTTGTAATTTGTGCACTCACTCCACTCCTTGACCCCTATACCCCCCAAACACTTCTGCTTTGAAACCCGATATTCGATGTATCAATGAAATTCTGCCAATTTTATAAGAAATGCTTATGAGAAATTGCCAAAGTGAGTGCGTATTTGCCAGAAAGGGTATGAGGCCATTTGTCAGATGTGTCTTACATGGCATAATCCTATCGTATTTTCTCAATGATGCCATACAAAAAAATCTGAAGAAAATAAATATCTATTATTTATTTATTTAAAATTTTGTGTAAATAATAGGACATCCTATATTTTGTTAATTTTGTTTTCTCACTGTCTAGCACTGGGTACCTAACAGTAAGAAAACAAAAGCTTTTTTAAAGTATTATCGTCTGTTCTTTAAATTTCTACTACAGCCTTAGAATGTCTGGACAAATATACAAGAAACAAAAAAAAAAAAAATGTTTTTTTTTACAGTTGATTTTAACCGAACAAAAGTTGTTTTATTTCTTACCATGAATAAAAAAAAATACAATTTTAAAACACAGACTAAAAAGAAAAAATAGTTTCACAAATACTGCTCCCTTGAGCTCCGCATGCAGACAAAAAGTATAATTTTGTATTATTTTCTGAACATTCGTTTTATTAGTTGTTAACACTACTTAAATCATTAAATTCCATTAGGAATTTAAAACAAACTCAGAAAAAATACAATATTTACTAGTTAAAAAGTATGCTTCTTAATCTGTATAAAAAATAAAAAAAAAAAAATAAAAATTGGTCACCTTTTTTTTAGCATTTCTTTGTTAATGTTAGTTTTTTGGGATTTTACATAGTAATTTTTATAAGTCTTGTTATCTAGGATCTGCATCAGGAAGAGCATCATGACAAATATACACAAATATAAGTATTAACCAATACAATAATAACTCGCATCTGCAATGCGCCAAAACAGGCTCCGTTTTTGTGACTTTAAAATTAAAATATTGCATACTTTTAGGAACTCTTTGTTTGGCTCTTCTACAAAAAAAATTTTCTTCACTATAAAAACAATATTTTTGTCTCAGTTTCATTTAAATAAATTTCTATATTTTGCACGCAAAAAAAGAAAAAGAATGAAGTTTTTTTTTGTATTTGCCGAGACACAAAACACAAAAAAAGAAATATTAACAAATTGCAAAAAAAAAGAAAAACCCCTGCTGTTTTGGTAACTGGTCATTTACGTAGGCAAACTCTTTTTAATATTTTTATTCAAATTCCTTACAGCCTTCCTTTGAATTTATATTTTAAATATTTGGTGTATTCTGCTCCCAATATTTTGCACTTTATTAACATAAATAAAATTTTACTTACGTTTAAATGAAATGCAGATCAAATATGTGAGAGTGTGAGAGTAAGAGTGCTGTAGCTTAAGTGATTAGCACGTTGACTACTAAGCAATGGTCACGAGTTCAAATCTCAGCCGTGGCAACATCAATTTTTCTGATATGTATTAATTTTTGTTTATAATAATGCATATCACAGCTCCCTCCTTCACCGGTATAACCACATAGTAGCACTAAATCGCCGGCGAAGTAAAATAAATTTAAATTGGCTATGCTAGCTTCAAACTAATTCGCCTAAATAACACCAGAGGCGCTGCAATACTGTTCTAAAAATAATCATAACGTGCAATTGCAGTGTTGCCAGAATCGAAGCTTTAGTATTATTAACCATCTGTCTTATCTACTACTATCCCTTTCCAAAGGAAGTGCCACAGTTTATGTAGGCATTAAACTGTAACAGGAAATTTGTTTGCTGTTGCAATCGAAATGGACAATCGCAGTTTTTGGAATTTTTTTCTGTCTGTTTGTGTTCGCATCACGTAAAAACTACTGAATGAATTTTAACAAAATTTTGTGACGGGGTACCTGAAAATCACGGATCAAATAAAGAGTTTTTTTCCCCATAAATATCTAATTTTTAATAGAACTAAACTAAACTAAAGGTAATGCAAACTTGACAGCACCATTTATTTTAAAAACGGTATATTTAAAAAAAATATTTTCAGAACTCTACTATAATTTTAGAATTTTATATAAATTCAATATAAAGCCTTTATTCGCAGGAAAAGGTATATCTGTATAAAGTAAATACATAAAACATAGCTGAGCTCTTAAGACTAGTCTTAAAACTTGTTGTGGATAACTTTGAAAGTAAAATCGAACAAAATAATGACGATTTGTTTTCGAGTAAACATTCACAACTCAAAATTTTACAAAATTTTTCACAACTCGTTATTTTAAATTTTATTTTTTTAGTAGGACTATTTATTATAAAAACGTTTGTTTGCAGCAAACCTAGAGTTACTCTTATCCTCTCTAAGGTTGGGTGTAGCAACAGCAAATATAAAGTTTTTTTTTTCGCAATTATTAATTATTGTATCTTCAATATAATTGAACTATCAATAATTACTCATATCTTAGGTCTTAAAAGTAAATATACTTGTTAAGTCCAACCAGTGGTGGACAAAAAAAAATGTATGTTTCACGGTTACTGTAATTTGCAGGTCATCCCTCTGAAGCAGCGTTCCTCCTTCTTAGTCGAATGTAACCAGGTTCATTTAGCATGTTACGGGCCAGTGGATTCGGATGAGTTTCAAGCTTCTTTAAATACCTTATGGCAAGTTTCGCTATTTCTGCTTTAACTGATGGCACGTTTAGATCTTTATGGATGTTCGAGTTTTTTATATACCAAGGAGCAGATTTTTTCTGCGTTGTTAGCTGAGGAAGTACCCCATAATTGAAACCCATAACACCATATTGGTTTTAGAATTGACTTGTATAATAAAATTTTGCAATCTAAAGCGAGAGTAGAATTTCTGCCAATAAGCCAGTTTAGTTGGACTACTTTTAGCTTCATTTGTATTCACTTTGATTCTATGTGGCGTGTCCAAGTAAGGTGCCGGTCAAGATGTATGCCAAGATATTTCACGTCTTAAACCTGTGGTATCCTTTGGTTATTTATGCGAATAGGGGGGGCTCGATTCCTTACTCAGTGTGAAAGTTATATGAGTGAATTTTTTTCATTCACCTTTATTCTCCATTTCTTCAGCCATTTTTCTAAATTGAATATGTGGTCTTGTAAATATCGTGAATGCTTAAAAAAGTTGTGTCGTCAGCAAATGTCGTTGTATGAACTCGGTTACTATTTGGCATGTCTGAAGTATATAATAAGTATAAAAAGCGCCCCAATATACTACCTTGGGGAACTCCGGCTTCGATTGACTGGTGTGAGCTCAAAAAATCTCCTTCTTTCACAATAAATTTTCGTTCGGTTAAATAACTCACTAGCAGCTTATATAGGTTTACGGGCAATGTCAGTTTTATCTTATATATAAAGCCTTCATGCCATACCTTATCGAATGCTTGAGAAACGTCAATAAAAATGGCAGAGCAGTATTTTCTCTCTTCAAATGTCTTCTTAACAACATTGACTAACCTGTGAGTTTGTTCGATCGTACTATGTTTTTTCCTGAAGCCGAATTGATGGTTTAGAATACATCCTTTGTCGCTTAGAATAGGATTAAGCTTAGTTATTAGTATCCTCTCAAACAGCTTTGACATATTAGATAAAAGGTTTATAAGTCTGTATGATTAAACTTTTGTGTGGTCTTTTCCTGGTTTAAGAATCATGGTAATCAAGGATATCTTCCACTCTTTGGGAAAATACTAAAGTCGTAAAATGGCATTAAAAATAAAAAAATGATTTTTCGAGCTATACGGGGCAACTCAAATAACATCTTGTTACTGGTATATAAACGCCAGGAGTTGTTTTGGTGTTTAAATGCGTTAATGCCTTTTCAATATCTGCGAATTCAAATCTTAGCGGTACTATAGCACTGGCCTCGACAATTGGCAACTCAACTAAAACAGTCGATATATTTGGAGTAAATACCCTTTTCAAATGTCCATCAAATAAATTGCTGGGCAAGGAGTGATATTCGGTATCAGCCTCCAGAGATGATTGAATTTAATTTTCTTGTATTTTATTATCTTAGTTTGGTTGGAGTGCTGAATAATGATGTAACAATTCAGAAAGTGCATTACATTCTGCAAAATTAATATTAAAATAATTCCAATTACTAATTAGTAAAAAATTTTTATTTTTTCAAAATAGAGGGAATAAACGACTAATTAATTTTCGTTTATTTTTTTTTAATCAGAGCAAATATCTAACCAGCATGAAAATTTCGTTTGCAGTACTGCTTTAGCCGTACTTACTACCAATACAAGCAAGTTTTTAAAAAAAAATTTTTTTTTGCTGCTCCTGAATATTTGTTAATTTTGAGTTGGGACTATTTCTATTTTTGGGTGCGAAATATATAGTAAAATTGTATTTTTCGATATTTTTTCTGTCTCTCCGTCTGTCGGTCTGTGATTCAGATCATTTAAAAACTATTGCATAAGTGTTAATGGATTTTGTTAGAGAAATTTATCAAATGCAGGGTGTTTTTTCGTAAAAAGATTTCATTTCCAAAAAAAAAAAAATAGAGACAGAAACCCGAATGAAACCGCAATTTTACCGATTTAAATTACTAGGCACTATCTTTTATTTTTATAAACAGGAAATTTCAGATACTTTCTCTTTAGTTATATGTATATCTAATAATAGAATTTTGTAAAAATGTAAAAAATGATGCAACATCCTCAGTAATTACACAGTGACAGGTAGCCCTATCTAAATTACTTCAAAAAATTACCCCGCAGATACTGCTAGTTCATAATTGTACCTACTACAAAATCAAAAATTGAACTAGAAGTAGAAGTGAATGAAGGCATTCGATATCAATTAGAATTCCAACAGAACTATAACGAAAATTTGCGTGATGCATTTGTTATCTACAGCCCAAACTAGGCCAGTGTAGTATCATAGGTATATTAGAAAATATGAGAAGAGTTACAACTAAACTACAAAACTAATTCTCAGTTTTGAACTAGAACTCAGAAAAAACTTATCTGCACTAAATATAATCCATACCTTATTTCAAAAACTGAATCTAAATCCAAATGATATAATATCGCATCAAACAAATTAAATACGTATAAGACTAAATCAATACCACTTACAACCCCAACATTTGGGGGAAAAAGGCAACAACCCCAAAGTTCAGTCGGAAGTTCAACCATGTCTCTTCATCATAAAATAAACGAATATTTATTTATTTATTTATTTATTTATTTGAGTCTATAGATTCAAGATCCTTACAGACATTAAAAACTGTAACACAAAGTACATAAATATATAACTTTAATTATTTAAATACGAAATAAGATAACATTTAATAACATTAACATTTAAAGAAAAATCAATATATTTATAAAATTTATTAAATTCAGTTCAAATTCTTAAAAACGGGTCAGAGTTAGCGTAATTTTCTCTGAATATTTTAACAGCCAGTGGATAAAAATGGCGAGTTGGACGACATGGAACATTGAAAGAAATATTATTTATCAAAAAAACCGAACACACATTTCCTTTTATTAAATTTAAAACAAAGGTGATATTTAACATTATTCTGCGGCTTTTTAGGCTTGGCAGCTTTATTAGAGCTAGTCTGCTAGAGTACGATGGTAGAATTAAGGGATCCCATTGTAACCCTCGAAGACAAAATAACAAGAACTGTTTTTGTACCGATTCAATGCTATCACAATGAACTTTATACATTGGATCCAAAATTATTGAGCCATATTCCAGAATAGGCCTGACCAGAGAGGTGTAAAGATGTTTTGTGATATACGGATCACTAAACTCCTTCGCCCAGCGTTTTATAAATCCTAGAACAGCTCGTGATTTGTTAGTGGTTGACGAAATATGCTCTATAAAATTTAATTTAGCATCCAGTAAAATACCAAGATCAGAAATTACATTCACTTTGTCTAGTGCATGACCATTTAAAATATATTGCATGTTAGTATGACATCATCGGAAGAAACACATGTGTTTGCACTTTTTAAGGTTCTACTCCATAAGGTTAATATTACACCAGGAATTAAATGTATTTTGCAGAAGAATATAATCAGCATGACGATCATATGTGCGAAAAATCTTTACGTCGTCTGCATACAATAGAACGTTTGAGTGTTTAATGATTTTCGGTAGATCATTAATTAACAGGGAAAATAACAAAGGACCCAGATGGCTCCCTTGCGGCACGCCGGATGTAACCGAAATTCCTTTGGAAATATACGTTTTAAAACGAACGTTTTGAGTTCTGTTTGACAGATATGAATTAATCCACATAAGGCAATTGTCCGTAAATCCCATAAGATCAAATTTTTTTATTAAAAGTTTATGATTGACTTTATCGAACGCTTTACTAAAGTCGGTATAAATAGCATCCGACAAATCCTCGATTGACTAATGTTGTTAACTCCAAAAGATTAGTAACCGTTGAACAACCCTTTCGAAAACCATGCTGAGCAGGATCCAGTACAGATGATACTTGATGGGAAAGGTGATCAGTAACAATTTTTTCAAAAAGTTTAGGTATAGCGCTAAGTTTAGCAATACCTCTGTAGTTTGCAACATTATTTCTGCAACCACATTTAAATAATGGAATAATAAAAGAATCCTTCCATATTTTAGGAAAATAACCATACTTCAATGATATGTTGAAAATTATTGTGAGAGGTTTTACCATATGTGTAATAAACATAAGGACTCATTTAAAAATATAATGTTAGACTAGCTGTGTCCCTATTCTTTATTAAATGATTTCTGGTAACCGATTAGTAGTTTACGACTTTGTTATTTTCACTAAGTTTCATGCTGTCACTAGCCTTTTACTCTCGAGTGTAGGGATTTCAGACTGACCACTGATAGCTTTCGACATTTTTCATATGATTAAAAGGTCTCTCGTAATAGCTAGCATTTATCTAAGGCCAGTATCTCAGATATCAGCCATATTTTTTAAATTTAATTATTTTTCTGGCCTTACTGCCAATCCCTAGTGAATGAAACCAAGGACTTTGATCGAAACTAATATTTTGTCGTGATATATACAATTTTAAAGAATAATTTTTGCGAAATTTCGATTCTTTTGTGAAATTGAAGGTTATAAAACCCGTAAACCGTGTATACCTAATATTGGATACATTAATATTAATCATACGCTATCATATCTTTGATGGTTATAGAAATGTTAAAGGGAATTTCACACTATAATACTATATATAATACTATAAAACACTATAATACTATATATACTTGTATTAATACTTTTGAATAATATAAAACTCTAATCTAATTGTTGTTTGAAATTTTTCAAAAAACAATAACAACTCATCATATCAGGGTTTCATTTTGCTCAAAAGTATTAATACTTGTATTATAGTGTGAAAAGCCCTTAAACAGTATACTTAATATTAGACACATAAATATTAATAATACGCTGACGTACCATTTATACTGACCCCAAAAAAGTATGCTGCGAGCGCTTTAATTTATAAATATATATATTTTTTTAATTAAGTAATCTGCTAACAAACAAATAAAAAATGATAATAGTTTTTAGTAGTATGATCTCAAAATCCACAAAGTTTAAGTAATTTTCATATTTAATCTTTTCTATAACATGTATTTTACACTTCATTGCCAATGTTTGAAAAGAAAATCTTTTGAGTCTATATAAACTCATCCAACCGTAACTACAACCACAGCTGAAACAACAACTTAGCTGGCGGCAATATGGCAGTAAACTGAAAAACTATTAAAATTAAAAGCAAAAGCAAAAAAAATGACTTTAGATTGCACGTAAAAAACTTGTACTCTAAGACGGACAGAAAATAGAAGACATTTAGTCATATAAATGTAAACACTTTAGTTGGTACATTAAATCCAAAGTACAAACCCACATACACAAGATTACTGTAATTTATACTTATAAATATATAAACAGTTTTGAACACACACACACAGAAACACTAGTACTGACGCCTAAACTAGAATTTGTAGTTGTAATGACCCTAATCTAAGAGCTTTCATTAAAAATGCATCATCATTGTTGCTGCAAATGAGATTGAACTTTTCATAAAACGAAAGTGAAAAGCAGTTTGCTAGCCTTGTGCCTTCGTGGTTGACTAACTAACTGAATGACTGCAAATTTGACTGACAGAATAATATGAACTTCTTTGTTGCAATCTATTTTCTTAAGAACATTCTCAAAAGTAATAACAAAAGAAAATAAAATCATAAAAATTCAAGAGTTTGCTCATTTAGTTGCTGTGTTGTTGGCATCATTTGTTTTGATAATAAAAGTAAATTTTTATGCGAAACAATTGAATATAATATCCGAAATTACTTTACGGTAATAATAGAAAATGCATTGTTGGAAGAAGCCAAGGAGGGTTCTAGCTATAGAACATATAAAAAATATAAATAAGGAAACTATATAACAAATATGTACAATAATTATTTTTATTGAAAAACAAGTAAAAGTGCTATACTCGGCCGTGCCGAATCTTCTGTACCCTTCACCGCGGTGATCTTATTTATACAGAATTATGTAAAAAATTGGTTTAATTTAAAAGATAAAGTCATTAAAAAAGAACTGCGCTTTTTTCCATTCATTAGCAAAACCTCGTATACTTTATATACGTTTTAATCGTCACCTGAAATTCCTCACCATGTAAGAATTGAACATTTTTTTGCGAAAATTGTATAGATATTTTTTTTTGCAAAAATTTTATAGAACATTTTGTAAATTTTTTTTTGTCAAAATTTTATAGAATTTTTTTTTGTAAAAACTTAATAGAAAATTTTTTTTTTTTTGTAAAAAATTGTTTTTGTAAAAATTTTATATAAATTTTTTTTGTAAAAATTATGTAGATTTTTTTTGTAAAAATTTTATAGCAAATTGTTTTTGTAAAAAATTTTGTAGAAAACTTTTATTCTAAAAAATTTCGTAGAAAATTGTTTTTGTAAAAAATCTTGTAGAAAATTGTTTTTGTGAAAATTTTTTGTAGAAAATTGTTTTTGTAAAAAATTTCGTATAAAGTTGTTTTTGTAAAAAATTTTGTAAAAAATCTCGTAGAAAATTTTTTTTGTAAAAAATTTTGTAGAAAATTTTGTAGAGAACTATTTTGTAAAAAATTTGGAAGAAAATTGTTTTAGTAAAAAATTTGTAGAAAATTGTTTTTGCAAAATCATTACAGAAAACGGTTTTTGTAAAAAAATTTACAGAAAATTGTTTTTGTAAAAATTTTTTTGTTAATTTTTTGTAAATATTTTATTAAAAATTTTTGTAAAATATTTAATTTTTTGTAAATTTACTTATGAACATATTTTTTGCAAAACTTTTTTTGCAAATATTTTGTAAAATTTTTATAGGAAATTTCTTAAAAATTGTTTGTTAAATATTTTCTAAAAATTATTCTGAAAATTTTTTGGAAAATTTTTCGTAATTTTTTTAAAAAAAATAATTTTTTGTAAAAATTAGGACCTTCCTGCAGTCTATATTGCGTTAAAATAGTGAAATATTATAGGTGGGCTGGTTTTTTGCCAGCAGCCTGTTGTTGAATTTAAATCCCAAAATTTTCGAAACTATGCCTGGCAGATGGGGGACTTAAATTTTCTTTACCTCTTGTGGGGCCTTGGCAAATTACATTTCAATGTCAACGTCTATGTATAAGGATCCAGAATATACATAAAAGGTGTTTTTTATAGTGGTATAGAACTTTAATTTGGCATTACTTTTCAAGATGGCGACCGATTTAACAGCTGTCAAGTGATTTATCCTCAGGTTGGTTTGGCAATTCATCATGAATAGACTCACGCCTAAACAATGCTTGCAAATAGTGCCTAAAACGAGATTACCGTTGTTCCCGATTTTCATAAGAGAATTTTGTTTAGCGATAAAGCGCACTTCTGCTTGAATGGCTACGTCAACATACAAAACTGCCGCATTTGGAGTGAAGGTAATCCTCAAGTGTATGTCGAAACATGGTTACATCCAGAAAAACTGACTGTTTGGTGCGCTTTATGGCCTTGTTATTGCCGATATACGGCCACAAATGTTGGAAAAATTCATCGAAAATTGGACGTCCAGATTGGACTACATCCGAGCCAGCCGTGGCGGTCATATGTAAATCATATTTAAAATGTAAAGCCACAAGATTATATTTTGGATAAATAAAATTCATGTCAATCGAATAATCCATCGTTGTTTTATTGCAACTTAAAGTTCTATACCTCTATAAAAAACACCCTTTATATACTTTATTGGGGAGGTCGGAAAGGAATATTTTAGAAATTACACACGGAATGACAAATTTTTGAAATTAGGCAGCAGCATTTATTTTTATCAGCGGGATATTTTTAACACTAGTTACAGAACTCTACTATAATCTTAGAATTTTGTATAAATTTTAGAATTTTATCCAGGGATGGGTACCTCTATATTAAAAAATACAAAAACCATAACTGAACCAATTTAAAAGTAAGAGTCTTAAAAATCTAATAAAGTATTGTTAGGACGTCTACGACGTGGCGGGCACAGCTAGTTATAAAATATTTTGATAAGTTATTACAAAAGCTCTTCGTAGATTAGAAACTTCATAAATTAATTTTGTAAAGTTTATTCTATTTTCGAGTTATTTATATATAAAAACAATTTCTTAAAAACCAACAACAATTACATATTTATTAAACGCAAAACGATTCCTTTTTCTCTGTAATGATTTTAATTTTCTTTGCCACTTTGCTGTCAGTTACGAAAAATATTACACATTCTGCTTCCGTCCATTAATAAATTCTTGAAATAAATGATTAAAATTTTATACATGACCTGCTTTTTATACTTCATTATAAATTTTTAGAATATTCATCACATGTGTTCTCTTTGCCACTTAATGTTGCATTAATTATTTTCCACATAACAGTATAATGTTGCCATTACAAAATGTGTCGTACTTTTGTAGTTCCAAGAACTTACTGCATTTCTTCTAATAACCTTCATCTGCCTTAATACCTTTGTATTATTCCATTCATAATGCCCACGTTGTAGCAGTCAAATTGCAACTTGTGGCATTATATTATTTACATATGACACTTTTATAGTTTAAGTATCTCTGGTGGAAAATTTGCTATGAATAATTTCGTTTATAGTTAGAAAGCTAAAGTTTAAAGTTCCTCTCGCTATTTTGGCATTAAAGCAACAACCGCAATAGCAAACTCTGCTGCTGTAAAGGCAGAAGTGTTAAATTTAAAATGCTGCCAGTGTTTAACTTTGAAGTGAGCGAGAGTGTATGTTACTTTGTGTTGTGGCACTTATTGAAATATTAAATTTAATGGCATTTGCATTTTTTGAGTTTGGCAGTCGACACTAAAGCCAGCCAAAGACATCGTGACAAAACCTTACAATTACTATCAATGTCAGTTTAATGCAAAATTTATGTTCAAAGATGTTTTCAGAAAGTGTAGCGAAGTGAAGAGCGAATAAAATTAAATTTTTATAGACAAGCGTTTTTTGATTTTTATTTATTTTTTTATGGGTTTAACCTAAATGAAAATGGAATGGTGCTTTTTTCTAAAAGCTTGGAATATAAAATTATTAAAATGCATCAATAAAAGGTGGTTGAAAAATTGTTTTCAATATTTCTCTATATTTTAGGGTTCCGTACCCAAAGAGTAAAAAACGTAACCCTATTGTTTTCGCTACAATGTCTGTCCGTCTGTCAGCGCCTTTTACCTCTGGATAGCTAGCCTCTTGAAATTTTCACAGATTATGTATAGCTGTTGCCGCTATAGCAACAAATACTATAACTTATAGGGTGTTCCGACAGAGAGATGTTATTCACGAATATGTGTTTATTTCTTCAACTGTAGGAGGCATAGACTAAAGATTTACAAGAAGTAATTAAAACATAGTTCGCTATAAAAACAAGTCTGAAAAATAAACATAAAAATTAAAGGGTGTTCCGATAGTGGTGTGATTTGGATGTATAAATTTTCACAGAAGGTGTACAACTGTGGCCACTATATTGTACTGCACCTAACATGTGCACAATGCATACACCATCATGAAATTATCAATATTGATGACCGCACAGAAATTGAGGACATACATTTGAGTATCACAATAAATGAGAGCATTTCATTACACATTGAAATTCACTAATTTGTGATTGGTTATTAATATTGGTAACATGATCATACACAAATTCCATAGTGCTGAATAGAAAGTAAGAATGAAATAAATGTATGATTGTAAGATGTAGAACGGTTAACTAATATTTTCATAGTTTGCATATAAATGGCTTAGCACCACGAATAAAATAGACTTTTGATCTATTAGCTAAACAGGCAACAGCCATAGTATTATTTCAAAAAGCCTCATTTTTGCCCTTACTCTTAGTTAGATCGGCAAGAATTAGTAGCTCAACTAGTGGCAAACTTCTGCCGGTTGAAAACTTCTCTATCTTCGTCGCTAATCCGCTTTGGACCCGTAGAACATAATTCCCCTTACACACTTTACATTACATAACGTTACAATAGCAACAAATTAAAAAAAAGTTATAGGGTGTTCCGAAAGTGACGTGCTATTTGCCTTAATGTCTTTATTTCTTGAGCTATAGGAGGCAAAAATTTACAAACAGTAATTAAAACTTAGTTCGCTTTATAACCAAGTCTAAAAAAAATAAACCTTAAAATTAAAGGGTGTTCCGATAGTACTGTGATTTGCATGTATAAGGCCTAAGTTATGAACCCTACTAGGTAGACTCTTGAAATTTTCACAGCAGGTGTATAACTGTGGTCACTATAGCAACAAATACTAAAACTTATAGGGTGTTCCGAAAGTGGCGTGTTATTTGCCTTTATTTCTTTAGCAGAAAACAGTAATTAAAACTTAGATCGCTTTATAAACAAGTCTAAAAAAAATAAACCTAAAAATTAAAGGGTGTTCCGATAGTGACGCTATTTGCATGTATATGCCCTAAGTTTGGAACGATATTAGGTAGGCTTCTGAAGTTTTTACAGTAGGTGTATTACTATGGCCGCTATAACAAATACTAAAAAATAAAGGGAGTGCCGACAGTACCGTGAATTGCATGAATATGGCCTAATGTTTTACCCATAATAGATAGACTCTTGAAATTTTCACAAATGGTGTTCCGGCAGTAAAGTGGTTTGCATGTATAACGACTTGTTTTTGAACCGTAATAGTTAGACTCTTCCAATTTGTGCAGAAGATCTCTTGCCACGGCCACTATGACAATTACTTAATATTAAAGGGTGTTCCGACAGTGGCATGTTTTTAACGTATAGTGACTTATTTTTTTATCGTAATAGGTAGACTCTTGATATATGCATGGAAAGAGAATTGCCATGGCCGCTATAAAAAATAACAAAATTAAAGGGTGTTCCTACAAAGAGATGATTTGTAAGTAAATAGCCTTATTTTTAGAACCGTAATAGGTAGTCTCTTGAAATGTTTACAGTAGATGTTGTACTTCGACCGCTGTAACAATTACTAATAACTAAAGGATGTTAACTCAGTGACATGTTTTTGACGTATATTACCTTATTTTTTGAACTGCAATAGATTGGCGCCTGATATTTTTATAGAAAGTGTATTACCATGGCCGCTATAACAAGAATTACAAAAATTTAAATGGTGTTCAAATTGTGATACAATTTTCGCGAATACGACATCGAAAATTAAAGGGTGACCCATAAGACATGAAAAAAGTAACTTGACTGATTTATTAATAATTTATTTAAACTCAGAAGTCGATGCTCCAAACTTTACCAATACAAAATGCTGTTTTCCAATCAAAATTTGCTTTTTTTGCACATTTTGGTTATCTGCTTATTTTTAAACAATCTACCCAGAGGAAGTGTTTCTTGATACCAAACAACAACTACAGCCAATATTGTGTTGTGTTTGAAAATTTCTTTAATTGAACTTTTTTTCACTGCGAGTTAATTTACGGTATTTTCCAACAAATAACCACATAATTTGTAAACAAAGATACGGGTTGCGAAAAGTTAGTTATTAGCATTTATTTAGTTCATAACAACATTCCTAAAAGCTGGTTATTTTTTTCTATGGCATTTATTGTGGTTCATATAACCATGCAAGCATATTGCAAATTTGGTTATTTTTTCTATTAGGGTTCATCATATATATTAGGATTCATATAACCATATAAGCATAATTATTAAGTTTCAGATAACCACATTCCAAAATGTTGGATATTTTTACCTATAGAATTTGTCGTGGCTCTTGTAACCTTAAAAACACATATCTCCATACCCTTATTGTGAGCTACTCAAACGCAACTATGAGTCTGTGCGGTAAGGTTTCACACACTATACGAATACGGCCTCATTTTATAATGTTTTATTTTCGGCAAAGAGAAAGGTGATGATCATGTCATATTTTTTAGTTGATAATTTTGCCCTCACAATATATTATAATTAAAAACAATTAAGTTGGGGTCCATTGAATATAGAGGCAGTTAATGTGAAAAAATTGCCGACAATGTTGCTGTTTTTTTTTTGCCTACTGCTATTATAGTTTCTCTTGTTGCTAGAAGACAATTGCGCTGCGAATGCTAACACCAGCAATAAGGGTGCCATCGCCCACAGGATGCTCACCATTTGTTTCCAAATAAGGGGACATTAAAGGAAATCAACAAATCCCAAGATAAAAGAAAAAACAATTATACGAAACAGTCGACACCACCCAATAAAGCCTGTGAATAAAGCCTGTTTTTTTTTAAGAGAAGTAATACTCAGCCAATTGTGCCAACCAATTAATTGTGATATTTTGTTTGGGAAAGGAATAGAGTAGAGGTAAGACAGGCAAATAATTAATGAAAACAGAAAGATGGTTCCAACACTGTAATTTTGTTGTAGGGCATTTGGAGTCAAGTAGGCATATTAGCTTTGAAGCTGTATAGCCATTTTTTTAAACATTTTTCTTCGCCGAAGATTTAGTGCTATAACGTAATACCGGTGAAAGAGGCGCCGTACAGTGGTTCAGAAACGTTTTTCATTGGCCAAAACTCTGTAACTTTTTAACTAATAAAGATTTTTAGTAGTTCTTTTTTTAGTCAATAGACAACATCTTAAGCTTTTACCGAGTATAGGCCTTATTAAAATCGGTGCAGCGGTTGCTGAGAAATTCAAGCCTAAAGTTGAACTTTCGATTTGCTTTTCCTAATTCTTGTTTGAAATTCCGTTTCAAATGTGCCAACTCATTTTTGACCCACTTTTCCTTAAACAATTTGGCTCAAATTTGGTCCACGGGTCAATCTTGGATGACAATACAATATTTTGCTATCCTTAGGGTGGCCCCTATTTTCACTGAGGTATTTTCCGTATTTTCATTAGGATTGTCCAAATTTCAACTTTATGCCTAACAATACTTACATATTTGTTAGTTTTTGGTCAATTTTAAAACCAAACAGTGTAATATAATTTTTCTTTAATTATATACATATTTATTTATAGTTATAAATAGATTCTAGGTAAATAAAATAACATTTAATATTAATGTTTGTATACTTTATTTTATTCAAATATTAAATTCAAATTATAATTATTATTCAAATGGCTGGAATATTTCCTGTAAATATTCTATATTCTGCTCTGTATTACCTGTGTCCTGTAGCAGTGCCTTAGCTTCGGCATTTAGTTCCGAATGATTCAATTTCCATTGACTTCGAATGCTAGAGATGAAGGGATCTGAAGTTGCCAATAATATATGAAATAAATCTTCATTTGTATAAATTCGTGATATTTTTCTGGTATTATGTTCTCTGTAAAACCTGTAATCCTTGTTTCTTTTTTCCTGGGCTTCCTCTGACAAATCTCCAATTGGTAATAAATGGTGCTTAATGACCTCTTCTCCATGATAAAGACCTTTATGCACTGTTGGTGACATATTTCTATATTTGTATTTGGATGTATATATGCAGGGGTTTCCTTGGCGTAATCACCAAATTTTTTTAGCATTAATTAGTTCATTGCACGCAAGTACTTCAGTAATTGTTTTAAATCTTGAAATAACAGCTATATCAACACCTGTTATATAAGGTAGTTTCGGGATCCAAAAAAAATCTTCTTGCGGTGTTGACATCGTTTGTGTTACCTGATCCTTGTTCTGTTTGATCTATAATCAACCCGTGCTTGAGAAATGCATCTTGAACTTGTTTCTTTTTCAATTTTCTTATCTCTTTGTTGGTGTCATTATTTCTTACTGATCCTGAAGCTCCGAAGTCCAAATCATAGCTTATTTTCAGTATGTGTTCCATAAATCTTATCCTCGTATGTAGCGGTGATAATCCAAATGCAAATGCATCAATACTATCCTCCGACTTTGTTGGTTCTTGGTTTAACTGACTTAATGTTGCTTTACATATAATACAGCTGGATGAAGCTTTTGTATCAGTCAAAACCTGGGCAGTTTTTCCGTCTATCATAGATAGTATTAATTGGTAATTCAATTTAATAGTCTGTTCCTCTATCTCTAACTCTAATGGCCTTAGTGTTGAAATTTGAGCTCTAATGTCACTTACTTCATTCTTAGGTTAGGTTAGGTTGCACGGGTCGCCGGCTACGCAAAAGGGGAAAAGCCGACTCACTTGGGTCCCTTAGGTCCCGTTGTGACGCCCGAAAGAGGGATGAGCAGGATAGATACCTACCGATCCCCACTTTAGGTTTGGTGCAAAAACCAACCGGAGAGCCGGATAAATGAGTTTATCCTGTTAATATCGCAGCCCGATAGGTCTGTGAGGTCCTGTAATATCGAGCTGCCTAGCAGCGCCGCCCTTTCCATAGATAGGGCCGGACAGTGACAGAGGAGGTGTTTCACTGTTTCCTCTTCCTCCTCATCCTGACAACTTCTACAGAAGTCATTATGCGGTAGATTCAATCTCCTAGCGTGTGCACCTATAATGCAATGCCCTGTCAGCACAGCCACTAATGTGCCTATTTGACCTCGAGGGGTTCTCAGCAGGATTGCAGTACGTTTGCAGTCATACTGAGGCCATAGAAGCCTCGAGGTCGTGCAGGTGGGCTCGTTCGAACATCTGGTCTGCGCAGCCCCCAGTAATTCCTGCTGTATGTTATCCTTACAGCAATTTAGCGGAACACCGACTAGTTGATCTATCTCCTGGTCCCTAAGGTAGGTTCCAGATCTAGCCAGTTCGTCCGCAGTTTCATTTCCGGGCACTCCCGCGTGCCCTGGCACCCAAAAGAGTTCCAGGTTGGAATGTCTCGCCATCTCATCTAGAGATGTCACGAACCAAACTGGACGTAGTATAAACGCCCGATAAGGAATTTATCGCAGCCTTGCTATCAGTACGGAACTGGATATCTTTACCATATATCCTGTGATACCTTAGCCAATTTGCCGCTCTTTTTATGGCAGAAATTTCAGCCTGAATAGTGCTGCAATGATTTTGTAGCCTAAAACTCATCCTTATTTGAAAGTAAGGAATGAAAACGCCTCCCCCCACTCCAATGTCCGTTTTAGATCCATCTGTGTAAACCTCAAGCACGTTTTCTTGATGACTTTCATATGTCATCATGGATGACGTGCCTGAAGTTGATACTTCGAACCTTCTGGTCGGCATGGCTGAGGGTGCACAATAATCAATATTTTCCGGGATGGTCGATATGCGCACACATCCCAAAATAGTCGCATGGCCGAAATTCTTCGATTTCCATGTCCCAGCTGCACTAAGTCTTACTGCCGAGTTCAGGGCCAGCTGTTTGGCCATTAGATCGGCTGGCAGCCAGTGCAGCATTGTAAACAAAGCCTTTGATGGCGTCGTGCGTAAGGCACTTGTGATCATCAAGGCTGAAGTGCGTAGTACTTTGTTGACTATACTACAGTATGTAGGCTTGCCTAGTGCAGGCCACCATACTAGCGCTCCATACATTAGTATGGGCTTTATCACAGTATTGAAGAGCCAGTAGGCATTTCCGGGGCTAATGCCCCAGTTTTTACCTATGGCTTTCTTACAGGTATATATGGCTATTAAAGCCTTGTTTGCCCTAAATTGTACATTAGGGTTCCATGACAGTTTGTAATCTAGAATAACACCCAGATATTTCGCACTGTCAGACAGTTTAAGCTCCATTCCGTTAAGGTGTGGTAGCGAAAATGTGGGAATCTTGTTTCTTCTAGTGAATAATACAAGATCCGTTTTCTGCGCATTAACACTTAGACCACCTTCGGTGCTCCACCTACTAATTTGTCTAAGCGCTGTTTGCAGACGTTGCGATATAGTGTCCAGGTGTTTGCCTGACACAGCTAATAATCGATTGATTAACATCCAGTCTCTCCAGAGCCCTAATTATGGCCTCCGGTTTCACGTTGTTGAACGCCCCCTCTATATCAAGGAACGCCACCAATGCATATTCCTTATGCTCTAGAGATTTTTCAATACATCCTACGAGCATATGCAGTGCCGTCTCAACCGATTTACCCTTGGTATATGCGTGTTGAGATGTTGAGAGTCGGTTTGGATTAATAGTTGCTCTCATATGGAGATCAATTATCCGTTCCAATGTTTTCAGAAGGAAGGATGACAGACTGATAGGTCTAAAATCCTTCGGTGAGGTGTGCGACGTTTTTCCTCCTTTCGGGATAAAAACAACGGAGCACCTAGTCCACAGTTCCGGAATATACGCCCATGACAGACATGCTGTGTATATTCGGGTTAACCATGGTATTACAAGATCCGCATTATGCTGCAGGTCAGCAGGTATAATGCCATCAGGACCCGGAGATTTGAACGGGTCGAAGCTCTTTATAGCCCACAAAAGTCCTTCCCTGCTAATAGGGATTGAATTTTGCGGGTGGCAGTCTAAGCAGGTTGAGTGTTCCCCTATTAGAGGAATACAACCAGGGTAGTGCGTGTCCATGAGTACCTCAAGGGTCTCACGTCCACTGGTAGTCCAGTTACCACATGGTTTCTTAATGAAACTTGGTACAACTTGCGACACTGATAAGATTTTTCGAAGTCGGCTCGTCTCAGAAGCCCCTTCTACGCCGCTACAGAAGGATTTCCATGACGCTTTCTTCGCATTTCTTATCAGATTTTTAAATCTATTAACTGAGGCCTTATATGCTGACCAGTTACCTAGTCTTTTTGCCTCATTGAAAAGTTTGAGGGAGGTTTTTCTAGCTTCCGCAATTTCGGAGTTCCACCAGGGTGGTTTGCTCCTACCACGGCAGATGTTTACTCTGCAAGATTCCGACGTCGTTAGTTCGAATGCATTTGTTAGGGCACCGACTGCGACATCAATACCCTGCCTATCATTGATAACAGGAGGGTTTGAAAGAAAGTCGGAGAGAAAAGATCGCTGTTGCTCCCAGTTTGTTTTCCTTCTGTTACGCCGGGGTGTAACCCCATTACCCTGAATACCTATCTTAAATTCAATATACCTATGATCAGAGAAGGAGCAGTCATTTGAGACCCTCCACGAACTGATCAAATCTGAGTGCCTAGTGTCTACTAGCGTTATATCAAGTACCTCCCTTCTATTTGTCACAACAAAAGTAGGTTCTGAACCAACGTTAACTACGTCTAATTTACTACAAAGGATAAAGTCAAGTAAAAACTCACCCCTTGTGTTGCAGTCGGAGCTTCCCCATACGACATGATGAGCGTTGGCGTCTGCTCCAATGATTACCGGCAAACCCAATCTATTTGCCATTTCCACAATGCTGCGAACTTTAGGTGGTGGTGCTTCGCTATCATACGTCATATAGCTGGAGACAATTATAATTGTTTTGTTTCCTGTCTCCCATGCGGCTGCAACCGTATCTTCATCACTGAAATCAGACAGAATGAAGATATTCAAATCGCTTTTAGCCACTATACACGCTCTGATCTTACCTTGACCATTCGTGTGCAGTAGCTTAAAGCCTTTTGCACCGAGCCCGCAAACCCTGCCTTGGTGTAGCCAGGGTTCTTGGGCTAGGACAAGCTCCTCCCCTCTCTCAGCCAGGCGGAGGAGCAGTGCAGCCGAAGCTGCTTTAGAGTGATAAAGATTGACTTGCGTCACCTTCACCATCTCTTGTGGCGGGTACAATTGTGACGTTGACGTCCTCTTGATCAGAGTCCAAGAGGGCGTCCTCGTCAACTGCCTCGTCCATCCTCTCAAAGAACTCACCCACAAACTCAGAGTTTGAGAGTGCGTCCTCATGAGAGCTTAGACTAGCAGTCTCATCGTCTGCCACGTCCGGAGATGGATCATCATCTCCCTGAGTCTGGTGATCCCTATCGTCACCTCGGTAGACACGTAGGGTGATCGTCTCAAAACCATAGAAGATCCTCCCACGTCTCTCTCGAAGCGGCGCCAGAGATTCCCGATTCAGCAAGACGGTGATCCGTCTGGATGAACCTTCAGGTTCGGAAATCTTGGCTACCTTCCAGTCATTGGTTGGTAGTTCAGGATTTCCTATCTGAATGAGATCCATAATCTCCTGAGCTAAGAATGGCTCTTCGGGAATTCGTGCCATGGCCCTAGGTTGGCGGGGAATCTCTTCAAGAGAAACCACGTCGAGCCTAGCGCCTTCCCAAAGACCCTCCAAAAGAGCGACAGCCAGCTTCAGAAGCGTGGCTGATCGCTCGTTTGAACAGGCCATGAGTTTGACACGCCCTCTGAACCATCCTGCATCTACGCATTGAGGAGAGGGCCCTGGATTGTCTTTAAGGACTTTTCAGAACACTTTCATCAACTGCTTACGAACCACCTCCCAGTTTGCATGAGAGATGGAGCTGTCCGCATCGTTGCGGTCGATGACAGCACGTACGAGGTTGCCTTTGGCGACCTCGCTGAAACTCCTGTCCATCGACTTGTGCTTCGGACGCTTGGTGTCGGGCTGCTGACTTTTCGCATGCGTCTCCTCCTCCGACCTCTGACGCTTAGGTGCGTCAGTGGACGAAGGTAGAGGTGCATGCGGTTTAGCCAGAGTGGATTTAGCCCATTGCAGAGAGGTTGATTCCTCCTTAGTGAGCGACTCAGCTGGCTTCTTGCCAAGTTGGCCGACGCATTTTTCGGCTGCTCGCCGTTTCAAAAAGGCCCTTCTGGCAGGTGGGACGTGCCGTGTTGGTCTATTTTTGTTGCCTTGTGTGGCAGGGAGCACAGCTTTGGAACCCGAAGACGTGTTCGCAGTTCCTCCACTGGCGGGGGGAGGTGAGACAGTGGAACCCGAAATCTTGTTCGCAGTTCCTCTGCTCACAGCCGGCACTGGGGCAGCTGCAGCTGATGTGCTTGCAGCGCCCGAGAAAGGGGTTTTAGCCTTAACGGCACGGACCTTGGCAGCTTTTGAGGTGCTTGGTTTAAGGTTCAGAGGCACCTCGCTGTCTTTTGTGGCACTTTTAGTTAGTGCATTCTTTGTGCATTTGGATGGTTCTGGTTGCCCAGAGCCTCCTCCTGCGTTTTGTGTGACACCAGTAGTTTGCAGATAAGCCTGGCCTGGCGTTCCAACCGGACTAACCTGGATCTCAGTCGTAGTCAATTCACCGCGTCCTGAAATCGACGAAGCGGGAATAGGTTCTCCGGAGATTGTTAAGCCCCCGACCGGATACATGGGGCATGGTTTTTTTTCATTTGGGATAGGGGGGGGGTTTTTCATTTTATACATACTGCCATGTAATTTTAACCATTGCCTGACGGGGAGTCAGACAGACCACCAAGCCGCCCAATATGGGAAACAGACGCCGGTGGGATTATGGACAGTGGACAGTAAAAACGGACGTACCCTGACAGAGTGACCAGTCTCAATGAAAGGAGAAACACTCCGTGCAGGGTAACTGATAGCCGCCCCATAGGGGAAACAGACGCTATCAGACACTGAGGGGGAGGGTAATTCTTAGTTTGTACCTGTCATGAGCCCGTCTGGCATGGGTGGCCCTACCAGCATGGCCTCATGGCATGCACTAAGCCTCTGCATCGCGACAAGATGACTACCCATCGCAGAGGTACTTCATTCTTAATGGTATCATGAGTTTCCTTTTTAAATTCAAATTTTATTGGTCTGCAGTATTTTGAAGACGATGGAGTTTGGTTTTTCCAAATATAACTTGTTTGCACTATGCTGGACGAAGGTTTCGAGACCTCTAAGTTTTTTATCAATCGCAATGGTACAAATGACACCATGAACATATCTGTGTCAGAAATATCCTCACATAAAAATTTTTTATATTGTCTTTGTCCAGAAGACCCATCGCATCCCCATTTTTATACAAGTTTTCTATGGGAAAATTTGTCATATACAACTTATACTGGATTTTAAGGAAATTTTACCAAAAATTGTTTTGTGTACTAAAATTCTCAATTTTCGAATAAAATTAACTTTTTAGTTAGATTCCTCTCTTTCCCCTTACGTTTTGCTATCTGCAATTTGTACTTTTGGCAGTGAATGACTTCCAAAGTAAATTTACTAGCAATTTTGATAGAAATTTGTTTGTAAAAATGTTGAGTATTTTCATTAAAATAGAAAAAGTGTTCTACGGGCGGATCCGGGCGGGTGCAAAAGTATATATAGGCTTAAAGAGAACACTTTTGCCTTTCTTTGGGTGGTTTCGGTTTTTTGTCCTTTTTTGTCTTTAGAAGTTATATACTACTAAAGTTCAAACTTTGCGAATATATGGAGGTTTCCAATTTTAAACATAACACCCTATTTACAAATTATACAGGGTGCGCATATACCATTTCTTAAAAACAACAGTTCACCCAACACAACAAAAAAAACCGCAGCTCAATATCGATAACAGTTTTTAAGAAATCGCAATTAATATGAGATCAAATATTACAATTTTTATTTTATTTTTCAATTAACATAAATTCTTTGCCTTTAGCAGCATGCCACGCCCACTACTGCGAATATTTTGACCTAATTTTCGGCCACCTTAGTTTTGATCTGTTTTCTTTCTGGTGACATAAAAATTTTAAGAATCTGTGTCAACAAAAAATATAGGTTTTGGCCAATGAAAATTAATTCTGAACCACCGTGCGCCGCACATAGGGGTATTTTGCCAATCTAGCCGGACATTACTTTTTTTTTTTTAACTTATATTGGCTCTAAAAATGTACTGAGGGCCCCTAGGTTAATGAAACTTTGCAGAAACATCTGTTATGGTCATAGGCTGTCAAAGCTGGACAATAGGAAAAGTCGGACCAAGGAGAAAAAAGTTCCCCTTGGAAGAACTAATCCTACCTCTGAAAAATTCAAGTTTATTTTTAATTTTCCCGTCTTTTTGTTTAGCAATTACAACTTTTAAGATTGTTCAAAAACTTAAAGTTGGACTCAAGAGATTCTTAAATGCCATTTTTAGCCCCTATCCTTTTGTGGGCGGTTAAATAAAATATTATTTGAAAAAATAATGCAATTGTTCAAAGAAATAGATTTTTACTTCTTAAATCCATAAAAATTTATTTTTATGGGCAGGTGGAGGTATTCCTCTAATCCCACCCCCAAAACGTCACTGTGAAAAAAATATTTTTTTTTTGCCAATTTCCTAAAAATATTCATTTTTAAGCTTTCCAATGCCTCCCAAGAAAATTATTAAAAAAAATACTTTTGTAATTTGTTACTTTATAGTATTTTATTTATCGGAAAATAATTAATTTGTTCATATTAATAACTTATTTATGATTGTAACGATAAATTTTATTTAAAATTATAACAATTAATTTATTTAAAACAACTTCTGCTTTGCACTAAGATGATGATGAGTGCCATGGTTCTTCTTCGTCTGATTCATCAAAGACCTCTTCCGAATCTAAATCCTCTTCAGCGTTAAGTGCTGGTGGAAGCATGAAAGATGCATGAAATTGCTTCTTTCGTAGAAGGTAATGACCTTTTTTTTGGAATGGGTCTTATACTAGTAATTAGTGGGTCAGAACTTAGCAAAAGCCTATTAATAATATCTAAGTTACACTGAACCCTTGAAAACTTTCTAGCAAAATTATGCCTGTAAAGCCGGAAATGCTTGTTTCGTGCTTCAGCCGCTTCTTCTGATAACAGCCCAATAGGCAACAATGCCTCATTCATAACAGGTGCACCATGTATTAAAATCTTATGGGGTGGGTAAAATTACTGTGCTTTGCTCATTTTTTACAGGTAATATCAGTGTTAGATGCAATGATTTAAATCAAAAACATCTACCTTCAGTTGTTAAAAACTAAAACATTTTATGAATATAAAAAGGTTTCTTACTCGTATTTACCTATGTAAGATAAGAAAAAACAGAAAAAGTATAATTTTTAAAAAATCGCCAAAAAAAATGGTGTAAATATGCGCAAAATCTTTATTCGTTTAGCCACCAAACAATATATTGCAAACCTCTTAAAATCGTTTAAAGTCAATAAAAACGTGTGCGATTTACTCAACTTTCCTGATTTTAACAGTGTCCCAAAACGACAAATCTCAAGCAAAAGACTTGAAAATTCACTATACGATGCAGAATTTTGTGGTCTGTCGAGCTGCGTACATAAATTTTTACATTTCTGAAAATTAATTTTTTGCCTAATGTCCGGCTAGATTGGCAAAATTTGGCAAAAATTGTTAATATATAAAATCAAAAAAACTTTATCTTCAAGGTCAAAAACGCAAAAAACTTTAAAAAATTAATTTTTTTTTACTTTTTCCCCTGATCAGGTCCATAGGTAGCAAACCGTTCAAACTTCAAGGAAATAATCAACTACAAAAATGAACCTAAGATCTCAATAAACAGTTTTTTAGAACATATGAACTTCCTGGGAATGATTCTTAACACCGTTTAGGTAGCGCTTAAGTAGCCACAAAAGTGAAAAATTTCCCGGCTACCTAAGCGCTACTTAAACGGTGTTAAGAATCATTCCTAAGAAGTTCATATGTTCTAGAAAGTTGTTTACTGAGATCTTAGGTTCATTTTTGTAGTTGATTGTTTCCTTGAATTTTGAACGGTTTGCTAGCTATGGACCTGAACAGGGAAAAAAGGTAAAAAAGTTGAATTTTTTAAAGTTTTTTGCGATTTTGACCCTGAAGATGAAGTTTTTTTTGATTTTATATGTTCACAATTTTTGTTCTTTATGACAAGAGCTACAACTTTGCCTTAGAGAGTATATCAAAATTCCAAACGGTTTGCAAAATATGAGCTTGAGTAAATGATAATTTTTTTGCAAAAATGACATCGAGGCCCCACATCTTTGAGGGCCCAAAAAAAAAACCTGGAGGACTTTGGGCAAAACTGGTAGAAAGGTGTCTTTTTTTTTTGGTCTTTTATCACGTAGTGGTGTCCGTATATGGTTATTTTTTTCCGTGTTGCACTGTGTAATTACTAGAGACTCCATAATGAGAAAGAAAGTCGACAGTTAACAGTCGACAGTCTAAAATTACTAAAATTAAGAGTAAAAGCTAAAAGCTAAAAGTTTTTAACCAGTTTTAGATTAAAGTTAAACTAATTTTTTAATTGATAGGTAGGTCTTTCAAGACCAAATTGACTTGTTCGAGATTAAAAGTTAAAATCCTATTAAAGTAATTTCCGTTTAAGCACAAATTATTTATAGTTTATTGGAAAAAAAGGCTAACAATTTCCTTTTGTTTTACACAATATTTAATACTTACAAATACAATGAAAAAATATGTTATAAACGCTTAAAGCAATATTGTTGAAGTATTCTCAAAAACACAAACAAAAACCATCCAACATAAATTCATAAGAGCTGCATAGTTTAAGGCTTAAACATAATTCCTTTGAACTGCGAACACATTGTAATGTATGTGTGTGTGTATATGTGTATTCAACTAAAAATGAAACAAACAAAAAATGTAATAAAATCATAAAGCCGGAAAATCCTAATGTATTAGAAAAGTGTTTGAGAAATTAATTTCAACAGGATGGCTTTTTTTATAACATTTTCTATTCGCAGTAATTTCTTTATAACTTATTGTAATAAGTGTATTGAAGTGGTGGTTGTTTTTAGAAAAATAGAATTAAGTTTAAGTTAAAAAATTTCTAAAAAAAATAAATAAAAAGTAATAAATAAAAATAAAAAACACTTACAGGAAATGTTAACATAATGGTCAACATCTTAAACTCTGCATGTCATGCCAACCACAACAGGCCATCTGGTATAAGCAAAGTTCGGTTGAGTGCGGCAATATGTTTTCTTTCCAGTTTGCTGGTTGCAACACACATTGTATATAGAATTTCAACAATAATAAACATTTTGCACCTTTTCCTTTGACATGCCGAGTGCAACAGCAAAACGATGATATTTTTTTTTTTTGCCGTGTACACATACAACCATACAATTATTACGTGTGGTGGTGACTAAATGTGTGCCGGTGTCTAGCGTTGCTATGGGTATGTTTTATATTATTGTTAATGTTTGCTTTACCACTATTACCACAAGCAATTGTGTTGCATTCGACGTTACACTTGACTGCCACTACTGCACTAGGCATTCGTTGTAGCAATAAGCTTGTAAGCTTACAGTCTATATATATTTTTGTTTTATTTTTGAATACGTTTTTGGCCAACTGCCAATCACACACATACCCAGCCACCAAGTAAAGAAAGACAATGGAAAAATATGGTGGAAAAAAAATTTAAGCTGAACAATAAATTCAGTTTAGTCTGTTGCCAATTGTTTAGCCTGAGGAAAAGTGTGGGTATTTTAATAGTTTTTTTTTTTTTCATAAAATAAACATTTATTATTTTTTATTTGCTCTTTATCCTTTTTTCTAATTTGTCTTTGTTAGAAATTATTGTTAAGTAAATTGTTTAATGAGAAACATAGGAGCTTAAAAAATACTAAAGGTTTTTCTAAGTTAACTAAGCACGAATACAAAGCAAAATAGTTGTAGAGAAAATCTTAAAAAGGCCTAAAATCATTAAGCTACAGACAAAAATAAAAACATAAAATTTATTGAGGAAAAACAATTTAGTTAAATTATCCAAAGCAAACGAGTAATAAGCGTTAAGAAACTCTTAAAATTAAGTTCCTTATAGTTGTCTACACCTTAGGCCGTAATACAAACATTATCATTTTTGCTTTAATTGCTTTAATCAATACATATAATAAAATAGTAACTAACTTCCTGTCTGTCTTTCTTTCTTTTTTGTGTTTACTTCACGTAAAAACTAGAGGATGGATTTTAAAACAATTTTGTGAGGAGGTACCTTAGTATCCTGGTTCCAATATAGGATACTCTTTTCCACAAAAATATCTTATGTTCAATAGAAATTGGAGAAAAAGCTGTGAAAGTACGCCGATTTTTTTTTACCGATTTAAAGATTTTGCATACTTTAAGGCATCTCTTATTTTTGAAATGGTATAATTTAAACACGTTGGCGCAACAGATGGCGCTGTTTTAAAATAATCACAAAATGAATTAAAAGCGGGATATTTTAAACACGTTGGCGCAATATATGGCGCTGTTTTAAAATAATCACAAAAAAAAAATTACTTACTGCCAAACAAACAATTGAGTAAAATTTGTATTTGATTTGCGTTTTTTTTGTTGTGGAATTACATTGTTATTAAAATATTTTAAACACCTTTTAAGCTTTACAATATTTTTTAGAATTTTAGAATTTTATCCTTTACATATATCAAGTAAATATGTAAGAGTCCTAAAATTTGGTGTGGAGTACTTTCAAAGCAAAATCGAACAAAATATTGTCAGAACGCACACAACGCGTGTGGGCATAGCTAGTAGATCTATAAATTAATTTAAAAATCCTAATTGACCAACAAATGTGGCACAATGATAGCAATTTTGAATTATTTTTATAAAATTAATATTAATCATACGCCATATAGAACAACTTGAAGCTATTTTTCAAATAAATCATCTTTTTGACAAATTATTTTTAAATAAAATTTGTATGTTGTATGTTGTTTGTTTTAAATACTTTTAAAAACATATCTATTATTCAAAAATTGAAGCACAAACAGATAAAAGAACAGAACAATTAATCTTTGCATATTTTTCGGCAAACAGAATATATGAGTTGACAAACAGAATATCTGAGTTGGTCTAATGTTAGTGCTGCACTCCCCCAAAAAAGTATAATTTAGTGATGTCGAAAGGGTAGTAACTTATTTAAATCCTCAAAAAAGAAATAAACAAAATTTCTGTTAGCCTGCTTTTAGGCAAACTAACTTTTATTTTTTGCTTACTTGCTTCTATTCATGTTGTTGACGATATATTCACACCATTATGAATAAATGAGTTTAATAAATTTTCATAAAGCTGTTAGAGAGTGTTTTTGTGTTAGAAACTAAGTAATACATAAAAAAACAAAATATTTATTAGTCGGCCTTTATAAAGTTTTTAAAACTGAAGATAAATAAGCGATTCAATAGGAAAGACAAAAATATTTTTTTTAATTTTTTTTTTTTTTTGTCAATTTATGCTCCATAACATACAGATTATTTGCCTTAAACCAAAATAACAATGTAGCAGAGTACCACAAATCTACCTGGGCGTTAAAAAAACATTTCAATAATGGCAAAAATAGCTTTCATCGAAAGGTTAGGCTTAAGCTCCTTTATTCTCTCTGAATACTTTTCAATCATATGGAAAGAACATTTTTTACAATTTTAATTTAAACTAGCTGTGCCCACACACGCTGTGTGACAATATTTTGTTCGATGCCTTAAAGTATGATGTAAATTTAATGGGTAAAATAAGTCTCCTATACTCCTATACCTCACTCCTATACCTCACAAAATTTTGTTAAAATACATTTTAGACACTACCAGAATATAATGCATTTTCTGCATCGCTACAATCGGAAGCTCAAGCTTCCCTTTAATGTTTAATGTTTAATGTTTTGTTAATAATATGTTTATATGTGTAAGATTTGGGACATTCACCAGAGGTGCACGTAGTGTGGTAAGTTTTCTGACTGTCATTCTTTTGGGAATGACCAGTAACGATTCCTCTGTTTGAATGTCTAAGCAGCTCATTACTTTCGGTCCTAGACTAAGTATATTCCGGGCAATGGCTTTTCAGATTCCTCTGAAACCTAGCTACAGTTTGAAGGCGCCCAGTCATGTAGCCTGAATAGGTACAGCACACCTTAACGTCTCAGGCAAATAGGTAAACTACATGAATGTTTGCTGAAGCATGACTGCAACGTGGGATTGGACGCATAGATAGCAGTCCTATCACTAATCTAAGAAAGGAGGGCCAGCAAGCAACTTTTCTGAAATACAATTTGCTAACGAATCGCTTATTATGGCGCCCTATGCTCCAGTGGGAGTTAAACGAATTAAATAAAAAATATAATAATAATAATATGTTAAAAAATAGTTCGACTAATGGAATTAAATATTGCTTAAAACGGCTTTCTCTTATTGTAGCCCAGAACTCATACAAATCAGAGAGACCTAAGTTCACGTCACGAATGTGGTCCTAAAACAAAGAACTTTTTTGTGTTCTAAGCGAGATATTTAACAGAGAAATACAAATTTTGCGATAAGCTTGCAAAGCTATATTTCAGCATTAGAGTCAAAAGCAATAAAAAAAACAAAAGCTGAAATATAAATAGAAATGACTGACGAATTGCTTAGAAATTAAAACCCCAATTAGATGTAGGAAAGTTATATCATATTTACTTTTCTGACGAACAGAGTTCTTGTTTTTGACATGGTTTCCACTAAAAGCGGTTCTACTTCTAAGAAAACTTTTGAGTTTGTAAAATTTGTGTATTCATTAATTTGGGTCAGAAAAATTGTGCTGGTGCCCACGGTCGCAACCGGCGCACATATAATGGGTTACAGGAGTGTAGGGTAGGGCTACAAACGAAAGATTTTTTTGACCTGATTTGACCTTAAGGAGTTATGCACTATTAAGTCGGAGATTTTAAATCAATGTGGGCCAATAAAAAAAAAAATTAAAAGTTTCTGAAAGACCCAAAGACTTCATATTTTTGGGAGCTAATAGCTTAAAAGTTATATATACATTACACAAAATTTATTTTGTAAAATAAAAAATATTTTAGAACAAAAAAGTTATATTCTAAAAATTTTTAAATTTTAGCAAATAGAGAGAGAGTTGATATTGGAACATCCTGTTCTCTGTGATAATGTTGAAATAGAGCAGTAATATTTTGGCTCCCGAGGTACTAGGGCATTGACTTTCAAATGAGTAATATAACTTTGAAATAAGTAACTATAAAAAAATGATATTTCGCCTCTTTCTCAAAATAGTGCGGGGGCCAAATTTTGACAAAAACTTAGTACTAAGTATTAGTTATAAGTGTAACTAACTATTTTAGGCATAAAAAAAAACATTTTTGGCACATTTTATCACTTCACTCTTATAATAAAATTCAAATAAAATTAAAATAAAATAAAAATGTATTTTAAACCCTTCCTAACATTCTTTCTTATCGGTCGATGTTTACATTTTATAGCAAAAATAAAGTCTTACCTAGAAAACACAAAAAAAGCGCGTATAAAAATTCCAATCAAAAGTTATTGGTTTTTGACCGCCTTCTCGTGAAATGGTCCACTGTGCATTATGTCGTTCCTCGCCTACGTCTAGGCGACATTTATATTTTCTATCTATTAGATGATATGAAAATCTATAGATATAAAAATAAGTTGCATTGTGTAATTGTAATTGATAAGTAATTGATGTTCTCTGGAATGCGTAAACCGATTTTATTTCTGCAAAGCTTTCATGAAAGGTGACGTCAATACCAAGGTTTTTATGTATAAACGGTCTCTGGATGTGTATTGGTTCATGAATTATATCCGGAATAGTTGGCGTGGTACCGCCCATACAAACTGAAAAATGATTATCGTGTTCCTGGCGAACTGCAATAGATAGCGCCTTGAAACTTTGCAAGAGTAGTCTTTGTGCTAAGGCGCATAGTCTGCCAAAGTACAGAATGAATTGGGACAGTAGGCGTGGTACCTCCAATACAAAGTGAAAAATTGATATTGTGTATATAGAGAACTATAATAGGTATGGTCTTCAACGTGGGTACAAGTTAATCCCATACTCATGCATATACTCCAGAAAAACATACGCTGAATTGGGACAGTGAGCGTGGTACCCCCCATACAAAAAAAAATTATTATCCTGTATCTAGAGAACTGCAATAGGTAGCGCCTTGGAATTTTGCATCAGTAACCCCCATATTAAGATACATTGTGTAGAGAAACACAGGCGCGGTGTTTCCTACTATACAAAGTGAAAAATTATTATCGCGTACCTAGAGAACTACATTAGGTATAGTCTTGAAACTTTGCACAACTAACCCTCATACTAATGTGCATAGTCTAGCAAAATACAGACTGGATTAGAATACTGGGAGTGCCACATCCCATTAAAAGTAAAAATTGTTATTGTGTTAATATGTATAGTCTAGCAAAAAACAGGTTGAACGGGAACATTTTTGACTTGAGAATAGCGTGCGTTTTCGCGTTAAAATTTGGTCATACTTTTCTTCCAAGTGTTTATTGTGTTTTTTGTGGATGGGTGTACCAAAGCGCACCGGGGATAGCTAGTAGATATTATAATATAGTTATTCTTGTCTAACACTTTCTTGAGCGCCATATGGCCTTGACCACAAGTTTTTGTCTGCTTAAATCAACTATTACTAGCTCCTGCTTTTATCTCTTACAATTCTAAACTCAGGCTATCAGAAATCAATATATCTCTCCACGCGGAAATTTTTCGCCTTTCTGTGGTTGGATTGGGTTAGGATTTTCTTTATTGTTAACCAAAAACCTGTTGCATTATTCTAATATTTTGGGAACCATTTCCTGCTAAATCTGACTTTAGTTGTATTTTTCATCGTATAAAATAGCGGGTCTGTATATTTTATGACAAACTAGTCAATTTTTTTTAACATTCATCTTCGACTTTAATGAAGTTATCTCATAATTCACATCAGTTCGCATTTCTTTCAGTTCGCAGTATGAAAGACGGGGAGTCAATTACCTCAAAGCTTAGATTTTGAAATAAGAAGTCAATCGAATCCTTAAATAAACTTACCTTTTCCAGGCACTCCAGTGTATGCTGTTCCACCTGGGCTAAAAGAAATAATCAAAATTTTGAATCATTTTTAATCATTTTTATTATTGCTGATCTCCAGCCGATTTATATACTCAGCACTTTAAAAGTGCTGTGACTAATATATATATTTAATCCTTTAATTCCCAGTGGAACATAGGGCCACAAGGACCAATCAGTATGATCAGTATATTTACCTGCTTTCCCCTATAACCGCCCGAGGCTGATTAGGATGCACGGTCACGGTTAAATTAAAATTTGAAAAAGTATAAAATTGATATGATTATGTATGCGCCTCACACAACCAAAAATTTTCCCAAATTACCTCATATTTTGATTCACATTTTTAATAAAGCTTAATGATACATCTCATCAACTATATATGAATTTATTTTCCTTTTTTAAACACATTTTTCTATTGTCTTCTTTTCAAACCACAAAAAAAACTTTCGTAAATAGTTTTTTTTTTCTTCTCATCTCTTACTTCAGCTAATGATAAATCATATTTTATCATAACGTCAGCTTGAAAAAAGCAAATTTAATTTTGCATATGTTTTAAGTTTGAAACTTTCAACGACTGTAATGAAAACTATGCTCTGCAAAAGTTTTCTCTTCATATTAAATGTGCAATAAATAAATAGATGATCTTTTTCAAAATTTGCATAATTATTGTTCATTTTACCAGGGAAATTGATGGTATTATGTGCGAGTATAGCTACAGTGTTAAGCATGTTTTATCATTGTCAGATAAATTAATAGGATGGTACAGACACTTTGGTGGAAGCAAAGACAAAACTAGTTTATTTAATACATATGTATGTATGTACATCATGTTAAAGAGATGCAGCAAAAAAGTTTTACGAATAAATTGTTATAACTCAAACAAGACAAAATAATCAAATTATGTACCAAATGATTGATTATTTTTTGTATCTGTTAAATAAAAAAGGTATATATTTTTTAAGCATACTTCCAGGAGGCCAAAAAAAAAGTAGTTTTTGAAATTTTATTTTTTATAGTTTTGCTTCAAAAAGTACCTGAAAAAAGTACCTAAAAAAGGGATTCTGAAAAGTGCATATTAAACAATTGCTTTTCCGAAAAATATATTTAAGAAGATAACTTTGAAAATCAGTATCTTTTTAACCGACTTCAAAAAAAGAAGGAGGTTATCAATTCGTCTGAATGTTGCTTTTTTATGTTTGTGCCCGCAGAACTCAGTCATTTCTGAACCGATTTTAAAAATTTTTTCATTATTAGAAAGGAAATGCCCATTTTAAAAGAAGTTCAGAATTTTGAAAATTAAAGGGTGTCCCCATACAACATACGTGTTTTTTACGTGTATTATCAACCGTAAAGGGCACCCTTTTAAAATTTAAAAAAACTGCTTATTACTATATCTGCTAATAACAGAAATTAATAAAAAAATAAACTTAAAAATTAAAGGGTGTCCCCATATTTGACGTCAATTTTAATATATGAACCATTTAAACCATTGTAGACAGTCACTTGAAAATTGGACAGAATGTCCAATATTTATAATCAGAAATTAAATATTTATGATTAGAAGTTAAAGGGTGTCCCAATGTTGTTGACGTAATTTGAAGTATATTGCAAAACTTTTGAACCGTAACAGAGAGACGGTTGAAATTTACAAAGAACCTGTATATCTAAGTTCTTTATAACATCAAGTATATAATTTAAATTTGGAAACTAAAGGGTGTCCCCATAATTGATATAATTTTACCTAAATTTTAGTTTAGAATTGATGCATATATATTTGTTTTGTAGTCGGTTTTTTTTTTGCAAGAATTATTAAATAAGTAAAAGTGCTATATTCGGCCATACCAAATCTTAAACCTTTACCATAGTAAGGCTAAATATTGTGCTACCCTCTTATAAAAATTACAAAAATTTACAAAAAATTTTTCAAAATTTGTTGTAAATTTTTTTGAAAATATTTATAAAATATTTTCAAATATTTACAAAATTAATTAAAAAATAAAATAAAAAATTTTCGATTTTTCAATTTTTCAATTTTTGATAAAATTTTGAATGAAATTTTAAATAAAAAATAAAAAGTATATCTACATATATAAAAAAATAATCATTGTCTTGTTACAAGAACAATAAGAAATATTTGTGAAAAATCGTTTTTACTGCCATCACCATGGATGATAGCAGCGATGGTGGTAATGATGAAATAGGTTGGCAAGTAGTTACTTTGCCTATAATAAAAAAACGATATCAAATGGAATCTCCAAACCTATGTATATAAAAACAAAAGACAAAATATTGATTTAGACAATTCAATTGCACTAGAAAATTCCATCAATGACAACGCTTCTGTGACATTAAATGCAAGCAACAATTCTCGCATTCAAAACTTGATTAATAACGATGCAAGTACATCAAACCAAACGAAAGCAATCAACACAGGTAATGCAAAAACTGCAGCAATCTCTAATAATCGTTTTGCTGTTTTTGATAATGAAGATAATGATATATTATCTGATGATGTAGAACAGCCTAATGATAATAAAACTAATAATGAACCTAAGCCACCGCCAATATTTATTCCTTCCGTTGCTGATATAAGTGGAATGATAAAAGCTCTTTCTAAAATAATTCCTTCTTCGGAATTTCGCTAAAAGTCCCTTAAAGACGGCCAAATTAGATTAATTAATAATATCAAATCATATAGATTGATTATAGCACATTTATTTGATATAAAAATTAACTTCCACACTTTCCAACTTAAGCAGGAACGCTCTTTTAGAGTTGTCGTTAAAAATTTGCATCACTCGACACCCATCACTGATATTAAAAATGCCATTGAAAATAATGGTCATAAAGTTAGTACGTAGCAAAATTACCAAAAATCCTCTTCCTATGTTCTATGTTGATCTAGAGCCTGATGTAAACAACAAAGGTATTTATAATATTAAATATATAAATAATGCTACTATTAAGATCCCCTAGGAAATCAAATGAGCTGGTACAATGTCATAATTGTCAAGAGTTTGGACACACTAAAACATATTGCCGTAAACAAATTAAATGTATCAGATGTGGCTTAGGTCACTTAACAATAGATTGCACAAAGAAAATTGAGACACCACCACGCTGTGTTAACTGCTTACAAAACCATCCAGCAATTTACAAAGGTTGTATTGTATATAAACAATTATTAAGAAAACGTTTACATAACTCTAATCTATACAAAGGGGACAGAAATAATCAATATATTGTTAACAGTGCAGACTTCCCGAATGAATTAAATCAGAACACAGGTTCCAATATTAATAAAAATAATACTTTTTCTTATTCTGAAATCCTACGAAACCCACAACAAAATCAAAACAATCCTTTTAAAAAAATTGAAATGTTAATTCATAATTCTTGCAAAAAAAACCGACTTCAAAACAGATAGAAGGGCATAAATTCTAAACTAAAAATGTAAGAAGTAATCTGTAAGAATTAAACCAAAATTAGAGGGAAAAAACTAAAGACTATGTGAATGTCAAGCCTCTCCCTATTACTGTTCAAAAGTTAAGCTATTTTCACCAGCATCCGTATTTTATGGGGACACTATTCAAGCCTCTGTCTATAACGGTTTCAAAGATAGGGTCACATAGATAAAATAACATCACCTATTCGCACACCCTTTAATTTACAATTTTAAATTAAAGACCTGTCGTTATAGAGGACTTGGCCACAAAAATTCTTTGTAAATTTCAATTATCAGTTTATAACGGTTCAAAAGTTTGGCGATATATATAAAAGTACATGAACTATTGGGACACCCTTTACATTATAATTCCAAATATTTATACTTTTTATTATACCAGAGAAAGTAGTGGATATTCTGGCTAATTTTCAAGTGTTTGTGTTTAACGGTTCAAAAGATAGGGCCATATATATCAAATTACATAATTTATGGGGACACCCTTTAATTTCTAAATTCAAATTGTATACTTGCTATAGTGGACTCTTCAATAAAGGTTCCTTGTAAAATTCAGCTGTATGTCTATAACAGTTCAAAAGTTTGGCCACATACATAGAATTGCTTTAACTATTGGGACACCCTTTTATTTTCAAATTCAAATTTTATACTTTTTGATTTACCGGACTTAGCAATAAAGGTTCTTTGTAAATTTCAGCGGTCTGTGTACAACTGTTCAAAAGTATGGCCATATACATCAAATTAATTGAACTATTGGAGCATCCTTTCATTTAAAATTTTGAATATTTATACATTTTGTTACAACGGTCATAGTAATCGACACTCTGTAAAATTTTCAAGGTTTTGTCTATAACGGTTCAAAAGAAAGGCCCAAATAGGTCAAATTACGTCACCTATGGGGACACCCTTTAAATTTTAAATATATTTTTTAATTACTTTCTGCTGTTGGGAGCTATAGCGATACGCAATTTTTTCAAATTTTAATTTGGTGCCCTTTACGGTTCTTAATACACGTAAAAAACATGTATGTTGTATGGGGACACCCTTTAATTTTTAATATAATGAACTGTTTGTAAAACGGGACCAACCTGAATGTATAACCTTTCAAATAAAGAAAAAAATTTTAAAATCGGTTTAGAAATGGCTGAGTTCTGCGGTTACATACATAAAAAAAGCAACATTCAGACGAATAGATAACCTCCTTCTTTTTTGAAGTCGGTTAAAAATCAAATAGATCTGTCCAAGAAGCTTATAAGCATGATGTCTGTGTTAATAACAAAGTTATGCAGCTAAATCTCAGAATTGCAATATGGAATACAAATGGGCTTTCCAGCCATACCCAAGAAATTGAAATATTTCTTAAAACTAATTTTATTGATATCCTACTAGTTTCAGAGACGCATTTCACTACCAGAACATTTTTTAAGATAAAAGATTATGATTTAATACATGCGAACCATCCTGACAATAGAGCTCATGGCGGTGCGGAAATTTTAATAAAATCTTCAATTAATTACGAATTTGCTGACGAAATAACAAAACAAAGTCTTCAAGCTGCATCTATTAAAATTATCTGTGATTCTACATGCATTTCTTTTTGTGCTATTTACTTCCCACCACGGTTCTCAGTTCAATGTGATGAATTTCAAAACTTCTTTAGAGGCCTAGGACCAAGATTTATAGTTGGTGGTGATTTCAATGCCAAATATAGTTGGCTCTTAATAACACCTAAAGGAAGAGAACTTTATAAATGTACAAACAACAATAACTATTCGGTCTTATCCACTGGCAGTCCTACGTATTGGCCTACGGATCCATCAAAAATACCAGATTTGTTGGATTTTGTGGTATATTCTGGTATACCCACTAACCTTCTTCAAATAACTGATTGTAATGACTTAAGCTCTCTCTGGCCATACACCACTAATTGTTGATTTCAATACTTTTTTGCATTCTATCTCGAAAAGATATAAAATTATTAACAATAGAACTGATTTAAATTCGTTTAGCAGCTGGATAGAAAGAAATGTTAACCTTAACGTACCAATACAATCAGCATTAGAATTAGATGATACAGTTGAAACTTTTAGCAATTTGATTCACGAAGCTGGATTTTTATCAACACCAGGTAATGAAAACCAAAATGTGCAAAATCAGTTTTACGTAACTTCCGAAATCAGAAACATGATAAGAAATAAAAGAAGACTAAGAAGAGTTTGGCAAATGAGCAGAAATCCTAACGATAAACGTATATTAAATAAAGCTGTGAAAGATCTTAAGCTTCGGTTGTCAGAAATAAAAAATGAACAGATTTCAAATTTCGTTCGAAATCTTAGTGTTTTGAATGATGGTGAATATTCATTATGGAAAGCTACAAGGTATTTAAAATGTCCGACAAAGAGAAATATTCCCATTAAAGATGAAAGTGGTTCATGGTGCAAGACAGACATAAAACCTTCCAACCACATGATATATGTAACACTCCTTTTACAGATGAAATCGAAAACTTTTTAATTAGCCCCTGCCCAGTGGATTGGCCAATTAAACATATTTCACCTCAGGAAGTTCGAGAGGCAATATCTAAATTGAACCTCAAAAAGTCTTCCGGATTTGACTGTATTGACGGAAAAGTTATCCAGGCCCTGCCGAAAAAAGCTGTAATATTTCTTACATTAATATATAACTCAATTCTAAGATTAAACCACCTTCCCTCGCAATGGAAATGTGAGGAAGTCGTAATGGTACAAAAACCAAAGAAACCTGAAACGTCTTATAGCCCAATTAGCTTGCTAGTCATATTCTCCAAAATATTTGAAAATTTATTTCTGAAAAGAATGTTGCCTTTGCTTGAAAAACTTCGCATCATACCAGAATATCAATTTGGATTCAGATCTAACCATGGTACTCCCGAGCAATGCCATCGTATGGTAAATTATATACGAGATTCTTTGGAAAACAAAAAATATTGTTCTGGTCTATTTTTTGATGTACAACAAGCCATTGATAAAGTCTGGCATGATGGATTATTATATAAACTAAAAACATTACTTCCAACACATTTCTATCTCATTCTAAAATCATATTTTAATGATAGACTCTTCTATGTTAAAGTAAATAGTAAATGTTCATTAATTTATAATATTAAAGCTGGTGTTCCTCAGGGCAGTGTTTTGGCGCCAGTTTTATATACAATTTTCACGTCGGATATGCCAGTCAAAACTGATATTTTGAATTGCAACACACGCTGACGATACTGCAATCCTTGCCTCTAACACTGATCCCAATGATGCTTCAATTCAGCTTCAAGAACAACTCGATGAAATAGAAAATTGGTTACATAAGTGGAAGATAAAAGTTAACTCAGAAAAATCTTCACATGTTACATTTACTCTACGTCGCGGAAATTGTACAAATGTATCTATCAATAATTGTCACATTCCTCAAAGCGATTCGGTGAAATACTTAGGGTTACACATTGATCGTAGACTAACTTGGAAAAATCATATAAAAGCTAAGAGACAACATTTAAATTTAAAAACTAAACGTCTTTTTTGGTTACTGGGTCCTAGATCCAAACTCAATCTTGAATGCAAAGTAATGATATACAAAGCAATTTTAAAACCAGTTTGGACTTACGGTATACAACTGTGGGGAACAGCCTGTAGTTCTAATATTGAAATTCTACAGACATTTCAATCTAAAACCCTGAGATGCATTGTCAATGCGCCATGGTTTATATCAAACAAAGCTATTCATGATGACTTATCAATTCTAATGGTTAAGGATGAGGATAAGGAATTTTAGCAAAAACTACTTGGAGAGATTAAGTAATCACAACAACTTGAACCAATGAAGTTCATAGACTCAAAAGAAACCATACACTGGATTTGCCTTTTCGCATTTAATATAAATTATTTATATTATATATACATACATACATACATACATACATACATACATACATACATACTTCAAATTTTAAACTTTTGTAAATATTTTTATGAATAAGAAACATATCTTGCTTTTTTTTTATGTATGTAACCGCAGAACACAGCCATTTCTGAACCGATTTTAAAATTTTTTTCTTTATTTGAAAGGTTATGCTTTCAGGTTGGTCCCAATTCATTATATTAAAAATAAAGGGTGTCCCCATACAACATACATGTTTTTTACGTGTATTAAGAACCGTAAAGGGCACTAAATTAAAATTTTAAAAAATTGCGTGTCGCTATAGCTCCCATCAGCAGAAATTAATAAAAAAATAAATTTAAAATTTAAAGGGTGTCCCCATAGGTGACGTAATTTGACCTATTTGAGCCTATCTTTTGAACCGTTGTAGGCAAAAACTTGAAAATTTGACAGAATGTCGATTACTATGACCGTTATAATAAAATGTATAAATATTCAAAATTTTAAAGGGTGCTCCAATAGTTCATTTAATTTGATGTATATGGCCATACTTTTGAACAGTTGTACACAGACCGCTGAAATTTACAAAGAACCTGTATTGCTAAGTCCGCTATAACAAAAAGTATAAAATTTGAATTTGGAAATAAAAGGGTGTCCCAATAGTTAATGTAATTCTATATATGTGGCCAAACTTTTGAACTGTTATAGACAGACAGCTGAAATTTACAAGGAACCTGTATTGCAAAGTCCACTATAGCAAGTATACAATTTGAATTTAGAATCTAAAGGGTGTCCCCATAAATTATGTAATGTGATCTATATGGCCCTATCTTTTGAACCATTAAACACAAACACTTAAAAATTAGGCAGAATATCCGCTACTTTCTCTGGTATGATAACAAGTATAAATTTGGAATTATAATGTAAAGGGTATCCCAATAGTTTATGTAATTTGATATATATGGTTAAACTTTTTAACCGTTATATACAGATAGTTGAAATTTACAAAGAATCTTTGTGGCCACGTCCTCTATAACAACAGGTCTTTAATTTAAAATTGTAAATTAAAGGGTGTCCGAATAGGTGATGTTATTTGATCTATGTGACCATATCTTTGAAATCAGACAGAGGCTTGAATGGTGTCCCCATAAAAGACGGATGCTGGTGAAAATAGCTTAAATTTTGACATTCACATGTCTTTACTTTTTTCCGCTAATTTTGGCGCATCTATTATTTGGTTTAAATCTAATTCTTACAGATTACTTCTTACATTTTTAGTTTATAACTGGTGCCCTTCTATCTGTTTTGAAGTCGGTTTTTTTTGCAAAAATTATTTTTTTTTTTATTTAATTTTTTTTATTTTTTTTTAGTCTAGCACAACAAGATTAAGAATCTTATAAATTATAGTGCTAGTGAGATATACCAAAAATTATCATATAGTTGACATAATTAGCTTTTTAATAATTAGTAACATACACTTAAGACATAGTTTTCACCAAAAAACACAATTATAAAGAAATAATAGTTATTTTAAAATGAAAAATAATAAAAAAGGAAAAATATTTGAAAATGAAAAAATTTAAGAATTGAAATATTAATTAATTAAAGTATCTATTTAAAAATGAAAAAATATTTAATACATCATTAGAAAACAAAATTTAAACAGTGTAACCAAAAATAAAATTTTAACAAAAATACTTTTTTAACTCAGATTTAAACTTATTTGCGTTGTTGATTGTTTGAATGTGGTTTGGGAGAAAGTTCCAAAGAGTAATAGTGTTTATAAAAAACTGGCGTTGAGATAATAGGCATTTATATTTTTGTTGTATAAGTTTTTCTCCTCTATTCGATCTCGCAAATTTTAAACGTTTGAAGAGAGACGATGGCTCAGTTGTAGTTATTACCCTTTGCATAAACAATAAGGTTTTATATTTAAGGTAATTTTCAAAAGTCATTTGGTTAATTTGGTATGAAAAATTCGATATCGAGTCGTAACGGCGTTTATTATATACGTATCTGGCGATATTGTTTTAGGCAATTTTCAGCTTTTTAAAGTCAGAACTATCGCAATTTGAAAAAATTTCACTTCCATACATTAGTGTAGGAATTAAATAAGTCTTTGCTAGCAGAAGTCTTATTTTGAAAGGTGTAGAGTACTTCACTGTCCAAAGATTGCGAAGCATGCCTTACACTCGTCCAACTACAAAATTTATGTGACTAGACCATGAAAGTTTATTGTTGAAAATAACTCCCAAATTTTTGGAAGAGGTTACCTGTTCAATAGTATCATCATTTATTTCAAGTTTTATAACATCAATGCAAGGAGCATTACTTTTCGAAAGAAGTATGTATTTCGATTTTAAGGAGTTAATACATAAACCATTACAAGTAGCCCACTTATTAACGTTAGCTAGGTCATCATTTATATTTTTTATAGAAGAGCGGATATTATCTATAGGAGTGCTGCAGTAAATTTGGACATCATCTGCATAAATGTGTACATTACAGTGACTAATTATATCTGGTAGATCGTTTATATATAGATAAAAAGTAAAGGCCCAAGTAAGGAACCTTGAGGGACACCTCTGCTGACTTTAAGTTCTTTAGAGCATTTGCCATTTAAATGAACAAGTTGAGATCTATCAGAAAGATACAAAGCCAAAAGCTTACACGCTGATTGTGAAAAATGAAACAGTTTCTCAAGTTTAGCCAAAAGTATTGGGTGATCGACAGTATCGAAAGCCTTACTATGATCAAGCAGTATTAGCAAGGATACCATGTTTTCATCAAGCTTAGCTCTTATATCTTCAATAACGTTTAACAGTGCTGTGGTACAGCTTCTGCCTTTAACAAACCCAGATTGGAATCAGATAGAAGACTGTGAGTTTGAAGATGTTCGCTAATTTGATTACTCATAAGCTTTTCTGTAACTTTAGACAGAAACGGCAGGATGGCTATTGGACGGTAATCATTATTCGATTTAGGAATAGGGACTACTTTTGACACTTTCAAGTCTAGAGGAGAAACAGATTTGGTAAAAATTGTGTTGATAATATGCGTGAGGTATGGCAAAAGTTTGGGAACTATGGCTTCTAGAAAAATAGGGTTTATCTCGTCAGTGCCAACAGCATTTGACGCAATTGCTTTAAGACTACCTAGAACCTCATATTGGTACACACAACGAAAACTGAAAGGGATTTTAATTGGAGCATAACATAGATCATTATAAATATTATATTTTGGTTGTGGAACGTTAATGTCAACAAATTTTTCATTAAGTTCATCAATGTTTATATCAGCATCACAAGATGTGTTGGCTTTATATCCAATGCCTATTTTACGAATTTCCTTCCATTTGGATTTGCTATCAATGGCTTCTCTGAATTTTTTATTATAGAATAAAGTTTTCGCTTTGAGTATGATTTTTACAACTTCTTTTCGCGCTGATTGAAATATAAGGTAAAGCTCTGTAGTTTTATATTTCTTCCATATTCTATGATCTGAATTTCTTTTTCTAATCAAGGTTTTAATATCTGCGTTAAACCAGGGGTGTTGATGAGCTTTAATTTTTTTTGTTCTCTGAGGGACACATGTGTTGAAAACCCTATTGACATGCATTTGTAAAAAGTGTATTCGGTCATTTACATCGTTTAGTGAGTAAATTAATTCCCAGTTCGTAGAGTCAAGATTTTGATTTAAAAGTAAAAAATCGATATTTTTGAAATCTCGAAAAGTATAAGACGCCTCACCGTTATTTACAGGAGTATCATAAATCACGAATAGCACATCATGATTAGAAAAAACCGGAGCCGCAATTTGTTCATATAAAAGAATTTTAGTTTTCTGATTAACGAAAACCAAATCAATAAGGCTATTAGAGGAATGGTGATAGTGAGTAAGAGTCAGTGTATTTACTGGAATTAGAGAAAAAAAAAATATTTACAAAATATTTAAAAAAAAAGCAGAAAATTTTATTGAAAATTTTTTTTAAATGTTTTTTTTAATTTTTTGTAAAATTTTTTTAGTTTTTTTTTCAAAATATTTTTTTTTTTTTTAATTTCTTGTTAAATCTGCAAAAGCAAAAAATCCTTTAAAAAATTTTCTCATATTGAAATCCACCTACCCCTAATGGGCCTATTGAGTGCTTCTGGTTACCAGTTGACACCCTGTGGCTACCTCTATATGCATTGCTTTCTATGAAGGCCTTTAATACAAATTAAAACAGCTAAACCTTACCAAACTTAAAACAAACACAAAATCGCCCCTCGCAGGGTGTTATGGATCCCCGAGATCTGTATGCACCCCTTGCGATCTGCCTGTCCCGGTCTAAAATTTACTTAACAAAAAAAAAACCGTGAAAAAATATAGGCGGGCGTGGTTTTTTCCCGCAGCCTTCAAAGGAATGATCTGATGTTGCTGACTTACAATCCAAAAATTTTCGAAACTATGCCTGGCAGATTGGTAGGCTTAAATAAATTGTATTTCGTCTGGTGCCTTGGCAAACGACATTACTACCCGCACATGGGCAGACGAACATCGCTTAATCAACTATTCTATATATAAGGATCCAGAATTTATATACTTTATGGGGTCGAAAATGAAAATTGTGGAAATTTCACACGGAATGAAAAACTTATGTATAACATTTTCATATGCGGTGAAGGGTATAAAATACGTGATAACAAAAGTATGTTTAAAGATATATCTTTAAGCAGAATATCTTTAACCCTAGAAAGATAACGTTATTTTTTCGTACGGTAAAGATAACGTTACGTCTGAAAGACGTATTGTTTCTAACATCCTTTTAAGGACTTAAAAAAAATAAATATTGGCATAGGAGTTATTGATATCATTTATTAATTGAATTTTCTCTTTGATAACAAAAATATGTGGTAAATAAATATAATAATAGAAACAAAAAAACAACAAATTCAATAGAGATCAAAAATTAACATTTTATACACAGCCTTTCGCAAAGGACTCAAAAACTGTAATAAAAGGATTAAAAAATATTTTTTTTAAATTCATTTAACTATTTGTATATAATAAAAGCTTTGTGAATAAAAAAATCTTTCTTTTATGCCATTATATGCAAGTGGTGCAGATAACGATACGTTTCCGAGACGCATGTTGTGTAATTTCTCAGAAATATAATCAACTTATCGCACGAAAACAACCACCATTAGCAAGCTACTGAGATCAACTGAGAATACTGAGCATATAAATTTTCTCTCACTACAAACCACAGAGATGGAGTACAAAATTAAATAGGCATACGTCTGATAGACGTAACTTATCTATGCAGGGTTAAAAATGTAGTTTTTTAAAAAGGTACCTTTTAATAAAAAAGCACTTAAAAATGTGTACTTAAAAAGTACATTTTGAAAATTCACATGTAAAAATTATCTTTAAAAAATTCGATAAACTTTTTTAAAAAAATTTTTAGTAAAGTTTTAACATAAAATTTTATAGTTAGTATAAAAAGTATATTATAAATTGTTGGGTGTTTCCATATTTGCATACATGCTGAGTATTGATATAACCCCTATAACAACAAGTCAATACAACACATACTATATGTATGTAACTTACCTTATGATGCCTTCCCCCAAAATATATTTTTCTGTTTTTATTCTATTAGTTCAAACATTAATAATTTCATAAAAATATAATTTTGCTCTGTCTATAATCTTAAACTACAATTATTTTTGTTTGTTTCTTCCTTACAGTTTATCGTCATAAAAAAATATATCACCGTATACGTCACTGCCATTAATGTAAGAAGAAAAACTACCCAAAAATATTAAGGAAAAAAATTAAAAAAAAATTGTATTATAGAATAAAGAAAAGCACCACTTGACTACCAGCAGCAGCATTTATAGAACGAAAAAAAAATTGGAAACCAATGAAATAAAGAAGAAACAGCACACAAAAGTACACCCTGCATCATAATTATTAAACACAAAAATTAAACATGAAATGAAAAAAATCACATAAAAAAGCACATTTTAAATAAATAAAAATTTAAATAATAACAAATAAAAGCTCTAGGGTTGTTAAAGAACTGATAATAATATAAACTTAAAATATAAAATCTAAACTGACAAAATAATCTTTAAAAACCAGCAAAAGAACATAAAACAATAAAGTAAATACTCGCCATAAGGAAACTTTAATAATTTATTAATTTAAAAACGAAGTTTTTTTTTCTAAGAAAATAATAAGTTTTTTGACGTCCCAAAAATAACAACAAAAAAACTTTAAGAAAAGCTTTATTTGCAGAAAAACCAATAACAAACTGCAAAGAATAACCATTACCATTACCAAAAGCTTGATGGAATGATATTTATTAAATAAGATTCATTTGCATCAATACAACCCAAAACCACCTATAATGCTGCTTCACAACGATTTCTTAAACAAAAAGCTTTATATCAACCACAAAACCAGGCGAAAAAGTATTGAAAGCTTTAAAGCTTTAAAAGCTTTTAAACGCCATAGAACTTTCAAAAGTAAAAACAAATTGAACTTAGCCATCTATAAGTGTAAACTTAATTTACAAAGCTTTTCTAAAAGAAAAAGCCTAAAGCTCTCATTATGTAAAAGTTTAAGCAATATATTTAACAATCATTTGCAGCAAGAGCAGCAGCAGCAGCAACTTAACAAAAAACATTTGCCAGCTTCATTCATTAGTAAAGAAAAAAGGTTGTTTTTTGAAAATCATGAATTTAGCAATAATAGCAACAAAAATAAAAACAAAAATTACTACAAAAACGAACTCAAATATAAAACTTTAAAAATTGAGCTTAATGCTGACGCAAGCAGTCATTGCAGCTACCAAAACTTACAAGCTTTTACACATTCTACAACACAAAATGACTTAAAACAAAGACTGGCTTTACGTAAACGTTACTTAAGACGTAAAAGAAAAAGAAAAGTTTTTCAAAAACCTCCACTTAACTACAACTACTACTACCAGCAGCAGCAACAGCAACAATTTTTTAAATACAAACATAGCAGCATTTTAAGCTGCTGTCATCATTCATCGTTAGACAACAAATATGAGAAACAAGATTTAAAACAAACCTACAAAATAACCATTCAACAATGTAACTGTCATTATCAGCAACAAAACCAGCAGTCAAAGAAACCTGCAACATTAACAACAACATCAACATCATCACTATCAAACCAATATTTTTCACATCACCAACAAAGACTTAACAACAGTATTATTATGTTACAGATACTCATAATTTCAATACTACGTTTAGGTTTAAATTCAATAACAGCCCTGTATCAGAGTACGAGGACTAGTTTTTTAACAACTACACAACATATTGTAACAGCTGTTATTGCTGCCACCACGACACTGCCAATTATACAACAACAACAACAAAAACGAAAACAATATCAGCAGCAACAACCAACTACGAAATATAAACAGCATAAACATTGTCCTCTATTCATATTGCAAGATGTGCAACACAATGGCATTACAACAAAAAATAATAAATTGCCGCCTATTAACGGGCCCAGAGAGCAGCAACAGTCAGACAGTAGTCGTGTATTTTCTCGACAACATGACTATGTTCAGCAACGTGGTCGCCGTGAACAATTGTTATTGGCAACAAAAGGACTTAATAGATACTCATGGATATTTTTATTAATTTATTTGAATTTATCTGCTAAAGGTAAGTGATAGAAAAAGTGATAAAAATAATAATCAAATTTAACTAAAATAAATTACAAAAAAATTTTAACCAAACGTTTAATATAAGGTTGCAATTGGAAAACCATAAAAGTGTTTAAGATTTTTGGGAAATTTTTATATAATTAAATTTATTAGGTCAATGTGAAACCACGTAAAATCAACTGAATCCTTTAAGATTGACCAGAATTGCGCTATAACTAAATTTTGATTTTTTTTTGCAACATTATTCAATTCAATAGAGTATCGTTTTTGGGAGTAAACACTTTTTTAAAGAATCTAACGTGAGGAGTTAGAAAGGAGTGATGCTTCCATATGGCCACGGGTACAAATACTGGAATTTTAATTAAAAACAATTTTTATAAATAAATAGTTATTTTTATTGCAGTTCGTTGAAAAGCAAGTAACTTTTTCAATATTTTAAAGCAATGCACAAACACATAGACGAAAACAAGCTAAGAACCTGCCAAAAGTGAAATGGATTTACCATTTTTGATAGGGCACCAAACAAACACTATGGCTCAATATTAAACACAATTTTTAATGACAGATTACTTATATCTGCTGTTCAAATAAATTACAACAATTGCGTTTTTTAACCGACTTCAAAAAAAGAAGGAGGTTATCAATTCGTCTGAATGTTGCTTTTTTTTATGTTTGTGCCCGCAGTCATTTCTGAACTGATTTTAAATTTTTTTTCTTTATTAGAAAGGAAATGCTTACAGATTGGTCCCATTTTAAAAGAAGTTCAGAATTTTGAAAATTAAAGGGTGTCCCCATACAGCATACGTGTTTTTTACGTGTATTATGCACCGTAAACGGCACCCTTTTAAAATTTAAAAAAAAACTGCTTATTACTATAGCTGCCAATAACAGAAATTAATAAAAAAATAAACTTAAAAATTAAACGGTGTCCCCATATGTGACGTCAATTTAAAGATATGAACCATTTGAACCATTGTAAACAATCACTTGAAAATTGGACAAAATGTCCAATATTTATAATCAGAAATTAAATATTTATAATTATAAGTTAAAGGGTGCCCCAATAGTTGATGTGATTTGATGTGTATTGCAAAACTTTTGAACCATAACAGAGAGAAGGTTGAAATTTACAAAGAACCTGTAATTCTAAGTCCTTTAAAACATCAAGTATATAATTTAAATTTGGAAACTAAAGGGTGTCCCCATAATTGATATAATTTTACCTATCTAGCCCTATCTTTTGAACCGTTATAGACAAACACTTGAAAATTAGACAGAATCTCTACTACTATGTCCCGTATAACAACATTTATAAATATTTAAAATTTTAAAGGGTGTCTCAATAAATGATGTAAATTGATGCATATGGCTAAACTTTTGAACCGTTTTAGACACACATTTGAAATTTACAAAAAAAACTGTCCTTTAAAATTAGTGTTTAATTTAAAATTGCATATTAAAGGGTGTCTCCTAGGTGATATTGTTTAAGCTATATGGCCATATCTTTGGAACCGTTACTTTTTATTACTGTGTCAGGAATAATAAGTGTAAAAAAATAAAGGATGTCCTCATATCTGACGTAATTTGTCGTATATGGCTTTATCTATAAAAGTATTTGATTTGAGTACTATTTCTTACAGATTACTTCCTTTTAAATTTTTAGTTTAGAATTGATGCACATATATTTGTTTTGTAGTCGGTTTTTTTTGCAAGAATTATTTTGTAAACTAAGCTGTTGAAACAAAACCTATAGGAAACAAGTTAGAGTGCTGCCACGCAATAAATGTGGATAACTTTCAAAGGAAATTCTAAAAAAAATATTGTCAGAACACTAACGGGCACTGCTAGTATTTTATAAAGCTTTTTGGTGTTTGTCTATATGCTTTTCCTTCAATTACGGCTGGACCTATTTTATTAAAATTCAAAACATTGATAGTTCCTTCGTTATAGGGTGCATCCTATTTTTTATAACTATGTTCATCCGGAATATATAAATATAGGATATATTTATAAATATAGGATACATTTTTAAAATATTTTTAAAATATAGGATATATTTATAAAATTTTAAAGATTTTAAAAATTAAAATATTAATAAAACTTTTTTTTCGTTCTCTCTAAGAAAGCATAATGAAAATTACAAATTAGGTGATAATATTAAAGATGATGGACGTAGCTGTCTAGAAAATGTCCATTTCGCTCTGTTGGTGTCAAAGAAATTAAATTTTCCCAATTTTTATTTAATATTATCATCTAATTCGTAATTTAAATTATTCTTTCTTAGAGAGAATAAAAACGAACTTAAGCTTGACTACAAATTTCATATGTATGTCATATAAATAGTTCGACTAATAAAATTTCAAATTTTCGAATTTTTTATCTTCAAAGCTACTGACTCTTAAAAAATGTATGCTTAGAAGGACTCTGAGCTAGTAAAAGTAAATTTTCGGTCTATTTAAATATAAATTGTTACCCTTCAAATATGGTTACTTATTGGTAGTTTAGAAATATTGAAGACTAGCTGCTCCCACACACGTTGTTTGCGTCCTGACAATATTTTGTCCGATTTAGCTTCGAAAGGCTTACGCCTGAATCGCTTCGCTCTAGGGGCTCTTGGAAAGACCCAAGAAGATCTGACGTTTTCGGGGCAAATTTTGTTTAGCGATGAGGCCCATTTCTGGGTCAATGGGTATGTAAACAAACAAAATTGCCGCATTTGGGACGAAGAGCAGCCTGAAGAGATTCAAGAGCTGCCAATTCATCCGGAAAAAACAAAGGTTTGGTGTGGTTTGTGTGCCGGTGGAAACATCGGTCCATATTTCTTTAAAAATGATGCCGGTGCAAACGTAACCGTCAATGGCGACTATTTGATGACTAAAATTGAAGCTCGTGATCTCGGCGACATTTGGTGGTCAGCAAGACGGCGCATAGACATAATCTTCAAAAAATAAATGCCAAAGTATGTTCTTTCAAATGATAATAAACATTCTCTATTAAATTTGAATTTTCTGTATTTTTTTTTTTTTCTTTAAAAAAGTAGAGAACCTAGAAATGGATCACCAATAAGTAGTAATACCGGTAAAATTGCATACATTCACTGCTTTTTGTTCAATTTCTGTTGGCAATAATATGTTCTTGCGGGATTTATAATTTAATTTATTCTTTCTTAGAGAGAATAAAAATGAACTTAAGCTTGACTATAAATTTCATTGTATGTAATATACAAATACATAGTTCGACTAATAATTTCAAATTTTCAAGAAAAAAGGGAAGAAAATATCCTATATCTGAATCAGGATACTAGGATACCTCCTAACAAAATGTTATTAAAATCCATCCAGTAATTTTTCCGCTAAGCGAACACAGACGGGCAGACAGACATGAAAGAAGTTATTGTTTTTAACCGACTTCAAAAAAGAAGGAGGTTATCTATTCGTCTGAATGTTGCTTTTTTATGTATGTAACCGCAGAACTCAGCCATTTCTGAACAGATTTTAAAAATTTTTTTTTTGTGTGAAAGGTTATGCCTTTAGTTTGGTCCCGTTTTAAAAATAAATCATTATATTAATACTTAAAGGGTGTACCCTTACAACATACATATTTCTTAAGGGTATTAAGAACCGTAAAGGGCACCAAATTAAATTTTAAAAAAATTGCGTGTCACTATAGCTCCCAACAGCAGAAATTGATAAAAAAAAAAAAAAAATAAATTTAAAGGGTGTCCACATAGGTGACGTAATTTGACCTATATGGGTCTATCATTTGAACTGGTATAGACAAAACCTTGAAAATTGGACAGAATGTCGATTACTATGACCGTTATAATAAAATGTATAAATATTTACAATTTTAAATTAAAGGGTGCTCCAATAGTTCATTTAATTTGATGTATATGGCCACACTTTTGGACAGTTGCACACAGAACGCTGAAATTTACAAAGAACCTGTATTGCTAAGTCCGCTAAAATTTGAATTTGGAAATAAAAGGGTGGCCCAATAGTTAGTGTAATTTAACTTTTGATCCGTTATAGACAGCTGAAATTTACAAGGAACCTGCATTGCTAAGTCCTCTATAAGAAGTATATAATTTGCATTTCGAAATTAAAGGGTGTCCCCATAATTGATGTAATTTGACCTATATGGCCCTATCTTTTGAACCGTTATAGGCAAACACCTAAAAATTAGGCAGAATGTCCACTACTTTCTCTGGTATAATAATAAGTATAAATATTTGGAATTATAATGTAAAGGGTGTCCCAATAGTTCATGTAATTTGATTAATGTGGCCAAACTTTTGGACCGTTATAGACAGATAGTTGAAATTTACAAAGAATCTTTGTGGCCAAGTCCTCTATAACAACAGGTCTTTAATTTAAAATTGAAAATTAAAGGGTGTCCCAATAGGTGCTTTTATTTGATCTATGTGACCCTATCTTTAAAACCTTTATAGACAAAGGCTTGAATGGTCTCCCCATAAAAGACGGATGCTGGTGAAAATAGCATAACTTTTAAACAGTAATAGGGAGACGCTTGACATTCACATAGTCTTTATTTTTGTCCCTCTAATTTTATCGCATCTTTTATTTTGTTTAAATCTAATTCTTACAGATTACTTCTTACATTTTTAGCTTAGAATTTGTGCCCTTCTATCTGTTTTGAAGTCGGTTTTTTTTTGCAAGAATTATTTATATGTATAAATACAGAAAATAATAAGAAAATAGTTGGGAGAATCATTAATTATTATTGTTTATTTTATATGTATGTAATACATAAATACTTAAATTATCATATTTAATGAACCAGCACTACTTGCGAACCTTATTACTTGTCTGCAGAAAACACCCAGGGTCTTTGGCGGGAATCGAATCCCCAAATATCCCGAGACTATGCAATAAATCATAGATGTAGCTCTCTTGGTGAGTGGGAAGTTTGTAGATACCATTTAACCCTTTAATATTTTTTAAAATTAACAATTATCACGTTCTGTACTCCTTTGGGTAGTAGCTGTAAGACTTAATTTGGTTTACTAAGCCTCTTATGGTTTCAATGTTAAATTGAGATATTCTTTTAAATTTTTTTTTTCGTTGTCTAATACCTAAGAGTTTTCTTTTAATACCTAATAATAGAAAAAAAATTCCTTCTTTTTTATTTAATTTCTGTATTGCCTTGAATCATAACTAATAAGCGAAATAGCTTATTTCTCAAATAATTAATTTATAAGATTTTCAATCCTCCTTTCTCCAAAGTCGTTTATATCCCAATTTTACCCATAGTTAAAAGTAGAACATTCTTTTGAAATTAATTTATGACTTTGTCAGTACAGTTCAGAATGAATATATTCTCCAATTATTCACTCACCAATTGTTCGCTAACAGAGTTTTCTTGACCGTAGCTTAACATAAATCTTCACCATTTAACCATTAAATGTTATATATTATTAGATTTTCTTTCATTTTATATTAAAAGAAGAATAACAAGAAGTAATTTTTTTTTTTTTGCTTTAAGTTAAGAATATACTGAGTATTTGGTAGTTGTAGTTTTTTGTTTGTTCTTTTAGTAAAATGTTAAATGAAGCATTCTGACAAATGTGTACATTTAACCAAGTTATCTGCCATTGCTAAGGAAATAGTTAAAAGAATGTGTAGAGAATTTATACGCCAGAAAAGAGCAGCGCAAAGCAATAATCTTTGCAGTACAGCAAATATATAAAGGGTTAGTTAAGGAAAACAAAACTATGGCCAAATATAACGTAAAAGCGATTTTTAGAAATAGAGTTTTATTTAATCCCGTCTTAGATTCTTTTCGCAGATCATTTAATGCAGCAACTTACTTGTATTGCCGAAACTTCCAATCCATAGTAAACACCAATGAACTAGTGCCACCACTAATTCACCTAATCAACAAAGAAGTAAATCTGGCCGAGTTTAATTTTATTTATGACTAGCTGTGCCCGCCACGTCGTGGGCGTCCTGACAATATTTTACTCGATTTTGCTTTGAAAGTATTCCACACTAATTGTAAGAATCTTATTTTTATAGTGCTTCAGTTATGGTTTATGTATTTCTTTATATAAAGGTAGCCATCCTTAGATAAACTTTATAAAAAATTCCAAAATTCTTAAAATTATTGTAAAGCTCTGTAATAGGCGTTTAAAATATTTTAATAACAATATCCCAGTTTTAAACCAAAATTTTCAGTACCTTTTAACCGGAAATTGCGTTTATAAGTCACTCCTGGCTTTTAGCTCAGGCGTGCCTCCCTACTGGCATAGTCTGAATTCTTCTCTTCTTATGAGGCTTCTTTTTTCATCGCTGATGTATTTTTATAATCCTGTTTGATTTTCGCAAGTGCCATATTAAAGACAAGATATAACTAGGAAACTACTGACAGTTATAGCTTAAACTATAAATTTGTAGCCATTGACGTCAGATGTAATATCCCTCCACACTTGTTTTATCGCCCCCAGAATTTTCCAAAATTATTTTTGAATAAAAATGTGTTTTGCCCCCTACAGTAATACTTGTCCTGCCAGCCAAACCTGGTGAATAAAATACCTTTATCGTGTTTCTTATACAAAACTCTTTTTTATTCCTTTTGCAACCATCATTTAAAACTCTAATCTTTTTAGTTTGTTAAACACCAAGCTGCCTTTAGAAATATACTAATAACTATTGTCCACCACATAATGCTTTTCTGTGAAGTAATCCAAATTATAATTATAATTTCCTAAACGTTTTAAGCGTTGTTATGCTTGTAATGGGTTTTAGACCACAGACCTTCACTGATGAGCTTAGTAGCCGAAAAAAGAGCCAAGTTTTTGGCAAAAATGTTTGCAAAAGAATACTTAAGCTCATTTGTTGTTCAGTGCACTTTTAGTTTTAAAACTATCAGGGAATTCAGCGATGAGTGTCCCTTCTGTGATGAGTATCCCCTCTGTGCTGAGTATCATCTCTTACTATAATATATGCACATATGAAATATCTTAAAATAATTTGGATCTCATACCTTAAGTTAGGTTAGGCTAGATTAAGCGGGCAGCTCTAATACAGCTTACTTGGGTCTAAGTATTGGTCCCTGCAAAAGAGTAGTGGAAAAAGGAAAAGGGAGAGATAAAAAAGAGTTGAGAAAACATAGGATAAAAACATAGAAAGTTTCAGGCAGCAGATAAAGGTCAGAAATGTAGAAAAGTAGCCACGGAGGGCAGGTTGGTTGAGCCAGGTTGTCGACGAGAGTAACTCTACCTCGCCAAGTGGAAGTGGGTTGGGAAACCATCCGCAGCTCCTCAGCAAGGAGTTGATCCTGCTCGGTTCCAATAGTAAAACACAATAGAGGCTTACAAAGCACCGTTGTCCAAGGTGTTCGAGGCGTTGATATTCTAAAGCAGGACAATGGCAAAGGAGTTGTTCGACAGTTTCTTCCTCTTCCTCATCTTGACAACTTCTGCAAAAATTGTTATTATGGCGACCCATTCTTCTTGAATGAGTTTCAAATAGGCAATGCCCAGTGACCGTTGATATTAAGTCACGTAGCTGCATTTTTGACAGCCGATCTGGCCTCTACTGGATCAGATCGTCCTCGCCGTTGGACAAGTCGACTCATTGGACCATCTTACCTGGGCCAGATCATATAAGAAAGGGGGATGCAACAATAGACGTTAATGGCGCTATCATTAAGCAAAGTTCCCTTCTTTGCCAGCTCATCAGGAACACAGTTGGCTACAATAGTCCCATGTCCTCGCACCCATTTAAGGGTGACTGTTGAATTTTCCGCCATCCAATTTAAGGATGTCCGGCATTTCAGGACTAAGTTTGATGTGGTAAACACACCTATTAAGGACAAAATTGCAGCTTTACTGTCTGTACAAAACCAGATATCTCTATTGGGTATTTTGTGGTAATTTAACCAGTTTTGATAGCAGATATTTCTCCTCGTAAGACGTTACAGTCATTTGGAAGTCTGAAACACATCTTGATTCCAAACTCTTTCATGTAAACTACACCACCAACCCTATCACCTCTTTTGTAGCCATCCGTGTACACACGCAGACTGATCCAGGAGAAGATGCAGGACCCTCCGTCAAGTCAAAGTCAAAGGTTCTTGTAAAGAAGGGTATTGGGGTTCCTTAGTGTGACCAGAATTATTTCACCTGCTGTTGAAGTAAATGCAAGCTGTAACTATAATTCCATAGCTGTGCTGCAAGAAAATGTTATAAATTGAATATTTTTATGGCTGCTAAATCATTAACACACAACAAACTGTTGTGCACTAAGTTGCACTAAAACGTTGAGAACGAAAATTATTGAAGAAAAAAACTTTCAAAAAAAACCCGAAAATGTAAAATGAATGAATTTCAGCTTGCCATGCTGTCGTTACAGAAGCTACAATAAAAAATAAAATTGTATATAAATTTAATAAAATATAGTGGAAAATATATATCAAAATTAAAAACTCAACTTTAACAAATAGAGAAGAAAAGAAAAAAAACCATGGAAAAACTCACGTTGCAGTATAAACTGCAAAACTATATAAAACATAATTTATGTTTTTTTTTGTTTCTTTTTCTGCTAGTTTTTGTTAAAACAGGTTTGAGCTGAAAGAAAGCATGTCATAATTTATAATATCATGAAATAATAAAGAGATAAACATATTATGACATGCTCAAACATGTATCCATACATATGTATATGTACATATGCTAGTATGCTTATGCTTAAATTCATATAAATTTCAAGTATATATTTGTGTTTAATGGTTTTTTACGAGTCTAATAAATTATTATAACTTTATTTTTAGTAAGTTGAAATAATAACGAAATAAGCGAAATTTTAAATTTATTTCCTTGGTTTTGTACAACGACAAAATATGGGTTTTATTTAAGCGATGCAACCAACGCGAATTAAATTTACCAGGTGTGATCGATAGACCAGCTACAAAATTCTAAGATTATAGTAGAGTTCTGTAACTAGTGTTAAAAATATCGCGCTGATAAAAATAAAAGCTGCTGCCTAATTTAAAAAATTTGTCATTCCGTGTGTAATTTCTAAAATATTCCTTTCCGACCCCCCCAATAAAGTATATAAAGGGTGTTTTTTATAGAGGTATAGAACTTTAAGTTGCAATAAAACAACGATGGATTATTCGATTGACATGAATTTTATTTATCAGAAAGATAATCTTGTGGCTTTACATTTTAAATATGATTTCTGGCATATGACCGCCACGGCTGGCGCGGATGTAGTCCAATCTAGACGTCCAATTTTTAATGACTTTTTCTAACATTTGTGGCTGTATATCGGCAATAACACGGCGAATGTTGTCTTCCAAATGGTCAACGGTTTGTGGCTTGTCCGCATAGACCAATGAATTTACATAGCCCCACAGAAAGTAGTCTAGCGGTGTTAAATCACAAGATCTTGGAGGCCAATTCATAGGTCCAAAACGTGAAATTAGGCGGTCACCAAACGTGTCTTTCAATAAATCTATTGTGGCACGAGTTGTGTGACATATTGCGCCGTCTTGTTGAAACCACATCTCCTGGACATCATGACTATTCAATTCAGGAATCAAAAAGTTAGTAATCATGGATCTATACCGATCACCATTGACTGTAACGTTCTGGCCACCATCGTTTTTGAAAAAGTACGGACCAATGATTCCACCAGCCCATAAAGCGCACCAGTCAAGCGCACAGTCAGTTTTTCTGGATGTAACGGTGTTTCGACATACACTTAAGGGTTACCTTCACTCCAAATGTGGTAGTTTTTTTTTGTTGACGTAGTGCGCTTCATCGCTAAACAAAATTCGCTTATGAAAATCGGGAACAACGGTAATCTCGTTTTGGGCCCATTCGACGAATCTACGCCTTACTTGATGATCGTTTGGCTTCAATTCTTGCACGAGTTGGATTTTGTAAGCACGCAAACTAAGATCCTTCCGCAAAATCTTCCATAAAGTCGATGGACGCAGATCCAATTCCTGTGCTCGATGGCGGATGGACTCATTCGTACGGCGTCTCTGGGGATGCGAGTTATCAATAAGAGTAAACGTGTTGCGAAAACGTTCCATGGTTAATCGAATTAACTCCTCTGATGGACGATATTGTCGACGATAAAATGGACGTAGTGCGCGATACGTTTTCCGCAAAGAACCATTATTTTCGAAATAAAATTGCACTATTTGCAAGCGTTGTTCAGGCGTGAGCCTATTCATGATGAATTGCCAAACTAAACTGAAAATAAATCACTTGACAGCTGTTAAATCGGTCGTCATCTTGAAAAGTAATGCCAACTTAAAGTTCTACACCTCTATAAAAAACACTCTTTAGAATGCAAAAGTCATTGTAGTTGTTGCAGTAGTGCTTTCATCTTGTATCAATTCCTCTTGGGTGCAATTTGGACTGGGGTAAGATTATATTTAAGGCATTTTAAATAGAAGTTGTAACCATCACATACCTTTAATAAATAGAATTGGCGTGTTGTACATTCCTTGAGTATGAATCCATAAATATTAGGGAAGTATAGACACTCGTCACTACCAACCACATCAACAACCTAGTCAGTGTATTTTAAATGAGTCATATCTGGTAAGACACTTTACGAATATCCCACGAAATGTTATCTATGCGAACGCTTAACAATTACATTAGAAACGTTTAGAAACGATGCTTTCCTTTTATTCGCTACTTTCAGCAAGTCCAACTTGTTGCAAATGAGCTTATAAATATATTTTCCCTGTCAAAATTGCTTAAATTGCTTTGTTTTGTTATTATTTTATTTTATACCCAATAGGATTTTAGCTCTAACCTCTATCTCTTTTATCTTGTGATTAACACTTCCACTGGGCTGTTGTAGCTATATTTTTAACTCAGTCTTCATGTATATCCTGAGTTTATTTCTTGTAGTTTTCTTTACTAAATAATCAGACAGTATGGTCTTTCGTAACCAATTACAAATTATCCTAGCAGACATTCATTCTTTCAGTGCTAATTTTTCACTTCAATGTCCTTGAGGTATTTTAATTTCTCGAAGATATTAACGTCTATTTCACACACGTAGGGTTCCGTAGTATGTTTAGTACAACTTTAAAAATACAAGTTGTTAATTTATTCGTGTCTTATGGGACACCCTTTACTAAATACCCTTTGTATATATCAAGCTTCTACCAATTCTCTTTTATTTTTACTAAATTTATTTTCCTTTCTTGTAATTATAGTAGACATTGCAAAATATATTCTGTGTAAATTTTAAGTGTCACTGTTCAAATATAAGAACTATACAAATATCAGGAGCAGGTAGGCTCTGCAATAGCTGCGGTTGAAAAGATAAGGCAATATAATTGAAAAAACATGCTATTAAGAACACCCTTTAATTTTTATAGTGGCGATGGCAACAAATCTACTGTAAAAATTTAAAAAGTCCACTTATTACGTTTTCAAAAGCAAGACTATATATGTGTAAATCACGACACTGTCGGAATACCCTTTAATTATTTATCTAAATTATATTAACTAAATAAATAACATATTAATAGATCTTCTGTGAAAATTTCAAGTCTACCTATTATAGTTCAAAAATAAGGCCATATAAATTAAAAACAGGTCTCTGTCGGAAAACCCTTTAATTTTTGCTATTTGCTATCGAGGCTGTAGTAATATCCCATCTATGAAAATTTTAAGAGTCTATCAATTATGGTTCAAAAATTACACCACATTCATTAAAAATACGTCACTATCGGAACTCCCTTTAATTTTTAGGTTTAATTTTGTATACTATTTTATAAAGTGAACATAGTTTTAATTACTGTCTGCAAATTTTAAGTGGTTGCCTTCTACAGCTCACTTTCGGAACACCCTATACGTTTTAGTGTGTGTTGCTTTAGGGCAAGAATCTACCTATTATGGTTCAAAACTTAGGCCAAATACATGAAAATTACGTCACTATCGGAACACCCTTTAATTTTTAGATTTATTTTTTATACTTGTTTATATAGCGAACCCTGTTTTAGTTAGATGTATGCCTCCTACAGGGCAAGAAATAAACACATGTATGTACGTGAATAACACGTCTCTATTAGAACGCCCTATAAGTTTTAGTACTTGTTGCTACAGCGGCAACAGTTATACATTATCTCTGAAAATTTCAAGAGTTTTACTATTGCGATTCCAGAGACAGACAGACGGTTCCAGAGAGAGAAGGCGCTGACAGACAGACGAAAAAGACATTTTAGGGTAAGGTTTTTACCCTTTGGCTACGGAACCCTAAAAATATATAGAACGATATTATTTTTTAACAGATAAAGGTGACAGTGATGCAAATGTTGTTGTTATAGATTTCATCTGCGATCTTGTTTGTGAAAAGAAAAACGATGTTGATAAATTTTGAGTTTTGACTATTTTTTATATATTAACATTAAGGAAATTTAAACTCAAATTATTCATGTTGCAGTGTCCAATCGACATTCTACCCTAAAAAACCTCGTTCGGTACTTTATTTTAAATGGAAGTATATTTTATTGAAATGCAATTCTTTATATTATCCGATCTGCTTACTATTCACACCATATGTGGAATGGTGCTTTAAAGTTTATTTTTGATTTACTTGACCGTGTAGGGCTTAACCGAAACCGTAGGATGTCTTAACCTATTGACTTACTAAAATACCAATTCAATATGTGCGCCAAACCAAAAATGAACTCGAGTACTTTCTTAATAATCAACAAATTGATGGCATGCTGATTTCAGAGACTCACTTAACAACAAATACCATTTTTAAAATTAATGGCTATATATTATATGATACCAAGGACCCTCGCGGACGAGCATGTGGTGGATCGGCAATACTTATAAAGGCCAGAATCCAACACTATTTACTGTGTGATTTTTGTGAGGATTACCTTTCAGCAACAAATATCTGCCTTGAAGAATTTCATCAAAACCTTGTTATTTCTTTAATTTATTCACCTCCTAGATTTCAAGTATCAGATAGTCAGTATAGCGACTTCTTCAAATCACTAGGTCCCTGTTTCATAGCATTACGTACTCAATTTGGTTAGAAAAATAATGAATAAAAGTGAATGAACAAAAATGTACTCACATAACTTTCACACTGCGTAGGGACTCATGCCCTCCTATTCGCATAAATAACCAAATGATACCACAGCTTTCAGACGTTGAATACCTGGGTATACATCTTGACCGTCGCCGTACTTGGAAAAGCCACATAGATTTCAAGTTAACACAAATGAAACTAAAAGCAATACAACTAAATTGGCTTATTGGCAGAAACTCTACCCTGAGCTTGGATTGTAAAATTCTACTGTACAAGTCGATCCTCAAACCAATTTGGTGTTATGATATTCAGTTATGGGGCACTGCCTCAGTTAGCAATATAGAAAAAATTCATTCGGCGCCAAAATAAAATTCTTGGTATAAATACATCTGCTCCCTGGTATATAAAAAATTCGAACATCCACAAAGACCTAAACATGCCATCAGTTAAATTAGAAATAGCGAAACACGCAGTCACATATCTAAAGAGGCTTGAATCTCATCCAAACCCTTTGGCGCATAGCATGCCGAATGAATCTGGTTACATTCGACTAAAAAGAAGAGATACGGCTTTTCTTGGCCGTACATTAGAGGGATGACCCGCAAATGATTGCAAAATCCCTGAAACAAGCATTATTTTTGTCTAGCACTGGCTGGACTTAAAACGTATGTTTTTATTTTAGACTTAAGATAAGAGTAATTATTGTTAGTTCAAAAATATTGAAGATACAATAAATAAATTATGAAAAAAAAATATGTGCTCTGTCGTGGTGTCTTTATTACTAGTATCTGCACATGTTCTCTCAAAATATATTCTACGTTCAGAGTTAATTCTCATGTAGTGTTTTTTTGCAGTCAATCGCACAATACATTACAGGAATATTACAATAGTTAGCCTTACCCTTTGTATTCAGTTGTATCCAGAGGCGTCACTGCGTATTTTGATTCAAAAGGAAAGCAATGTTGAAGATAAACAAATTCGAATAATTTTTCTTTCGAATCAAAATATGCAGTAACCCTCCTATATTAGCTAATTCTACTCCTTTCTTTTCGTAATATTTTCTGTCAGTTTAAATTTATTTACCTAAATATTACATGTCCTATTAGTGCTGGACCTAATAAAATATTTATGTTAATGTAGGGGGAATATCGAAGCAGACCACTTCCATAATGGGTCCCTTTTTGATGAATAAAATATTTAACTGTTCAACATAAAGAACAACTGTTGCTATAACAATAACTTTAAAATATGTGTATCAAAACAATCACACTTGCAGCAATAAAAACACATTCTTTTGCTTTCAAGCACCCCTCGTATTTGAAAACTGTACTCAAAATACTCCTGGCTTTCACAGGAAAATTCCACTACAACTTAATATATAATTTTCTCTCTTAATAAATACAAAAATAAATTCCCATTTAAAACTTAGTTTATGCTCCTCATTGGTTTCAACAACTTAATGTTTATTTTACGGTGTAATTAAATGAAAATTATTAGACATTCGTGCTGGTTAAATGGTTAAATAGAGAAGAACTGCATGCATGTAAGCCGGCTGGCTGAGCATTCATACAAATGACAGCTGTTGCAAAAATAAGTGTTTAAGGAACTTAATGCAAGTAAGAGTGTTTTGTTGTTGTAGCTGTTGCTTTTGTTTTATACTCTGACAGGACACTAAGTACATACTCGCATAAAAACTATTTAAACATTTCGTGTTGATTTTGTTTCTTTTTATAACAAAACTTAAAATGTTAATTTAAGACATATTCGCAACAAATAAAAGAAAAATCAAAATACTCACGCTATATACGGAGGCTTTCTTAGAACTACCCAAACAAGCGTTTAGCTACCTAGCAACAAATTTTGGAATTTAGAAGCAGTTGCAGTTATTTAGCCTATTTTTCAAAACTAAGCTTTCACATACTCTTGCTCTAAGCTTTATATATTGTTCTTGTTAGCCGTAAAATATGGCAAACAAATATTGTTCAATGAAACAAAATTTGTATTGAATTAATTTTTTAATTGATTCAAATGTATATTTGTTTATAACAGAAAAATATACTAATAAACAAATAATTGAATCAATTAATTTTTAATAAATAAATTAAATTTTTATCTGAGACCAATTAAAACCTTTAATTGGTGAAAATATTTTGTCTGTTTCGTGAAAGAAAAATAAGCAAGAAATTTTGTTTTTGCTTTGTAAAATCACTAAAGCAAAGCTTCTGTCCAGGGCATCTCGAACAAAAATAATCTATACGTATAATATAATAGTAACTCATTTCCGTCTGTATGTCTGCTTTTGGTTTGTGTTCGTATTACATAAAAACTACTGGATGGATTTTAACAAAATTTTGTGAGGAGGTACCCTAGTATCCTGGTCCCAATAAAGGATACGTATTTTTCGCAAAAATATCTTATTTCCAAGAGAAAGTGGAGAAAAAGCAGTGAAAAACGCAATTTCCGATTTAAAGGTACTGAAATTTTCGGTTTAAAACTGGGATATTTTCAACATGTTTTTATTCAACACGGTTAACTCACCTTTTCATATTTCAAAGTGGGATATTTTAAATATCCCAACAGATGGTGCCAGTTGAATAAAATTTGTATTTTTACTTTGTGGAATTACATTGTTATTAAAATATTTACAATAATTTTTTGATTTTTAATTTTTTATAAATTTTAGAATTTTATCCAGTGATGGGTACCTTTATATAAAGTAAATACATATACCATAACTGAAGCACTATAAAAGTAAGAGTCTTTCAATTGGTGTGGAATACTTTCAACGCAAAATCGAGCAAAATATTGTCAGGTTGCCCACGAGGCACACTGGCTTGAAATACATAGTTTTTGAGGATCAATTCAGGGAAGCTGTGTTAGGATATTTTTCCATTACCTTTCACCTAATACCAATACAGTTTGATAAAACAAAGGATTTTTAAGTAAATTTCAGTGCAGTTTTATTACAAATAATGGAATTTAAGTTAAGATATAGATAACATATGAGAACATAAAAATAATTATTTTCGTGATCATAATCGTCATCATCTACTTGATCGTCATCGTCATCATCATCATCCTCAACATCATCATCATCATTATCCCATTATCATAATCATCATTTTGATAACACAAATTGGTTTTGTTTGGAACTTTTTTGTTTTTCATTTTGAATATTTGTGTATGAGGGTAACTTCTCAGGTGCATACTGCCTAATAATATTGTATTGGTGTCGAGATAGATTAGCTTCTACAAAAACAGACAATGCTTTTACATTAGACATTTTCTCAGACGCTAGTGGTTGCTTCGAACTCGCTGCTGAAGGTGTATTTTTTGATAGTAATACATTTGTGAATTCACGCAGAATTTTCGATTCTTGTATGGACCCTGATGTTCTTAATTTAATCTGTGTAGCATGAGCTAACACTGGCGATGCTGTGGTGTCCCTTAAAAGTATCGTTCTTTTATGTTTACTCGATTCACTTGACTTGGTAAAAGAAATTTATTTTCTACCACGTTTTCCAGTCTGAGCAAGAGAAAAACTAATAGAGGACTCCAACCACTTCCCATTCGCAGCCATAAATAATGTATCTACACTATGCACCTTATTCCATCTAGATTTAAAGTCATTCAAATCGCATATACAACTCTGAGCAGTTTATGTGTTTCTTCATTTCATCTTTTAGTTTAGCTTTTAATCCAAAGTTTGACAACACTTCCACACCAAATTTATTACATAAACTTTACCATGATATTCGCAGAATTACCTGAACTTGATGGTTCAATAGCTAAATTGGTCACTTTTTTAATAACTTTGTAAAAAAATAAGATTTTTAACAAAGTAAATTTTCAGTCTTTTTATCTTTTTTCCAAAAAAAAAAAAAAAAAAATTATAAAACTTTGATTTTGATCTCTCACTGCAAACACATCAGAACACCTACATATTTATTTTTTCAGCTAGTGATGTAGAATTTTATAGGCTATAAGCAACTGCAATCAGTTTTGACAATACTTTTAATTTCATTTTTGAATTAATCCTCGAAAACTGAGTACTTCAAACCAGTGTGCGACGTGGGGGGCACTGCTAGTGTTATATATAATTGTAATCTGAATTTCTTTTCTTTCAACATCTCGAAGCTCAAACGTTAGGGTAACTGTCGGACTAACATCGACAGGTGGCAGCTCAGCTATATTAAGAAATAGATTGCATTTTTCAGTATAATTTTTTTGCCCATCCTCCACAAAAAGATCGTAATGGAGCCTCCCTTATATACGACTGGTCTTTTAAGGTTTTAACATCCACGGCATAATGAATAATCTGATTGTGGCGTCCAGGTCTTTCAGGCACTTTTTCAGAGATGCTACTCTTCCAGATTCTGGTAGCTCTCTTAGCTGCTTCGTGGTTTCTTTTAGCCTGCTTTTAAGTTAAGGAAATCTGTGTGATTGCCACTCTCTACGAGTTCTTCTTTTCTTACTTAAGAGCCCTTCGAAGTCTACAGAATAAATTTGATTATATCTAGTTTGATTAAATCTAATTTGATGTTTTATGGAGCGTTTTCATAAGTGATAAAATATTGCATGATTTTTGCTCGGATTCCCTGAATGAAAGCTCTGCTTTAGTGCTTCTGCTTTACTTTAACCCTTCTGGAAGGCATTTTTGTATGCTATTTAAGTACAATAAATTGCTAAAATGTAAGCTAAACATAAACATGATAAATAAATTTTATTTAAATAATAAATCTATACATATTATAAAGTAGTAACTCATTTCCGTCTGTTTGTCTGTCTGTCTGTCTGTCTGCTTTTCATTTACGTTCGATGGATTTTAATAAAATTTTGTGAGGATGTGCCTAAGTGTCCTGGTCCCAACAACGGATACTTTTCTTTCCGCAAAAGTATCTTATTCCAAAGAGAAAGTGAAGAAAAAGCAGTGCCAGTACGCGGTTGAACTAATCGGATATGAATACTTTCTTTTTTATAAAGTCAAAAAATACATAAACTGATATGTAGCACATCTTAAGGCGGAACTAGATACTGCTGAGTACAGCAAGGCACGTTTAAATTTTGAAAGTTGTATATTTTAAAACACAGATCGCTTTAACTACTTAGTACGGCATCTTTAATTTTAATATTTTGTGAAATACATTCTTAGGTAATTATGTGATTACATTATTTTTGTTATTTAGCGTTAATTTTTAAAATTTGGTAACAATACTACAACTTGAGAGTTCCTATAAAATTCTGTTATTGGTGGTTTCTTCTTAGTTTAGTTGCATTTTTCTCTTATAGGTGCTATTCTATATAAGTAAGTCTTACAATAGGTGTGGAATACTTTCAAAGCAAAATCGAGCAAAATATTATCATGACGCCCACGACGTAGTTTTAAATAAATTTTATTTAATAAATAAATTTTATTTTAATTTTTTAGAAAGGTTTACAGATTGGTCCCGTTTTAAAAGAAGTTTAAAATTTGAAAAATTAAAGGGTATCCCCATACAACCTACATGTTTTTTACGTGTATTATTAACTTTAAAGGTCACCAATTTAAAATTAAAAAAAAAAAATGGGTATAACTATAGCTCCCAATAACAAAAATTAATAAAAATTAAAAATTAAAGGGTGACCCAATAGGTGACGCAATTTCGCCTTTATGAACGGTTATAGACAAACTCTTGAATGTTGCATATGATGTTCGTTACTATGGCTGTTACAATAAGTAAAAATATTTAAAATTAGAATTTAAAGGTTGTCCCATTAGTTGGTTTATTTTGATATGTATATGGCCAAACTTTTGAACCGTTATAGGCAGACAGTTGAAATTTACGAAGAACTTGCTAAGTCCGTTAAAATACCAAGTATAAAATATGAATTTGCAAATTAAGGGTTTCCCAATAGTTAATGTAAATTGATATATATGGCCAAACTTTTGAAGTGTTATAGATATATAGTTGAAATTTACAAAAACCTATATTCCTTAGTCCACTATAACAACAAGTATAAAATTTGAATCTATAAATTAAAGGGTATCCCCATTATTGTTGTAATTTGACCATTAAGTCCCCATCTTTGGAATCGTTATAGACAAACACTTGAAAATTAGGCAGAATTTTCACTACCATGTCTGGCATAACAACAAGTATAAATATATAAAATTTTATAATTTGATGTATATGGACCCACAGTTAAAGATTTACAAAGAATCTGTATGACAAAGTCCTCTATAACAAGTGTTTAAATTAAAATTTGAAGTAGAAAATCTTCTGATATTTGCTTTAGATTATTGAATTCCAAAATTAGTTATTTTATCTGAATTGACATTTTGTACTACGGCATCTTCCTCAAATATAATATAATCATTGTATAATTACCGGCTTAAAGAAACATAATTTTAAGTTTGTCTGTTTTGAATATACTCTCCTTTATTCCAGCGCCTTTTTGTTGTTTTTTTTATTCTCTAAAGTTAATACGATTTCTCAAGGCCTCCAAAATAGGCGTTCGTTTCAAACATATCGTCTTTATTTTAACCATGTAGACATTTCTTAAAACTTACATTTTGCGAAAAGCAAGACATCATTTCATATATCCTCTATTTCAAGGAACCTAAGTGTAAAAATTTAATTTTAAAGGGGAACCGTTTTTTTCAAACGTTTTTTACGCGTGTAAATGCTGTTAATATACCTCTTACGACTCCGAAATGACCAAATATGCACGATTTTTCATTTTCTTGGTACTCAAATAAGAAACTGAAAAACTAATTTTTAGAACACTAAATATTTCAGGGAATATTTGGAACCACTTCCATTCGATTTCTCACTAAGTTTTATACTTATTAAAACAGTAATGAACATTTTCTGAAGTTTTTTCTGTACTCGACTACCAAGCAGAGATTGGAAGTAAGGGTGCCGTACATTAGAAGTCGGTTGCTCATTATCATTGTGGGTGGAAGGAAATGGAAAAATACCCATTTAAGAAGTAGTCCGCTTCGATATTCCCCTTACATTAATAATACATGAAGAGATCCCAAAGTTTCGACGCGTGATTTTGCTTCAGCAGGTCCCTGACCACACTCCTATTGTCCAGTAAAGTTAACCCTAAGTTAAACAAAAGTCGGTCAACCTACCCTTAGGTCTCTTTCTCTGTGCGCACTCCCATATGAGCTTTCTCGGACCATTTCTTCTTGAAAGTTAGTTAGTAAATGGTTTAGTTGTTAACGTATTTAATAAATCAACGAGTTGGAATCTTGGTTTAATTTGACGGCTCTATTTAGAGGTAATTGTTCCTGTTAAATAACACTGAAAGACGTTTATAAGGCTAAAGGCAGTTGAGTTAAAAAAAATTGAATAGATAAGGCAAGAGGGAGTTAGCCGTCATATATTTACCGAAAATCCTTTACGAACTCCTACTATATATTCAAAATCTTAAACCTGCATGTTATTCAAACTTAAAACAATCTGTGTTGATTATGTTACCACAATTTTTGTACATAAAAATTTAAAACGGAGGGAGTGAAACTTAACCTGTCTGTTCATGTCTTGAGAAAATGTTCACCACAAAACTCTCATACACATGTATGTCTGCATGTTAGTATAAAATTTACAACTTTACAATCTCCTCGTATGTACATATGTGCTAGTTGCATAATAGCTGTTGTTTGTTATTGCGTGCTACACTTACATGACTTTGTAGCATGTGTTACATACACTAACATCCTCCACTATTTCGTGTAGCTGCTGTTGCCTTTACAAACTATCGTTGTTGTTTCTTCATAAGATTTATTTCATATATTGTGCGGTGCCTTGAGTGTGTTGTGCACTTAGAAACTACAACAAAAAAAAAATTTCGTTAATCAAGTTTAAACTTGACTCGTGTCATTTTTCATGCCACCAAATCAACAAAAAGTTTTTGAAAATTGTATAAAATAAAAAAGATTGTAAGTGCAGAAGTAACAACAAATCAAGTATGTTTGCTTTCTTTCAAAGAAAACAACATGCAACAAAACTTGCAATTTATTTAGGGAACAAGACAAAAAAAATAAATATGGTAGCAATCTATATAAACAATTTATTGAACATAAATAAACTACATATATCAACTTTTTACAGTCATTTGAGTTTGGTTTTTAAAGAACTTTTAGTGTAGTGTGACAGCTTAATTTAGCAGAAAAATGTCTGTTACATTTTGTAAAATATTTGCAATCAGTTTTACTTATATTTTTGAAATATTTTTTTCGAATTTAATTCGTTGGTTTGTGTTTTTTAAGACAAAAATATTTATTTTAAATAAATGTAGTAATTTTTCTTTAAAAATTAATGAAGGCTGCCCCTGGTAGGTTAGTAAGTTTTTTTTTTGCAATATTTTATTTATTGTATCTTCAATATAATTGAACTATCAATAATTACTCATATCTTAATTCTAAAAATAAAAATATACATGTTAAGTCCCACCAGTGCTGGACAAAAGAAATATATGTTTCACGGTTACTGTAATTTTCGGGTTATCCCGAGGCAATTGAATGCCATAACACCATATTGGCTTTAGAATTGACTTGTATAATAAAAGTTTGCAATCTAAAGCTAGAGTAGAATTTCTGCCAATAAGCGAGTTTAGTTGGACTGCTTTTAACTTCATTTGTGTTAACTTTGTTTCTATGTGGCGTTTCCATGTAAGGCGCCGGTCAAGATACATGCCGAGATATTTGACGTCTGAAAGCTGGGGTATCGTTTGGTTATTTATCCGAATAGGGGGGCAAGATTCTCTACGCAGTGTGAAAGTTATGTGAGTACATTGTTGTTCATTTACTTTTATTCTCCATTTCTTCAACCATTTTTCTAAATTGGATATGTGTTCTTGTAAATATCGTGATGCAACTTCGGGTCTTTCGTGAATGCTCAAAAAAGCTGTGTCGTCAGCAAATGTCGGTGTGTGAACTCGGTTACTAGTTGGCATGTCTGAAGTATATAATAAGTATATACCAATATACTACCTTGCGGAACTCCGGCTTCGATTGGCTGGGGTGAGCTCAAAAAATCTCCTTCTTTCACAATAAATTTTCGTTCGGTTAAATAACTCACTAGCAGCTTATATAGGTTTACGGGCAAATTCGGTTTTAGCTTATATATTAGGCCTTTATGCCATATCTTATCGAATGCTTGAGAAACGTAGTTAAAAAGCGCAGAGCAGTATTCTCTTCAAATGTCTTTTTAACAACATTGACTAACCTGTGAGTTTGTTCGATGGTTTTTCCTGTTTTTTTCCTGAAACCGAATTGATGGTTTGGAATACATCCTTTGTCGCTTAGAATAGGGTTAAGCTTAGTTATTAACATCCTATCAAACAGCTTTGACATATTTGACAAAAGGCTTATAGGTCTGTATGATTCAATTTTTGTGTGGTCTTTTCCTGGTTTAGGAATCATGGTAACCCAGGACACCTTCCACTCTGTGGGGAAGTACTCAAGACGTAAAATGGTATTAAAAATAAAAAGAACGATTCTTCGAGCTATACGGGGCAATTCAAATATCATCTTGTTACTGGTTTTATCAACGCCAGGGGCTTTTTTGGTGTTTAAATCCGTTATTGCCTTTTCAATATCACCAAATTCAAATCTTATCGGTATTGCAGCACTAGCCTCGACAATTGGCAACTCAACTATATCAGTCGATATATTCGGGGTAAAAACCCTTTTCAAATGTCCAACAAATAAATTGCCCTTTTCGGAATCACTTCTTGCCCAGCTTCCAGATGTAGTTCGCAGGGGAGGATTACGTAAGACTGGCCTTTTAAGGTTTCTACAAGCACGCCATAATGAATAATCTGATTGAGGAGTTGCGTCTAGGTCTCCCAAATAGTTTTTCAGGGATGCTACTCTTCTAGATTCTAGCATGTCTCTTAGCCGGTTCGAGCATTCCTTAAGTCTGCTTTTGAGTTAGTAAGTAATGCGTTAATCTATCAGTCTGGGGGTTATGGGTTCAATTCCCAGTAAATGCTCTGGGTAAAAGTCTTCGTTACCATGCTCGATAAATTAAATTAGAATATAATTTGTAATTGAAAGATTTGAAAGCTTTGAAAGATTTGGAAAATCAGTGGGCCCTTCGAAAAAGGTGTCATCAGTTTTTGTCTAATATCTCATTCAAACTAGATGATAGCGCTTAACTTTGTCTGGCAATAATGTTGCGGAGGATTCGTTTAATAAATTCTATAAAAATTTATGGCAAAAAAATAACTTATTCCTGCTCGTTTTTTGAATAAGAAAATTAAAAAATATTTTTTTTTTTACTTTTTTCAGAATAACTTACTGGAACTCTTAAATTTTCACTAATGATATATGAGAAAACTGTAGCCTCGATAAAACTGAACACGTTTTTTGAACATATGAATACAAAGTGAACATTTCTAGGCACCCTATCACTTTTTACCTTAAAACTTTTATTTGAATAACAACCACAACCAAAAATCAAAGAAATACAATAGTTGTTCCATTCAACAGTGGTTACAAAAATTGATGAGTTCCTGTAAGTTAAGCTGAAAAAAGTTAACAAAAATATTTTTTAATTTTCTTTAAAAAACGTGCAGAAATAATTTATTTTTTATTAGCTATGCCCACACACGTTGTGTGCGTCCTGACAATATTTTTTGTTCAATTTTGCTTTGAAAGTAATATACACCAAATTTTAAGCCTCTTACGTATTTACTTTATATAAAGGTACCCATCCCTAGATATTCAATTGGCTATAAGGCAGTAAGTAATTTATATTTTATCATTATTTTAAAATAGCATCATCTATTGCGCAACCGTGATTAAAATATCCCGCTTTTAATTCATTTTCCGTTAGTTTAAAACAGCGCCATCTGTTGCGCAACCATGTTTAATATATACCGCTTACAAAAAGAAGAGACGTCTCAAAGTACTTTCCCTGCTTTTTCTACACTTTCTCTGGGAAATAAGATATTTTTACGCAAAAAAGTATCCTATATTGGAATCGGGATACTAAGGTACCTCCTCATTTATTTTTTTTTTTTTTAATCCAACCAGTAGTTTTTACGTGATGCGAACACAAAAAAACATAGACAGACAGGAAATAAATTACTATTTTATTATATGTATAGATTAAACGAATCCTCAGCTACATTATTGCCGAACAAAAATAAACGCTATCACTTATTTTGAATGAGATATTAGACAAAAACTGATTACACCTCTTTTGAAAGGACCACTGATTTTCCGAATTTTTCATAGTCAATAAATAAAAATTGGTCATCAATTTCACCAAACTGAATACAGGGTTTTACTACCCTTTGATAGTAGAATCGAACCTATACTGTCTCTTTGTGGAATATTTTTCACTGTTGCACTGTGTAATTAACTGCATATTAAATAATTGTGCTGAAAGCCCTATACTAGAAGCCTTCATTCAGTCATCACCACGTTTTAGTATAATTCTGACTTTTGACAAACTCAACCAGTAGATTTATGTATGTTGTAAAGTAGTATTTTAAATAGTAGATAGAAAAATATTTTTTCACCAATTAAAGGTTTTAATTAGTTTTAAATTAAAAATCAATTAATTTTTAATTGATGCAAATATATAATTGTTTAAAACCAATTAAAACCTTTAAATGGTGAAAATATTTTTTCTGTGTTGTGTCTTTTTCGTTACCTTAATAAAGTTATGTGCAGTATATCATAACTTTCGCTTTATTTAAATTTTACAAATTATTCTTTGCATATTTTTTTACAAATTAACTTTAATGTTTAATGGCGTTTACAATGAAAATGCTTTTATTACCGCAATTTTTCTTTATCCTGAGTTTAACAGAAATAATAAAACGAAATTATATTTAAATAATATTAATAAAGTTCAATGACTTTGCTATATAAATAAAAATAAAAACTTTATCGTCTATAAGGCATAGTTTTCAAAGGCAGGTTTTAAAGAAATTTTAATGTAAATTACGGTTTACGAATACGAGTAATTGCTTTAAATTGGTTTAAAGAGGCTGTATTAAAAAATAATTGTAAATACGATAGCCTTGCATTGTGAGTATTTCTGAAGTAATATGAAACGGTTTGTCTTGTAACACTTTCTGGCAGGGATAGCTGTCACTATAACATGGCAGTGGTTTAGTAAGGAAGGTAACTTAACTATCTAACCTTAACTTGCTTATTCCGTAAACGCAAAGAAAAAAACATGGTTGAGGTAACCATAATTTAAGACCAACATATTATGATTGAATTATATGGTTGTAGTGAAACCATATTACTATAAACATAATATAAAAATTATTATATAAAATTTTCTAACTTAAAAATAACATCGTAAAATACAAAATTTTATTATTAGATAAATTAAATTAAAATAGTAAAATTTGTATATATAAAAACATACTTATTTGTTTATCTAAACATACTTTATAATCAAACACACAATTTTTTACCAATTTGGTTTTTAAGCATTCGATACGACTCACTTCATAAATAATAAATTTTGAAAAATAACGCCGTAAAAGTAAGTTCTAATAATTAAAAGTCTTTGTTTGTTTTTAAACATACTTTGGTAACATACGATATAACTAATCATAATTTGTTTACTAATAATATATTATGGTTATAAATATAATATTGTTTTGGAATATAAATAAAACTTTGGTTATGATTTGAAATTTATATAGTACAAACCAACCATGTTGCATTTTTTGCGTATAGTAACCTTTAAATAATTAATTAGTAAAAAAACTTGTTTGTCGTGATCATAGTAATGATTATACCAAATATAACTTGTTCATCAGACTTGTTCTTGTGGCCATGTTTATTTCTGTTGCGCCACTATAATATTGGACAAGAGCTACCCATATTGTGTATTTTTCACACCTTTAATTGCGCTTCATGAAGTGTCCTCTATTAATCACTTACTTCTTATACAACTTTTAATTTGACAACTCATGGATACGTTTAGAAAATTGTTTGCCAATTTGTGGCAGTGTTTTTGCTAAGAAATTTTTTATGTCGAATGAAATAAGTTTATAAGAAATTATTATATTTTATTTTTCTCTACAATTTGACTGATCTTTAATTCCACAAATGGCCTATCAGGCTGGAGATTGCCGATTCGATTCATGGGAGTTTTTTCCCGCAACAGGTTAGGAGGTTCGAACGTAGTTTTGTCTTAGAAAAGAACAAAAAATTTGTATTTTATAAATTCAAAACTTCATACCAATGAGGCGTAAAACGTGGTATTCCCGCCATATTTAGATTAATATGCCTGATGAAATAACACAACGACGTTCTACTCGAAACTCATTATAAAACATCATGTAGATGCTTAGTCGTGACATCAGATGAATATACTTTCCATCAGGCAGATACGAGATATCAGGTAGTTGCTTGATGATGTTTTAACGTTTGTCTACAACATTAACATACTATGCGTTTCACACTCTCCTATTAGTCCATATCTAAACAATTGTTAAAAATATAGTTATAAATTACTTCAGATCTACTGAGGAGGTGGTTGATCAAGCATCATTAATAAATTATTTCTTATGGTCATTAAAAAAGCGGAAGTAGTGCACCTCACATTCAATGGCGGTCAGTTATTGCTGATTATTAATTTATCGCTTTCTTTTCATTACTATGCAGAAGTCTACCCTTATAAGATAGCCTTGTTATACCAACGATTTTCGAGGTCGGCGGAACTCTTAAGTTTGAAAATTGGCAAACTCATCTGCCCTTTTGTTACCCTAAATCTTTCGACGCCTGAAACGCTGAGTTCTTCCCCCCGGAGGTATTAACTGTCACTGCGACATAGGTGCCATTACACATGGTACATTGTCGTAAAGTGTGCTGTACTATACAATGGGGGCGCAAGTCTACACTTTTAATAAGAAGTTTGTGGAGCATCAGCAGTTTTATTAGCCAATCCATGATACATATTTTGTAGTTGCTCACTTTGATTATAGGGGCTGTAATTGGTTATATAACAAGATTTGTCCACATATATCCTTTACTTACAGGTAGTAGGAGTAAAATTTCATTCAACTGTAGGATAAGGACGGGAAGAGCTTCACAGAAAAAAGTATTTTCACCAATTAATAGTTTTAACTAGTACGAGATATTATTTCAAAAAACTAAATTACATTGATTTAATTAAAGTCTTACTGCAAAAAGAACAAAATAATCTTTCAATTAAGTATTTTATTTTATTTATTTATTTATTAAATGTTACAATACAATTACAAATTATATTCTAACTTAAATTATCGAGCATAGTAACGAAGACTTTCACTCGTTGTAGTGAAACACCCAGAGTTTTTGTTGGGAATCGAACCCACAACCCCCCGACTGATAGACTAGCACACTACCCACTAGCCTACTGGGGCACCCTCAATTAAGTAAATAATTGAATCAAATAAAAATTTAATTAAAACTAATCTGATTGTAATTAAAACCGTTAATGGAAGCAAACCAATTTTTTGTGTAGTGATATACTTTGAGGTAAAACTTTGTACCTACCGAAGTACTTCAATATAGGCCTTGTTCTCTTAAGCAAGTATCCAAAGGCTCCCCCCTTAATAGATATTTCGATGAACAATATTAAGATTGCTATATTGGATATTCTATATTAATTCTGAGAATACTAGCCTATATAAGTATAATTAGTTATTTTATTTGAGTATATAAATATAAAATGTAAATATAAACGATTGTACTAGATTTTTTCATACCGGCTTTAACAAAAATATTTTTAACTATTTGGGTTTTAAAAGTGAGCTTTGCACAAGAAAACTTAACAAAAAAAAAATCCCTGTCACGTATCTAAAATTTTTTTTATTTGACCTGAGTTTAAGAAATTTCTAAATTCATAATATTTATTATTATAAATAAACTCGTACAATATTAATTGATGTTATTTTGTTTTTTTTTTTTCAATTTTTTGTGGTAATCTATTTCATTTCTTTATATTTTATTGCTGCACTGACCACCATTAATAACAGTTATTTGAAATTCTCTACAAAAATATTGTGATACAGTGATAAAAAAAATATTCGTTTTAAACTGATGCTGATGGCAGTGTCAGCTGTTACACATTGCGGTTACGTGGTTAAGCAAACCATTAGTTGTTGCTGCTGCTTTTTAAATTGTTGCTTATTTTATTGTGTTATTTCTTTCTCTATATTTTGGACATTTCTTTTTTGTCAAATTTATTTTTTTTACATATGGGCCGTTCCACGCCAAAGCAAAAGAAGCGATATTTTTCTATTTTGATAAAAAAAAAACTATAAAACTATAGTAGAAGAATATAAAAAATCTGTATATGGTAAATTTAAAAACAATTTTTTTTTTTTGTTGACATGAATTGAGCCATAAATGAAATAGCGATATAAATACATTTCTAACAATATATCTCAGAAATTATTACTGAAACTGAAATTTTTACCAATTGAAATAATACATTTGCCCTACTAAAAGGCAAAATTTCATCCAAATTGTGCTGATGGTGAGTTTCAGATATCAAATTTTGAAATTTTCGTCGAATTTGCGACGAAAAATATTGTCGGTAGTACTAGATCGTGAATTTAATGCTGAAAAAAAATTTTTAAGGTACATGAATATTAATACAAAATTGTTACATTGAACCGATTTTTAAATCACATTTAAATATTAAAAAAAAAATATTTTTTTAAACCTCCCAAAAAGCCTATTCCGAAAACCAAAAAAAAAAAAAATTATCAAGACAACCAAATTTTTTTAAAAAAGAAAAAAATTAGATCTTATATTCCTATTTTTAGAGGGACAAATAAACATGTTTTCGTGATTTTGAGTTAAAAAGAAGACATCGTGAAAATATTAGCCGATTTGGTCATGAATTACCCAAAACCTATAAAATAATTTATAAGAAAGCTTTGAAAAAGTAAAATTTTGTTTTACAAATAATCGAAAAATTCTAAGAAGTTTCCAAGATGCATTTTTTTATCGTTACCAACAAGTGCCAAAAAATAGAGGAAAAAAAAGCAAAATGTTGAAGATTGCCAGATTTCGTGTGGAATGCCCCATATACAAAAATGTTCTCATTTTTTTTAATTGTATGTATGTGTGTAGATAAAAATTTTTCCAAATTAAATTGAAAAAAAAAAACACTATTGCTGCAGCAGTTTTATGGTCCAATGGAGAACTGTTTTTTTTTACAAACTCATAGTTAAATATTGGAAAACATATTTCAAATGACTAATGGTGTCAGTGTATAACACATGGCTTAAATAAGAACTGGATGTTTATAAAAAAAAGTAAAGGTATTATTATTAAGAAAAAAATTTTATATTCAAAATTTAGCATATGTACATCAGCCATGGACAATTCGTAAAGAACATAAACGTTAAAAATTTGTAATTTAAATCGTTTATTGAGATGTAAATTAAAACAGACCAAAAATAAAACAATTAAAAGAAACTATTTGCGCAATAATCCTTGTTAAATAATTGAATGTTTTGTGAATGAAAATAATTTTTTGGCAGAAAATTAACTTTTGGTAAAGCTTATGTAAAAAAGTGGCTTCTTATTCAAAAATTATAATTTCAACTAAAAGGATGCTAAAGGAACTATTTCTGCAGCAAAAACTAAATTTTTGTGCAAAAGTTTAAGTTTTACCAAAAAATTTTACAAAAAAAATTTCGTTCAAAGAAAGATTATTTAGGCACAAATTAAATTATTAAATTTGTGCTAAAAATAATCAGTTGGCTCTAAACAAACTTGGCAATGCATACGGGATATCGGGATTTGTAGTGCAGAACATACAAACAACTGTCACGTAGATGTTGAAGAACTAAATAGAAACTTTACTAATATATCTTCCGCCCCAGCAGATACAAGTTTTTATAACATCTCCAATGTGAGTACTGACTCTAATGAAATCGATGTTAATACTTTTAAATTTACTGGTGTAAGTCAAGCAGACGTTTTGACCTGTTTCAGGTTAGTTAAGTCAAATACAGTGGGTCGTGACAATATGCACCCTAAATTTATAAAAATTCTGCTGCCACATCTCTTACCATATATAACACACTTATTTAACACCATTATCATGTCTTGCACTTTTCCGTCTATTTGGAAGTATGCTAAAATAATCCCACTTCCTAAATCTGAATCTGAATTTAGACCAATAGCTATTCTTTGCTACTTATCAAAAGTTTTACTCAAATGTCTTCATTCATTGCAGAAGAGAAATTACTGTCTGAAAGGCAGTCAGGATTTCGCTCGAATCATAGCTGCATTTCTGCTTTAATTGATGTATCAGAAGACATACGATACGAACTTGATTATAATAAAATAAATTTCTTGATTTTGCTCGACCACTCAAAAGCATTTGATTCTGTTGATCATAGTATCCTTCTAATGAAGCTTAACCACTTTTTCTCTTTTTCTCGTACTTTAACACGACTTATATCATCGTATTTGACAGACCGTTGGCAATATGTTTATGCGAATAATGCATGTTCTCGCCCATTAAAGTTATGCAGAGGAGCGCCACAAGGGTCAATTCTTGGTCCAATTCTTTTTTCATTATACATCAACTTACCAAATCAACTCTCCCATTGCGAAATTCATATGTACGCAGATGACGTGCAGTTATACTTAAGCAGTGCAGTACACTCAGTTGCCCAAAACATTGTGCGTATTAATGATGATTTAAATAAAATAGTTCACTGGGCATCTGCAAATGGACTTTTGCTAAACCCTCTAAAGTCAAAGTGCATAATAATACACAAGAGAACGATCAGTCCTATTAACAATGTTGACATTTTAATTAATGGGAAAAAATTGAAATCGTGAATAGTGCTAAGAATCTCGGTGTAATCTTTAATAATAACCTTACCTGGAGTAGTCATATTAACACACTTGTAGGTAAAATATACGTGAAGTTAAGGTCCCTGTGGCTAACTCAGTCTTATACACCTTTACACATAAGAGAACAGCTCGCCAAATCCTATCTCATTCCTGCCTTACTTTATGGATGTGAACTTTTTGCAAGTTGTGACTCTATTAGTAAACACAAGTTAATTGTTTTATACAATAATATTTTGAAATATACCTATGGACTGCGAAGATATGATCATGTTTCTAATTTTTCCTCAAAACTATTCGGTGTATCTTTTGAAACTTTACTTAAAATTCGAGTTCTTTTATACTTTCACAAAATTATTTATTTATAAATCCCCCGATATCTTTATGATAAAATTAGATTTGCTAGATCTCTTAGAGGTAAGAGAACCATCCCGAACCATCGTTATCTTGTTTCGTTTATGCGGCACGTCTATGGAATCTTCTTCCACCAGCCCAACAAATTAATAGCAACGCAACCAGTTTTAAAAAATTCTTGTTTAATAATTACACTTGATTATATTTATTATAATTAGTTTTAATTTTTTTTAAATTTTAAAATTTTTTTTTTAATAATTTTTCAATTCTCACTTTATAATTTTGTTTTCCTTTTTTATTAGTTCTGTTTTGCCTATAATATATTTAAATTGTTGTGCGATTTTATCTATAAATTTATTTAACTATTATTTGTAAAATGTTTGAATTATATGTCAAAAAAAGACGCACAATACATTCTTGTACTTTAAATATAAAAGTAATCCTTGTTGTACAGGAAATGAAAATAAATAAATAAATAAACATTCTGTGCAAAAAAAAAAAAATAATTAGTACAAAAAAAACTTTTAGAAAAAAGTTAATTTTAGTACAAAAAAATTATCAAAAAGAAATTTCATTCAACGAAATGTTATTTAGGCTAAAATTAAATTATTAAATTTGAGCGTAAAAAAAAATTTAGTACAAAAAAATTATTTTTATGGAAAAAAAAATCAATAAAAATTTCGTTCAAGGAAAGATTATTTAGGCAAAAATTAAATTTTTGTGTATAAAAAAAATTTTTAACAAAAATCGTATAAATGGCCTTTTCTGCTGAGAAAGTATAATTTTTTTCAAGAAATATATTTTCTTTAATAAATTAATTTTCTGGAAAATCAAGAGATTTGTTCTTGCAACATAAGCCAGGCTACCCGTTTTTATTGGCGAGATGTATAAAGAATATTTTAGAAGCTTGAGATGAATATGAAAGGGACTAATTTGATATGTTTGTTTTACTTTTATCTATAACTTTTTTTTACTTTACCATACTTTTTTACTTTACTTGATACCTCAAACCGAAAGTAATTATTTTTTTGTTTTTGTTTTATTATTTATTTGATATATTCATTAAATTATCTGTTTCCATGAGGTATGGTAAAGTTGAGCGTAGGCCACTCCAGATTTTTATAATCTTGTCACGATATGGATGTTCGGTCGGTGTTAGCAATCTGACATATTTCCTGTTACACGCAAAAAAAAAAACATGGTATGTAAGTACAACATTACGTTCCTTGTAATAATATATGGTTGCGAAGAACACATTTTAGTTGTTTTTAACATACTTTTGCACTATAAACAATTTTACTGCACCGCAAAACACAACATGGTTGGTTTTGTGTATACAATTTTTATTAGACTTCAAGCCTTAACAAAACTTTTTTAAGTTTTCCAAAATAATTATTGGTAATCTGCAATTGCATAATCTCAATACTACATTAGACTTAAGTCAATTACAACTACTTGTAATTGAATTTTTTCAATTACACATTACATTTAATTTTAATTGGAAATTTTCAATTAGAAACTAGAAGTAATTGTAATTCTATTTAGGCAATAATCATTACCTGACATTTAACAAAATTGAATTAAATTCTTAACTGTTTTCCATTACACACAATTATAATTGAATTTTTCCTATTACAATTTCATGTAATTATAATTGGAATTTTTTAATTACAAATTACAAGTAATTGTGATTGTAATTTTGCAATTACAAATTACATGTAATGAAAAATTCTGTAATTGAAAAAAAAAAATAACAATTACAAGTTCCTAGATTACACTGAACCAAAATACTGTAAAATGGGGTGTAGAATTGAAGAAAAGTAGGTTGTTATACAGTTAACAAACTTTTTAGTCAAATCTACATATTATTTTCGTAAAAATTATTTTTTTAATTTCTTTATATTGAAAAAATTTCTTCTATATGACTCTTTCTTTTTGTTATTTAACAGGGTGTAGATATGATAAAAAAATAAGTTAAATTAACTAAAAATTTTAGTTAATTTTTTATAAAATTCTATTCGTTATAATATCTTTTCATCTAATGATAACATGAGAAGAAAACTGCATATCATTAATGCTTTTTCGCTTTTTTCCTCTTTTAAGAAGAATAAACGAATTTTCCTGAAGTTAAACTTAACTTACAGCTCTTTTTTCATTTATATATTAGCCATTTTCATCGAAAGTGGTGTAAGTGTGTTTTATTTAATACTAGCTATCCCCGGTGCACTTCGCTACACCCATCCACAAAATCCCAATAAACACTTGGAAGAAAAGTATGGCCAACCTCTAACTCGAAAACGCACGCTATTCTTACATTAAACATGTTATAGTTTATATGCAAGGTACGACGCCTACTGTTCCCAACAAATGTGTTTTTTGCTTGACTATACATTAACACGATAATAATTTTTAACTTTTTATGTGAGGTACCACTATCCTAAACCTGTTTGTATTTTGCTAGACTATGCACATTAGTATGAGGGTTACTTATGCAAAGTTTCAAGACTCTAGCTATTCTAGTTCTCTAGGTACACGATAATAATTTTTCACTTAGTGTGGAAGGTACCCCGTTTATCGTCCCAATCCAGAAAGTATTTTGCTATACTATGCACGTTACTCTGAGGGTTACTTGTGCAAAGTTTCAAGGCTCCATCTATTATCTATTGCTCTATCTATTGCAGTTTTCTAGGTTTTCGATAATAATTTCTCACTATGTATATGAGGTAACACACCCTCCATTCCAATTCAGTCTGTGTTTCTCTAAACAATGTACCTTCGTATGATGCGAAATTCCCAGATGCTACCTATTGCAGTTCTATAGATACAGGATAATAATTTTTTACTTTGTATAGGGGGTACCGTGACCACTGTCCCAATCCAGCCTATGTTTTTCTAGAGTATTTGCATGGGAATGTGAGTTACTTTTACCTAATTTCAAGACTATACCTATTATAGTACTCTATGTAAACGATAATAGTTTTTCATTTTGCATAGGAGGTACCACGCCAACTATCCCAATTCATTCTGTATTTTGGTAGATTATACGCATTTGCACAGGGGTTACTGGTGCAAAGTTTCAAGGTGCTATCTATTGTAGTTCGCCAGGAACACGATAATAATTTTTCACTTTGTATGGAAGGTAACACGCCTACTATTCCAATTCAGTCTGTGTTTGGCTAAACTATGTAAGTTAATAATGGGTGATTTTTTTGAGGTTAGGATTTTCATGCATTAGTATTTGACAGATCACGTGAGATTTCAGACATGGTGCCAAAGAGAAAGATGCTCAGTATGCTTTGACATTTCATCATGAACAGACTTACTAACGAGCAACGCTTGCAAATCATTGAATTTTATTACCAAAATCAGTGTTCGGTTCGAAATGTTCAAATGTGACAAATTTTGTTCAGCGATGAGGCTCATTTCTGGTTGAATGGCTACGTAAATAAGCAAAATTGCCGCATTTGGAGTGAAGAGCAACCAGAAGCCGTTCAAGAACTGCCCATGCATCCCGAAAAATGCACTGTTTGGTGTGGTTTGTACGCTGGTGGAATCATTGGACCGTATTTTTTCAAAGATGCTGTTGGACGCAACGTTACGGTGAATGGCGATCGCTATCGTTCGATGCAAACAAACTTTTTGTTGCCAAAAATGGAACAACTGAACTTGGTTGACATGTGGTTTCAACAAGATGGCGCTACATGCCACACAGCTCGCGATTCTATGGCCATTTTGATGGAAAACTTCGGAGAACAATTCATCTCAAGAAATGGACCGGTAAGTTGGCCACCAAGATCATGCGATTTGACGCCTTTAGACTATTTTTTGTGGGGCTACGTCAAGTCTAAAGTCTACAGAAATAAGCCAGCAACTATTCCAGCTTTGGAAGACAACATTTCCGAAGAAATTCGGGCTATTCCGGCCGAAATGCTCGAAAAAGTTGCCCAAAATTGGACTTTCCGAATGGACCACCTAAGACGCAGCCGCGGTCAACATTTAAATGAAATTATCTTCAAAAAGTAAATGTCATGGACCAATCTAACGTTTCAAATAAAGAACCGATGAGATTTTGCAAATTTTATGCGTTTTTTTTTTTAAATTTCTCAAGCTCTTAAAAAATCACTCGTTATGATAGTTACTTGTACGAAATTTCAAAATTATTATCTAGATACAGGATAATATTTTTTCACTTTGTATGGGAGGTACCACGCCCATTATTCCAATTCAGTATATCTTTCTCTAAACTATGTATGTTGATATACAGGTTCCTGTTGCAAAAATTCATGGCGCTACCTATTACTCTTACCAAGATAAGCGATGATAAACATTTACTTTGTATGGGAGGTGCCACGCCCACGTCGAATATCAAAAAATAAGTACCCTATTTTACCATCCGTATATCCAATAACAAACTGTGAAAATTTCAGAAAGATCAGTTCACTGGTGTAGGCATCTATAGCTTTCCGACAAACAAACAAACAAATAAACAAACATACAAACAAACACATTTTTTTTATATATATATATATATGGGGATATTAAATATCCCCATAGCATCTTCTAAGGGTTTTGTATTTATTATATTGTATAATAAAGGGCGAAAAGGCGAAAAGGCGAAAAACAATTTTATGTCATTTACAATGTTGCCACATATTTAAAAAAGCACTAAAGAAATTATGTAGTACAATTTTGAACTAAATAGTAGTATGTCTTTGAAGATAGTGGACTTACACCATTTTCAAAGTAATTATATTTGTAGCTTCATTAACTACGAAAATTTATAATGATAAAAACAATAAAAATATTTAACAGATTTTTTTGAAAAAAGTTTATAAATAAAAAGTTCATAGTAAATTGTATTTAATTTTATCATTAAAAATAAAATTAAAAAAACAGTAATTTATTTGAATTTTTATAAGTTTTTTCAAGCTTTATTGAAAAATGTTTTTGACAAAAAAACTTCTGTTTATATGAATAAAATTAGTTTATATGAATAAGGCGCATTATTATAACTTGCCTTTAGTTAAAGTTAGGATTTTGTTGGAGCGATAAATAGTTTTTCGTTATTAAAAGTAAGTTAAAACCACTTTTAACTATCACGTACTATAAGGACATGTTATAGCAATGAGCATAATCCTCATTATTATCACGAAAAACTACTTATCGCTCCAACAAAATCCTAACTTTAGCTAAAGGCAAGTTATAATAATGGCCCTTAATCGGATATTGATTTGAATAGAAATTAAGTTAATTTAACTATTTTTGTCTTTAAGGTTCTACTAATTTTTTTCGTTAATATAACCGACGAAATTTGGTTCAGTGTATAGTTAACGGAACCATATTTTTTCTTTGCGTGTAGCCTTTGCAAACTACAGATTAGTAAGCTTTATGGCAACAAGGCTAGGAATTATGGAGTAAAACGCATTGGGAAGGTTTTTTATTAATTAAGGCCTCAATTCTTGTAATGCCTTACGCCGAAATTAGAATATTAGGCTATGGAAAGGATTACAGAATAAATAGTGTTTGTTAACATTCGAATAACTTTTTTCTACATTGAAGGTGACAGGCTAAAACATTAATTCTCTATGTAAAGCATAGGGCGATTCACTGGCCAATCAACCTCAAAGATAAGAGCTCTTAATGAAAAGCGTGTTATATGCACGAACTTCGGGGAACATTACCTGATCTCATTAGACCACAATTCATTACCGAAAACATAGGACTGAATAAGCTGGAAATAAATTAAGAAAATTTATTACCTACACAAAATCAATGAGTTTTGATTTTTATTAATACTCTGTCAAAAACTCTATCAAATGCCTTAAAATATCTAGAGCCACCACCGAAATGGTGTATGCAGGTACACTATTTTTCCGAAAGAAAAGCTATCAAGTCCCCTGTAGAACATCCTCTACGGAAACCGTACTGGCAGTCGCTTACACAGAAACAAATTTTGCACCAATTATAAGTTTTAATTAGTTTTAAATAAAAGTTCACTTGCTGTTTTAATTGATTCAAATATAAATTTGTTTAAAACACAAAAAATTGTTAATTAAAAAATAATTGAATCAATTAATTATTTAATTGATGAACATATGTTTTATGTGTAGTAAACTGTTGGATTGTAAATATTTTATAAGATGATTATTTAATCATTCAAAAAGCATGGAACAAATTGAAATTGGCCAGTATTTTTAAGACCTAAATTGTGGAACAAGATTAACGTGAGTACCTGCCTTGTTGGCCTAATCTCACGGTGGTCTTACCACCGAGTGAAATGTAAGCGTAGACTAGAGTCCCCATTATGTAGTATAACAACACTTTACGACTGCCACCAATCGCAATTTGTGTGTGATACAGTAACAATGAGTAGCAATTTATAAAATATGGCAAGCCTTATCCAAGGCAAGCCTAGATCCATATTATAGCCTCTTGCTTAGGGGTTTGGAGACTATCTAAACTCCGTCTGTTGAGAGTGCAACAGCACACTTGATCGACCGTGCACCATACCTACATAAATCGATCTTAAACCACAACCACCACGTGTACCCCCGAAGGGGACCTCAGCAATAACCGATCATAGAGAGGATGGGCACTGGTCGGGCCTCGAAGAGAACCCGTATGTTTTAACACACAGACCTTTTTTTCCAGATTTAGATTCTAGAAACCCTAGCGTCTGGTACCGCTATTTTCCCCGAGTGAACCGCGTCGAAGCATTTGCCGTTCCTGCAGTGACAATTGGAACCCCTCGGGGTTATTTTTAAGACCTAAACTTGTACAACATACCACTGCGTGCCTCGATAGACCGATTGGCAGTACGCTAGTCTATCAGTCTGGAGGTTGGGGCTTCGATTCCCGCCAAAGACTCTGGGTGTTTTCTGCAGACAAGCAAAAAACTTTGCAGAGGTAGTGTTGACCTTAAAAAAATGAAGTTAAGAATAATAGTAAGGAAGCTGCGTTTTTTTGTGTTACAATTGTTTTTTATGTCTTTTATTGTGCTCGAGCAACTTGTGTGAAAGGAAGCTTTTAATTATTTTTTAAAAACATTTTAAATTTATGTAAAAAAACAAACCTCTTCTCTATAGGTGACTGAAGCAAATTTGAGCGACACTAAACTTCTCAAGGGAATTTGCATATTTAATGCTATTTTTAAGCTCTTATGGCTTTTTCTTTGCAAAATAAAAACCATTAAAAATGTTTTAATGCAATTATAATGGTTTTTATTGTGTTCTGTAACGGCTGTATGTGTCCATAACAGTACGAAATGCCATTTTGGTGGAAACTTAGGGGAATTAGGCAAGAATGGTTATTTTGATTTTTTTTTTTTTTGTTTTGTTTCGGTTTTTATAACTGGGTAAGCACGAATATCATGGTTTAAATCTCACGAGTTTAGTTCAAATTAAAAACAGAATATGCCAAGCAGAAAAATCGGTTCACGAAAAAAAATTGTAACAAAACAAAGAACAATGAAAAAAGAAAAGAAAATTATTTTTTTAAAACTAAAATGCTATTTAACCCTCCGATAACCAGCAATTTTTTCAACGGTCAATAACCAACAAGGTCCCTGTGGAGCTTACATATTATTTTTAGCGAAATTTGAGATTTTTTTCGTATTTTTACGTTTCTTTAGGTGATTTCAGAATGTGTGGAAATATTTTAACTCTATTAGAAATAATACTTCATTTAACAAAATTGATAAAATCTAGGAATTATATTTGAAAGACAAAACTAAAGATAAAGCAACTATACATTACAGAAGCAAATGAATGTATATGTTTTTATAAGTTAGTTTTTATATTTAGACGGCCGTTGGTTTAGACACCAGGTATGGTATTTTTTAAGATGATGTAGCGTACATATAGGTTCTAGGCAAGCAAAGCACATGTATGAAGTCTTCCGTTGGATATAAGATTTGGTACGGCACAATCGACAAGAGCATCGATTTCCGCGCGGTGATATTGATGTCACGGCAGCTTCATTTTTTGGTTATTTAGTCTTCAAAATAATATATAAAGAAGTATTACGTAAAATAATTTAATTTTTTTCCCATAACAACTTACTGCAACTCCGAATGACTTCATAGCCATACATTTTATTGGATGACTAGTAAGGCGGGTATTAATGGGCCCTTCCTGTATATTACACATGACTAGCTGTGTTGTTAATTTTTTTCAAAACGAACATTGTTTATCTGATCATCGTAGATTTCAAATGATGTTAGAGCAGCGATATCAATCATATTGTAGAGCAGTGCTAATGGCAGGTGTAAGTTCCCAACATTAGGTCCATGGCATCAACACCACATTTCTTCGAATTATAATCAAGCATAGCTAAAGCTTGCTCTTTCATATTACTTATATCTATTCCGTTTCTCTAATGCAAAGTTGATAGCACTAAAATGCTTTGTTCTTTTTAGTAACATACAATTATAATGACTCATTTCATTGATAACATCCAAGTGGTAAAGACTTCACGTTTCAAAAATTCGATAGGAACAAATGCTTTATTACTACGAACGGTCTTAACAAAAGCTAAACCCTGGCTGTTAAAACTAAAGCTAAATCTAAAGTTGTAAAAAAATTGTCCACATTATAATAATGTTCTGCGCTCTTTATCGACGTTTCTCAAGCATTCGATAAGGTTTGGCACGAAGGCCTAATATTTAAGCTGAAGCTGAACTAGCCCGAAAACTTGTATAAGCTCTTAAAAGATTATTTAACGAATCGCAAGTTTTTACTAAAAGAAGACGACTTTTTAAGCTCGCCACAGCTCATTGAAGCCGGAGTACGCCAAGGTAGTATTTTGGGACCAATTTTATATTTACTGTACACATCAGATATGCCAATTAGCACTCTAGTGCATACATCAACTTTTGCAGATGACACAGCTTTTTTAAGTATTCATGAAAGTGCCCAAGAAGCATCAAAACTTTTACAAGACCACATATTCACTTTAAAAAAAGGGCTAGAAAAATGGAGAATAAAAGTGAATGAGCAAAAATGTACTCACATAACTTTCACACTGCGTAGGGACTCATGCCCTCCTGTTCGCATAAATAACCAAATGATACCACAGCTTTCAGAAGTTAAATATCTGGGTATACATCTTGACCGTCGCCTTACTTGGAAAAGCCACATTGATTTCAAGTTAACACAAATGAAACTAAAAGCAGTACAACTAAATTGGCTTATTGGCAGAAACTCTACCCTGAGCTTAGATTGTAAACTTCTACTGTACAAGTCGATCCTCAAACCAATTTGGTGTTATGGGATTCAGTTATGGGGCACTGCCTCAGCTAGCCATGTAGAAAAAATTCAAAGGCGCCAAAATAAGATACTACGTATGATTACATCCGCTCCCTGGTATATAAAATATTCGAATATCCACAAAGACTTAAACATGCCATCAGTTAAAGCAGAAATAGCGAAACATACAGTCACATATCTAAAGAGGCTTGAATCTCATCCCAACCCATTAGCGCTTAACATGCTGAATGAACCTGGTTACATTCGACTAAAAAGAGAAGATACTGCTTTTCTTGGCCGTACATTAGAGGGATGACCCGCAAATGGTTGCAAAATCCGTGAAACAAACATTATTTTTATCTAGCACTGGCTGGACTTAAAAAGTATATTTTTATATTAGACTTAAGATACGAGTAATTATTGTTAGTTCAAAAATATTGAAAATACAATAAACAATTTATGAAAAAAAAAAACATTATAATATAGGTCCCTTTGGACCTTGTTAGTTATCCGCGTAGTAAACGTCTTTAATCCTCCATAAAAATTTCAATATTAATATTTATAATCTAAGACTTAGTTAAAATTCTTAAAAACATTACAAATGTAGATGTCATGGAGTCTTATGGAAATCTACCAAGCCATCTTGAAATACTGTGGCTTCGAAAACACGAAAGGTCCATATGGACCTTGTCAGTCATCGAAGGGTTAATAATAATAACAAGAATAATGGGCAGCTTAGCAAAAAAGTGTCAACAAGTTTAAGTTAAAAATTCACAACTAAATAAATTGAAAAACAATAAAGTTTTAACAAAAAAGTAGAAATACAAAGGCCGTAGTACTCTTCTCTTGAAAAGTACTACGAACAACACTCTGTAACATCAACTACTTTGTTAAAAAATTTCTTAACTTCTTCTTTTTTCTCTTAAAGTTTTATATTTTTAATTATCTACAAGCAATTGTCCATAGTTTTCTTGTTTAGTTTATGGTTTAAAGAAATAACAAAAAAAAAGCTTGGCATACTTTAAGGATTATAAGAATACATAGTTTCTTTTTTTCGTTAAAAATCTTTTGTTTCTCTTCTTTGTTATTTTTCTCTTTTATTGTTGTAAAACATTTCTTTAGTTAAAATTTCCCTGGCATTATTATGCTGTACAGTTATGTGTGTCTTAAGCTAGTGTATCTAAAGTCAATGTTTTGGCCTACAGCTAAAGCAGTCTTTTAGGCTTAACAATACTACGAATGTGTATGCTATACTTTCTTGTATAAGAAGGTCTTCCTTTTGCATTTCTTACAAAAGTAAAGCACAATTTTAATTGTTCACAGCCGATTGAAAGATATAAAATTGCAAGATTTTTTATCAAAACTATCCTAAGGCTAAAGCAAATCTAGATAAATTTGTATGTTAAGAAATAAAGTAAAATTAAATTTTGAATAAAAAATCGTGGAATAACTTTATGAAATTATACGTGAAGATATGGAACAGTGTAATTTTTTTCTTAAATGTTACAATACAATTACAACCCCCAGTCTATACTAGCACACTACCTGCTAGCCTACTGGGCTACCCCCAATTTGATTTATTTATTTTATTTAACACAAACGTCGTCTGAAAATTTTTAAACATATACTTTTTATCTATACCTGAAATAGAGCCCAAACTGCACACTGGCCTTAAATTGTTAAAATTTAGAACTTTACACAGCCTTAAATAAAATCTAATTTTTTTGTTCAATATAAGCCCGCTTAACTTACATCCGTACATGCGCTTTAGTACGCAAACTTTTTAACAAATAATTATGTTGTTTTAATAAAAGAAAATGTTTTTTTTTTATAACAATTTTTTTTACCTATCTTTGTAATCATATTAAGCTCCCTTATGTATGCTGCAAATGTTTATGTTAAAACTATTCCTAGTTGTATGCAAACAAATTTATTTTTTTTTTTTTGTTTTTTTTTCTGTTAAACTTTGTGGCTGTTGCACCACTAAATTATAATAAACAACACTCGGCAAATTTATAAAACAACTTCTAGAATTTTTTTGTGGTTTGTTTCTATTTACTTTGCCACTAAGGAGAAGTTACACAGATTTATTTAATTTTTTGCCTCTGCTTGAGATTTTTCTTTTTTTTTATAAAATGCATAAAACAAACACATTAACACTATATTTTTTTTTTAAATTATGGAGATTATAAAAATAGAAAAACGCCTAACAACCTGCAGAAAATTGCGGTACCTGGTTAGATATGAGTTGCAAGAACAATGAGTGGACGGTATAGGGATAGAGTAGGATCCTTCAGGTTGGCACCGTATTTCTCTATTAATATGTATGTATGTTGTGTTGGTGGTTGGTTGTAGGTACGTTTGTTTAAGTGTGAATGTTGAATGACAAAATGGTGATTTCGATATAATTCAAAGTTTCATAAATCCATTTAAATTTATTGTACAATTTAAATACAGTACATAGTTTCATTAATATATTTATAATAGACAGTAGAACAAATTTAGATTTAAGTAGACTAATTAGATTTAATTTCCAATTGTAGTTAGCCAAATATTTTAGATTTTATATAATATTAAGTTTAGTTTGTAAGTTTTAATTTAGACAAATTTAGTTCTTAACTAGCCCAAAGTTGAAATTGAAGTGAAGTTTTTAGTTTTCATTTTAAAGCGATTAAGTCTAGTTTTTACATTGTTTCAATTCCTTCGAATGTTCGAACATTTAATATTTCACCACTAAAACATTACTTAGCTTAAACTACTTATTTCAATCACAATAGTTTATGTTAAGAAATATGTTACATGTTTATACAATGTTAATAGATTTTAAATTATAAAATAAAAAAGGGTAACGAAAATTTAATAGTAATTTTCGGTATAAAATTAGCGATTTTATACATTCCGGCCACCAGAAGAAAGGTTTGTGGGATGTACACATAGAACTTCCGCTAAAGACCGGATGGCTTCGGAAATGATGCGTTGGTTTACGGTTGATGATGAGGTTGGCTGCTTCGTATCTACTGATAATACAGTACCGGCATGTTCTTTTGAAGAACGACGGTGACTTTTACTTGAACCTGATTGCTTAACCGATGAACGGTGGTTAGTGGCTATTGAAGGAGCCTTTGAATCCACCCTTTTAATCCTTTTTGTATAAAGCCTGGCGTGAATTCCTGGATGAAGCAAGGTGTGGTGATAACTTCCACATTTACGGCATGTATCCAGAGACGCACATGCTCTCAGGTCATGGCTTTTAGCCAGACAGTTGACACAATATCTGTGTTTGTTGACTATACGATTTCTTGCCTTAACGTTCATATCTAAAAATCTTCTGCAAAATCGTATTGAGTGGTAATGTTGGCATAGGCTACATTGGTACAGTTCAGGATCACGTTTAGGTTTGTTGTTGTTGCGTTTATGTTGCTTGTAACTATAGGAAAACCAAAAGATACAGAGAAAGAAATAAGTGTAATTAGTTAAGGGTTTAGACAGAAATATATGTCGGTTTTTATAGTTTCCTAGGGGAATAGAAATGAGTGTAAAAAAGAGTACTTATCAGTTAAACGTCTTCATCATTGAGTAATGGTAGATAACATAACTTAACTATGGGCCGTTTGATAAGGCCCTTGGCAGTCTTAATATCGGCTATGCGGACATTTCTATCCGTACCAATATAAGTATTTTGAATTCTACCTAATAACCATTCCGAAGGAGGTAGCAAGTCATCCATGACCACTACGAGGTCACCAGATTTTAGGTTTGAAGTTGCATTTTTCCATTGGTAGCGTTTGTGGAGTGACTTTAAATACTCCTCTTTCCATCGAATGGCAAATTGGTGATGTATTGCTCTGAGTCTTTCCCAACGGTTGAGTAGTCCTATTTGTTGTGTATTTTGTTCTGGAAAGCTCATAATAGGGGCACCTCTGAGAAAATGTCCTGGTGTAAGGGCTGATAAATCGGCAGGGTCCTCAGACATTGCTGAAAGCGGGCGTGAGTTTAGAATCCCTTCGATATGAGTTAGGATGGTAGAAAATTCCTCAAAGGTAAATTTGTGTGAACGAGCAGTGCGCTTAAGATGGAACTTAAAACTCTTTACCGCCGCTTCCCATAATCCACCCATGTGGGGCGCGTGTGGTGGGATAAATATCCATTCAAATCCATGAGTTATAAACTTTTGAGATACTTCAGACGATGCTGTTGTTATGAATGAATTAAATTCTCGTTTTAGCTGTTTACTGGCTCCAACGAAATTTCTACCATTGTCTGAATATAGCCTGAAAGGGAGTCCCCGCCTCCCAACGAATCGAGTGAATGCTGCTCTGAAGGCTGCTGTGGTTAAGTCTGAGCATACTTCCAAGTGTATGGCCTTCGTACTAAAACATACAAAAACACATGCATAGCCTTTTATTATGGGAGATTTTTTGAGAGCGGAGCTCTTAAGATCGAATGGACCGGCAAAATCTATTCCTGAAGTTTGAAATGGAACTGTGAGATTGCATCTGTCTGGGGGCAATGGAGCCATGATTTGAGAACATGGCCTTTGCTTATATATGATGCAGGTTTTGCACTGATATATTACTTTTTTGATATGATGTTTTAAGCGGGATATGTAGAACTCAGTTTTAAACATTCTACACATTTGATTGCATTCTGAGTGCGCAAGAAAGTTGTGTAAGTGTTTTAAATAGAGGTTACAAAATGTTGAATTTCCTGGCAAAATAATTGGAAATCGTTCATTGTATGTGAGTGATGCGTCCGCAAGGCGACCATTTGCTCGTAAAACGTTAAGTGAATCCATGATTGGGTTAAGAGTTTTTAATGGACTTTTATTTGAGATTGGCAGAGAATTTGAGATGTCTTTAAATTCTGCCGAGTAGTGTCTTTTTTGAGCCAACGTGATTAAGCGGTATTTTACAAAATTTACTTCTTTTTGAGTGAGATTTATTTGTGTACAATGGAAGACTTGTCGAAATTTTCTTAAACCATTTCGATATAGGCGAAATACGTAGGCTAAAACTCTGAGAGCTTTGTGATACGAAGAGAATTCGTTTAATACATCAGTATTTTCAAGAACAGTTTGTAAGCATTGAACCTTTTTTTCGTTTTCTGGAGTAGATAACGAAATAGTTTTGGGCCATTCAGATTGTGGTTTTGTTAACCAAGGTGGTCCTTGCCACCATAAGAGATTGTTTGCGAGTTCTAGCGCGTTGCAACCACGAGTACCCAAATCAGCTGGATTTTCATGAGTTCTTACATGCCGCCAAGTTGCGTTAGGTAAAGTGCTACGAATCTGAGACGTTCTATTTGCGACATACGTTTCCCACGTCCATGAAGGTTTAGAAAGCCATCCTATAACAATTGATGAATCGGTCCACATAAATATTTCACACTGAGATAAATTAAGAGATTCTGCGACATATTTCACTAACTTTGTTGATAGTAAGGCGCCACAGAGTTCCAATCGTGGTAAGGAAATTTGCTGTAAAGGAGCTACTTTACTTTTGGCAGCAACTAAATTAGAAAAGGTAACCGCGGAATAGTTTTCACATCGCAGGTAGACAGCAGCGCAATATGCTCCTTTTGATGCGTCTGAGAAGCCATGAATTTGCACTATGTCTGCTGGCTTATATTGTAGCCATCTTGGAATTTGTATTTTATGAATGTTAGAGAGATCTTGAAGTAATTTATTCCATTTGTCTAAAATTTCAGAGTTAACCTTATCATCCCATTGTAGACCTTCTAGCCACAATTGCTGCATGAACATTTTAGTCTTTATAACTACAGGTGTTATCCAACCTGCGGGATCGAAAATCGAAGCGACGTCAGACAAAATTTTCCGTTTAGTGATGTTTTCATTTGAAGATAAAGGGGAAACAGAGTAGTTGAATGCATCTGCTAGGGCATTCCATTTGATTCCTAGAGTTTTAGCAGAGCTCGTTTCGTGGAATTTAAGAAAGTCTGAGTCGTATAAATCTTCGCTTGAAAATTGTGCTAGAAGTCGACTGTCATTAGCCGTTATCTTTTTTAATACAAACCCAGCAGATTGAAGGCATTGAAGGATTTGAGATTGAGCATCTTCTGCCTCTTCAATAGTGTGTCCACCTGATAAGATGTCATCGACATACGTTTCTTTGCGAAGTATTTTAGCAGCATTGTGATATTGGCTTTGAGTGTCTTCTGCGAGTTGATATAGAGTTCGAATGGCTAGAAAAGGTGCGCAGTTGACACCAAATGTCACAGTGTTGAGTTGATAGTCTTTAGCTGGGCTAATTTGATTATCTTGATAAATAATGCGCTGATACGGCCTATCATCTGGATGGACAAGAATTTGTCGATACATTTTTTGAATGTCACCACTGAAGACATATTTATATTTTCTCCAATTAAGAATTATAGCCATCAAATCAGATTGTAATATTGGACCAGTATATAAAATATCATTTAAGGAATAACCTGATTTTGTTTTACGAGAAGCATTAAAAACTACTCTTAATTTTGTAGTTTTATGCTCTGGGCGAACTACCGCGTGATGAGGCAAGTAATATGAAAAGTATTTACTATCAGAGACAATTTCCCGATAAGATGCTGGTTCCATGTGGTTGAGTGTTAAATATTCTTTAAGAACCTTGTTATATTCTGTTTCGAGCTCAGGTGTTTTAGAAAGAGATTGTTTTATTCGAGAATCTTGAACTAGGGCTGCAATTCGAGACGAACCAAGAAATTTTGATTGGGGAAATTCTTTTTTAAATGGAAGCCTTACAATGTATCTTCCATTTTCATTTCTTGTTGTTGTTGTCTTATAATATTCCTCACAATACTTGTCTTCCTCTGAAATTAGGGGTTGTAGAGGTAATTCCTCCTGTTCCCAAAACTTTCTTAATGTAGCGTTTAAAACAGCGTTTTCGGAAGGAATGACGGTAGTAGAAAAGGACTGAATTTTATTAGTGTGAGTTGGACCACTTAAGACCCACCCAAATATTGTTTTATAGGCTGATGCTTGCCCACATATATTCTTTTTAATTCCATCCATATTAATGAAATGCTCTGAGTCATTTCCAAGTATGAGGTCTATTTGCGAAGACTTATTGAAAGTCGGATCCGCTAGATCAAGGGTTGAGAGATTTGAGGATTTGGGTGTTTCAAAAGATATTGAGGGGATTCTTTTAGTGAGTTTTGGTAATATAATGGCATTTACTTTAAATTTCAGGTTGCATCGCTTTGCAAATAAAGTTATGTCACATGCTTTATTTGCTGATTGAATTTGACCCCCAATTCCGACAACATCAACTTGAGATTTCTGATACGGTAATTTGAGCATATTTCTTATTTTTTCTGATAAAAATGTTCTTTGGGAACCAGGGTCTATTAGCGCTCTAACTGTGTAAAGTTCACCTAGGTGTTCTATTTGTACAAGGGCAGTTCGAAGCAAAATAAAATCATTGTTAGAGGAAAAATTTGCTTGCACATGACCATGCTTTGATGTTGAGGGCAGATAATCAGGGAATTCAGTTTTTTGAGTTTTTGAACTTTTATATTGTTGGTCTTGGTCTTGAGGTTTCTGCAAATGAAGTAAAGAATGATGTCCTGATTTACAAATGAAACAAGTGTTTTTGCTTGGACATTTGGCCTTTAAATGGCCCGAGGAGAGGCAATTATTGCAGATCTTATTTTGGAAGACATAATCTATTCTTTGTTGTACCGTATATTTTCGAAATTTCCCACAATTTCTCAAGTGGTGATCTTCTTTGCAAAGTTTGCAATTATTAATATTTTTCTCTTGAGATGAATATGTTAGCAAATTTGTATGTGTAGAATTGGGAAGGGTGGGACGTGGAGCATTTAGAAGTTCTTTTGTGGCTTTTATGGATGAAATTCTTTCTACAACCTCGTATCGATTTATGAGAAATTCGTCCATTTGATCCCATGTTGGGATTTCTTGTTGCGACTTAAAGGATTGTTCCCAGAGTGTTAACGTTTCATTTGGTAATTTTGTTGAGACCAAATAAATAAGAATTGGGTCCCATCCTTCTACCTTTACATTAAGTGCCTTTAGTGTAGTTAGGCAATCCGTAACAGTGGAATGAATCTTTTGAATAGATTCACTGTTCTCAGAAGCAGCGACTGGGATATTAAATAAAATCTTCAGTTTATTATCTATTAAGGCTCTTTTATTGTCAAAACGAGATTTGAGTGCATTCCAGGCCAGCTCAAAGTTCTCGTCGCAGAGACTGTATCTTTTGACAATTGCTCCAGCACTACCACCGGTTTTAAGCTTTAAGTAAAATAGTTTCTGAGCTTTGGGGACTTCGTTATTTTCTATGCATGCGGTAGTGAAAAGGTCACGAAAAGCTGGCCATTCTTCATAACTGCCTGTGAATGTTTCAATATCACATGAAGGCAGTTTTATGAACGAGGTTCTAGTAGCGATTTGTTGCGTTTGGGGAATGAGACTTGTTCGTGATACTATATTTTGAGCATTACATTCCGTTGAGAGCTTAAGTATATCTACTATTTGAGACCTGCATGAGTAATAACTGTTTGAACAAGAAATGAAGTTGCTTTTTGCGTTTTCTTTATAGTCTTTGCTATTTTCAGAGATGGGTGAAATCATAAGGATTTCGTAGGAATCTTGAAGTTTTCTCCATCTGTTTTCAAGATCTTGTAACTTTGTTTCTAACATTGAATCAGTTTGATCTGTGACATCAGAACTTTCAATGGTTGAACAGAGTGTTAATAAGTGATCGCAATTAAAAAGGAACTTTTCATGTCTCATTGACATAACGTCTTCTGACAAATTTCCCGTGGAACGATTCATTTTGTCTTTGAAAATGCTAGGCTTGTAATCAGTTATGCTATTTTGAGTTAAGAATTGTTTATAATCAACAAATAATCTTTAAATGTTTGACGCAAACCATATAAAGATTTAGGGATAATAAATATTAATGGGATGTGAAAGAGTTTCACTATTGCGTAATAAATGCAATTTGAAAAGGGTAATATTTATTATTTGAAAATTGACTTATAACCTTAAGTCAAGAAATGGAATATATCCGTTTTAGAGACTCAAAATTGGCATTAGAAAAAGCACGAGAAACGGCTAAATATACGACATGAGGATGGCAATGTCAAGATGTTGTTACCAACTTTTATTCATTTGATGAGATTATTTTGTTAACTTAAGTTTCGCATGTGACAACTATAATTTAACTTGTAAATAATTTAATTTATTTCTGTTAATTTTTGGTATAAAACGACTGTATTTTATTGTTGTTTTTTTTTTTTTTTTTTTTTTTTTAAAGTATAATAATTTGTTATCAAAACATTAAATATTATACATAAAAATACATGTGTATATATGTATCTTTAAATAAATAATATTGAAGATATTTAATAATTTAATATATATATATATATTTTTTTTTAATATGTTTGTAAAATTTATTATTAATTACCTTAATTGCCTTAGTTATTATTTTATTAATTTTTATTATTTCGTTCGTAAATACCGATTTAGTTATTCTGTTTTGTTGTTCGATTTATTTTGTGTTATAGTTGCAGCTTGAAATGTATTTTAATTTATGTGTTTATGATGAATTTCTTTTTTTTTGGTTTTATGTTGGTTGAAAATACTTTTCGGCAACACTGATTTTTCTTTACATAAATATTCTTGATGTATATGAATATTTTCCTATAGGTGTATATACACAATGTTGAGAAATAATGTATGCAATATGTTGAGAGATACAGTGTGAAACAATGTTGCTATAGCTTTTTTTTTTTTTTTGTATGCAAATACATATGAATGTAAGTGCATAAAATTAATTTATTTAAGGTTTTTTTTTGACAAGTTATTAATTTAATTATTAAAGTATTTTAATACTTTGATATTGTTGAATACACTTTTTATGATATTTATTAAACTTTGTTTAAAACACTTTTTACCGAGTATATAATCAAGCTAAGTAAATGTATTTATACTTTCTTGAGTTTATCTATTTACTTCGCATAAATTGTACATACATACACACATGCGTATGAATGTGTAAATATTTTAAAATTATTGCCGGCGAATTCGATTCTCTTGTTTGTCTTTTCTTTTTCGTTTAAATAATTTTGATTTTATGTATGTATACTAGAAAATGATCACGAAGAGAATTAACGGTTTTTTTTTTTTTTGACGGGATTTAGCAAAACTTATGTATTGAAAAAATTGAAAACGGGTTTTGTAAGAATTTTTTAAAAACGGAACTTTTAACTAAAAAAAAATTTTTAGAGGGGGAAAAATTCTTTTGACTTAAACTGTAGTTTCTATTTATATGTACTTTACTGTATGCACATGTAAAGTCTTTTTAAACAATTTTATGTACATACATACTTACATATATGAAACTTACACTTGTTGGTAGGTTTTTTTTACAATTTTTTTTTTTTTACTATTTTAACTTTTCGTTCTTTCCATATAAACACTTGTTTTATCAAAAAATTTTTGATATCTATGATAATTTTATTTGTTTTGACCCGAACTTTCTTTGATTAATTTTAATTTCGTATACACTTCTTTACGTATTATTCCCGCTTTATTTAAAGTATTTGTTGATTGTTTTCTATGAACGATTTGTTAAACACACGTTTTTTTATTTATTTGTTTTACCTTTCTTTAAACGACCGACACGAACTATACATATAAATTCTTATGGCTTTTGATTAATGATTATACAATTGTTAGCTTTTGTATATATTAAGGGTTTTCTTACCTCATATTATGTAAGTAGTGTCAATGCTGGTTATCTTCTTTTCAGCTAAAAAGGACCATGTAGAAAATTGCAATACCTGGTTAGATATGAGTTGCAAGAACAATGAGTGGACGGTATAGGGATAGAGTAGGATCCTTCAGGTTGGCACCGTATTTCTCTATTAATATGTATGTATGTTGTGTTGGTGGTTGGTTGTAGGTACGTTTGTTTAAGTGTGAATGTTGAATGACAAAATGGTGATTTCGATATAATTCAAAGTTTCATAAATCCATTTAAATTTATTGTACAATTTAAATACAGTACATAGTTTCATTAATATATTTATAATAGACAGTAGAACAAATTTAGATTTAAGTAGACTAATTAGATTTAATTTCCAATTGTAGTTAGCCAAATATTTTAGATTTTATATAATATTAAGTTTAGTTTGTAAGTTTTAATTTAGACAAATTTAGTTCTTAACTAGCCCAAAGTTGAAATTGAAGTGAAGTTTTTAGTTTTCATTTTAAAGCGATTAAGTCTAGTTTTTACATTGTTTCAATTCCTTCGAATGTTCGAACATTTAATATTTCACCACTAAAACATTACTTAGCTTAAACTACTTATTTCAATCACAATAGTTTATGTTAAGAAATATGTTACATGTTTATACAATGTTAATAGATTTTAAATTATAAAATAAAAAAGGGTAACGAAAATTTAATAGTAATTTTCGGTATAAAATTAGCGATTTTATACAAACCTTTAAATAAATTCAAGTGTATACCACATCTTGTTGCATATGTTTATAACGAGTGATTTTTTAAGAGCTTGAGAACTTTTTTTTTTAAAAAAACGCATAAAATTTGCAAAATCTCATCGGTTCTTTATTTGAAACGTTAGATTGGTCCATGACATTTACTTTTTGAAGATAATTTCATTTAAATGTTGACAGCGGCTGCGTCTTAGGTGGTCCATTCGGAAAGTCCAATTTTGGGCAACTTTTTCGAGCATTTCGGCCGGAATAGCCCGAATTTCTTCGGAAATGTTGTCTTCCAAAGCTGGAATAGTTGCTGGCTTATTTCTGTAGACTTTAGACTTGACGTAGCCCCACAAAAAATAGTCTAAAGGCGTCAAATCGCATGATCTTGGTGGCCAACTTACCGGTCCATTTCTTGAGATGAATTGTTCTCCGAAGTTTTCCCTCAAAATGGCCATAGAATCGCGAGCTGTGTGGCATGTAGCGCCATCTTGTTGAAACCACATGTCAACCAAGTTCAGTTGTTCCATTTTTGGCAACAAAAAGTTTGTTAGCATCGAACGATAGCGATCGCCATTCACCGTAACGTTGCGTCCAACAGCATCTTTGAAAAAATACGGTCCAATGATTCCACCAGCGTACAAACCACACCAAACAGTGCATTTTTCGGGATGCATGGGCAGTTCTTGAACGGCTTCTGGTTGCTCTTCACTCCAAATGCGGCAATTTTGCTTATTTCCGTAGCCATTCAACCAGAAATGAGCCTCATCGCTGAACAAAATTTGTCGATAAAACACATTTCGAACCGAACACTGATTTTGGTAATAAAATTCAATGATTTGCAAGCGTTGCTCGTTAGTAAGTCTATTCATGATGAAATGTCAAAGCATACTAAGCATCTTTCTCTTTGGCACCATGTCTGAAATCTCACGTGATCTGTCAAATACTAATGCATGAAAATCCTAACCTCAAAAAAATCACCCATTATATATGTATACGAGAGATATGTACTCTATGTAAAATTCCTCTTTTAATATCAAGTGTAGGTTTGAGTTATTAAAGGTATTTTCAACTCATTCGTAAAAATCTTGTAATGAATGTCAGAGTATATTTAAAATTAAGTAGGGATTTAACTTTTAACATCTTATTAAAGATATACTTACATATGTTTACTGTGGGTGCATGAATGCAATATTTGAATTGAATTTTTATATTTTATAAAAGACTTCATTGGTTTTGTAGATACTACATACTCAATGCTCATTAAATTATACAGGCATAACCAGAATACCCGAAATCTGCGTTCGGTTTTTGATGTTAAGTAGTATACTAAAGAAAGTCTCTTCGGTATGGATTTCCACTAGGCTTCAGATGTTGCGTATAAGGCATTTTGTTAGCATGGAGACGCTGAAAAACAATGTAGAGATATTTTAGAAATTGTCTAATAATTCGAATGGCTTGACTGGTCAGCATCCAAAGTTTTTTTTTATTTATTTATTGTATCTTCAATATTTTTGAACCAAAGTTAATCTAATTTTTATAATTTTCTCAACTACTCTATAGTCGATGTAGTAAAAAGTGAGTTTTTCCACTTCAAACTATCTTTTTCAATTCAAAATGACTTTTTCCACCTAAAACTAATTTTTCCACTTAAAAGTTACTTTTTCCACTATTAATTTACTTTTGTGGGTAAAAAGTTAATTTTTCAATTAAAAAGTCCAAATAAAAAAAAACTTTTTCGCTAAAAAGTCACTTATTACACTAAAAAGTCACTTTTTCCACTAAAAAGTACTTTTTTCACTAAAAAGTACTTTTTTCACTAAAAAGTACTTTTTCCACTAAAAATTCACTTATTCCACTAAAAACTCACTTATTCCAATAAGAATTCACTTTTTTCAAAAAAAAAAGTCACTTTTCCACTAAAAAGTCACTCTTTCAACTAAAAAGTCATTCTTTCCACTAAAAAGACGCTCTATCACTAAAAAGTAATTTTTCCACTAAAAAGTCACTTTTAAACTAAGAAGTCACTTTTTCCACTAAAAAGTCACTCTTTCCGCTAAAAAGTCACTCTTTCCACTTAAATGTAATTTTTTCACTAAAAAGTCACTCTATCACTAGAAAGTAATTTTTTCGCTAAAAAGTCACTTTTTCCACTAAAAAGTCAGATTTTCCACTAAAAACTCACTTTTTCCGATAAAAAGGCACTTTTTCCACTAAAACGATCCTTTTTCCGCTAAAATATCATAATATCATAAATATCTCACTTTTTCTATTAAAAATTCACTTTTTCCGATAAAAAGTCACTTTCAACAAAAAATTCCCCTTTTTTCACATAAAAGCAACTTTTATCACTAAAATGTAATTTTTTCAAAAAGGTACGTTTTTATCTACAAAATTACTTTTAATAAGTCACTTTTTTCCACAAAAAAAATCACTTTTTCCACTAAAAAGTCACTTTTTCCACTAAAAAGTCACTTTTTCCACTAAAAAGTCACCTTTTCCACTAAAAAGTCACTTTTTCCACTAAAAATTTACCTTTTCCACTAAAAAGTCACTTTTTCCATTAAAAAGTTACCTTTTCTACTAAAAACTCACTTTTTCCACTAAATAGTCACTTTTTCCACTAAAATGTCACTTTTTCCACTAAAAAGATCCTTTTTCCGCTAAAAATATCACAATATCATAAATATCACACCTTTTCCGCTAAAAATTAACTTTTTCCGATAAAAAGTCACTTTCAACTAAAAATTCCCTCTTTTCACTTAAAAGCAACTTTTGTCACTAAAATGTAATTTTTTCACAAAAAATAATGATTTCACTAAAAAATCACTTTTGAATTATTAAGTCTTCTTTATCACCATAAAATAATTTTTGTAAGTCAGTTTTATGCGAAACAAAGTATTTTTCACAAAAATTTGTTTTTGTACGCCAAAAAGACACTTTTACCACCGAAAAATTAATTTTCTAGTAATAAATCAATTTTTTCACAAAAAAAAATCGTTTACTAAGACGTCCTATTTACATTAAAAAAAATAAATGGTATTGAAAATAATCAAAGAAAACCCTTTTTTACAAAAATATCACTTTTAAACCAAAGGTCTGCTTGTTCAAAAAAATATAAATAATAATAATTTTTTGAACAAAAATAATTTTTGTCACCAATAAATCAGTTTTTTTGCACCAAAAATCAATTTAGTTCCCAAAAGAGAGATTTTATAGCAAAATAATTTTTCATAAAAAAATCACTTTCACCAAAATTTAACTTTTTCACTAAAAACATAATTTTAACGAAAAAAATCTCTTTTTCACCACAATATTACTCTTTTACCAAAAAAAAATTTAATTTCTTTTCACTGAAAGGTTACTTTTATCACCAAAAAAACAAAAGTTTCTTATTTTACTTCTAAAGCAAAAAGTAAATATTTGCAAAAAAAAAAAATACATATATATTTTTTCCTTCTACGGGTACCTTGCAGGATCAAAAGGAACAAATAAACTAATTTTTTACAAGAATATTATTTTTGACAATGAGTAACTCATTTCCCCGAAAATTATTTTAACACTAATAAATACCTTTTTCCAAGAAGTCACTGTTTTTAATAAAAAGTCTCTTTTTTACCCAAAAATTAAATTTGTTTTCAACAAAAATTAATTTCTTTTTATCACAAAAAACTTAACTTTCTCTCCAAAAAGTAAATTTAAAAAAAATTGGTTTTTTTTACCATAAACTTGCTTTTTTACCAAAAAGTTATTTTTTATATCTGAAGTATTTTTTTTTTTTCCAAAAATCACTTTTTTATAAAATCTCGCTTTACCAGTACTTCGTCACTCAGTTTTTCCGAATAGACTATTTTTCTCTAAAAGAATCTTCTATCAGTAAAATATTCCCTTTTTTCCCCGAAAGCTCAATCTCTTTAACAAAAAATCCCTTTTAACAGTTAAATTATTCACAAAAAGTTAATTTTTTAATTAAACCAAGTCCTTTGTAATCAAAAGTTAACTTTTTCATTAAAAAGTACATTTCCAAAATATAACTGAGTTGCCACCTATTATAATTGTTTAAGAAAAAGCTGAATTGAGTTGCCTAATCAAAAAGTGTTTGCTTAGAATGCAGCATTTGTTTGTTTTGATTACTTGAAATTAAATAAAAAATAATATGTTTTAACATGTTTTAATAAAAAAAAAACGTTAAATTAATAAAAAATATGTAATTTTACACCAATTTATTTATAATTGTTTTGTCACCACGCTGTAAAATTAATATGACGTGTTTACTTATGTATTTCATATGACAGCTTTGTTTGTTCGGGCAAATGAGTGAATCGTGCTGCAGAAAATTTGCAGTAAAAATTGTCCGGACAAAATAGGTGAATCCAGCTTAACACCAAACAATCAGTAGTATTTTCACAAAAGTCAAATTCAATTTTGTTTAATCTTAAAGTTTTACATACAACTTTTTTCACAAAGTCCCACTGTATTGTGTCAAAACGCTAATGTGTAACTGTCTATTATTACTTTATTTTTATATCAAAATTTGCGTTTGTATTTTCTTTTTTTTTTTTTTCTTTCACAGAAACGTCTGTGTCTATTAATGTTTCTTTTCTGTTGCTATTTATTTATCTTTTAGACTTTTTTGTTGCTGTTTTGCTCTTCTTAAAGCTCAAGTGGTGGCATCCTAGATGATGAGTATGTTAGTGTGGTAAAAATGACAATAAGTGGTTTAAGTGTTTGTTCAGCTTTGATATTTTATTTTATTTCTATTTCTATCTCTTTCTGTTTTCTTTAAACACACACACAGAGATGAGATGCTCTTTAGTAAAGTGCATAAATGTTTCTATTGTTTTTTGCACTTTTTCTTTATTAACTTTTTATTGTTGTTTATTTAAATAAGTGCACGTTTTGTTTTTTTAGAGAGTAGAGATAAGTTCAAGTGTTAAAGATGTTAATTGGAATTAAAAATATGCTGTGAGTTTTTCAAATTAGCGTAAGTAGTTGTTAGGGTAATTAATTAATCTGGGGTTTGTTGTAGCCGGTTATTCGAAAAAAAAAAATTAATTCTATTTTATCGGTTGTTAATGGGTTAATTATTGTTTACTCGGTTAGACAAATAAGTAAAAATGTTAATAAATTTACTGGTTAAAGTAGCAAATGTTATTAATTCATATTTAACGAAAAAAAAAACTAATAATAATAATGGGACTTCATATAAAAAATACCCTTTTATAACTCAATTCGCTACTACTCAATATCCAACACATGTGTGACAAATATAGCTCAAACGTCTGATATAAATTTAGTGGTCTGAATTTAACAGTCACATTCTTAATATCTCTTAAACAAAATCTAATAGTTTAAATTGTAAAAACATCATAAAAACTTAAGTTTAGAAGTTTTTGTTTGAACTTTAATGTTTTAAACATAAAAAGCGGAGAAACAACTGGAAATTTTAAGGCAACAAATTCTACTAAAAGCCAACATAAACTTTTTAATGGGCAACTTAGCGTAACAAAAAAGAGCTAAAACAAGTAGAATTGTGGTAAAAAAGCAAAACACAAACTCTTACATTACAGAGAAAATCAAGTTGCTTTGTTCAACGCAGCAGAAATCAATAATTTTTATCTACTTTGTTTAACTTACAACAGTTTGTTATAGGTAACTGAACCGTGTAAATGATTTCTATTGGAAAATAAAAGGCTTTATCTGTAGTCATAGTCTAGTCATAGTCTAGTCATAGTCTAGTCATAGTCTAGTCATAGTCTAGTCATAGTCTAGTCATAGTCTAGTCATAGTCTAGTCATAGTCTAGTCATAGTCTAGTCATAGTCTAGTCATAGTCTAGTCATAGTCTAGTCATAGTCTAGTCATAGTCTAGTCATAGTCTAGTCATAGTCTAGTCATAGTCTAGTCATAGTCTAATCATAGTCTAGTCATAGTCTATTGATCGCCTAGTCATAGTCTATTCATAGCCTAGTCATAGTCTAGTCATTGTTTAGTCATAGTCTAGTCATAGTCTAGTCATAGTCAAGTCATAGCCTAGTAATGTTCTAGTCATAGTCTAGTCATAGCTTGGTAATAGTCTAGTCATAGTCTAGTTATAGTCTAGTCATAGCTTGGTAATAGTCTAGTCATAGTCTAGTTATAGTCTAGTCATAGTCTAGTTATAGTCTAGTCATAACTAGTCTAGTCATGTCATGGTCTAATCATAGTCTAGCCATAGTCTAGTCATAGTCTAGTCATAGTCGAGTCACAGTCTAGTCATAGTCTAGTCATAGTCTAGTCATAGTCTAGCCATAGTCTAGTCATAGTCTAGTCATAGTCTAGTCATATTCTAGTCATAGTCTAGTCATAGTCTAGTCGTAGTCTCGTCATAGTCTAGTCATAGTCTAGTCATAGTCTAGTCATAGTCTAGTCATAGTCTAGTCATAGTCTAGTCATAGTCTAGTCATAGTCTAGTCATAGTCTAGTCATAGTCTAGTCATAGTCTAGTCATAGTCTAGTCATAGTCTAGTCATAGTCTAGTCATAGTCTAGTCATAGTCTAGTCATAGTCTAGTCATAGTCTAGTCATAGTCTAGTCATAGTCTAGTCATAGTCTAGTCATAGTCTAGTCATAGTCTAGTCATAGTCTAGTCATAGTCTAGTCATAGTCTAGTCATAGTCTAGTCATAGTCTAGTCATAGTCTAGTCATAGTCTAGTCATAGTCTAGTCATAGTCTAGTCATAGTCTAGTCATAGTCTAGTCATAGTCTAGTCATAGTCTAGTCATAGTCTAGTCATAGTCTAGTCATAGTCTAGTCATAGTCTAGTCATAGTCTAGTCATAGTCTAGTCATAGTCTAGTCATAGTCTAGTCATAGTCTAGTCATAGTCTAGTCATAGTCTAGTCATAGTCTAGTCATAGTCTAGTCATAGTCTAGCCATAGTCTAGTCATAGTCTAGTCATAGTCTAGTCATAGTCTAGTCATAGTCTAGTCATAGTCTAGTCATAGTCTAGTCATAGTCTAGTCATAGTCTAGTCATAGTCTAGTCATAGACTAGTCATAGTCTAGTCATAGTCTAGTCATAGTCTAGTCATAGTCTAGTCATAGTCTAGTCATAGTCTAGTCATAGTCTAGTCATAGTCTAGTCATAGTCTAGTCATAGTCTAGTCATAGTCTAGTCATAGTCTAGTCATAGTATAGTCATAGTATAGTCATAGTCTAGTCATAGTCTAAACATAGTCTAGTCATAGTCTAGTCATAGTCTAGTCATGGTTTAGTCATAGTCTGGTCATAGTCTAGACATAGTTTAGTCATAGTCTACTCATTGTCAAGCCAAAACCTATTCGCAGTGAAGTCATGATTGCGTAATTACAGTCCAGTGTATTGCTTCCGCTTTCACAACTTTTTAAATATTTCTTTAATTAAAGTTCAGAATTGCTGTTGTTGCCATCTTTATTGCCATTAAAGCTCTAATGGCGGCAGTAAAAAATCTAAACTAAATTCACTAGCAGTTGCATATGTTTATTGTGTTTAGCATTTAATATTTATTGTTAAACATTATCAAGTCCATATTCTGTACATTAATATTTGTATGTGTGTGTGTGCAATTAATTATGCATTTAAGTGTGTGTGTATTTGCGCTAAAAAGCATGTGTTTAAGTGTATTTAAAGATAACATGTTGTAAATTGTTGATTAAATTATATTGATTTGTACAAACAAAATGAGTAAATGAAAATCGTTTGTTCATTATTACTCTGCTATTGTCTGGGGTGTTCTGATATTTCGAATTTCGTTACACACAATTGTAAATAAAAGCATGGAAATTAAAAGAGCTGGAATTATAAATATGTATAAATAACAGTAATAATATTTCAATTGTAATCTTTTGTAATGAATAATTTATAAATAAACTATAGCCCCAGCAAATATGAGATAAATTTTAAATATGTTTGTGGAATGAAAAAAAAAAAATTACAAATATAAATGATAAGTAGAAATTTAAGGCAATTCACAGGAAAATGAATTAAAATATTTATGCATAAAATAACTTTAAGCCTAGAAGTCTTGTTATAGACTAATCAAAGTCTTGTCCTAATCAACTCAGTTTCTAGTCATAGTAACAGTCGTGTCATAACCTAGTCATAGTATATTTATGGTCCGCTTGACACTAGGCATAATCCAGTTTTGGTCCAGTGATACTGTGGTCATAGTCAAGTCGTAGCATGGTCATAGTAGAACCTATGGCAAAGTCACAAAACGCTCATAGTAGCGTCATAATTTATTTGTAATATAGTTTTAATCTAGTCACAATATAGTCATAATTTCGTTATAGCCTAGTCGAACCATCTTCATAATTATGTAGTCATACTCTAGCATCAAATGTTTTACAATGTAGGCAACTTAAAGTTAAACTTTTATCATAATATAGTCAAATTCAGCTCGTAGTCTTGTTATAATATAATCATAGTCTGGTCAAAGTTTATTCATAGTCTAGTCTAAATCTAGTCATAGTCTATCCATAGTCTACACATAGTCTAGTCATAGTCTATTCATAGTCTAGTCATAGTCTAGTCATAGTCTAAACATAGTCTAGTCATAGTCTAGTTATAGTCTAGTCATAGTCTAGTCATAGTCTAGTCACAGTCTAGTCATAGTCTAGTCATAGTCTAGTCATAGTCTAGTCATTGTCGTGCACTAGTCATAGTCTAGTGATTTTATAGTTATAAAGTAGATATAGTCAACTAGTGGTCTAGGTATAATCTAGCGTGTTTTAGCCAATCTAGACGATTTAGACTAATAATTTCTTAGTCAAAAACGAAACATAGTCTTGTCATAACTCATTTGCGGACAGTTAATTTTCGCTTTGTTTCTCTGTGGGTCACATACTGTATCTTCGGTTCTACTAAAGATAATTGATCCGGAACAAGACAGAAATGTAAAACATTACGATTAAAATTAAATAACGTGCAATTTTTAAACAATTTTATCCTACGGTAATTCCCGTCACGTCCCAGCGCTAATTTTAAATTGATGAAACAGGACACGACAACCGTGCTTAAAATATCCCACTTTCAATTTATATTTTGTCATTATTTTATATATATTTTTTCATTTTCAAAAAGTACCATTTGTTGCGCAATCGTGTTTAAAAATCGTTTTAAAAATAAAAAATGCCTTAAAGTATGCAGTACCTTTAAATCGGTAAAAAATCGGCATACTTTCACTGCTTTTTCTCCAGTTTCTTTTGGAAATAAGATATTATATATATGAGAGGAAGTATCCTATATTGCTACGTATAGCTACGTTTTTGTAAGTTCTGAATTTGTTAACGGAAATTTTTTCTATTTTTGTTTGTTTAGTTTAAAAGAGCATATAGTTAAAAAGGATGTAAATATGTAATACAATAAATAGTTTTTTAGCTATTAGTTGCTTTTGTACTGAAATTTGCGAGTTTTATTTAATTTCTTGGTGGAAAAAAAACAGCACATGAGCATTATGAAGAGTTGGTGAATTGAATGGCAATGAAAGATTCAAAGTTTAATGGATGGATCCATTAATTAAAACCTTATTTTTCTGCTTCAATTATGTACATATAAAAATTTTAAATAACACCGCCGGCGCTACAGAATTCTTCACACTGGAATAGATGGGGCACAAATACCTTTTAGTTACTTTATATTTTTATGTTTTCTTTCCAAAATATTTATAAGATACCAAAAATATAAATGTAAGTATGTCCTCCTAGAATTTCCCTTTTATTGACGCTGATTGCCACTTAAGAACTGATACTTGATGACGGTATGTAATAGTTTCTAATCGATTGAAATTTTAAGTCTTTTTTTCTAATTTCTTGGGAAAAACTACACCATGGGCAATTGGTACTCCAGAAAATAATTTGTTTAACTCTTCGTCATTACAAATAGCCAATTATAAATGGCAAGGAATGATTCTGGTCTTCCTGTTGTCACGAGCAGCATTACCAGCCAATTCAAAAATTTCATCGGCTAAATATTCCTTAACGGCAGCTAAATATACGGGAGAACCGGCACCAACACGTTCAGCATAATTGTCTTTATGTAAAAACGTTTTGCGCACTTAATTTAACTTTTATTTTAAATGACAAACAGAATTGTTTATTAATAATTTTTTGTTTATTTTATTTTGTGTTCCTATTTCATTCGTTTTATAGAAAAATAGTGGTATTGAACATACATACTCTCTTCTTCTTTTTCTTTCGATTCAGTTTTTGTGTGGAATACCTTTTTTCGATTGGTGTATAACTGAATGCGGGAACGTAATCGAAATGCAGAATAGGGTTGATTATGTATATTTTGAAAGAGATATTTTATTCTAAAAATTTTACAAATCTAAGCAAAAACCAAAAAAAAACATTGTTTGCATGTTTTTAGTCATACTGTAGTTACATACTAGCAAACTCATCATAATTTGTTTACTAATAAAATAACTATAAAATAATAAATAAATAAATAAAATAAACTAACAAAAATAAAAAATACTAATAAAACTTTGGTTGTGGTTTAAAAATTGTATAATTCAAAACTCTCATGTTGCATTTTTTCGGGTGTGGTAACCATTTAATGATCAAATAGTAACATACAGTTGTTTTTCGTGACCATAGTAATGATTAAAACAACTATAAGTTGTTTTTTTCAATCATATATTGTTACAGAGAACATAGGATGGTTCGTGTAACCATACCATAACCATAATTTTTCTCTGCGTGTATGAATGATCTTCAGTCTTAGCTGAAACTTTAAATGAGGCGCTCAGCGCAAAAACGCATAAAATGGCCTAAGCCACTGTCAAATGTAAGAGCTTAATAATGTATAGCGATCAATGCGGTAGGCAAAACCGGAACATAAGAATGAGCACTATTTGCACATACATGTTCAATAATTCGACCTTCCCAGTGGAACAGATAGACCACAAATTTTTAATATCTGGCCACTCATTCCTACCATGCGATTTTGGTTTCATCGAAAAGGAAAAAAATATTATAAGGACATCTTTCCGCCTGATGATTGGAATCGTGTAATAATCACTTGGTAAAGATGACGGCAGATGGTATTAAAAGCATATCCTTAATCGAGAAACTAGAGACAGACAGAAAAATCTCCGCAGATTCTTTTGTTTCGATTCCAAAATGTGAAGTCATTTATAATTCAATACAAATATTCAAATAACATAGATGTTTTATTTGAAGAATTGATATTTCAAACAGGAACTCCAGCAAGCTTGTAAATATTAAATTGGAACCGCTTTATTCTAGAGGACGATTCATTGAAGCTGTAAAGTTTAAGGATTTACAGGAACTCAAAGAATTCATTCCTCCTATAAAGCATGCATTTTATAATAATTTAAAAACAAATTCGAGAGCCGAAGAAAAAGATATTCAGAAAGAATACGAATTATAATTATTATTAATTTGTATTATTTAAAACGCTAAAAATTATTTGTATTATTTGTTATCTGAAGAAATTTTTTATGTTTTGTTAAGTGGAGCCAAAATGGCCTAACTCTCAGTTCCTATCAATATATATTTTTAAAATGGATTCCAAAATGGCCTAAGCCACTTTAATTTTTGTATTAACTGTTCAAAACCGTCTTTATCTAAGTTAATTAAGACCTAATGATTAACCTAAAACAAATATTACAACTAATATTTATTTACGATTACTTACTTTTAACTTCGTTTTTCTCAGAACCATTTTTTTGGGCTTAGGCCGTTTTGGCGCTGAGCGCCTCAAATAGACTATGAGTAACAGCGAATAGAATTTATTTTGGCTATGACTAGATTGTAACACTGGAATATGTTTAGAATAATTTAGTTCGGCTAATAATTTTATCGGCTGTTTATATAATAGGATTTTCTCTTGAATCTAGACATTTGTAATTTCCAATTAATTTTAGTAGAAAATTGCTTATTTTAGCTAAAACTTTTTATTTTATACTAATATTTTTTTATCTATCCTTTTTATCTCTTTACAGTTTGTTTAGCAGGTTACAATGAGAAGAGACTGTTACATGATCTATTAGATACATACAATACATTAGAACGTCCGGTTTTAAATGAATCGGATCCATTACAATTAAGTTTTGGTTTAACTTTAATGCAAATAATTGATGTGGTAAGTACCAGATATCCTTACATTAAAACAATGTATAATATTACTTATTTAATTAAAAATTCAATAATCCTTTGAAAAATATTGCGTATGTATTGTGTATATATTGACATAAGAATTTATAAGTTGATACAAATTAAACATGATTCGCAGAGCAAATGTGTACATATAAAAACATACGCAGTGTTAAAATTAAAAAACGAATATAAAGTAGATAAACTCAATTAAATGGCAAGCCAGCAAATATTACCGTTTTTCATTTTCAATAGATTTTATTTCAAGTGGAAATATTAAATAAAAAGCGTCTGTCAAATTGTTGTATTTTTGAACAGATTGCATACATACATATTTAATGCATTTACTATTACAAATAACCTAAAAGTATGCTGTTAAAATTAAATGATTTATTAAAAGCTCTAAAGTATGTTATAGCGATATAAATTGAATAAATTACCCTTAAGTGTGCTTTAGTATTATTTTACATGTTAAAACGATTAATATGTGGAGATTATTTAAATACTGAAATGCATTATGCGGAATTTGATTATTGCGGATGAGTGCTTGTATATCAATTTGACGGATATGACAATATTTTGTTCGATTTTGCTTTGAAACTAATCCACATAAACTTTTATGACTCTTTCGTATTTACTTTACATAAAGGTACCCATCCCTGAATAAAAAATTTATATCAAATTTTAAAATTCTAAAAAAATATTGTAAATCTCTGTAAAATGTGTCTAAAATATTTTAATAACAATATAACTCCAAAAAGTAAAAATACTCATGATTTTAAAACAGCGCCATCTATTGTGCAACTGTGTTTAATATATACGACGCTTTCAATTCAGATTTTATCACTATTTAAAACAGCGCCATCTATAGCGCAACCACGTTTAAAATACTTTCAGAAATAAAAGATGCCTTAAAGTAAGCAGTACTTTTAAATCTCCACATTCCCTTGGAAATAAGATAATATAATTATAATATATTGGAATCAGGATATAACTCCTCAAAAAATGTTGTTAAAATCCATCCAGTAGTTTTTACGCGAGGGGAACACAAACAAAAAGATAGAGAGACAAACAGGAAATGATTTACTCTTTTATTACATGTATAGATTTCGACGATTTTTTTCTTTTGAATAATTTAACGATTTTGAACTAATTTGATCCGGCAACTGTAAATGTGAATTAATATGTTTTAAAGCATATTAATTGAAGCATGCTTTTAGGATTAAAAAAAATTATACAAAAGCATGATTTTCATAGAGGAACACCCGTTAATTTTTAACTTTATTCAATATTAGCCGTGCCGCTGCTTCTTCAGCGTCCTTGCAATATTTTGTTCGATTTTGCTTTGAAGGCAATCCACACCAAAGTCCCTTACGTTTTTAAAGCCGCCTTAAGATATGCTACATAACAGTTTATGTACTTTTTTACTCTATAAAAAATAAAGTATGCATATCCGGTTAGTTCAACTGCGTACTTTCACTGCTTGTTCTCCACTTTCTCTTGAAAATAAGATATTTTTGCGGAAAAAAGGTATCCTATATTGGGATCAGGATACTTAGGTATTTCTCCACAAAATTTTGTTAAAATCCATTTACCAGTTTTTGCGTGATGCGAACGCAAAGAAAAGCAGACAGATAGAGAGACAGATATGCAGACAGACGGACAGAAATGAGTTACTATTTTATTATGTGTATAGATTTATTTGCTGTTCCATCTGACAAAATATGCCAGTACACCTTCTCTGAAAATTCTAGATGTCTTCCTAGTACGGTTTAGCAAACACAACAGGGGACAGATGATGGATTAAGTTAATAGGGTCAGGTTCTCATTCTTCGGAAAGGAACCCTTGTACACGTTAAATAAAAATTAATTTATTTTTCTATGTATTAGTAAGGTCTTCTAGCCTTCCCTTTCAGACCAATAATTTTTTTTTTTTTTTGCTTTAAATTTTTTTAATTTTTACTAAAGCTGTTGCAGCAATTTAAAAATGTCTTTCTCTTAATAAACCAGATTAATCTTAAAAAGTATATTTTTCTTGCCTTTAGTAAATAAAATTATATTTAAACACGTTTCTGTTGTTTATTTGGACACATAATTAAAAGCTTTCACTTTCTATGTAGGCAGACCTATTTTTCCTGAATAACACCAAGACGACATAAAGAGCAAAGAAAGAAAGGAAGCAAAAAAAATACCAGATAGCAATTTCTAAGGAATAGTAACAGAAACTTAAACCTTTCAAGTCAGTCTCTTTGTGTTGAAGGCAAAACAACTACAAATAAAAAAAAACTGAAAAATAAAACATTTTATGCATGAAAAAACAATTTTATATTGTCAACATGTTCCATATCCATACATCAACATATAAATACTTTGTAAAAAATACGCACACATACTCACATATACTCTCGCGTTGAGTGACATAAATATGTGAAAAACTTGTTAACATCCAGGTCCTGTTTTCTTTATATTCTGATCTCTTTTTCTGTTTTTTTTTACCCATTTCATTTTTTAATATTTTAAATTTAGCCTGTATAAAAGGGATAAGCAGTGATAGTCCTTTTTATTTATACAGCCAACAAGTTTAACAATTTTATACAGTTGTATTAAGTGTTTTTTTTTTTTGTGAATTTAAACTGGAATCTTCTGGTATATTTGTGTGCGAGCTGCACAACAACCTCAATGCATAATAAATTACATAACCTAAAAAGCTTGCGAACGAAAGCTAAAAGAAAAATGATTTCGGGAATCGAGCAATGAGATCAGTCAAAGTAGAAAATGTTCATGTTTAAATTTATTTCTACATACACTCAGAATGAGGGTGTCCCCTTATTCAACGATGTTGTTATATATTTTATATGTATTACAATAAATACTAAATAATACAATAAATACTTTTTTTTATCGATAATTTAACATTTTAATTTTTTTTACATTTGATGTGTATATTTCAAAGTCGGTTTTTGTTGCAAAAATTATAAGGAATATAATTAAAAATTTTATATTTAAACACACAGTGTCGACATAAACTCAATATAGAAGAAAATATATATTTTGAATAATTATCAAATTTTTCTATTTCTTAAAAATTTAGTTAATTTATTAATAAGAAAAATTTTGAATAATTAATTTTTAGTAAATAATTTCATGAAATGAAATTTTATATCTCAAGAGTTGTCTTATAAGATGTTAAAATAAAATTAAACTCTTTATATGAGAATTAGGTAATCAACCGGTTTTTTAATTGTATGAAAATTCGGTTTGCTAAAAAATCGTGAATTTGAGTAAGCTGTAAATAAGCAACGCTGTTTTATTTTTTTTTTAACTACTCTCCGTAATTTTAGATTTTAAAAACAACAACAATTTTTTATTTATTTTTTGTTGTAATTTCAAAAATTTATTATTTATTTAGATATTAATTATTACAATACAATTACAAATTATATTTGAACTTAATTTGCCGAGCATAGTAACGAAGACTTTCACTCATTGTAATGAAACAACCAAAGTGTTTGGTGGCAATTGAACCCACAACCCCCAGACTGAAAGACTAGCACACTACCTACTAGACTACCGGGGGCGCACAGTGGCTGAAAATCGTTTTTCGTTGGCCAAAAGTAAATTTTTTTTTTGTCACCGATTTTTAAAATTTTTACGTCATTTTGTAGATAATATATCCAAATTAAGGTAGCCAAAAAATTATGTTAAAATATTGATAATTGTGGGCGTGGCATGCTGTCAAACTCAACTTTTTTTTAATTTCAGAAAAAGGTGTTTTTCTTTGGTTTTTTATCAAAATTAAATGATTACTACTCGCAAGCTATCATCGATAATGGTCTGCGGTTTTTTTTATAATGTTGGTAGGATTATTGTCTTTAGTTGTTGTAAGTAGACACAGCTCTAGCGTTTAACATTAGGGGCGTTATGAAATATTTATGAAACTACTATATTTTCCTCAAATTTAAACTTTAGTGGAATAGAATTTCTAGGGAACAAAAGGGAACAAGAAACGTATGCAACCACGAGAAAGGTCCTCTTTAAGGCTATATATACTTTTGCACCCGCCACGAGCCGCCTGTAGAACACTTTTTTCATTTTAATGAAATTACTCGAAAAAAATTCATATACAATGGTGTATTAAATTTTCACTTTTTTGCCTAAAAGTTTCTTTTTTTTTAGTTTAGGCTACGTATAACTAAAAAAAAAATAAATATAATACCTTCGAAAGGGTTTTATGGCTTTATTTTGATCAGCAAAAAATAAGTAATAAAATTATCACAATGGGCTCTACAGGAAGCATAAGATCTCTTTCTAAATTTATCTGTTATCAAATGTTAGGGTCAACCAAAGTCATAAACAATTTTATAACAATAATTGCGACATTAAACCACTAAAGTTAAAAAACAACCCCATATTGACGCATGAGTGCAGTTTTGTTCAATTTAAGCGCTACCTGCTATGAAATTAAAGATCAGTGTGTGAAGAACATGTATCTAAAAATTTATAAAAGTACGGATTCGTTAAGGGATTACTCAGTAATAATTTAATCCTTTAAGTGTACGGATAAAACACAACAAACGCAAATAAAAATATTCAAAAGAAAATGGAGAGTTTCAGTTCGGAAACGTGGACTGATTATAGATCAGCCAAAACAAGGGTCAGGCAATACAAATGATGGCAATACCGCAAGAAGATTTTTTTCAGATCCAGAAACAGCATCTGTAATAACAGGAGTGGATTTCAACCTTATTTTCAGGTTTAAAATAATACTAGAAGTACTTGCGTGCAATGAAGAAATTGACTGAAGAAAATTTGGAGATTATGCTAAGGAAAATGCAAAAATATATACAACTAACTACCCATGGAGAAATATGTCTGCAACAGTTCACAAAATCCTTTATCATGGTGAAGATGTCAATAAATATCATTTGGTGCCACTTGGAGATCTATCAGAGGAGGCTCAGGAAAAAAGGAAGAAGGATTACATATTTTATAGAGAGCGCAATACTAGGAAAATTTCACGGAATTCAACAAATGAAGATCTATTTAATATATTATTGGCAACGTCAGATCCGTTCATAACCAGTATTCGAAATCAATGGAAAGTGGACCATCGGGATTTAGATGAAGAAGCCAAAAAACTATTAAAGAACGGAAATAGCACAGAACAAAATATGGAATATTTGCAATTAATATTTAAGTCAAATGAATAAAAATTATATTTTCTTGAGGTGAAGGTAGCGCAGAAGATCCGAGTACATTTTCCATTCGTCATGAAAGCTTAAAAATTTATTTTTTATGCAATCTAGGCTTAGGTAATACAATTTGTTAATTATTGACACTATTTTTCATATAATATGCTATATAAATTTTTATGATTTTCTTTTTTTGACATAAAAATGTTTCATTTGCTTAACAAATTTACAAAAAAAACTTGTAAAAATGTGTAGTTTTTCAGGGGTTGGTTTAGTTCTTCTTAGGGGAATTTTTTTCCCCCTGGTCCGATTTGGCCCATTTACGAACTTAGCCTGCCCTATCCTTCAAGATATATATGTACCAAATTTCAAGGGTCTAGCTCTTTTCGTTTATACTGAATCGTGTTCATACAGACAGGCGAGTGGACGGACGGCCGGATGGACAGACGGACATAGCTATATCGTCTTAGATTTCATCACTGATCAAGAATATATATACTTTTTTGGATCTTAGAGGGATATTTTACTATGTTACACACAGAATAAACCCATATTTCACTCTGAAAGTTAAAAAAATTAAAATGTTCAACTTTGACCTCGAATTCCTTAAAAAGTCCTCAATCAATTTTAATGTAATTAAAACTGAATCAAGCTGAGCTAAATATCTATCTATTAAAAAAAAATTATTTCAATATTTTGATCGGTTCAAAAGTTACAGAATTTTGGCCAACAAAAAACGATTTTCAGCCACTGTGCGACGCGACGTAGAATATTTTTTTGATCCGTGGATTTATACCCTCATAAAAGTCCACAGTTCAATGAAATTCACTTTTAGGGTCGCAATGCGATTGAACGCACAAATAATGTCATGAATAATAGATGGAGGTGAATTCGTGGTACCAGAGAGCTGCACTATGCTCCAGAAAAGGCAGCTAATTTAATACATCTTTGCTATGAGTTCTACTTTTGTTAACAATACAGGCAATACAGATATTGTTAGCGACCAAGATAGTGATGTGCTATCCTTTGGCTCATCGCAATAATTATCTTTTGCCGAAAATATTAGGAATGTTCTCGACAATAATCTCTAATAAAATTCTCTTCTAATTAAACCTTATAAATAAATAATAAAAAACTGGTATAATTAAGCTCACTGACTTTATTTCAGTATATTAAAACAAACTAAAAAATGTCAAAAGGAAAAAGATAAAAATTAAATTTATATTTTTATACTATTTGTTATTTTTAACCCAAAAGTCAGAATAAGTAATAAGTAATAATAATAAGTAATAATAAATTACATAAATTTTTTGGCCTATGAATTTTTTGACGGAATTATTTCCGAATATACATATTTTTTCCGATATTAATTTCCTATTGCGAAGTTCCTTTAGAATTAAGGAAAGGGATAAGAAACAAATTTCTGAGGGAAATATTACTTAATCTAGGGCAACAGGTAATAGGATAAAAATTTCCGGGGAATTGCTACTTAGAATTGGGGTGTATATAAATTTATATGAAAACATTTTATAAATAAAAAATTTTGCAGCAATATATTTGGATGAAATTTATATCTGAGAAAAAATATATTAAAATATATAGAATTTTACTATTTATTATTATACGAGTATTTTTATTTAAGCAAAATTTTTTAAAACATTTTTGTTGATAACAGAAATTTAAGTTTTAAATATATTGAAAAAGAAATTTTCAAAGGATAAAGGATAAATTTAGAAGGATAAATTTACTAAAATATCGACATATTTTCTGTTTAAAAGAAATTCCGATAAATTTTCTTGAAAAAAGAAAAAACTTCTGAATTTTCGTAATTAAAAAAGAAACAAGTAAGAGTACTATATTCGGCCATGCCGAATCTCATATACCCTCACTATAGTTATGATAGCTACTGTGTTACCTACACTGTTATATTTGAAAATTTTGAAATAATTTTTAAAAAATATTATTTGAAATTTTTTTTCGAAAATTATTTGTTATTTTTTTGGAAATATTTTGAAAATTTGTTATAAATTTTTTTTTTAAAATTTTTAAAAAAAAATTTTTGGAAAATTTATTGTAAAATATTTTGGATAATTTATTGTAAAATATTAAAAAAATTTTTTTTGTTAAAATTAGGAACTTCCTTCAATATATATTGCGTTAGCTAAAAAATTGTTTAAAAAAATTTCTCATATTGACCCCCCAATTGGCCTATTGCTCCTGGTTACTAGTCGGCACACTGTGGGTCTAATGGCTACTCCTATATGTATTGATTTCTTTTCAAATCAAAGAAGAAAAACCTTACGAACCTAATAATAAACACAAAATCGGCCCTCGCAGAGGGTTATTGATCTCCCGGAATCTATATCAACACATTGCGATCTACCTGTCGCGGTATAGTATTTATTAACAAAAAAAAAAAAGCCAAAGAGAATCATTAGAACCGAAAAAAAAACGTTGAATAACATAGGTGACCGTGGTTTTTTGCCCACAGCCTCTAAATGAATCTTCTAATGTTGCTGAAGTGCAAATCCAAATTTTTAGAAAATAAGCCCGGCAAATTGGTGAGCTTAAATCTTTTGCAGCTCGTCGGGTGCCTTGGCAAAAGGCATTACAACCCAAACAAGGACAGACGAAAGGACATACATCGCTTAATTAAATTTTCTATGTATATGGATCAAGAATATATACTTTATGGGGTCGGAAATGAATATTATAGAAATTACACGGAATGGTAAATTTATATATACCCTTTCTACCTGTGGTGAAGGGTATAAAAATTCGATTTTTATTTTATTTTTAAAAATTTTTAGTATTTCTCTATTCGATAATAAATGTTGATAAGTCTTTGTTAAAAAAAATATTTCAATAAATTGTCTGTAAAGAAAAATATTATAAATTTGTATATAAAAAAATGTTTAACTGTTGCCAGTCCTCAATTAAAAATTGTAAATAAATTCCCATATGTAAACTCATATTTTGTTATTTTATTTTGAAACACTTTCGCTTTAATCCTTCTAAAATTTTTTATTTTGTGTAGCTGAATAAATAAGTGTTAGTATGACCAGTCTTTGTATGGCTCTCCTCGTTTATTTCTTTTCTAAATGGGTTAAAACAACAAACAATTCAATGGGATGCAATAAATGTTTAAATTACAAATATACGAATATGCACACGCATACTGAGGCCATCAAACAAATAAATTTCATACACTCATGATCCCGGTGGTAAAAGGAAGGAGTATAAAGGCCTTCGAGAAGGCCTCTTTACAGGTTTGCGTTGCGGAGCAAGAAAGAATCTTTTCGTAGCAAAAACTAAGTAAAAATATTTTTGACAAGATTTTGGTTCTAATTTGATTAAACTTTTTATTTGAAATATTTAATTTTTTTTTTTGGGAATCGAACACAGAAAATAATATTTTCACCAATTAAAGGTTTTAATTGGTTTTAGATTAAAACATAATTAAATAATGGATTACTTCAATTAATTTTTTCATTAGGAGTTTTTGTTCTGTTTTAATAAATATTTAATTGATTCAAATATTTATTTGAATCAAATAAAAAATTAATTGAACTTTAATTTAAAATTATTTTCCATCTTTAATTGGTGAAAAAACTCTTTTCATTGAACCCTCAAACCTTCAGGCTGATAGACTAGCGCACTACCAATCACTCCATCGAAGCATCTCAATAGCAAGAAGCACTGGAATAGATAAAGAACAATTAAATCAACTTATGTTTTTTCATAAATAAGAAATCTAAAAATAGAAAATTATGAATATGCAATTCCAAATGAGAGCTGTTAAAATAGAACATCACGCTTACCTTCTAAGTAAAGGGGAGTAGGATTGTGTACTAGATCCTTTAGTAGGGATAGCCAAGGCCTTCTGTGGAAGGCTTAGAAAAATGGGGGTGGTAGGGAGAAAAGGTTTAAGGATGCCTTATAGCAGGCCTGGAGTGAGAAAGCCGTTTTAGTTTTACCCCTTGGGTCGCATTGAAATGGTACAATACAATGGCTGGGAATGGGTTAAGAGCCTAAAAATATGTGTTGTACGAGGGTAACAATTTTCTTTGTGGCACTTGCAAAACAAATGCGAAAAAAGTTTTTGAATACAATGCGTGGTATTAAAGAAGTATAACTGGGTTGGGTATAAGAGGGACCGAACTTTATTTTGACAATAACAACAACAACAGCAAAATGCTAAACTATATGAAATTGTTAGAGGAAAATTCTATGTTCCATTTATATTTGAAAACATTTTCACGACTTTTTTTAAGAACTTCTGGAGTTATTCCATAAATAGCAAGACATATATTGTCCCCAAATTGCTTAAGAGCTATAGCAATGTTACAAACAACCAGCTCAAGAAGAGGAATTACATGGTACATTTATGGACCTCGAATATGCTAACGAAATAGTTTTTCGAATGTGACAGCAAAACCGTTAGAAGTACAAAGAATTGCGAGTAAGGATAGTCTACATATTAGCATCGGAAGACCAAGGGGCTTTTATTGGACACCTACCACCAACACCACGAAGAAAGCGATCGATTTACAGGCCTATAGGGTTGTTCGTATACCAGCCTCTATGAAATATTATAAAGATTATTTGGCCAAACATGATCTCAAAAACGGAATTATAAGCAAGAACAGCGGAGATTCCCTTTTGTGTCCAATTAGCAGAGGGAAAATGATCGGTCATAACCTTAGGATACCAAACGATGACGTCTTAGCGACAATATCAATATCGTATAATCCTCAAGGCAGCAGGTGAAGGGCAGACCTGCTAATATCTGGGGAAGACAAATAGAAGCGGAGGCTGGCTCATTGAGACAGAGTTGGCCGGATATGATGCTAAAGGCGCAAGATTGATCAAAATGGAGGAACTTTGTTGCCCAAAGAAAAAGTTAAAAAGTAGTCAAATCGCAAAATATCGTAAATTCGTAAAATAATAATATTTTCAAAATGTCGTTTCAATATTTCGATGGTTTCTTGAAATACGTGACATGTTGAACCATTCTGTGGAAACCGAAAATTGTCGATATTTATCACTTTGAGTTTAAAGAAGCAAAAAAGCATTCAGCTTTAAAGCGATAATTTGTATCATTTACTGGTTAATATTTATTTGAGTGATATATAGCAGAACACTTATGTAGAGTAATGTATCGCAGATATGCATTTAGGATCAGATCCACTGTTTTTGTGTTTTATTAATAGTAACCCTCGTCTGCTTTACCGATTCGTTTTTATATTCCCTCTTTTGTTCTATTTTCATCCAATGCGTTGTTGGCATTTTAATTCCAGTGAATGCATACTGTGTATGTGTGGTGTATGTACGAATATATGTGATTATGTGTTGTTGGCCAAAGTTAAGCCTTAATGAAAAAACGTCATATTATACAAAATGGAAATTTTTAAAAATCGGAATTAAAATCTTAAAAATAATATTAGAAGAATTTTTTACCAGAATTTTAATCAAGTATTAAATTTTACTAGCTGTTCCCGCTACATCAAGGGCGTCCTGACAATATTTTGCTCGATTTTTCATTGACTGTATTCTACACCAATTGCAAGACTCTTACTTTCATAGTGCTTCAGTTATGGTTTATGTATTTACTTTATATAAAATATAAAGTAAATATAAAAAAATTATAAAATTCATAAAAATTATTAAAAAGCTCTGTAAGAGGTGTTTAAAATATTTTAATTACAATGTAATTTGATTAAGTAAAAATATAAATTAAATACAAATTTCATTCAATTGGCGCCATCTGCTGCACAATTTTGTTTAAAATATCCCACTTTTAAACATAAAAGGTACGCAACCGTGTTTAGAATATCCCAGTTTAAAACCTTTCGGTTTCAGTACCTTTAAACCGGAAATTGCGCACTTTCACTGCTTTTTCTAAACTTTCTCTTATAAATGAGATATTTTTGAGGAAAAAGGTATCCTATATTGGAACTAGGATGCCAAGGTACCCCCTCAAAAAATTTTTGTTAAAAACCATCCAGTAGTTTTTATGTGATGCGAACGCAAAACAAACCACACAGACAGATATGTATGAGTTACTATTTTATTATATGAATAGAATTAAATAACACGAAGAAAAAAAACGATTCAACTGAAAATAATATAAAAGTAAATAAGACAAAAATAACATTCTCATGGTCCTTGGTGTCGGATATGTAAAGACAGTATTGCAATCATTGCACAATTATTTGTCAGACTTTAGAATCTAAAAAGATTTAAAGTTTTTGAACCTAATTAATTTCTAGGTTTTAGTACGGCAGGTGGTTAAGTTTGCATTTTTCTTCTAACAATATTTTGTTCGATTTTGCTTTGAAAGTAATCCACACCAAATTTAAAGACTCTTACGTAATTACTTTATATAAAGGTACCCATCCCTGAATAAAATTCTAAAATGTATATAAAATTTTAAAATTATAAAAATTATAATTTTGAAAATTTTAATTATTATTAATCGAACTGCTTATGTATTTACATACAATGAAATTTATAATCAAGCTTAAGTTCGTTTTTATTCTCTCTAAGAAAGAATTAATTAAATTACAAATTAGGTGATAATATTAAAGAAAAATTGGGAAAATTTTTAATTTTTAGACACCAGCACGAGCGGAATGCACATTTTCTAGACAGCCACGTCCTCATCAGCACTCTTGTATCTAATCTACTTAGGGTAGTCTTCAGTTACCCAGATAAAGGAATACGAGAAAACTTGTATTCAATTATCAATCGTCAGTTGGTGAGAACGAAGTCTACCACTACCTTAAGCTTCCCTCTTGCTGAATATTTTTTTTACTTTTTTTTTAATATTAACCACCTAAAAATTATTGTAAAGCTCTGTAAAAGATGTTTGAAATATTTTAATACCAATACAAATACAATACAAACACAATAAAAATACAAATCAAATACAAATACAAATTTTATTCAATTGCCTATTTGGCAGTAAGTAATTCATATTTTGTCATTATTTTAAAACAGCGCCATCTGTTGCGCAACCATGTTTAAAATATCCCTCATTCAAAAATAAAAGATGCCTTAAAATATGCAGTACCTTTAAATTGTTAAAAAAAAATTCGGCGTACTTGCACTACTTTTTCTCCACTTTTGCTGGGAAAAAAGATATTTTTACTAAGAAGAGTATCCTATATCAGAATCAGGATACTAAGGTACCTATTTACAAAATTTTGTTAATACACACACAGATAGATAGACAGACAAGAAATGAGTTACTGTTTTATTAAATGTATAGACTTCCTTTAAAAACTTACAATTTTTCACTTATACTCCCAAAGGATAAACACAATAAAGATGTGCATTTAAAAGTCTATCAATTTGATTTAACACTGTCTATAATTATAAACAAAGTTTCAATCAAAAAACTTCTTTAAAATATTTAACTTTCAAAGCAATTGATTACCTTAAAATCCTGTGCATTGCACTTCTTGCCAATTTTACATATCAGCGATTAAATTTCAAGTCAGAATGTAAAATTGAAATTAATTGACTTGAATGACGACAATGCTTTAGAGACATGACATTTATATATTTATGAGTAAGAAGCATAACGAGCACAAAGGGTGTATACGAGATAGATAGACATCAAGTGAGCGGTTAAATAAAGGAGAAGAAGTTTTAAGTAAAGGCATTTATTTCACCGTTGAATTAATGATTATGATAATGTTGATGACGATGACTTGGGGGCATCAACAGACTTAATCATGTCCATAAGAAATTGGCAGCGATGCTGACAATAATGTTGCTTGATGTCAATTAGTTGATTTAAAGTGTTTCAAGGCATTTAATTAAGAATTAAGTTTTAATCAAAGAAACATTACAGATTAATAAATTGAAGAAAGAAATTTAATTTAAAAAAAATTTAAACATATTCTTAAGAGTATAATTTTAATTTTTTTTATTTAATAAAATATGTATCACGGTAATAGAGAAACCATCATAATGCTGATATAATTTGACATCAATACTTAGACAGTTTTCTTGGTTTTTCAACCCTTGATACTTGTCATGCTTGTGACATTGAGCTTTATATCAGTTGGTCATTTTCTCATCAATGCTATGACACACAGACATCAAATTAATGACACATAGAGATAAATTTAATGACAAGTTGTAATCAATATAACAAATAATTGGTATTTAAAGAAGTAACACTGCCAGCTAATCAATTTCCTTAACTTCTTAGTAAATGTACAGAGTAGCAGAGATTCTTTTTTATAACAACACTGCAATGTTTAGTTATGTTTATTTTTAGTGTTGCAGTGCCTCTGGTGTTAAGTAGAAGTATTAATTTGATAGTCATTGTATTTTATTAACTGGCTGTCTCATAATGTCGCAAGAGATCGTTCGTTCACAGAAAAAACTATTTTTACCAATTAAAGGTTTTAATTGGTTTCAGATTAAAATTTAATTAAACAATTAATTGGCTCAAATTAATTGATTCAAGCAATTAATTAATTCATTTAATTATTTAATTGATTCAATTAATTGTTTGATTGCTTAAATTAATTGTTTAATTGATTCAGTTAATTGTTTAATTAGGATTTTTTTTTTGTACAAAAACAAAACAAAAACAACATTTTTGAATATGTGTTTGTAATTATTTATTGCTATTGATAGATACCGACAAAGGATGGCGCTATGACACAAGCCTGTATATCTAGCAGAAAATATTTGTATATTGGTAATTGACAACAGCAGAGACGACAAAATCGAAATCCGTATCGTCAAATCAATTGCATTTTTAGCAGTCAATAAGCTACCCAACTAAGCTATGGTACCCTCATTATTGGGCACTTTACTTGCATACTTTTTGCATTGTTGCCATATTGATGACCAAGTGTCAAAGTTCTTGCTCATGTTTTATTTGACTTTGTTCTTAACAAAGCGTGCAGATTTAACTACCTATGGGCTTTGTCTTATTAATGATGATGAATTTCTTACATATAAGTTTTGTCATATAGATGAAATTATATAGTTTTTTTATTTTATAAAAATGACTCGTAAGTCACAAATGTATACACATAATAAAATAGTAACTCATTTCCTGTCTGTCTGTCTTTCTGTTTGTGTTCGCATCACGTAAAAACTACTGGATGGATTTTAATAAAAATTTGCGATTCCACTATAAAATACTTTTTTCTTATTTCCAAAAAAAAGTGGAGAATAAGCCCTAAAAGTACGCCGATTTTTTACCGATTTCAAGAGACTGCATACTTAAAAATAAATAAACACGGTTTCGCTACAGATGGCACTGCTTAAAAAAAATAGAAAATGACTTGAAAGTGAAATATTTAAAGCACGGTTGCGCAAGAGATGGCGCTGTTTAAGATTTTATTTTTAATTTACTTACTGCCAAATAGCCAATTGAATAAAATTTGTATTTGATTTGTATTTTTAACCGACTTCAAAAAAGAAGGAGGTTTTCTATTCGTCTGAATGTTGCTTTTTTTTATGTACGTAACCGCAGAACTCAGCCATTTCTGAACCGATTTTAAATTTTTTTGCTTTATTTGAAAGGTTATGCTTCAAGGTTGGTCCCATTTTAAAAACAGTTCATTATATTAAAAATTAAAGGGTGTCCCCATACAACATACATGTTTTTTACGTGTATTAAGAACCGTAAAGGGCAGCAAATTAAAATTTTAAAAAATTGCGTGCCGCTATAGCTCCCAACAGCAGAAATTAATAAAAAAATAAATTTAAAATTTAAAGGGTGTCCCCATAGGTGACATAATATGACCTATTTGGGTCTATCTTTTGAACCGTTATAGACTAAACCTTGAAAATTTGACAGAATGTCGACTACTATGACCGTTATAATAAAATGTATAAATACTCAAAATTTTAAATTAAAGGGTGCTCCAATAGTTCATTTAATTTGATGTATATGGCCATACTTTTGAATAGTTGTACACAGACCGCTGAAATTTACAAAGAACCTGTAGTGCTAAGTCAGCTATAACAAAAAGTATAAAATTTTGAATTGGGAACTTAAAGGGTGTCCCAATAGTTAATGTAATTCTATGTATGTGGTCAAACTTTTGAACTGTTAGAGACAGACAGCTGAAATTTACAAGGAACCTGTATTGCAAAGTCCACTATAGCAAATATACAATTTGAAGTTAGAAATTAAAGGGTGTCCCCATAAATTACGTAATTTGATCTATATGACCCTATCTTTTGAACCGTTAAACACAAACACTTAAAATTAGGCAGAATGTCCACTACTTTCTCCGGTATGATAACAAATATAAATATTTGGAATTATAATGTAAAGGGTGTCCCAATAGTTCATGTAATTTGATATATATGGTTAAAATTTTTAACCGTTATAAACAGATAGTTGAAATTTACAAAGAATCTTTGTGACCAAGTCCTCTATAACAACAGGTCTTTAATTTAACATTGTAAATTAAAGGGTGTCCGAATAGGTGATGTTATTTGATCTGTGTGCCCCTATCTTTGAAACCGTTATAGACAGAGGCTTGAATGGTGTCCCCATGCAAGACGGATTCTGGTGAAAATAACTTAACTTTTAAACAGTAATAGGGAGAGGCTTGACATTCAATAGTCTTTATTTTTTCCCTCTAGTTTTGGCGCATCTTTTATTTGGTTTAAATCTAATTCTTACAGATTACTTCTTACATTTTTAGTTTACAATTGGTGCCCTTCTATCTGTTTTGAAGTCGGTTTTTTTTTTGCAAGAATTATTACTTTGTAGAATTACATTTTTATTGCAATATTTTAAACACCTTTTGCAGAGCTTTACAATAATTTTTAGAATTTTATATACATTTTAGAACTTTATTCAGGGTTGGGTAACTTTATGTAAAGTAAATACATTGAGTCTTTAAATTTGGTGTTGGTTTACTTTCAAAGCAAAATCGAACAAAATATTGTCAGGACTCACACAGCGTGTGTAGACACAGCTAGTTCAATTTAAATTCCAATAAAAATTTTATAAAATAAAAATATTAAACACTTTTCTTGTTTATTTTATATATTTTACCTATTAATAATATCTCAAGAAAGGCATCGAGTTGATGACATTGTAGTCACAGCATAGATGACACCGAGATCACAAAATCCTATGTTGACTTTCTTTGTAATCCCACCTTATTTGAAACACTTCTCATTAAATTAAGGTCATAATTGTGATTACACAGCATCATAAATCCCACGAGAAATGTTTCTATCATTGCAAACTACCTAAATTACTTAAATTTTTTCTAAGAAAATTTTTCAAATTTGTCATATTTGAGCCGTTTATTTTGAAAGAGGCATAAGTCACTTGCCAAAAATATGAATCATGAATTTGAGAAATCCAAAATACATATATATATATATATACATATCTGTGGCAATATGGAAGAGTAGCTTATGTCGACATAAGAGAGAAATGAGTAAAGGCGCTTGGCGCACTACAAAAGCAAAGGCACTTATATGTGTTTAGTCCGTTTTAAAAAACTAAATTTTTTATCAATGTTATGTACGTTTACTTTTTATCTTCAGTTTTTTGAATTAATAATGCATTGATCAAAACAACTTATGTACACATACTTTTGTTTACATCATCAGATTTTCCATTCATCATATAACGGTACTGCTTAACTTCACTTAAGCTGTATAAATGTTAACCTTGAAAAAATAAAGTCATTATATTCAAACCTCTTATGTTTACTTAAAACTACACAATAATTACTTTCTATTAAAACAGAAGCGCTTAAGTTACTTAAAGTCCAGTTCAACGCAACTTTCAGTTTAGAAAAAAACGCTTAAGTAGAAAAGGCGTAAAATCCTCTGAATTCAACAGTATTTTTTTTTTAATATAAATCCTTCTTCTCTAATAAACATGTTACAAATATATTAATTCATAAATTATTCGCAAAAATCAAGCAGAATAAAAATTACACAAAATTGATGATATCTCAAAACTTAAATTTTCGACTTAAGCTACTCTTCCATATTGCCACAGATATATACACTCTAATATTTAAATATATCGATTTAAAACGAAAGTGACTTATATCACTTTCAAAATAAACGGATCATTTATCATTATTGAAATTTTGAAATACAGATCAATATAACACACGCTAACTCATAAATAGGTACAACTCAAAACTTATTAAAATTGTTTTTTTAAAACGATAAAATCTCTAACGACTACGACGACGAATACAATTAATCAGACAATAAATTTGTCTATCAATGAAAATTACTAAAATTCAAAAAAATTTCTTATGACTACGAAAATACTCCTTCTTATTATAAAATTACAGCCATTTTTTTTTTTTTGAAAACATATTAGTAAATTGTGTAATTTTAAAAAAAAATTTGTTTACAATTTTTCTTTTTCTGACAAAGCAGATCTGAAAAATATAAGGGATAAAATTAAAAACATTTACAATTTGTTGGCTTTGCGTAAGCTTGAAAATAGTAGCGACTACTGACTTAAATCATAAACTTAAATCATAAAAATATAATTTAGTATCTATAAAATTAGTAAATTTTTTCCTGTCTTGCGGTCTGACTGTCACGTAAATACTACTGGATGGATTTTAATAAAATTTTGTCGAAAGGTACCTTGGTATCCCGATCGAAATATAGGATACCTTATTTCCGCAAAAATATCTTATTTCCAAGAGAAAGAGGAGAAAAAGCAGTAAAGGTATGCAATTTTACCACTATGCGTCCTTTAAGGCACGATTGATTTGCTTTGACTACTAGACGGATTTTAACAACATTTTGCAAGGAGATACCTAAGTATCCTGGTCCCAATAGAGGATACTTTTTTTCCGCAATATCTTAGAAAGTGGAGAAAAACCAGTGAAAGTACTCAGTTGAACTAACCGGATATGAATACTTTACTTTTTATAAAGTAAAAAATACATAAACTGATACGTAGCATATCTTAAGGCGCAACTAGAAATGGCGGTATTATTATTAATCGCCGGCGAAGTAAAATAATTATTAATTGGCTATGCTAGCATCAAACTAATTCGCCTAAAGAACACCAGAAGCGCTTGCGAAGCTATACTATCGTACTAACTATCTGTCTTATCTACTACTATCCCTTTCTAAAGGAAGTAACACCGTTAATGTAGGCACTGATTGCCTAAGTGTTACTTCTCTTGAAAAAAAAACTAAAAACGTAAGGGTCTTTGGTGTGGATTGCTTTCAAAGCAAAATCGAACAAATTATTGAAGGACGCTGATGAAGTGGCGGGCACAGCTAGTTTACAATAAAAGTAGAATTTTATACTAAATAGCTGCACACAAAAAATTATAAAAGTGAAGATTTAAGTAAATTTTGTTGCATCATATATTGCCTTTCTTTCGCTGAAAGGGAACGCAAAGTAATGCGGCTCTGCATCACTACTACTTGCTGCCTTTTCTCCCTTGAAATAAACCCTCTTTCGTTATTCTCTGTCCTACCTTGCGACTGTGCTTAATCAATTAATTGTTAAAGTTACAATAATTGGTTTTTCAAAGAGTATAAAATCCAAAGAATTTTTTTTTTCAACAAGCCTTTCATTAACACACTGCTCTTTACACATTTTTCACAATCCTATAGTATTTGAATAAAATACCAATCTGGTTTTTCTCAAAAGGAATTCATCAAAAACAATTCAAATGAATTTGTTAATTTTTATTTTTATAAGAAAGAAAAAAAACAAAGGATTGTTCGTTTAAATTGCACTTAGTGCAAAAATGCCAATAACACATTTGGAGTAACAAACTAAGATGCTTTAGTATTGTTAATTAACTAGAGTAGGAATGTAACAAATAATGTTAGAGAAAATAAATTTTTGAGTAGTTTACGGACAAAAAGTAAAGCATACCTTTTAGGAGTTAATTTGTAAATGTAATGTATTGGGTTACACTCATTAACAAAGCATAACTTTAGGGTGAAGAAAATTCATCAAGTTATTTTAGACACCAGTCAATTATTCTTTTTTATTTCTACGAATATCTAACAAATCAACTCTAAATACAATTTTTTGATCTTTCAATTTTTCAGTTTTGTTTTCCTAAAAGTCGAGAACTGCACATAGTTCTTTGGGTAGAACGATTCTGGCGATCATAAAATGGGCAAAGCGAGTGGCAAGTTGTGCAAGCAAGCCGTCCGTTTTGATAACTCAATTTTATTATTTTCAATTTTATTATTATCAGCTGTTGTCAAACGCTATATTCGTCTATGGTAATTTGGTAAAACATACTGAATAAATTACGACCTATGTAGCTCCGAAATATGGCCACTATCAACTGAGGTAGTTCGTGAGTGTGTACTGGTAGATATTTTAGGATCTAATTGCATTGAATCATTATCACTTTTGATAATTCAAAAGCCAACTACGAAGCCTTTAAAATTCTGGCTATATTCTTGACAATTTGTCTTGAGAAAAAGAGAGTTGTTAATTTGTTTGGATTCTCAAAACTATTTAACAGCCAGGGTGTCCTACAGATTATATAAATTCTCGCTTCCTCTAGTATCTGTAACATGACCTATATCTTCTTCTAGGTAGTGAGAACTATCGAATTAATTTTGCTAAAAATAAATTGAGTTTTATGGTACATTTTCTGTGAAACTTTGAGTTTAATAGTGCTCCTCCCAAGAAAATTTGAGTTCTAAGGGGTGCTCCGCCAATGTGAGACTTATAAATTAAATTTTTATGATATAATAAAATATTAACTCATTTCCTGTCTGCCTGTCTTTCTTTTATTTGTGTTCGCATCACGTAAAAAGTACTGGATGGATTTTAACAAAATTTAGTGAGGAGGTACCTTGGTATCCTAATCGAAATATAGGATACCTTATTTCCGCACAAATATCTTATTTTCAAGAGAAAGAGGCGAAAAAGCAGTGAATATACGCCTATTTTTTAACGATTTAAAGGTATTGCATACTTTAGGGCATCTTTTGTTTGAAAGCGGGATATTTTAAACACTGTTGCGCAAAAGAAGGCTCTGTTATAAAGTAATGACAAAATTAATTAAAAGCGTGATTTTTTAAACACAGTTGCACAATAGATGGCGCTGTTTTAAAATAATGACAAAATATGAATTACTTAGTGCCAAATAGCAAATTGGATAAAATTCGTATTTTATTTGTATTTATACTTTGTGGAATTTTAAAATATTTTAAACACCTATTTTAGATCTTTATAATATTTTTTAGAATTTTATACAAATTTTAAAATTTTATCTAGGAATAGAAACCTTAGATGGGATGAGTACATAAGAGTTTTAAAGTATTTTGTGAATTACATTATAGCAAAATCGAACATTATATTGTCAGGATGCGCACAACGTGTGTGGGTACAGCTAGTACACCATAAACACAATGAATGCACATGACTAATTCGAGTACCATAATACAGATATTCGAGGAAGCTAGTCAACCAATGCGGTCGCGAGACTTAAACCACCTGACTGATTAAGCTTAAAACAAAATGCCAAGGAAGAGTGCGCTGTTTATCAACCAAGAGCTAATTTGCTGCCACATTAAATTTTTTGTTTTTAAAATATCTGTTAAAAACAACCAAACAAATCTCAATTTTTCTTGCTTTGACCTTGCCATCCGTTTTGCTAGCGTCGCACAGTGTCGTGACTTCATATAACGAGTGGCCATAAATAGAAAAAGTTATTGTTAAGAGCTGAAATTTGGCACATATATTTAGATTGACAAAACGTAACAAAATTTAAAATTTAAAAAAATTCGGAGCAAGGTTTCGTGTCCTTCCCGTATATCCTGAAATTTATAAGTGTCATAAAAGTTAGAAAAAATGCTATCTTTATGAAATTTTTTATAGTAATTGGATGTGATATTTTTAATAATTTAAATTTAAGATAAGACCCAGTTAAAGTAAAAAATATATTTATTCAAAAAATTAAAAAAAAAATTAAAAAATTAAATAAATTTTTTTTAATTAATTTCGAAGACAAGACACTTATATTTTTTCAATTAGATGAATGGACGCCTTCACCTTCAATATATCCTTAAACTTAAGTATAAGGATATTTTTTGCCTATTTTTTCAGGTCCATCGAAGCTGACTATTTTTTTGTTTTAAAGTACATATTTTGGCTAAAGACTTCACTGTTTTTTTTTTAACAGTGTTGTTATAAATATTTGAATTTTAGGATTTGTTTATTGTTTCTGCTACAATTCTGAATAAAACAACTATAATTGCATGCATTTTTATTGAAAAATGAATTCTTGATATTTATTTTTCCAAGCCCATTTTTGTTATGAAAAAACTATCAAAATAAATTGACTTTAAAGCCGTGTAACTTTTTATAGGTGTAACGCACACGAAAAACCAAATCACCTCTGGAATCATCTTATATATATTTTATTGTAAATTTGAAATTTTTTTTTTCGATTTTTTCCCACTGGACAGTTTACTGTACGACACTAAAAAAATACCAATTATTTAAATTGGCGCAATTAATCGCAGCTAAATTTTTATTTTTATAAATTAACATACTTTTTGTTATAAAATGAAAGAAAAAATATCCCGGTAATACTTGAACATTCTTTTTCTTCACTATTATATGTTTGCTTATCACAACAAGTTTTGTTTTGTTTTATTAATATCATTCTTATAATGATGCATACACTGTTATCGACATATGTATGTAATAAAAAATACCGTTTATATACTGAAAACATAATACAACAACCAATGTAGTACAAATTTGGTTTATTTTCCAACTAAATTCAATTATTTAATCCTTCAAGTACATGCTCATTTTTATTCCTTTTTTATACAAACTTGTAGTTATTTCAGACCACAATTTAGAAGAGCCAATCTTTAGAAAAATTATTATTTTAGTCTAATTTTTTTTACGCTTATTAGTAAAAGCGTCTATTATTAAATGCCATTAGCCACTTTATTAATTTCCATAATAGGATTTTTCTATATATGGCCAAGCTCACAACACTGTGCGTCGGCTGATTTTTTTAAGTTTCTTTATATTTCACTCCCAATGGTGCTGCCAATATATTTTAAGCTTTAATAAGACCCTTGGAAATATTTCATAAACGTCGTAAATTTAATTTTTTTCAAACCAGGAAAAGGCAAGAGCCTTTTCATTTTATCATTCCTATTAAATTTGAACAAAATTTAATGGAACATTTCTAACATTTAACACTCTTGCAGTTGGTGCTTTGTATGAACATTAATGTTTATTTTAGAGCTTTGATAAATATAAAAACAAAAATGTGCTATTTGCCTAAAGATATATTTGCACTCAGTAAAATTGCTTTAATAAAATAAAAAAATGAATATAAAATATATCACTTGCACTCTTCACTAGAAATCTATAAAAAAAAAATTGAGAGAGAAATAGAGGAGTAGCTCAGATCAAACATTGACAATCGATACAATATTAAAAAAAATGTATACACAGCAGACCATCAATTGTTCAAATGTTAGACAGTATTTTATATGCCATTTTCTTTTCTTTTATTGCAGAGGCAATTGCCAAATACATTTTGACACTTTTGAAATAAAAACTCGCTTAGCTGCTGAAATGGTGTTCGTTAAACTAAAACAATCTAAATTTATTTTAGAAAAAAAAAATTAAATATATTATGTAAACTTAGGTCTCAGTAAAAAACAAGCCACGTTGTAAAACATTGAAAGCCGTGCAATAATATTTTTAATTTTTTTTTTAATGAAGAATATTATGACGTATGTTTATGAAATTTATATATCAAGAGATAAGGTGTGCTTCCCTAACCCTATCGTTAAAAGTAAAATAAATATTTGTAATAAATAGGGGAGTACCCATTATACTCGTGTCCTATACTATCAAAACTTTAACTCGAAGTTAAACATACGTTACCCAACTTAGTTCTCTAGGTATACGGTATTAGTTTCTCAACACTCTACCTATATAAACAAAAGTTTCTCTTTGTATGGTAGTTACCACAATCACAGTTGCAATAAGCAAAGTAATAAGGGGTTAATTTGTAGACTCTAAATAAATATTCACTTTGTATGGAAAGTAGGCGTCTTCTAATACAGTCAGTTTTTTTGTAGACTTCACATGGTTTACTCGTACAAAATAGAAATATTAAAAAATATATTCCCTATATTAATATACAAAAAAAATCACCAATTAAAGGTTTTAAGGCCGGGGCACATAGAATCCGTCATACGTTATACGTCAACTTTTTCAACGCACAAGAAAGTTGAAATACAGCTTTTCTAATGAGTCCTGTCACAATCAGTACGTCTCTGTCAACGCAAAGTACGAAAGTTTGGCAACTTTTAACTTTTGACGTACGTTGAAAGCTCAACTCTCTCAAAATTGAAAGCTCTCTCTCAAAATTAAATTTTTGTGTTGTGTGGAAGCAAAAATAAAACAAAATACAACAAAATATTTTAATTTAATAGAGTAAAATGGAGAAAAAAGCTTATATCGTGTTTTCTTTTCTGATTTAATATACGTCAACAAAGTACTCATTGTGTCAACCTCTTCCATTGTTACTTTGATTTCAACTGAGAGCTTTAAAGTATAACATATGACGGATTATATGTGCCCCGGCCTTTAATCAGTTTTACATTAAAGTTGAATTAATTAAAAAAGCAGTGAAAGTAAGCAGTTATTGTAGTATGGATGATACCCTTTATTTAGTAAATACACAAACTATAACTGAAGCACTAACCGATATGCTTAAACTATGCATATCGACCAGTGCTTCGGTTATGGTTTATGTATTTACTTATTTTAGTTTATGTATTTACTTAACCTTAGTAAGTAAATACTTAAACCACAATTGAAGCACAATTGAAGCACAAAAAAAGTAGTAAGGGTCTTTGGTGTGGATTGCTTTCAAAGCAAAATCAAACAAAATATTGCAAGGAAGTGGCGAGCAGAGTGATATATATGCTTGAAATAAATATTGAAAGAAAATTGTTTTTTAAGGTTCCGTACCCAAGACGATAAAAAGTGGCCTTATGCCGTAAAAGGCACTCTCTTAAAATTTAAAAAAAAGTTGTAGTACTATATCCGCTACAGCAACAAATACTAAAAGCAATTGAGTATCCCAACATATAGCTATACATTTAATAAAATAGTAACTCATTTCCGTCTGTCTATCTGTCTGCTTTTTATTTTCATTCGCATCAAGTAAAAAGTACTGGATGGATTTTAACAAAATTTTGTGAGGAGGTAACTTAGCATCCTGATAACAATATAGGATATCTCATTTCCAGAAGAAAGTGAAGAAAAAGCAATGAAAAAACGCATTTTGCGGTTTGAAGGTACTGACATTTTCGGTGTAAAACTGGAATATTTTAAATACTATTGCGTGAAATTAAGAGCCTTTGGAATAAAATTTGAATTTGATTTGTATTTTTACTTTGTTGAATTACAACACTATAAAAATATTTTATAAAACTTTTACAGAGCTTTACAATAATTTCTAGAATTTTAGAATTTTTTATAAATTTTAGAATTTTATTCAGGGATGGGTACCTTTATATAAAGTAAAAACTATAACTGAAACACTATAAAAATAAGAGTGTCTTACAAATGGTGTGGAAAACTTTCAAAGCAAAATCGAGCAAAATATTGTCAGGACGCCCACGACGTGGCGGGCACAGCTTGTCTAAAATAAAATTAATAAACATTAAAAGCTGTTCTCTAGAAGCCGCCATTTTTTCGAGTTTGGTCTTGAAATTTACCCAGGGTATGTAGTACTAGGCTCCTTATTATTACAAGCATAACATATAATTTAAAATTTGCCGCACAAAGATCGTAATTGTGACTTTTATAAGCTTGTCTTTTGAAACGTTACAAGTTTTTGAAAAGAAAGCAATGAAAATATTAAATTAAAAAATTAAATCTTTTACTTTTAAAGTTATATATTGAACATAGATCGGAACTTAACTACTACGAGGACGTAGGGTTTAAACTACTAGTGGGTTTTTTTACAAACCGACATAAATATTGTAAAAGTATGGCAACATTATAGGGAGAATGAGTATTTAAACAGGAGAGTGAAAAAACAGTGTCAAAATAAAATAGATTACACCTTACGACCACTTTTTACGAATGCAAAAAACATATGCTTCGCTTTTGTTTATTCATTAAGAACCGAATCTTCACCAAAAATTTCAATATTTCACTAAAAATTCACGATTTTACTAAAAACCAAAAATTCAAAAAAAAACTCTTTGTACACTAGGGTGTCCGTTATTTATAGGGTAAAAAATAAACTTCGGCATTCAGGGTTGCCCACCCCTCATTTTTTTCCTTTTGTTAAAAGCTGAAAAACGAGCCCTCACTCATTAGGATCGGAGGTCGGGAACCCGTGCCGCATCAGGACTGAAGTTAAGAATGCGCGCTTCCAAGCGGGAGCCGCGAACGGCGAATTTTTCAGCTGCAGCTGATGCTGGCAAGCATGTAAAAGTGTTAGTGAGACCGTTAGGAACCTCCATGAATTTTCCCAAATCTGTGAGAAGACTTTTACTGCTCCTGGTTCTTGTTAAAAATCTGTGAATAAAATCCGTCTTACGTCATACTTTAACGTACTCAACTGAAGTCAAAGTAACAACGGAAGGGGTTAACACAATCAGTACTTTGTTGACGGATATTAAATCAGAAAAGAAAACTATTAAATTGAATTAGTTTGTTGTATTTTGTTTTATTTTTGCTTCCACTCATGGCATATTTAACAAGGTGATAGCGTAAGGGAGAGGAAATATCAGGAACAAATTTTTTTTATATGGATTTTGACAGTAATTTCTCTTTTATTCTCTCTTAATATACATGATTAATGTGAAACTGCATATAAAAAAATTTCTTTTTAATAGGTCTGTTTCAGGTGCATAACAAAACAGTCCGGACTATTAAGAGTAAACACAAAATTACTCTTTGAATGTGACAAAGTTGTCCAAAGTTGCTGGAACACAAAAAACCACAATTAAACATCTTGAAATACTAATGTTGCTTACTTGTTCAAATTAATTTTATTTTAGTGATTTTAGACGCTTAAATGCATAATAATTTAAAAACAAATCATTTGCAATATTGTAAAAATATGTAAAAAGTGAATAAAAATAAACTGAAAAAAGTAAAAGCCAGTTATTATTTAAAATTTTTTGCTAAATGGAAAGTCAAGTAACTATTTCACGTTCTTTGGGAACTTTATTTGAAAATCTTCCATTTCCCTTTTTAATAAATTTTAAGTAAAATCTTTCTTTCCTTATTTAAAAATTGTTTGATTTTTAAATGTAAACAAAAACAGCTGATTATTTAATTCTAGTCCGAACTTACCCAACGAAAAAGTTCGAACAACTTTGTACAGGAAATGAAAAGTTTTACTCTCTCATTTTCTCTCAAAATTGAACAAAACTGGAACGCTTTCGGACTAATTTGTGCGAGTAAGAATATAATTTGTAATTGTATTGTACATTTAATATATAAATAAATATAAAATTATACATCAAGTTTAAAAAAATTACTCGCTGAATTTAGTAATGATATATTTCAGAAAACTTAACCTCTACATCCGTATCACAAAACTGAGTCTCTTAAACCGTAATATGCAGACTGCTGATATATTTATAGAGGATGTATTATAATGGCCGCTAAAACTGTATAGATTGTTTATAATAATATAATAAAATAGTAACTCTTTCCTGTCTGTCTGTCTGTCTGTCTGTCTTTCTTTATTTATGTTCGCATCACACAAAAACTACTGGATGGATTTTAACAAAATTTTGCAAGAAGGTACCATAGTGTCCTGATTCTAATATAGGATTTGTTGTACCGATTTGAAAGTACTGCATACTTTAAGGAATCTTTTATTTTTTAAGGCGTTATATTTTAAGCAAGGTTACGCATCAGATGGCGATGCTTTAAAATAATGAGTAACTCATTCACTGTCTTATCTTTTACAGAGCTTTACAATAATTCGATCTTTTTACCGATTTAAAGGTACCGGATACTTTAAGGCATCTTTTATTTTTGAAAGCGGTATATTTTAAACACGGTTGCGCAACAGATGGCGCTGTTTTAAAATAGTGAAAAAATATGAATTGAAAGCGGGACATTTTAAACATGGTTGCGCAATAGATGGCGCTATTTTAAAATAATCACAAAGTAACGAGTGATTTTTTAAGAGCTTGAGAACTTTTTTTTTTAAAAAAACGCATAAAATTTATAAAATCTCATCGGTTCTTTATTTGAAACGTTAGATTGGTCCATGACATTTACTTTTTGAAGATAATTTCATTTAAATGTTGACCGCGGCTGCGTCTTAGGTGGTCCATTCGGAAAGTCCAATTTTGGGCAACTTTTTCGAGCATTTCGGCCGGAATAGCCCGAATTTCTTCGGAAATGTTGTCTTCCAAAGCTGGAATAGTTGTTGGCTTATTTCTGTAGACTTTAGACTTGACGTAGCCCCACAAAAAATAGTCTAAAGGCGTCAAATCGCATGATCTTGGTGTCCAACTTACCGGTCCATTTCTTGAGATGAATTGTTCTCCGAAGTTTTCCCTCAAAATGGCCATAGAATCGCGAGCTGTGTGGCATGTAGCGCCATCTTGTTGAAACCACATGTCAACCAAGTTCAGTTGTTCCATTTTTGGCAACAAAAAGTTTGTCAGCATCGAACGATAGCGATCGCCATTCACCGTAACGTTGCGTCCAACAGCATCTTTGAAAAAATACGGTCCAATGATTCCACCAGCGTACAAACCACACCAAACAGTGCATTTTTCGGGATGCATGGGCAGTTCTTGAACGGCTTCTGGTTGCTCTTCACTCCAAATGCGGCAATTTTGCTTATTTACGTAGCCATTCAACCAGAAATGAGCCTCATCGCTGAACAAAATTTGTCACATTTGAACATTTCGAACCGAACACTGATTTTGGTAATAAAATTCAATAATTTGCAAGCGTTGCTCGTTAGTAAGTCTATTCATGATGAAATGTCAAAGCATACTGAGCATCTTTCTCTTTGGCACCATGTCTGAAATCTCACGTGATCTGTCAAATACTAATGCATGAAAATCCTAACCTCAAAAAAATCACCCATTATGAATTACTTACTGCCAAATAGTCAACTGAAAAAAAAATTATTTAATTTGTATTTTTGCTTTGTGGAATTATATTGTTTTTAAAATATTTAAACACCTTTTTATAATTTTATATAAATTTTGGAATTGTATCTAGGGATGGGTACCTTGATATAAAGCAAATATGTAAGCAAGAAAATTTGCTGTGATTATTTTCAAAGCAAAATCGAACAAAATATTGTCAGAGCGTACACAACGTGAGTGGGCACATCCAGTAAATAAAAAAATATAGTCAAGTTTAAAAGTGAACAGTGTGACCTCATAATAAAAACTTGTTTATTATATGAATTTTAAAAATATATAATAGGGCAGTTAAAATTTTTACAAAATCGTCAGCATCTTAAAAACTCCTTCAAATCGTAAAAGAAATGTTTAGAATTAGAGTATATAAAATTTTTTTATTAAATATATTATAAAAAAAAAAATATGATATTTTGGGAGAATTATTTTAATACAAAATAAATCGAAGAAAAGTTAATAGAAGTCAAAAAATAATATTCATAAACGTTCTATTAAAAGAAACTTGTTGGCCATGTCATATTTAATATGCGAATTTTTTTTTTAAGTAGCGACAATTTATTTTGCTGAAAACAATTTTTTGTGTATTAAACTTCCAGTTAAACGGAGTTTTTCGTTTTAAACGAACATTGCTCCCTGATTCATTCTCATTAAATTTTATTATACACCTTTTATGCAATTACAAAAAAAAACAAATTAAATACAGGAAAATAAAAACTCTGAATCCAAAATGTAATTAATTCATACATGCCACAGCAATAAATTATTGCATTTGCATTGCATTGTTTGTAACAGTTGCAACATTTCCTGTTTACCTTCTGTTTGAGGTGGTCCGTAGCAGGTTTGTTCTTCCTTTGAACTTACACACACGGACATACATACGTACACATACACACAATATGTGTTGAGTCAAGCATATGGTGGTCAAAGAGGGTCATATAATATTAACACTTGATATGTGTTTGTATAATGAATGTTGAAAAAAGGCATAAATAAAAATTGTCCATAGTAAAATTTGGTTGCATGTTATAATTTAACCGAACACTAACGCAAACTGCTAGCTAGCTACCAACCAACCAACCACTTAGTCATATACACTCGTTATTAGAAAATTTAAGTATCGCCGCCTAAGTGTAGGCAAATAAAAATTAACAACAAAACATAAAAAATCTAACCAACACATATATTAAATTTGCGAGAAAAAAACTGTCACATACATACAGGCGTTAGTTTAAGTAAAATAGTTTTGCATGTTCTATTCTCTAACTCGTGGTAGGAGCGATATTTAAATTGTTTTTATAAAAGCCTGTTTTTGGTCAAGCCGTACAAACTTTGCGGGTGTTTTAAAATTGTGTATTAAAATTTAATAATAAGGGAAAATTGTGGAATGGTTTTTTTTTTTGTATTTTTATCCTCATTTTTAAAACAAAATATTATTAGATGAAGAAATAAACATTAAAAGGGGTGTTGAAGTATAAACAATAATATTTTGTTAAAATCTTTTTGTCAACATAAAAGGTTGGTTTTTAGTGCAACTGCAAGAGTTTAGAAAAAAAGAAGAATTTAATTTAAATATAAATACTTCAATATTACAAAATTAAACTTAATTATAAAAAAAATATTACTTGATTGGAAAATATTTAATATAAAACAAGAAATCTGAAACGTTTTATAAAAACAAAAAAACATCTCTTCGAAATTCAAAATATTTGCTAAAGTAATAGCATACTTTCAGGCAGCCTTAGTAATTATTTTATATTTTTTATATTTTTTCATAAAAAACTAGCAACTTTTTAGCACCTTTGTCAGTCAAATATCTCCTTTGATAAATATACATTTCACTTTATCTTTCTTCTCCTTCATTTCCTTCTCAATAATTCTCATTAAAAAAAACCTTTTATATTTAACTTTTATCATCTCCTCTGTTTTAACAACTTTCTTCCTTTTCTGCTTTATTGCACATTATCTATGGCCATTGTTATTAAATTCTGGTTAACCAGCTAATAATTGCCAATTAAATTGGCTGACTTATTAACAAATAATTCGATGAGGGGCGGGGGGGAAATAATTTAATGAGCTTGAGATAAAGATAAATAGAAAGAAAGTTATAAGTGAGCGAGAAGAGGTAAAAGTGAAATTGATATTAATTTCATTATTAGTGTGATTGTTGCCTCTTACTCGTATTTCTAGCAAAAGACTTATTACTTTTATAAAAAAGCACTGTAGAGAAAAATGTTGTAAAGAAAAACAATTTTGAAACCCAATCCTTTCAATTATATAACCAAGTAATCTACAGTATACTCGTATGATCAAATTATAAGTAGGCGGAAACTTGTCTATTACAAGACTTTGACCAGAACAAGATTTGCCATTATCGCATTATGGCTAAACTTTAAGCAGACTATAAATAGACTATAAGTAGACTACGACTTGCTTATGCATAGGCAGTAAAATAATGCTAGACCATGAGGAGACTATAAATATTAGAAGACTGTGACTATACTTTTGCTAAAAATTAATTAATCCTGACTATACCTTGAGCAGGATAAACGGGGATATTAATATTAAGAAGGCTAGATCAGGCTATGATTACACTATTGAAATTGATAATTCTTTAAAAAAAAACTATTATAAAATGAATTTAATGATAATTCAAAACTATAATCGGACTATGATAATGACTGAGCTATAACTAGACTATAATTTGACTATGCTAATGAGTAGATTACTTGGTTATATAACGAGTATGACTACGTCATAAACTCCCTATAATAAAAATTCAGAATATGACTATGACATCACTATAACTTGACTATAACTATGACTTGACTATGACTTGACTATGACTTGACTATGACTTGACTATGACTTGACTATGACTTGACTATGACTTGACTATGACTTGACTATGACTTGACTATGACTTGACTATGACTTGACTATGACTTGACTATGACTTGACTATGACTTGACTATGACTTGACTATGACTTGACTATGACTTGACTATGACTTGACTATGACTTGACTATGACTTGACTATGACTTGACTATGACTTGACTATGACTTGACTATGACTTGACTATGACTTGACTATGACTTGACTATGACTTGACTATGACTTGACCATGACTTGACTATGACTTGACTATGACTTGACTATGACTTGACTATGACTTGACTATGACTTGACTATGACTTGACTATGACTTGACTATGACTTGACTATGACTTGACTATGACTTGACTATGACTTGACTATGACTTGACTATGACTTGACTATGACTTGACTATGACTTGACTATGACTTGACTATGACTTGACTATGACTTGACTATGACTTGACTATGACTTGACTATGACTTGACTATGACTTGACTATGACTTGACTATGACTTGACTATGACTTGACTATGACTTGACTATGACTTGACTATGACTTGACTATGACTTGACTATGACTTGACTATGACTTGACTATGACTTGACTATGACTTGACTATGACTTGACTATGACTTGACTATGACTTGACTATGACTTGACTATGACTTGACTATGACTTGACTATGACTTGACTATGACTTGACTATGACTTGACTATGACTTGACTATGACTTGACTATGACTTGACTATGACTTGACTATGACTTGACTATGACTTGACTATGACTTGACTATGACTTGACTATGACTTGACTATGACTTGACTATGACTTGACTATGACTTGACTATAACTTAACTATGACTTGACAATGACTTGACTATGACTTGACTATGACTTGACTATGACTTGAGTATGACTTGACTATGACTTGACTATGACTTGACTATGACTTGAATATGACTTGAATATGACTTGACTATGACTTGACTATGACTTGACTGTGACTTGACTATGACTTGACTATGACTTGACTATGACTTGACTATGATTTGACTATGACTTGACTATGACTTGATTATGACTTGACTATGACTTGACAATGACTTGACTATGACTTGACTATGACTTGACTATCTAGACAATTACCCTACTATGAATATATAATTCTAATATGACTATACTATGACTAAACTATGACTATACTATGACTACACTATAACTAGACAATTGACTATGAATTTGACTAAGACTTGACTATGCCTTGACTATGCCTTGACTATGGCTCGACTATGACCTTACTATGACTACACTATATAATTCGACTATGACTAGACTGTAGCTAGACTATGACTAGATTATGACTAGACTATGACTAGATTATTATTAGACTATGCCTCGACTATAACTAGTCTATGGCTAGACTATGTCTATGAAGACTATGTCTATGAAGACTATGTTACAAGACTATAACTAAACTATGATTAGTATATTAGTTAACTGTAACTTCACCACAACTAGACTATGATTGATCTCTGACAAAACTATGAAAAATACATACCCAAAACAAGGATTGATTCCATCTCGGCTATCAGTAGTTAATGACTCTTATATGACTAGGCTGTGGCTAAACTAAGAGAAGCCTATGATCAAGCTATATCTACACTTTAAGCAAATAGTTAGAAAACTATGTCTAGACATAGACGTAGTAGGTTGCTACTAGACTAATATAATAGTATAACTTGGTTATTATTAGTCTAAATGAAGAATATAACTAGACTACGCCTTAATTATGTGTGGACTTTGATAAAGCTGCGAGGAGAGTGTGCTTAGGCCATGACTAGAATAAAAGTGTTCTATTTGTAGACTGAGACCCTACTACTACTAGGCCTTGACTATACTATGGCTAGACTGTTACTATGACTAAACTGTGACTAGATTATGAATAAATATTCTATTTAGCCTGAAGGTAACAATTATATTGAATATTTTTCAACTATTTTCTAAAATACTTAAGGCTGCAAATTATGTAATTTCTTCCTATAACCGACGGTGGCATGTTCTTCAACCAAACTTTGACGATGAGTTTTATTTATTTTAACTCTGTGGTTGACAAGTTTCTTATTTTATTTTTCCATTGTGGCTGCAAAAAAGAAAACTTTGTAGCAAACAAGCCACATTTCCAAAACATTCAATTCAATTTCTTTTATTGTTTGATTATTTTTTGCTTGGTCTTCAAAATGACACAATATTTAACTTTACTTTAAAAAGAAACTTTGTGGAAAAAGTCTTAAAAACAATCAAATTTTTCGGTTTCATTTAGAAACAACGGAAAGCACTTTAGTTTGCCGTTTTTTCGTTATATTATTTTTTTTTCGTCTACAATTCATTTACTTATAGTTTTACAATTTTCTTTTGCGTAAACTATATATTCAAAGTACAAAAAAAAAAACACAATTGCATTACTTCCGTCATTGCACTCAATATGTTTTTCTGTTCTTTTCTTTCTTGGAACTCATATCACACGACACATATACCGCCAACAATTACAAGACTTTAAGAATAAAATAACTTTTGTATGTTTTTTGTGGTTTGTTTTAACAAAACATTGTAGCATACTTTTTGGGTTTCATGTTGGTAAATTGCAGAATGGCGAGAGTAAAGCTATAAAATAATACTATTATTACTTCCAGTTTTACGTTGCCATAACAGAAACAAGTCAACAATATTTTATTAATATTCTGAGTAATCAGGGGAAAATACCACACAACAACAAAAATAATGTTTTATAAATAAACCGGAAATGCAATTTAAAGGAATTTTAAGGATGCATTGGTTTCTTATGTGAAAACGGATGTAATACAAAATTTATGAAAAAAATAATTGATTAAAAGGCAATATTTTGCGTTCATACTTCGGTTATGGAAATACAGGAAACAGTTTTATTTTGAAGGCATCTGCTGAATATTATTTATAAATTAAAGAGCCAGTTGAGAAGTGCTGCTTATGATCATATGGATTCAAGTGCTGGCAAGGTTGGGAAATATTTATTTATTCATTTATTAATATTCCAATATAACTGATATAATAAATATATTTTATTGAATTGGGAGGCCAATCACATCTACCACCTTGTTGAACGAATATCACATTAGTTGGCGGTGAACTGTCATGTACTTTTGTAGCAAATAATAATTTTTTGACAATATAATTTTAACTTACAAAATGTGTTATTTAAACAAAAAGTAGTCTTCTAACAAAAAGTTCCTGTTAACACTTAAAAAGTCCGTAGAATGAAAAGTGTCATTTAAAAAAAAAATAACAAAACGAAACATACCATTTAAAAACAGTATTTTATGTTCATAAGAAGCACCGTTCTCAAAAATAACTTTATAACTAAAAGTACTTTTCTATCAAGAAATACCTTTTTCACAAATAGTGAGTTTTAAGCAAAAAGTATTCTTTTTTTTTTTAAAAGTACCTTTTATAAAAAATAACTTTCTGCAAAAGTACCATTTAAAATAATAACTTCTTCAAAAAGTAATTTTTTACTTAAAGTACCTTTAAAAATTCTATTTTTCTTTCAACGAAGAGACAGTAACTTTAATAAAAAATAAACTTATAAAGCTATAAAAAACATATACAAAAAAGATCATTACTTTTTAAAAAAGTACTTTTCTTAAAACTGCTACAGAAACAAACTCCATTTAACAAAAATAACCCTTTTAACACAAGTATCTTTAAAAATACAATTTTAAGAAAATTACTCTGTTAGAAAGGATTTTTTATTTAGAAAGTACTTTAAAAAAAAGTATCTTTAAAAATACAATTTTAAGAAAATTACTCTGTTAGAAAGGATTTTTTATTTAGAAAGTACTTTAAAAAAAAGTACCTTTCAAAAGTACTTTTAAAAAAGTACCTTTAAAAATTGCTTTTAAAAAATACCTTTAAAAACCATTTTCATTAAAGTACCTTTGAAAGAAACCTAAAAAATTACCTTTAAAAAAGTACATTTTAAAAATTGCACCTTTAAAAAAGTACATTTTAAAAATCGTACCTTTAATAAAAAGAGCCTGTTGAATAGAATACTTCTATACATATAATAAAATAGTAACTCATTTGCGTCTGTCCGTCGGTCTGTTTGCTTTTCTTTGCGTTCGCATCCATCCTTAGCATCCTGAGTCCAATATAGAATACCTTTTTCGCAAAAATATCTCATTTCCAAGAGCAATAGCAGAAAAAGCCGTGAAAGTAAGCAATATCCGGTTTAAAGGTATTGAAATTTTCGGTTTATAACTGGTATATTTAAAACACGGTTGCGCTCCTTTTATTTTTGAAAGTTGGATATTTTAAACAAAATTGCGCAGCAGATGGCGCCAGTGGAAAACAATTTGTATTTGATTTGTATTTTTGCTTTGTGGAATTACTTTGTTATTAAAATATTTTAAACACCTCTTGCAGAGGTTTACAATAGTTTTTAGAATTTTAGAATTTTATATAATTTTTAGATTCTTCTGCAGAGATCGGTACCTTTATATAAAGTAACTACATAAACCATAACTGAAGCACTATAAAAGTAAGAGTCTTACAATTAGTGTGGTATACTTTCAAAGCAAAATCGAGCAAAATATTGTCAGAACACTCACGACGTGGCGGGCACAGCTAGTTTTAATATAAAACAAAAATTTTTTGCCATTTTTCTTTAAAAACTTATCACTGAAATTGTATAAAAATATTCTTTCAACCCTGAGGAACGAATAAATGAACTTGAGCCTACAACTTAACAAATTAATTTGCATGTGAATAAAATAAAATTGGAATACAGAAAAACATTTTAGTAAAGGTAACGTTTTAATAAAACTTACTTGTTAACAAAAATTATATCTATAACAAAATCAACCTTTGAACGACGAAACCATTTTTAAATTTTTAAACAAAAAAAAACCTTTTTAACAAAATATATATTAACCTATCACAAACATTAAGTTAAAACACCTAAATAATTCTAGTGCTTTTTTTGTCATTGAATCGAAATATTTTAACTCTTATAGTCATTCCATTCTCACAATACCGATTTATTTGCATATCAATTGCTTTTGAGACTTAAAAGAGTATTAAAGTTGATATCCATCTGAAAATGTCTAGATAGTTTAAGCTAAAACTAAATTTATGCACACATACTCATACAGACATACATATGTATATTCGATGTATTGATTTGTATGGATTTTAATGCACTTGTATTAGAGCATGTTGAAAGAGAGATAGATGCCTTTTCCAAGACCAATGTACGGTAAATTGAAATATTTATGAAATACGTATGCAAATCATTTCCTTAAATAACTGCACATTGAAATATTTATATCTAAATCTATAGTGTGGTTGTTTTTATATTTAAATGTGGCATTAAGCTACAGAAGTTTGAATTATTTTTACACTGGCAGACAAAATTTTCGTAAATTTTTGAAAAGTGTTATATAAGTTGCTCAGTGCACAATCACAAAACAAATAGATGAAAAATGCCAAAGGGCAAATTTTTGCAATTTAATTGTGGTTAGTTTGGAAAGGGTCTACATGAATCGATTTTTTGCCAAACTGAAGAATTTTATTTCTACTCTCCGCTTTACAATCGTATTCATTCAATGACTTGTAAAATGAGAATTGGTAACAAAAAGTTATGCATCATGACTGATTAACAAGGGACACATCACATAAGTTATTAAAACGTGTTAAAAGTAGAATATATATAGACTCTAGAGCTAGGCTATAGTATAATAGTTAGGTCTCACACCTATCACAGAGTATCGCCACTATATCAATTAACCCCACATAGGCCCTAGTGGTGACAAAGTGAAAGGTCAATTTCATAAATAGTGTTAGATGTTGAACCGTCCTATATCCCTTAAGAACCAGCCACAATAAATTTCGATAAATTTTTTACAAACAATTTTCGATAAAATTTTTAAGAAAAAATTTCGATAACATTTTTACGAAAACTTTTCGATAAAATCTTTAGGAAAAACTTAAAAAAAAAATTAGAAAAATTTTCTATAAAATTAAAAAAAAAATTTAGAAAAATTCTTTATAAAATTTCCTATAAAATTTTTAGAAAAGTTCTGTATAAAATTTTTAGAAAAATTTTCTATTGAATTTTATAAAAAAAATTTCTATACAATTTTTATAAAAATTTTTTTTTTGTTAATATATTATTAACAAAAAATTTTTCGACAACATTTTATCAAAAAAAATTTCCGATAAAATTTTTACAAAAAAGTTTCGAATAACTTTTAACAAAAAAATTCCGATTTTTTTACATAAAACTTTCGACAAAATTATTACAAAAAATTTTCGATAAATTTTTTTCAAAAAATTTTCGATAAATTGTTGATAAAATTTTTACGAAAAAAATTTCAAAAAAAATCTTTAGAAAATCTTTTCTAAAAAATTTTCGATAAAATTTTTATAAAAAATTATCTAAAATATTTTAACGAGCTTAGATTGTAAACTTCTATTGTACAAGTCGATCCTCAAACCAATTTGGTGTTATGGGATTCAGTTATGGGGCACGGCCTTAGCTAGCAATGTAGAAAAAATTCAAAAGCGCCAAAATAAGATTTTCTACAAAATTTAAAAACAAATTTAGAAAAATTCTCTATAAAATTTCCTATAAAATTTTTAGAAAAGTTTTCTATAACATTTTTAGAAAAATTTTCTATTAAATTTTATAAAAAAATTTCTATACAATTTTTATAAAAATTTTTTTTTGTTAATATATTATTAACAAAAAATTTTTCGACAACATTTTATCAAAACAATTTCCGATAAAATTTTTACAAAAAAGTTTCGAATAACTTTTAACAAAAAAAATTCCGATTCTTTTACATAAAACTTTCGACAAAATTATTACAAAAAATTTTCGATAAATTTTTTACAAAAAATTTTCGATAAATTGTTGATAAAATTTTTACGAAAAAAATTTCAATCGATCCTCAAACCAATTTGGTGTTATGGGATTCAGTTATAGGGCACGGCCTCAGCTAGCAATGTAGAAAAAATTCAAAAGCGCCAAAATAAGATTTTACGTATTATTACATCTGCTCCCTGGTATATAAAAAATTCGAACATCCACAAAGACCTAAACATCCCATCAGTTAAAGCAGAAATAGCGAAACATGCAGTCACATATCTAAAGTGGCTTGAATCTCATCCAAACCCCTTGGCGCATAACATGCGGAATGAACCTGGTTACATTCGACTAAAAAGATGAGATACTGCTTTTCTTGGCCGTACATTAGAGGGATGACCCGCAAATGATTGCAAAATCCGTGAAACAAACATTATTTTTGTTTAGCAGTGGCTGGACTTAAAAAGTATATTTTATTTTAGACTTAAGATACGAGTAATTATTGTTAGTTCAAAAATATTAAAGATACAATAAATAAATTTAAAAAAAACGACAATTTTTCAATTTTTCAATTAACAAAAAAATTTTATGTTAACAAAAAAATTTTCGATAACATTTTAACAACAATTTTCTGATAAAATTTGTACAAAAAAGTTTCGAAAAACTTTTTACAATAAAATGTCGGGAAAATTTTTACAAAAAAAAAATCCGATAAGATGTGGAATTTTAAATTTTTTAAATTGATTACACAATTTATTTGACCATGGATACAACGTTACTATCAGTTTTTGTGCGTAGTATATGGAGCAGTGCTATTGCATTCCTTGTAGATAAATGGATTTTTTTAATGCATTGGAATATTAAAATGTTTAGCTGATGCCTATTTATGCACAACATAGTTACCGACGATGGCTTTTATACATTTGCCATAAAAAGATCGAAGATCACATTAGATCCATTACATCTATTTCTCAAAAAAACTTTTTCCCTTTTTTGGAAATTTATTAACAAAAATTATGTTTGAGCCTTGTCTTTACAATATAACTCTTCAGCTTGTTATTTCTGATACTGTAAAAATTTAGTTTTAATTTAAACAGACACATAAACCACCACTTTGGTTGCTTTCTTTGCACAAATAATACTCGTTAGTCTCTTCACACAACCTGGCATATTTGCATATGCAATAAATAATTCGTTTAACCATTGAATCGTGCACATCATAAGTACTCAACCTTTAAAGTTCATCTGAATTTCATGCTGAAACCTCTCGTGGATGTGATTACGACTATGATTTCATGCGTTTGATTATAAGTGCAAAATATTAGAATTTATATATTTTTTTTGATGTACCAAGATTCTTTCAGATTTATTTTTACAAAGGTGTATTAGGAGATATACATATAAGCGTGGCAAACAACTAAAGAAGACCTTTAAATATTTTCAATTGCACAAAAAGCAAAAATATTATATCAAACGGCAAGGGAATTTTAAGTTTAAAAGTATTTTAGTATATTAAAAAAATAATTTGAGAAAATAAATGTAAAGAAATGCAGCTTGCTTGCAGTAGCCCGGCGAAAGCATACTTTTAGCATTTTGGCATGCAAACAATTTTAATGCATACTTTTGGGAGTACACACAAATACTGCTAGCAACGCTTGTAATTAAAATTCTTTGAAAATTTTGAACAAATGAGATTTTTTGCTTCTTTCAACTAAAAGTCATTTTGATGACATTGATATTTGTAAAAAATTTAAGTTATTAAAATCTGAAAAGTTTGTAAAAATGTTTAAACTTTTATTTACAGATTTGTTTGTGATTGCAATTAAAAACAAACAAATTATCTTATATTTCGAAAAGATTATATATTTGATATTACATTTTTCAAAAAGAAAACTTAACTCAGTATTAAGCTTTGCATATTTAACTAAATATTCCTAAAAGTATGCGACATTTATTAATTTTATTAATATTTCAAAATGTAATGGGGTCCGTCATCATGGTGTTGATTTTATCTTATGCTGGGATTTGTTCAGTGATTAAATATAAATAAAATATGTTCGATTACTAAACTCACAATTAAATAAAATCAGCGTTAGTTAGCACGATGGTGATTTTAATCAATGCTGCTTTTGTTTGACGATTAAGTGTTAATAAAAATTTTGTGTATGATCAAATCAAGCAAAATATGATTTGTTTAAAGTCCCTAATCTTCATATTCTGATACCCATAATCTTTTGAAATAAAATAAAAGGAGAGTTACTCAATTTAAAACTAGGGATTTGAGTATCTAAGCGTTCTTAATCGAATTAAGAGTTTCATTCGATTCCCATTTTTTTTTCAATATAAGTTAAACATTTTTTACTCTTATACTCTTTTACTCTTTGAAAATTATTCGAATAATCTGAACCAACAATTTTATTCGATTAAAGTGTTTATGATTAATAGGAGAGCATAATAACATTTTTCAAATGAGCACATAAAAACATTCTGGAAGTATTATGGAAATAATCGATTAAATTTTTTTAAATTATACACAGAAAAAAATATTTACACCAATTACAGGTGTTAATTCGTTTCAGATTAAAATTTAATTAAATAATTAATTGACTCAATTATAATATTGTTTTGAAATAAAATAAAAGGAGAGTTACTCAATTCAAAACTAGGGATTTGAGTATCTGATCGTTCTTAATCGAGTTAAGAGTTTTTATTAGATTCCCATTTTTTTTTTTTTTTTTTTTGAAATATAAGTTAAACATTTGTTACTCGAATAATCGGAAAATTTTATTCGAATAAAATATTTTCGATTAATCGAAGAGAATAGTAAAATTTTTCAAACGAGCATAGAAAAACATTCTGGAAATGTTATGGGAATAATCGATAAAATTTTTTAAAACCACACACACCCACACATAAAAAAATATTTAAAGCAATTAAAGGTTTTAATTGGTTTCAGATTAAAATCTTTTGAAATAATTAATTCAATTCAATTATTTGTTTAATTATTTTTTTGTTCTGTTTTAAACAAATATACATATATTTGAATCAATTAAAAAACTTATTGAATTTTAATTTAAAACTAATTTAAATATTTAGTGGCGCAAAATTTTTGTCTGTGTATATTGAGAACAATAGCCATACATTCATGCTGGTCGAATAATAGAATATTATAACCGTATGTCCAGCCATTATTATGTTTATTCGCCTGCAAAAATTTAAGCAAGCACCAAGGTTACCTGTTTGTCACTAAAAGACACGTTTTGAATTAGCAAAACAAAAATATGAAATAAGAACTTGTTGATAGAGTACTGATCAAATCAAATTAAAGCCGTACAGATTATCCCAAATATATTAATAATCTAGCTGTAAACGCAATTTGTTACCAGTTGTGGTTTTTTGGCGATTCCGATGCAAGAAGAGACTTTTTTAAATTTTAATTTAAAGTGAAAAAGTGATAAAAGCTTTTAAGAGGACATTGTTGGTCCAGTATATGATATATTTATACACAAATTAAGTTAAGGTTATAAGTTTCAGTAGGACAAAACAGCAAACACCAAACATAGGTATATTTTAAATAAGCTATTGAAAAAATTCTACAATTTACAATTTATCTAATTCCGAAAAATAAAGGAAATAAAAAGGAAAATTTTTTAAACTGACCGATTTAGAGTGGGATACCTCACCTCACACACCTACTAAAATAACCTCTAAGTGTTCACAATGCTAACAACCTGCAGATTTAATACACTGAGAATCGCCCAAGATACATACGTTGTAAGAAGAAGTAGAAAATGCAACACACATTCAAAATATTTATGAACTACTTACAGAAAATATTAAATTATTTAATAAAAGAATAACCCCTGTATTTAAGTTTGCTTAGCACTATTTTGTTGCAGAACAGCATGCTACTTAAACATTCACATGATGCTAGTTCATGCATAGGAGTGCATATACACACCTGCTTTTTCAATAGAAATCTATTTATTCTTATTATCCTGGTATTTACACAAAAATCGACAAATAAATATTCTGTTTTATTTTTGCAAATAATCCTGATTTAAATCTGGCAAACTAGAAATCAAAATTAGGTCAATATTCAATTTCAAATGAATGCAAAGTATTATATATGACATTTATTTTAAAATAAGAAATAAAATTGAAAATTCTTGAAGTAAACCAACAAATACAAACAAATGTTACTTTATAATCTTAGTTTAAGAGAAAATAAAAAAAACATTTTATAAGGCAATGAAGACTACGTTTTAAATATTTATTTTCTTTTTATTTTTATTTTTTAGGATGAAAAGAATCAATTGCTGGTAACAAACGTCTGGCTAAAATTGGTAAGTTTTAAATAATGGCATTCTTAGAATAATTAACAACAATTAAAATTTAAAATAATTATTAAAAAAAAAGGTTTCTTAAAAATTTCAACAGAATTATTAATCAAAAATTAAAATTGTTTTCAAACTAGCTGGAAATTTACTTATGGCTTTTTCAAATGTAGCAGCTTTTCTCTTTTTATTTTATTTAATTTTATTATATTATATTTTGCTTTATTTTATTATTTTTTTTTTTTTGTTTGATTTTATTTTATTTTTATGTTTTTTATTTTATTTTGGCATCCTTAGAATAATAAACAACAATTAAATTTTAAAATAATTATTAAAAAAAGTTTTCTTTAAAATTTCAACAGAATTATTGATCAAAAATTAAAATTGTTTTTAAATTCTTTTGTATATGATTTGCTTAAACCTTTTTCAAATACAGCAACTTTGCTGTTTTTATTTTATTTTGTTTTGTTTTATTTTTTCATATGTGACCCGGCCTAAGAAAAGGTGGCTTATGACTCCAAAAAAAATTTTCCACTTTTTTTTGGGTTTCGATAGTTTTTGAGACGCTCTTTCACGTGGTGAAAACTAGAAAGTCCTAACTTGCTTAGAAGTTATGGTAAGTCAAAGTCGATTTGGGGATTTTTTTGGGGATAAAATCCCCAAAAACCTGACAACGCTGGGTCAGAAACTGGTATGTGCTTTGCATTGAAAAAAAAAACAGCGCTCTTTATATACACACACGAACTTATCTCATTTATGCTCTTTTGCATTTTTTGGTTGCCTTTTGTGCATGACTGTTCGTAATGCAAAAGAAAAACTACTAAGAAACTGACGAAATGCATTGTTTATCTTTAACAGCTAATTTTTCGAAATTTTGGTTTTGAGTCATAAGCCACCTTTTCATAGACCGGGTCACATATTATATTTTACATACATATGAAATGTAAAGTCAAGCTTATTTTTATTTTATTTTGTTTTATTTTTTATGTTATTCTTTTAATATATTTTTTGTTTTTTTTTTATTTTCTTTTAAACGTTACCCTATTATTTTCACTACAATGTCTGTCCGTCTGTCAGCGCCATTTATCTCTGGAACCGTAATAGGTAGACTCACAGATGATGTATAGCTGTTGCCACTATAGCAAAAAATATTAAAACTTATAGGGTATATAAATTAGTCTAAAAAATAAACCTAAAAATTAACGGGTGTTCCAATAGTGGCGTGATTTGCATGTATCAGGCCTAAGTTTTTAAACATAATAGTTAAACTCTTGAAATTTTCACAGAAGGTGTATTACTATGACCCCTATAAAAACAGTAAAAATTAAAGGGTTTTCCGACAGTGACGTGATTTGCTTGTATAACACCTTTTGAACCGTAATAGGTAGACTCTTATAATTTGCACAGAAGATGCGATGTGTTGCCACGGCCGCTATGACGATTACTAAAAATTAAAGGGTGTTCCGACAGTGACATATTTTTCGCGTTGATATATTTTTTACATGTTTTTCTTGATATATTCATAGAAAAAATAACAAAATTAAAGGGTGTTCCGACAGAGAGTTTACTCGTACGTAAATAACCTTATTTTTTGAATCGTAATAGATAGATTTTTGAAATGTTAACAGTAGATGTTGTTCTTCGGCCGTTACAACATTTACTAATGACTAAGGAGTGGTCCATCAGTGACATGTTTTTCTTTATTTTATGATATTTTTATAGAAAGTGTATTACCATGGCCGCTATGACAATAAAAATTGAAAGGGTGTTCCAATAGTGATGAAATTTTCGTGAATATGACTAATTTTAAAATTAAAGGTTGCTCCATAAGACATGAAAAAATTACAACGTGAATTTGGAAAGTTGTACTAAACATAGTACGGAACCCTACATGTGTGAGTTTAACTCGCACTTGACTGATTTATTTATTTTTTTTTTGTATTGTTTTATTTTATTTTACACTACAGCTTTTTTGTTTTATTATATTTAACTTTATTTTATTTAGGTTTTTTTATTTTAATTTTATTTTAATTTGTTTTGTTTTATTTTATTTTATTTTATTTTATTTTATTATATTTTTTATTATTTATTTTATTTATTTTCTTTTATTTTTATTTTATTTCATTAATTTTATTTTACTTTTACTTTAATTTAAATTTAAATATTTTTATTTTTTTTTTGTTTTTTTATTTCATTTTATTTTGTTGTATTATATTATTTTGTTTTGTTTTATTTTATTTTTTATTTTATTTTATTTAGTTTTTTTTAGTTTATTTTTTTTACACTACTTAATTTTGTTTGTTGTATTTTATTTTATTTATTTTTATTTAATTTAATTTTATTGTATTTTATTTTATGTTATTTGACTTTGTTTTGTTTTATTTTATTCTATTTGATTTTATTTTACTTTATTTAATTTTCTTTTATTTTAGTTTAAAACATTATACACACAACTACAGCGGCTATACAACTACACGACTATAAACTCCGTTGGCTATAGTCGTCGCCGTGTAGTCAGCTACTTAGTTATATTGAGGACACATATTTTACTATTATAAACACAAAATACTCTTTTTAAAAAATACTGTTATCACTTCAAAGCAAATAAAGACACTTGCTCACAACCTCTTGTCTGTAAATGAATTTGTAATTTGTTAATATTAAAATATTCACTTCTGTCGAATAAAATAAAATTATTTTTTCCCTGCCTCATCAGCTCTCATTGCTGATTGTCGCTTACAAATTAGAAATTTGCCTAAGTTGGCTACAGCCACAACGGTGGTCGTGTATTCTGTATGTTCTGGGCCAGCGGTTTTTGTGGCATGGCGTATTTTAAATATCATGATAGCTAAGTACTATCGCTTTTTTTTCAGAAAGTGTGTTCGCTTTGGTCGCGTTGTCTTCACTCTTCAATTAACTCCAAGTAAAGAAAACACTCGATCTACGCATATAATATCACCGTGTCTTAAAATAACGTGGCCTGGAAATGAAGACGGCAGTACCGCTTTGATTATAGCTGATATGTGACAAATGGTACAGCTTTGTTAAAACCAGACATTCCTGATCTTTCAACTGATCGCACAAAACACTATGAACAAATTACACCCACCTTCAGGCCACCAGACACTTTCGTAAATATGTTTTGGTTATTGTGATCATCAAATGCGACAATACAAGCAAGTTGAGTTGTAAACGAGGGGTTTTCCCAAACATAGTTTTTTTCAAAAAAAAAAAAAAAAAATAATAATTTTTAACTAACGCTTCTGTTTGACAAATAAACAACGCTGTAGGTTTCAATTCCCTGCATGCGTAATCACCAGTTGCTACAATTAAAGATAAATTGAAGTAACTGGTCCAGAGGCCACACTTTTGCAAATTCTTCCAATATTTTCGTTTAAATGACCAGGTCGAGAAGACTTACATAAGTGTTTTCGCACAAAGCACTGGTACAGTTTTTCCCAACTTCTGGGTCAATATCCAAATTTTGAGCCCAAGAAGCAACCATTTACATGACACGCCTTAATAATTCTAACTTCCTATTAAGCCTATATAAAAAAATTTTCCCCTGTCATGTGGCAACAAAACTTATAATCTTCCCTAGACTTTTGGGTGCACAATATTTTTTACAAACGCAAATCTGTTTATTTAAACTTCTATTTTAGTGTTTAATCTTAAAAAAAAACGTAAAAAATAAATGCATTTTCACATTCAAGCGAAAACATTTAAATTTAAGAAATTTCATTTATATCCTGAAGCCCCTCATTGTAAGTATTTGCTCATCATGATGTTGCGAAAATTCATACAAATATCATTGAGAGGACACGTAAATGTGTTTCTTCTTCATGGCTTTGTATGAGAGCGTATATTCGTAAATACAATAAACTCACTCACAGTTACAACAAAATATAAATAAGATAAAGTTTTACTGCATACAATGCTAATTCCTATACAACTACCCAAACCGTTTATGTTCGCAAACATGAGCTTTTAAACGGGAATTCTTTTTGTGTGTGTAAGCATTTGCTTTAATTTATTTTTTCAGGCCTTTTTGAAATTACCGCAAAAATTAAAAAAAAAATACAAAGAAAACATAATTTAATACAACGTGTCTGTGTGTTAGTATTTGTTTTCTGGTTGTCATGACTAAATAATATTTAGTCGATAATTTGTAAAAAAAAAAAATATAAACGAGCTGCTATGTTTGAAAATTTAAAATTTATGTATTTTAAGTGTTTTTATGTTTAAGTATATTTATGAATTAAATAAAAGAAATAAGCAGCTACAGGTTATAGATACAAACAATTTTAAGGAAAAAGTAATTAGATAGAATGCAGTAAGCAAAAGTAGAGTTAAACATTAATTGAAGGATAAACCAGACATTTTCCGGAACTAAATTACAGATGAATTAAATCCACATCCGACTGAATATAGAAATGTATATGACTACAACTAAAACCAGACCGAAAATAAATCTGTTAAAATGCAACTAAAATTAAGCAAGACCGAAATAAAACTGTTTAAGATTTAAACAGAGCATAACCAGAAATGAAATATAACTAGAACTCACCTAGAAGCGAACCTGAACTGAACTAGATCTGAACTAAAAATTTTAATAGAACCGTGGGGGTATTGTAGCTCAAGTGGTTAGCACGTTGGCTGCATGCTCATGAGTTCAATACTCAGCTGTGGCAACATCAATTTTTCTGTGGCGTATTAACTCTCTTTATAAGAATGCATATCACACTCACCAGTATTACCACATAGCACTAAATTGATACCAAATGAAAATCAATACGCTTACATAACTCCAGAGGCGCTAAAACACTGCTCTAAAAATATTCATAACGTATAATTGCAGTGTAGCCATTAGTGAAGCTTTATTATAACACTAACCATCTGTCTTATCTACCTACTCCTATCTACCCCTTTCCAAAGGAAGTAACAAAAAAGTCAACCATAATAACAGAACCACAAAAGTTAAACTGGAATTGAAATAGAAAAAAAAAAGAAAAATAATTAAAGTTGAAGCAGAACAAGCTTAGGTTAGCTTAAGAATCTCAATACTAGTTATCTGCACCCTGATCTATATAACCATTGTAATTCCCTTGCCTTCCCGAAAAACAAAACGCTCATTACATATTCTACGAATAGATAATTATCACTATCTTCTATTAAGCCACCTAACTAAATTATGAATTCAAGGCGGCTACATACTCCCAGCCAATTAGGCCTTTGGCCTTAAAGTCTCGTGCAATGAATACTTGTTGGACCTAACGATATATTCTACTTATTTAAAAATGCAGGTTTTTATTAGTTAATACTTCCTAATAGCCTCTCAACTAAAACTAGATTCTGTGGGTCATAGACCACACCCACTTTTTAAGTAGCTAGTGAACTATAACAGGTATATCTTTGGAATTTTGCACCCATAGCCCATTTTTATTAGTATATATAGTTTAGCGAAACACAGGCTGGATTGGAATGGTGGGCGTGGTACCCCTCCAATACAAAGCGAACAATGATTATCGTCTATCTGGAGACCTAGAATATGTCTCTAGAGTCTTGAAACTTTGCAAAAGTAATACTAATGTGCATAATTTAACAAAACACCGGCTGAATTGGAATAGTGGGCGTGGTACCTCCCATACAAAGTGAACAATTATTATCGTCTATCTGGAGATCTGCCATAGGTAGAGACATGAAACCTTGCACAAGTAACCGACATGCTAACACAGACTGGATTGGGACGGTGGGCGTGGTACCCCCCATATAAAGTGAAAAAATATTATCGTGTAGCTAGATAACACCAATAGAAAGAGTCTTGAAACTTTGCACAAGTAACACCCATAATAATGCGTGGTAGCTCCCATACAAAGTGAGAAATTATTATTATGTAGGTAGAGAACTACAATAAATAGAGTCTCGAAAATTTGCACAATTAACCCTCATACTGGTGTGCAGTATGATATAATTTTTTCGCATAAAATTATTTTATAAAAAAAAATTGTTTTATAAAATGTTCGTAAAATAATTTTTCATACATATATAGCAAAAAACCAAAATTGCTAGTTCTGGGGTTGTGAGTTGGTTTGCTATCAAAGACTCTATTTAAGAGGCCCTTACATTTTATAATTTCTCCTTATCCTTGCACATATTTAAAAAATTTGTAACCGAACAATGTAACCCGTTGTTACACCTATAAAGACCCTAAGCATTTTTTGCTCAAATTTAGAAGTTTGTTGATCCCGGCAGTGTCCAGTCTGGGCGATATTGCTTCTAAAACCCCGAAATCTTCTCTATGTCTCCATAGAAAATAATTTCTGTCTATAAAATCCATTGGTTTTTCTTGTACATTTTCTGAGTTCATTGTACAACTTATCCTCGCCAGCTCATCAGCGATCTAATTCACCTCGACGCTTCAATGACCCGCCAACAAGCATAAGGTTATGTTATGTTACGTGAATACCTTAAGGGCCCTTCTGGATTGAAAAAAAACTAATAATTAATATTATGGCTCCTCAAACTTTTAGTGTTGTCTGACTGTCGACATAAATGTTCGTCAAGTTGTCCCTAGTCTCATGCTCAGACACTAATTGCCTGGCTTTGAATGTCATTAGAACACACTGCAGTCATCTGAAATCATACAAGAGCTCTTATTGCCGTTAGAACACACTGCTGTCATCACCATACAAGAGCTCTGAATTTCAGTACCCCATAAGTAGACATCATTTTAGTGCCGACATTCATCTCCGAGCCATCTGTAAAAACTTCACACCCCTGATACAGTATGACGCATCAGGCCCAAAATTCCACAGCAGGAAATACTACTGATGCTGTTCTAGTATAAATAAGTTCGGTTATCATGTTGTCCGAAGACTAATTTTTGAGGTCTTTTGTAACCTAGCTAATTTGAAATTCTTGTGATGTCTGTTGACCCTATACTCACAAATCCTGACTAGTTTCTAATGACTGGTACCAGGGGACATGGTAGCCTCATGTTCGCTGTGTCCGGTTATTGGTGGGGCAATAGAATAAGGGGTATGAGCATAGTACTGCAAAACATATTCTAATCTTCTTTTTTTTTTGTAGGAGAGATACCGAACCAGACCACTAACTTGATGGGTCACTTTTCGACCCCCTTTGTTACTTGATGATTTCTGGTATCCGACCGAAAATGTACGAGTAACTCTGACTTTTATTGAGTCTCGTGCTGTCACTAGCCTTTTACTCTCGACGGTAGTAATTTCCGACTGGCGACTGATACATGTCGACATTCTTCCTCATCACAGAGTCTACGGTAATTGCTAACATTTGCTTAAGGCTAGGTTTCCACAACATCTCCATATAATTTGTGTCTGCCCGCGGTTCAAAGCCTTTTTTATGTTAGCCTTTTTCCAAGCTCAGTGTGCAAGTATCATCCTAACTCGATTCTTAACTTTGCCAGATAATACTTAAGAGTCCGTGACCTGTAACTAATGCAGTTTACCATTTGTAGGCACCCAGATTATATCCTAGCTCCTTCTTGGCCTTCTTGCCAACTTGTAGTGAAAATTTCTAGAGTCTTTGGTGCAAATCGAACCCACAACCCCGGACTGATAGACAAGCACACTACCTATTAGCTCACCGAGCCACCCTGTATTCTAATCTTAGTCGACGCATGGTATTTACCCAGTGGTAAAACCTCCGTGTTCCTGTGACCTATACGGCTAGTACTAACGTTAATTTTTAACTAGAAAAAAAACCCTAAATAAGCTATGGAATAAGGTTACCTAGTTAGCGCTATTCTTGAACCTAACCAGAGCTGATATAAAAGGACAACTTGATCTGAGCTGTAAGTCATCTTGAACTGAACTAAATATGAACTCGAACTGATCTAGAACTGAACTATAAACTGAACTGAAGTATGTAAATTACAAGAAGATTTTAATATTCGTTGAATAAAAGTACACAGAAAAAAATTTTTTTCTCCAATTAACGGTTTCAATTAGTTTTAGTAACAAATGTAATTAATTTTTTAATTGACTCAATTATATATTTAACTTAGAATGAATAAGAAAATATTTTAATTAAATAAATAATTGAATTAATTAAAAATTAAATTAAAGTTGTATCTGAAACCAATTCAAACCTTTAATTGATGCAAAAAATTTTTCCTGTGTAAGTGTTACTACTAGTTATCAATTTACAAATAATATGGTATAATTTAAATTCAATTATTTTTAATCTAGTGGACTTTAAAATTCCATTTCAAATGTAAATATTATGACACTATGCAGCAGCTTCATTTTTTTTTTTTTTTTTCTTAATTTAATTTTGCTTACAGTTAAAAGAGACCCTCAAATTTCAGTACAGTTTTTACTACTCATCTTTAATAATTCGTCGTTAAAAACAAGAAAAAAGCTATAGAGATATTTTGTTCTTTGTGTTTGTATTTTTTTAAATTTTTAATACATCCCTCTTTTGTTTCCACTTTTTTTTTCGTTGCTCTCACAGGAATGGAATGATATGAATTTGCGTTGGAATACTTCAGACTATGGCGGTATAAAAGATTTACGTATACCGCCGCATCGGATATGGAAACCGGATGTGCTGATGTACAACAGTGCTGACGAGGGTTTCGATGGTACATATCAGACAAATGTGGTGGTGCGCAATAATGGCTCCTGCTTGTATGTACCACCGGGCATATTTAAGTCAACATGTAAAATTGACATAACATGGTTTCCGTTTGACGATCAACGTTGTGAAATGAAATTTGGCAGTTGGACATATGATGGATTTCAGGTTTGAAAAAATTTAAAAGAAAAGAAAGCAACAAAAAGGAGTGCTTTTCTGTTGTTGGTGCTTTCTTTCTTTCTTTCATCCATTGATTAAGTGGCAAAGGGAGTACAGTGTAAAAAAATTTATGATTTTTATTTATTTTTTCGTTCCTTTTTTATATCAATTTTTGTATCATAACTTACAATTTTGTTTTTTTTTTTTTTGTTTAAATGTTTTATTTTTTTACTAAAATAAATAAATTTTTTAAATCATCAACGTGTTTCGACAGCTGGATTTGCAATTACAAGATGAAACTGGCGGTGATATCAGCAGTTACGTGCTCAATGGCGAGTGGGAACTACTGGGTGAGTAGTTGATTATAGACAAAAGCATCAGCTATAAAACTAAATATATATTCATTCATGTGCTTAAAAACAACGTTTAAATCGAAAGAAATCTTTTTTCTAAATATAATTAAAATGCCAGATAATAGTATACTCAATCAAACACTTTCAAAACAAAAGTAGAAATCATAATTCTATTTTAGGGAAATATTTTTCACACTTATTTCCACCATCTAAACAAGTAGTTGTTACAAAAAATATATTTTTTCTGAAAAATTTTATGCGATAAATGTTTAAAATGGTTGTTTTTATTATTGTTGTACTCTATGTTGTAAATGTTGATGTTACTCATGTTATAAATGTTGATGTTGCTTTTAATATTAATGTTTTCCAAAACTAACTTACAAACAAACTAATAAAGAAGCCAGCTAAACTGTGCAGAGATAAAGTTTAAAGAACAAAGTTATCATAATCCCAAAAAGAATCGTAACCGAAAAACGTAATAACAAACTAATGCGAATAAAAAATATTTATAAAGTTCTAAAGCTACCCTGCAACTGTGACTGTGGTTGTAATGGAAGGAGATTAGTAACAAAAAACATGAAAATTAATTTTTATTTTTTGTTTATGTTTAAATTTAAGGAGTCGCTGTTTACTTTAAATAAAACACAAATTATTTTCGAAATTATTGTCATTTCTTTTTATTTTAATAATATTGGTATGGTTCAATTATGTATGGAATAAAATATCTGCCAAATGGCCGCCGCGAACTCGTCGGCACACCTCCATCCAATGCTCCAAATTTTCGATAACTCTGAGGCATAATTGAGGTGCTATGCCGTTAATGTGCCGAATTATCTCATCCTTTAGCTCTTGAATTGTTGCTGGCTTATCGACGTACACCTCTTCTTTCAAATAAGAAAGATGTCCAACGGTATCAAATCACATGATTTTGGCGACCAATTTACATCGCCACCACGTGAGATAACACGGCCATTGAATTTGTAGCGCAAAAGAGCCTTTGTTTCGCTAGTGGCACTGTCCTGTTGAAACCACATATCGTACAGATCCATATCTTCCAATTCGAGCCATAAAAAGTTCGTTATTATCTCACGATAGCGAACACCATTCACAGTAACTGCCTGACCGGCTTCAGTTTGCAAAAAATACGCCCCGATGATGCCGCCAGCCCATAAACCATACCAAACAGTTACTCTTTGTGGGTGTATTGGTTTTTCGACAATCACTCTTGGATTATCATTCGCCCAAAAGCGGAAATTCTACTTACTGACTAATCCACAGAGGTTAAAATGTGCCTCATCACTGAATATGATTTTCTTCGAAATTTGATCATCCCAGCCTGAATAACTTTAACCCGTTGCTCGGTTATGTATCTTTCCATGGTTCAAATTAAATACAAAAAGAAACTTGATGTTTGGGTGTGGTTCACATTCAACATTGACCCTTAAATTTTAACCACCCAATATTAGTTTTATTATATTCCCCACTATACATAGTGTAGAGCAAAGGCCCCCAACCAAAAAAAGTGGTTAAAATGTAAATGCATTGGTTTGCTAAATATTTAGCAAAGTGACACAAACCTATCTTGTTGAAAGCTTATATGATTTAAAATTTTTACTTGTTTGGTTCTCTTTGTGAGATTCTCATTGAGATTGTGTATGTGCTCACATTCCCTTAGGAATTTCCGTGGGGGCTATTGGTGTAGAGTATTAATTAATATTAATCATACGCGTATATTTAGTATTTTTGGAACTAGGAGTTTTTAATTAAACAAATTAAGTTTCTTATTCATTTTAAGTTCAAGTTAATTATATATTTTATTTTATTTTAATTTATTTTAATTTATTTTAATTTATTTTAATTTATTTTAATTTAATTTAATTTTAATTTTATTCTTTTCTGCACTATTTCGTCACAGTGCAGGGTATAACAAATGTGGAAATAAATTTAAAACCAAAAAAATCAGCTTATAATTACTAAAAGTTATAAATACTAAATGCAAAGCACTAAAAAAATAATTGAAAAATTCTATCATATTTTCCTAAAACTACATTTCAGTTTACCACCAACAAAATAAAAGTGATGAAAGTTTGAAACAATATGAATGTAATATTACAGCTTCTTTCTTATTTAATACTTAAAATTTACAAACCAAAAGGTGATACCTAATGAAAGCTGCTTTTGTAATGTAAAACAGCAAGAAAACGAATGTATTTTATAAGCCATGAAATTATTTGTAATTCTCAGGATTTTCTAAAATTAAACTAACGTAAAGAGGCCTTACAATTAAAAGAAAATATATATAATAATATTACAGCCGTAGAAGTAGCATATTTGCCTGTATAATAATTCTATATGGAAAAATTCTATAAAATTTCACTTAAGATTGTAAAAAAAAATAAAAAAACTAAAAGCAAGTATCTAGAATAATGTTAAAAACTTAAAACAAACAAAAAGTTTTCAACAATCTTTTTTCATTACTAATGATAACAGAACTTTGTGCAAAATTTTAGTTCAATGGTCTCGAAGAAATGTAGAAAAACTACATTTTCAAAGTAATAAAAAAATTTTAATTTCTCTACCAGATAATTTATAAACCATTTATTTAAACAAATTGTATTTGCTTTTATTATGCATTCAGGTGGAACATACACTAAATATTTTTTGTTTTTATTTTTTTTTTTGTTTTGTACAATGTTATCCTTAATATCTTGCAAAAACGAGTTTAAAAACCCTTAGAATTTTACATAGATGCAATTCATATAAAATTTTACACATGGCTTCACTAAAAGCCTGTTAATTTTACCTAAACTCTAGTAGTCAGAAAAATATATCGTCAGCTGAAATAGAAAATCGAATTAAATAACAAAATTGTTAAATTTGTTTTTTATTGGTTATCCCGCATATAACCAACATTCACATAATCAGCAACTTTTGGATTTCTTTAATAAAAATTTTATTAATATAACATTTTCTCTTTCTCCTGTGAAAATGCTAATATTAATAGCATTTACCTAACAGTATTAAAATATAAATACAACAATATAAAAAAACGGGTAATGTCAATTATAGTTACCCAAGTTAGCTCAAAGTATTCTAGAAACTATGAGGGGACTTATCTATATATAATAAAATATTAACTCATTTCCTGTCTGTCTGCCCCTTTTTTGTTATGTTCGCATCACGTAAAAACTACTGGATGTTCTCTGAAATCCGTGAACCGATTTTTTTTTTTTAAGAGAAGTACCACTCAGGCAGAAATGACTACATTACCTGTGGAAAGGGATAGTAGTAGATAAGACAGATGGTTAGTGATAGTAAAGCTTCGATTCTGGCAACACTGCAATTGCACGTTATGATTATTTTTAGAACAGTATTGCAGCGCCTCTGGTGTTATTTAGGCGAAGCTAGCATAGCCAATTTATAATTATTTTACTTCGCCGGCGATTTAGTGCTATGTGGTAATACCGGCGAAGGAAGGCGCTGTGATATGCATTATTATAAAGAAAAATTAATACATATTTTAATACATATTGGAAAAATTGATGTTGCCACGGCTGAGATTTGAACTCGTGACCATTGCTTAGTAGATAACGTGCTAACCACTTAAGCTACAGCACCCTCACCACTTAAGCTACAGCACCCTCAAATAGTTTATATGAAAGGTGACGTCAATACCAAGGTTTTTATGTATAAAGGGTCTCTGTATGTTTATTGGTTCATGAGTTATAGCCGGAATAGTTGGCGTGGTACCGCCCATACAAAGTGAAAAATTATTATCGTGTTCTTGGCGAACTTTGGAAGAGTAGTCCGCCAAAATACAGAATGGATTGGGGCAGTGGGCGCGATACCTCCCATACAAAGTGAAAAATTATTATGGTGTATATAGAGAACTATAATAGGTATGGTCTTCATAGTGGGTACAAGTAAACCCCATACCCATGCGTATACTCTAGAAAAACATAGGCTGAATTGGGACAGTGAGCGTGGTACACAACATACAAAGTAAAAAATTATTATCCTGAATCTAGAGAACTACAATAGGTAGCACATCAGTAACCCCCATATTAAGATACATTGTGTAGAGAAACACAGATGGAATTTGAATGGAGGGCGTGCTACCTCCTATACAAAGTGAAAAATTATTATCGCGTACCTAGAGAACTACATTAGGTATAGTCTTAAAACTTTGCACAAGTAAACCTCATACTCATAGTCTAGCAAAATACAGACTAGATAAGAATACTGGGAATAGCACATCCTATTGAAAGTAGAAAATTGAGATCATGTTAATACGTATAGTCTAGCAAAACACAGGTTGGATTGGAAAATTTTTGACTTGAGAATAGCGTGGGTTTTTGCGTTAAAGGTTGGTCATACTTTTTTTCCAAGTGTTTATTGTATTTTTTGTGGATGGGTGTAGCGAAGCAAACCGGGGATAGCTAGTTCATATATATAATTATATATATAAACTATAATCGATTATTAGATTAGAAATAGTTTTTTTTTTGGAATCGAAGGTATAAGCTAAATTTAGAAGATAAAATCCATACACATATTTCGTAATCGATAATTTTTCTCTAGATAAATTTTATATTTGATAACGTAAACACAACTTGCTATTAAATATTTTATTGATGAATGTCATATGCATTTTTATAAAAAAGGTCTTTTTATTTTAACAATCGAATTACAAATAATTATTTGAAAAATATTTTTCTTTTCCATAGTATGTTAATAATGGTACTAATGAATTGTCTAATGATTTTTGGGCTACCGATTGCTGCTCTATGGAAAAAACAACTAACGATAGACATAAAATGTAAACTCTCAATTTTCAAAGGACATATTTTTCTATCGAAAATTTAAAAAAAAAAATCCTTAGGCCCATTACTATAACTTAACAATAACTAAGGTTAAGATTTTATAGGAGAGATAACTAGATTTATAATAAGAGTTATAATAAGAGGGTAAGGCTCGTTGCTATAACTTACCTTTAAAGTACATGGTAGTTAAAGGTTATTTTTGGCTTACTTTTTATAACGAAAAACTACTTATACTCGTATATTTGATAAAATCCTAACTTTAGCTATTGGCAAGTTATAATAATGGGACTTAAAGTAGTTGATTTGTTTAGAAAGGTTTTTCAAATATTTTTTACAAACAAATTATGTTATCGCTAATTTTTGCGGTTTTTCTTTTATAGACAAATTTTATTAAAGATAGTTTTCCTAAAAATATGTTGTTTTTTAATAATTTTATTGAACACTTATATTACGGATAAGTATATAAGATATTTTTATGCAAATATCCTTTATTTATATTCTGAAAAATATACGTAGTTTCTTAAAGTTATATCTGGTTATCGATAATTTTTGTTTAATTTGCTTATCACAGTTTTTCTATGTATAAATATTGATAACGATATTTTTTTCCCGGCGATTTTATTTATCGATAACTCTTCTATTGATATATTTTGCTATTTAAAATCCTAATTTCTCTACAGACATTATACTTTAACAAAAACTATTTTATAGAAAATATTTATCATTTATAATATTCCTATTGAGAAATCTTGTAATCGATAAGTTTTCCTTAGATAAATATTTTAGTCTGTTCGATTTCTAAAGTCGATTTTTTTTCATTGATAAAGGCAGTTTTGTTAAAGAAATTTTCACTATGACAGATATTTCTGTTAACGAAGGAAAAAGTTCCGTACCGACTGTTTTCCTCCCTACATATTTGTTATCGATTGTTTTCCTAAAAAAAATATTTTTGATATATAATTTTTTATAGTTAGTTTTATTATTGTTAATGTATATGTATAAAGACAGACTTTGCTTTAAGTAAATTCTGCACACGACTTTTATCGATAGCTACAATTTTTTTTACATAATGTTATCGATAGTTTTCCTATTTGTAAATTTGGTATAGAAGATTTTATTGTAGGTATATTTCCCGCTAATAATTTTTTATTGACAACATTTTGCTATCGATAAATACATATTATAAAGATATAATAGTGTCATCGATACATTTTATTTTACTTATTATCGATGATTTCTCTAAATTATCGCTTTAGTGACATCAAAAAATAATAGTTATATATTATGGTTTCTTGTTGTTAAATGTAAATATCAAGACAAAAACTCTTTTATAGAAAATATTTGTAATATTCCGGTTGACAACCCTTTTAATCGATAAGTGTTTCTTAGATAAACATTTTAATCTGTTCGTTTTCTGTAGTCGATGGTTTTTTATTGATAATTTTTCTAAAGGCAGTTTTGTTAAAGAAATTTTCAGTATAACAGAAATTTATGTTGACGAAGGAAAAAGTTCTGTACCTATTGTTTTCCTCTATACATGTTTGTTATCGATTGTTGCTCTAAAAAATAATTTTGGAAAAAATTTTGTATAGTCAAATTTATTGTTGTTAATGTTTATATTTTTGTTATATAATTTTCTATAGTTCATTGTTGTTAATGTTTCTATAGACAGAGTTTGTTTTTAGTAAGTTTTGAACATGTTTTTGATCGATTGCTATATTTTTTTTAATTGTGTTATCGAAAGTATTTTTTTGTAAATTTGATATAGAAAATTGTATGGTAGTTATATTTCCCGATAACAATTTTTCGATTGACAAATTTCACTATCGATAAATATTATTAAGATATATTAGGGTCATCGACAACTTTTCTTTTATTTATTATCTATTTGATAGTATTTTATTATTGATAAAATTTGCGAAGCAAAAATTCTTATTATCGAAAACTATAGTTATCGATTATGACTTCAAATGTAAATATCAATATTGTTATGCAAAAGTAAATGTTGTTGATATATTATCAATACAAAATCTTTCTGTTGTAAATTTTTTAACATAATTTAAATTTAAATTATTATTTAAATAATCTTTAGTATCTATGAGATCCTGTTTGCAGTTGTTTTCATTATTTATTCATTCTATTTCTTTTTTTTATCTTAATGTTGAGTGCAACTATTGACCACAATTTACTGTAATTTCTTCTTGTCTTATTTTCATCCCAAACTTTCAGTTCTAGAAACATTCAACAACACATTTACACATTACTGTTATCATTAGAGTTGCAATTTGGATTTACCGTTCTTTTAAGCGCCGGGTAAACCGCAATTATTGATGGTGGCCAACGTTCTATTGAGTAGAATTTTTTTTCTGTTACCAACAAAAAGTAAGCGAAGTCTATAACTTGTATTATTTAAAGTCTTAAAAAAAGTTTTACGAATGAAATGAAAACCACAAAGCTTTTAATAAATGGTTTTGGATAGAAAAGAGAAACTTTGTTGATAATAAAACTGAAAAGTTTAAGCAACTTAGTATGAAAAATGAGTAGGCATTTCTTAAAGAGTAAATTGTATTTTTTGGTATTGGTTCTGCCATTTTACGTTTTCTTGGTAGTTGACAGCAATCCTTAAAGTTAAAAGATGTCTTGTAATAAATTTGATAAACGTTGTAATCAAAATGCTTTTCCTACCTACATATATGTCTATTATTTTTTCAATCAATGAAACGTTATGCAATGGCTGACTATCTAGTACTGGTGGGCTTATACATCTTCCACTTTGTTTGAAAAATCAAAAAAAAAAACAAAATGAAATAGGGTTCTGAAAAATGTTGTACATATCGAGACTATTTTGAATCATAAATTTTTTAATAGATTTTTCAATAAAAACGCAAATTGAAGGCCTCTATACCAATAGATTAATTTTTATTTAATGTTCATATTGTTTCAATATTTTTCCTCTACATCAACATTTTATTTGATTTTATTTCTATCGTTCATTTTCTAAACCACAGATTAAATAAAGCTAAAATGGAAGAGATTAAAAATTTGAATTCACACCAAATATACACTTATGCTTGTCTAAAAGCTTTTTAGGCTATAATTTTTTACACTAAAATTTTCTATTAAATTCACTATATAAAATTTTTAGTGAAAAAAAACAAGTCATATTTCTTTCTCATACGTTTTCCAAGATTTTAACTTTTACAACCATTTCTTCTAAGATCCTATCTCAATCATTCAAATACTCGTTCATTCTTGTAAAACTTTAACTTTACTTCGTATCATTCAAAACGCCTTCAAATATAAATATAATCAAATATAATTAAATCTTATACTAAATTTCTTAATAACTTTAATGCAAAAAAAAAATATTAATAAAATCTAATTATAAAATACTAATAATCTAAAAAAACAATAAAATAAAATTAATTTAACTACACTTTGCTTATCCAGAGTTCTCACCCTCCTGCATCAAGTATTTAAAATAAAAATTAAATCAAATAACACACTTCACTAATGTTTATCAATGTAAAAACCACTGCATAACATTGGGCGCTTTAACTTTACAAGACCGAAATATCCGCCTTAAATGTTTCACTATGTAAACAAAAACACAACAAAAACTCTTTTAATAAAACATGAGAAAAATTCTATTTTTTATTCGCAAAGAAAAATATAATTTTTCTCTCTGAAATATTAATTAAGAAAATTAAAAACGAAAATTTCAAAAATCAAGGTAAGATTTTTTTTGTATAATAAAAATTATTAAAAATGGGGAAGACAAATTGGAAAACATTTATTTAAAGCAAATTTTGTTCTATTGAAAAACAAATAGAAACACAAACAAGCACAAAATCAATTTACACTGAAACCAAAATAATCAGTTTAAATTTAAAGTATATTTTTTTAATCTTTAATAGAAAATTAAAAAACCTCAAATTTGCAATGTAAATTTATAAAGAATATATTTCTATAGAAATATTTATCCTGTTTTTGAAAATATTTTCATAGCAAATATTTTGTAAATGATATTTTTATTTTAATATTTCTCTAATTAAGAATTATCGATAATGGAAAAATAGTTCTAAAACATTCTAAATTCTTAATGGATTTTTTTACACTTTTAATATCGTTGATTTGATCATAAATATAGTTATCGATAAATTTTTTGTGATTTCGATCTATAATTTTTCCATAAAAAATTAATTTTACATATTGATCGATAATGTTGTTAGCTTTTTTGTAACCAGAAATAAGTTTTGGTATTGAAAATGTCCTAAAAAAAACTTTAATCAACAATATTTCTATAAAAATTTAATTTTATTGAAAGTTTTTCTTATTAAAATTATTTTTAAAAATTTCGTCCTATTAACTTTTTTCAAATTCTATTATGGTTTTTTATTTTCTTCCTATTTTTTAATTTAAAAATTTTTTCATCGGAAATTTTTGTTATCGATAGTTTTTTACATTTTTCCTGTAACAATCTTATACAAAATATTTTGTTATCGACATGTCTTTTTTAAATATTAATGGTAGATAATTTTTTATTACGCAAATGTTTTTATAGGCAGCTTTATCATCAAAATAACAAGTTTGTTAGCGATAACTTTTCTATAAAATTTTTTACCGATAATTTGTCTTTAATATTATTATCGGCATGTTTTTTTAATATTAATTGTCATTAACTTTGTATTATAATTTCTCAAATTTTATTCTTGTTTTTATGTTTTCAATCTTCTTTATTTTTATTTTCAATATTTTACCATCGAAAATTGTTTGTTATCGATATTTAAAAAAAAAAATTCTGCTTCGATTTTATACATAAAATGTTGTTATCATGTCTCTTTTGTTAAATATTAAATATGTTGTCGACAATTTTTCATTATAAAAATATTTTTATTGTAATTTTTATCTTCAAAATAACAAAGTGCTTATCGATAAATTTTCTGTGAAATATTTATTGTCGCTAATTTTTTATTATAATTTCTGAAATTTTATAGTTTTAAAATTTTTTATTTTTATTTTTTAAATTTTGTCATCGAAAATTTTTTGTTATCAATATTTTTGTGAGATAATTTTTCCTTCGATATAAACAAAAAAAAAGCATGTTTTAAATATTAGTAATCTACAATTTTTCATTATAAAAATGTTTGTATTGTACTTTTTATCGTCAAAATAACAAATTTGTTATCGATAAATTTTCTATGATTTAATTTTAATTTTAATTTTGTTATCGGCATGTCTTTTCTGAAATATTTATTATTGTCTAGTTTTTGTTTTAATTTCTCAAATTTTATTATTGTTTTTATATTTTCAATCTTTTTTATTTTTAAAATTTTGTCTAGAATTTTTTTTTTTTTTTTTTTGTTATTGATATTGTTTTATATAATTTTTCAGTTTCAGTTTTATACAAAAAATTTTGTTATTGACATTTCTTTTTTTTAATATTTGCAGTCGACAATTTTCCATTATACAAATGTTTGCATTGTAATTTTTATGGTCAAAATAACAAAATTATTATCGATAACTTTTCTATGAACTTTTTTGTCGATAACTTTTCTGCAATTTTGTTATTTTTTATTTTTGTACATAAAATGTAGTTACCGAGATGTCTTTTTTAAATATTTCGAGTCGACAATTTTTCATTAAAATATTTATCTTCAAAATAACAAAGTGGTTATCGACGATTTTTATATGAAATTTTTGATCGATAGCCTTTCTTTAATTTTGTTATCGACATGTTTTTTTTTAAATATTTATTGTCGATAATTTTTTATCATATCCTCTTCTTCTTTAATTTTGTTATAGATGTTTATTGTCGATATTTTTTATTATAAAATTGTTTATATTGTCAGTTATATCTTCAAAATAGCAAATTTATTATCGATAATTTTCCTATGACATTTATAATCGAAAACTTTTTAAGGCAAGTTTTATACACATATTTTTTTAAGGTTTGTTGCCGAGTTTTTTTTATTTTGTCAGCCCAAAAATGTTTTCAAATATTTTCCATTTTTTTTTTAAATTCAGGTTGCGAAAATTCTTGTTTAGATATATATAAAGAAGAAATAAGTTATAGAATTTTTATGTATATTTTCTATAATGGTGTTTTTATCTATTATATTTATATTTTCTATACTGATGTTTTTATCGTTATAAAGGGTCATCCATTTCGAGGTTCCCTGCTTTTTTTAAAGAAAAAAAACCCAGAAAATTCAAATTTAATGGAGAATGTTTATTATCATTTGAAAGAACATTCTTTGGCATTTATTTTTCAAAGATTATGTCTATCAAATGTTGGCCGTTGCTACGTCGCAGATTTTCCATCCCTTGAGTCCAATTTTCGATGACTCGTTCGAGCATTTCCACTGGTAACTGGCGAATTCACGCGTGATGTTTTCCTCCAAGGCCTGAATCGAAGCGGGTTTGTCCGCATAAACTTTAGACTTTACATATCCCCTCAGGAAAAAGTCTAACATTGTGATATCACACGATATTGGTGGCCAATCGATCGGCCCAAAATGTTCTCTGAATAAATCCATTGATTGATGTGATGTGTGGGAAGTGGCGCCGTCTTGCTGAATCCAAATGTCGCCGAGATCACGGGCTTCAATTTCAGGCATCAAATAGTCGGTTATCATGACACGATAACGTTTGTCATTGATGGTTACGTTCGTACCGGCATCATTTTTTAAGAAATATAGACCGATGTCCACCGGCCCACAAACCACACTAAACCATTGTTTGTTCTGGATGAAGTGGTAGCTCTTGAATCGCTAAACAAAAATCGCCTCGAAAACATCGGATCTTCTTGGAACTTTTCAAGAGCCCATAGAGCGAAGCATTGCAAGCGTAGGTAATGCCAAATAATACTAAACAAAAATAATATGACAGCATGATACGACTCACACGTGATCTGTGAAAAAAAGCTACTGAAAAAAGTACCTCGAAATGGATCACCCTATAGAAAATATTTGAATCAATATATCTGTTTAAAAAAATTATATATCAACGAAAAATATCGATGTCAGTTATTTCCTTTGAAATCTTTTAATAAAACGTTTTGCCAAATATTTTTGTAATCGATAACTTTTTTAAGAAAATTTTGTAGCTTCTAATTTTCCATAAAAAATTTATTGTAAATGAAAAGTAAATACATTATTGAATTTTAAAAATATTTTTTATTAATAGTTAAAAATATTTTTAATATTTTTTATTAATAGTTAAAAATATTTTTAATTGAAAACTGAAAATATTTTCTTTTAAAAATAAGAATTTAATTTATCGAAAACTAAAAATATTTTTTGTAACTTTGTAATAATTAATTATTATTAAGTTTCTTATTAAAAAGCATATTTTTGTCAGAAATTAATTTTTTTTACGTTTTTATTGGAAATTTAAAAATTATTTTCGTTTAAATTTTTCGTTAAAAATTTCAAATATTTTTTGTTAGAAATTAAAAATGTTTTTTACAAAATTTTGTTATCTAAATTTGTTTATAGAAAATTTTCAACAGAAATATATTCTTTAGACAATTTAACAATTTTACAATTTTACTTGCAATTTGAGAACTTCTTAAAACTGTTTAAAAACTTTGATTAATTAACAATTTTTTAATAATCCCGTTTTATTTTTCCGATGTTAATAAAGAAACTGACCTCAATTGTTTATGTGTATATAAAAGAAGCATGTAACTATAGTTAAAATCCTTTTTCCCAAAACTAAGTTTTTATACGTTTAGTTACTTAGTTTTGCATGTTTCTTTACTTTCAGTCTTATCAAACTTTTAATTAAACTTCATAATTAAGCAAACAAGAACTTTTGAAGTGCAATTTGTGGTCGCTTGAGTAATATTTAATCTAACGAACTTTTAAAGGAAATGACTTTACAAATAGTTTTTTTTTTAAATTTTAGATTTTATTTTCTTGTGCAATTTAAAAAATGTTCCAAGAAGTTTTATTTACAAGGGTTGCGATATCTGCTTTTAGGTCATAAAATTATCAAGACTTCAATCAGGAAAAAAATAATTTATAATGAATTTAAAATGTGCTTTTTTAATAACTCTGTTATTTTGTGAAACCTTTCTTTTATTTAATTTAGTTTGTAAATAAGTAGAAACAAGGTTATCTAAGTTACTTTTTTGGCAGGCTTTTTGAGCAGCAGGAGTAGGTTTTTTGTTAAAATATAAAATAAATTAAATTCAAATTTGTTTAAAAACATAGCAACGCAATAAATGCAATAAAAACTGTTTGATATCCCCCTTCTCATTAACTAACTTAACTAAAAAGAGGAGCGAGCAAAAATTAATTCTAAGAAAAAAGCCCTTTCATTAGCCAACAAATTTTGTAGTCAATTAAAAACTAAAGTAGGAAAAACAGCAAAAATAAAATGTAAAAAATTCTTTAATAAAAACAACCGCACAAATTTTGCATACAAAACATAAAAATTTATAAAGGAACTGCAACAGAAGCGCCAAATTGCTATAGTATTTAATTTCCACCATGAAAAAAAAAACTATAAATGTTTTACAAAAAAAAAAAAAAATAATAATAATCTCTTTTTTCGATAAAGTTTAAAGGAAACTATGCAACACAGTTATTTTATGAATTCAGCCCTTAACTATGCTGTATTTTATTTTGGCAAAAAACAGAGCTTTACTGAGAGTCAAAGCAAAAAACATCACTGTAAATAAAAGCAATAAAAACAAAAAACTTTAAACTGGGTAAATTTATTTAAAGTAAAATTACATTTTTGGTTTGTTTTATTTTTAAAACAAAATACAGCATTTTCTTCTATGATTTTTTCAGTCGATCTTTTTATATTCTCTTAGTTCTCTTATACAGATTGATGTCATTTTGGTTTTTATGACGGTTTGCTTTATAAAGGGTATTTTTTATAGAGGAATAGAACTTTAAGTTGCAATAAAACAACGATGAATTATTCGATTGACATGAATTTTATTTATAATCTTGTGGCATTACATTTTAAATATGATTTCTGGCATATGACCGCCACGGCTGGTGCGGATGTAGTCCAATCTGAACGTCCAATTTTCGATGTCTTTTTCCAACATTTGTGGCCGTATATCGGCAACAAAACAGCGAATGTTGTCTTCCAAATGGTCAAGCGTTTGTGGCTTATCCGCATAGACCAACGACTTTACATAGCCCCACAGAAAGTAGTCTAGCCGTGTTAAATCACAAGATCTTGGAGGCCAATTCACAGGTCCAAAACGTGAAATTAGGCGGTCACCAAACGTGTCTTACAATAAATCTATTGTGGCACGAGCTGTGTGACATGTTGCGCCGTCTTGTTGAAACCACATCTCCTGGACATCATGGTTATTCATTTCAGGAATGAAAAAGTTAGTAATCATGGCTCTATACCGATCACCATTGACTGTAACGTTCTGGCCAACATCGTTTTTGAAAAAGTACGCACCAATGATTCCACCAGCCCATAAAACGCACCAAACAGTCAGTTTTTCTGGATGTAACGGTGTTTCGACATACACTTGAGGATTACCTTCACTCCAAATGCGACAGTTTTGTTTGTTGACGTAACCATTCAACAAGAAGTGCGCTTCATCGCTAAACAAAATTCGCTTATAAAAATCGGGAACAACGGTAATCTCGTTTTGGGCACTATTTGCAAGCGTTGTTCAGGCGTGAGTCTATTCATGATGAATTGCCAAACCAAACTGAGAATAAATCACTTGACAGCTGTTAATCGGTCGCCATCTTGAAAAGTAATGCCAACTTAAAGTTCATTACCTCTATAAAAACACCCTTTACTTCAAATTAATTAACTTTGAGTTTAAATAAAAACTACAACGTTTCCAAATTTTTTTGGAAATTTCTGTAGGAATTGTTTTTGCTATCGATTTTTTTTTTTATAAAACATATTATTTTTTTTATTAAGGTATTAAACATTTTTCGAGTCGTTTGTAAATTTTTCAGTGGATACTTTATTAATTTTCTTTGAAAAATAATTGTTGGTAATTTTTTGCTAAATATTTTCCGAAAGAAAAATTAGCGGTGGAGTCTTTTTTATAGAAATTTTATAATTTGTTTAGTATTATAAGTATAATTTTTATTTTATTATTAATATTATTATTACTATTATTATTATTATTATTATTATTATTATTATTATTATTATTATTATTATTATTATTATTATTATTATTATTATCATTATTATTATTATTATTATTATTATTATTATTATTATTATTATTATTATTATTATTATTATTATTATTACATATTTTTTAATATATAAATATTTATATTTCATTTGCAAAACTTTTTCTTTTTGACGCCCTTATTTACTTGAATTCTGCTTCAGCAAAAACTAAATTTCTAGGTGGCCTTATTTTCAAATCATACAGTTTATAAATAATATTTATTTGACATACAAAACTGAACCAGTTTAAATAACCAAACCCAACGCAGCTCAAATTGTTTAATTGAAATTGAACTTTGTAAATAATAAAAATGAAAAGCAAATAAACCTCAAATTGACCATTTTGTTTAAATATCAAATATTACATTTTAGTAACATTAAAAGCGAAAGGAAAGAATTTGAATTGGTTTGTTTAAAGCTGAGTAGAGATTTAGCAAAATTTGTTGCCTACTTTAGGGGGCATCAATTTTATATAACAGCAAAATAGTGCATATTTATAGAGTAAACAACTCTTTGGCATGCTTTTGGTCGAATAAAATTTAACTATTATTTTTATAAATATATTTGTTTAGTATTTATGCATGTTTGTTATACATACTAATAAAAAAAACAATAAACTTTAAACTATTAAAAAACAAAATGAACTAAATAAACTTGTACAACATCCATATTCATTTATTTACAAAAAAGAAAAAACAAACTAATTTTAATCATAAATTATTTGTATATTTAAAATGAAATTTATTTTTCAATTAATTTTTCACAAAAAAAAATGTTTTTTTTTTTGCTAAGGTGTGCCTGGTAAACGTAATGAAATTTATTACAACTGCTGTCCAGAACCATATATTGATATAACGTTTGCGATTATAATACGAAGAAGAACATTATATTATTTTTTTAATTTAATTATACCCTGTGTACTGATTGCATCCATGGCTTTATTAGGATTTACACTGCCACCAGATTCAGGTGAAAAATTATCATTGGGTGAGTAAAGCAATTATAAATATTTAACAATAATTTTTTAACAATAATTATAAATAATTAGTTAACAATAATTATAAATAAAATAGATTTTAATTAAACTAAAAAACATTTTTTTAAGAAAATTTTTTTATATTTTTTTAATAATTAAAAAAATATAAAAAAATTTATTAGATACTAGTTGGACTTAAAAATTAACTGACCTGCTTTACAATTAACCAGTCTGATTCTATTGAAATATTTACAAAAATTGTGCCAAAAAAACTAAAAGCTGAACTAGAACTCTATATATTTACTATATACACAAACCAAACCACCGAACGGGTTACATACCACCATAAATCATTTAACTTTATTTTAAAAGCATTGAACGTAAATTATTATTTATTTAAATATATTAAAACTTTTCGCTAATGTGAATTACTATTAAAGAATTAACGATTTTTTTCAGCAGAACTAAACGTTTTATGACTGATTTCATCTGGCAACTCAACTCCTGTTGTTTTATCTGGCAAAATTTTATTTTATTTATGATTTTATCAGGCAATATTTATTTAAGGAATATTAAAAGCATACTTTTAGGATGTATACAAATTTATCTATACATATAATAAAATAGTAACTCATGGCAGGATGAATGGATTTTAACAAAACTTTGTGAAGAGGTACCTTAGCATCCTGTTTCTGCAAAAATATCTCATTTCCAAGAGAAAGTGAAGAAAAAGTAGTGAAAGTACGCAATTTCCGGTTTAAAGGTACTGGAATTTTCCGTTTGAAACGAGGATATTTTAAACAAGGTTGTGCACCTTTTATTTTGGATAGTGGGACATATTAAACATTATTGCGCAACAGATGGCGCCATAATTGATTTGTATTGTTACTTTGTGAAATTACATTGTTATTAAAATATTTTAAATATCAATTATTGTAATTTTTGACCTTTTGAATAATTTTATAATTAAGTTTTAACGCTCTAGGTCTTTTTTATAAAAATATTGTAATTTATTTATTTAATTAATTTAATTTATTTATTATAAAAATATTTTAAATATCTTTTAAAGAAGTCTGAAATAATTTTTAGAATTTTATATAATTTAAATTTTTAGAATTTTCTATAAATTAAATAAATTTAAATTATATAAAAAAAAATACGTCTCTGGATGGATTTTAACAAAATTTTGTGAGGAGGTACCTTAGCATCCTGATTCCAATATAGGATACTTTTTTTTTCGTAAAAATACCTTATTTCCAAGAAATACTAAAGAGAAAAAGCAGTAAAAGTATGCCGACTTTTTTACCGATTCAAATGTACTGCATACTTTAAGGCATTTTTTAGTTTTGAAAGTGGGATATTTTAAACAAGGTTGCGCAACAGATGGCACTGTTTTAAAATAATTTAAAAATATAAATTACTTACTGCCAAATAGCCAATTGAATAAAATTTATATTTAATTTGTATTTTTACTTTGTAGAATAACAATGTTATTAAAATCTTTTAAACACCTTTTACACAGCTTTACGATATTTTTTAGAATTTTTTATAAATTTTAGAATTTTATCCCTTTAAATAAAGTAAATTCATAAACCATAACTGAAGCACTATAAAAGTAAGAGTCTTACAATCGGTGTGGAATACTTTCAAACACTAATCGAACAAAATATTATTAGGAAACCCACGACGTGGTGGGCATAGCTAGTATAAAATAAATTCTTTTCTCTCAAGCTATTCATTTAGTTCAAACTTTGTTGTAATTTTATTATTATATAAATTTTCTATGTAATTAATTCGACGTTTTTCGAGCATTTAGTAAGATATGGATATAGACTTGGTCTTAAGACTTTGTTAAATAATTCTATAGGAGGAAGGAGATTTTCAAACTCGCCATAGCCAATGAAACCCAAAGTTCTTCAAATAGGTATCTTAGAACCCATTTTATACTTTAAACTCGCCTGAGCCAATTAAAGCCAGTGTTCACCAAGGGAGTATCTTCATACACATTTAATACTTGTGTCTTCTTTAGAAAGTCAAGTATAAAACGGATCAACATATTGACATTCGCAAACTGTAGCGTTTTTCGCAGTACTTGAGTATTGAGTGCCTCTAGACTGATTGCTAGTGCGCTAGTCTATCAATCTAAAGGTTGCGGGTTCAAAGCTTTACAGGTAGTGTTGCTTTTTTAAAAAATATCCACGGAAGTGTTCCAATATTTACAGGTCAATTATTTAATTTAAGAAAACATTTTAAATAATGGAGACGAAGGGTTAACGAACAAAAATATGTATATAAGTCCTTGATTATGAAAGTGGTATAAGTCATATATTTCTTGTTTCGAGATATTAAGAGCTTTGAATTTTAAAAGATTAAAAAATAAAGTGTTTTTGGAAAATTGGTGGGATATTTCGAGGTTCCCTACTTTTTTAAAGAAAAAAAAAAAACAGAAAATTAATATTTAATGGAGAATGTTTATTATCATTTGAAAGAACATTATTTGGCATTTATTTTTTGAAGATTATGTCTATCAAATGTTGGCCGTTGCTACGTCGCAGATGATCCATCCATTGAGTCAAATTTTCGATGACTTGTTCGAGCATTTAGACTGGTACCTGACGAATGCTACGCGTCATGTTTTCCTCCAAGGCCTGAATCTAAGCGGGTTTGTCCGCATAAACTTTAGACTTTACATATTCCCGTAGGAAAAAGTCTAACGGTGTGATATCACACGATTTTGGTGGCCAATCGACCGGCCCAAAACGTGAAATTATGTGCTCACCGAAATGTTCTCTCAATATATCCATTGATTGATGCGATGTGTGGGAAGTGGCGCCGTCTTGCAGAAACTAAATATCGCCGAGATCACGAGCTTCAATTTCAGGCATCAAATAGTCGGTTATCATGGCACGATAACGGTCGCAATTGATGGTTACGTTCTCACCGGCATCATTGACCGATTATTACTCCGGCCCACAAACCACACCAAACCGTTGTTTTTTCTGGATGAAGTCTTTCCATTATGAAATGCCAAACAATACCAAACAAAAATAATTTGACAACATGTCAAAAAAGGCTATTAAAAAAAGTACATCGAAATGGATCACCCTTTATATCCATCATATATTTACGTTTTTCTTCTATTATTGATCTAATGGTTGTGTATATTTTTGGTCTTTCTCTTTTAGGTGAAAGGTTTAACACTTTGAATTCGGAATTGTTATCCAAAAAAGTTTTATAAAACATCATATAAGGAGCATTTTTTAGAAATGTGATCCATTGTATTTTTAGCCAAGACACAGCTTCTCCATTGGCGTTTCTCTTTCTACGAACTAGTCGTTGATTCGTTCAGTTGTTTCGTCGAAATGAAAACTATCTGAGCCATTTGTTCTACCAAAAATTGGTTTCTCTTTTTACATACATATTTCTATTAAACTATAATAATGCTCAGGGATGTATAATAATTCGGTTAATTGTAGCTTCTACAGTTAAACTATAATAAGTGCATTTGTACATTAATAGGATTACCTGATCATACCTGAAGACATGACAGAACTACTAATAAGTATTTGTCAAACTGACTTATACTGTTTACAAACTAAAAAATAAACTCAATTTATCAACGTAATTTTTATGGCTTATGGCGAATAACTTTCGATTGTTATTTTATTAGGATTTGATATGAAATAGTTGATAAACTAGATTTTTAAAATTATTGACTTATACCACTTTCAAAATCAAGGGCTCATATACAAATATGATTTACACTACGAGGGTATGCCCTTCCAATTAATATTGCCTTAACTCACGAAAAACAAATATCTTGGTATACATTTTGATCAAATCACAACTTCGAAAGGGTGTATGCTGATACAAATTAATGGCGTTTTCTTTTCTGAAAAAATATTGTGCCTTATTAATAGGTAATAATTTTTATGGATCACCCAGCCCTTGAATGATTTCAAAAGTACACAAAAGCACACTGATTTTATATTTAACATTTATGCCTTTTTGACGTATAAAATAAATATTTATTCACATAAAAATTGTAATTCAAAATAAAATTCTTGTTTTCAATAAAAAAAATATTAATAAAAAAGGGCAATATCTCACCGTGAATAAAAGTTGAGTGTAAAAAATGCAACATATTTACCTGGTTTTGGTGCGACATATTTAGAAAATAACATGATGTTTATTCACACTCTGATATTTTTTGTAGGAAAGAACGTGAAAATTTAATAAGTGTAAAATATATGCAACATTTTGTCAGAAAAGAAAACGCTATAAGTTGAAGCGGTACAAATATATTGATATGTCAGCAGAAATCCCTTGCCTTAGTTCAGATTGCAAACTTCTACTTTTTAACTTGAGTCTTAAACCAATATGATGTTTATTAGTATTTTTTATAGATGATACCGGGGTAGACCACTAACTGTATGGGTTTTTTTAGACTCCTCATTGATTTCTGGTACCCGATAGGTAATCTAAGACTTCCTTAGTTTTATTGAAGGTAGTGCTATCGCTAGCCTATTGTTATTTCAGACTGGTCACTTATAACTGTCGATCTTCTTCGAAATCCCATAATATCTAACAATTTGCTAAGGCTAATGTAGGACAATAACACAATTTTTTTTAATAAACATATAATAATAAACATATAATAATAAACATATAATAACAAACTAATTGTACAAAATTTAATAATGATCCTACCGACACCTTCCAGAAAGAAATACGTACTCTGCTAAAACGCTGCAAAACGTTTACTGACGGAAAAATATACAAATACATGAACATGAACCCAGGACCACCAACACTCAGAGCACAACCGAAAATACACAAAGAAAACATACCAATAAGACCTATCGTAAACTACAGACCTGCTCCAGCATATAACTTAGCCAAACATCTCACCACCCTACTTAAAGAAAAACTCAACTTAGAAAATACATACATGATACGTAACACACCAGACCTCGTCAACAAACTTAAAGACACTAAGATAACCGAAAACACGCGACTCGTTTCATTTGACATTAAGGACCTTTACTCATCAATACCTACACGCGAAACTTTAATAATCCTACGAGACACACTCGCCAATTTATACGACATCCAATACGCCAATGAAATTATGGACATCGCAAAGACGATAATAAAACAAAACTATTTCAGATTTAATAACTCCTTCTACAAATTATCAGACGGACTTGGTATGGGAAACCCAACATCCGCAATCTTTATGGAAACTTTCATGCAACACTTTGAATCAACACACAACACACGTGAAAACACTAATGGAAAAACATAAAATAACTAGCTATCATTGATACGACATCATATGCATTCTTGAACAGGACAATGCCGAAGAAATCCTGACAGACTTAAACACTTTTCATAAAAACATTACCTTCACAATGGAAAAGGAAAAAGACAAATCTTTACATTATCTTGACATTACAATAACACGAGGAACTGACTCTTTAGCCTTTGACATTTATAGAAAACCATTCACAACAGACACTACTCTCGACGTCACATCAAACCACGCTATGCAACATAAACTCGCAGCATTTAGACATATGATACACAGACTTAAGATAATCCCATTCAGTCCGGGTAAGTACAACAAAGAGCTTAGCACAATTTACGCTATAGCTAAAAATAACGGTTACAAAAGCAGTACTATCGACAAACTACTAAGACAATACAACACTATGAACGGAGGGAGAAAAGACGTAGAGTCAACTAATACAACACCACGATGACACGTTTTTACCTACACAGACCAGAAATATATAGGTTAACTATCCTCTTTCAGAAGGAGGGCCTACTTGTAGCATTGAAAACCAGCAATACTCTACGACATAATCTCAAGACATCAACAGAAACAACCGACAAATTTAACAATAGCGGAGTATACAGACTTACTTGCACCTGCAACCATACATAGATAGGACAAACGGGATGAACACTAAAAACAAGATATACAGAACACATGCGCTCGTACAAACGAAAAAGAGAGGACTCCAACTTTGCACTCCACCTTGAAACTCACGATCACATACCAAGGAAAATAGATGAATGTATGACATTGCTGCATCCTAGCAAAAAAGGATGAAGACTAGACATTCTTGAAAACATGGAAATCTACAAAACGCGAACTTTTAACGGAGATATTATAAACGAACAGGTAAACACAACCTCAGTACAATTTTCACACCACTAAAACTACTAAAACATTCTAACAAACGAAAAACACCTGCAGACGGACACACTTACCTAGCTAACCTGAATGTCTTTCTGTGTTCGCATCACGTAAAAACTACAGGATATATTTTAACAAAATTTTCTAACGAAATACCTTAGTATCCTGGTTCCAATATAGGATATCTTTTCCGCCAAAATATCTTATTTCCAAGAGTGAGTGGAGAAAAATCTGTGAAAGTACGCAATTTTACCGATATGCATACTTTAAGGCGGAATATTTTAGGAGGGATGCGACCCTTTATATAAAGTAAATACACAAACGATAATTGAAGCACAATAAGGTAAGGCTCTTTGCTTTCAAACCAAAATCGAATAAAATATTGTAAGGACGCTGGCGAAGTGGCTAGTTTTTTATTTAATATACATATGTGTACCTTAAGCCAAATGTTATTTAGTGGGCTGGTTATTCACACACATGTGTGCCAGCCTCTCAGCCTTTTACGGGTATAATCTAACAGTATAATTTTTTAAGATCTCTATCTTGGTTAGGTGATGCTTGTTGTTCCTGTGTCCTTTCACTAATCATGTTAACAAGATTAAATTGAGCCGACTTTAGACAACAAATGTTTCTTAGTTTGTAGCCTTAGCTTCACAGAAAAAATTTTTTGCGCCAATTAAAAGTTTTAATTAATTGTAAATTAATTTGTTTGATTAATTTTTTAATTGATTCAAATATAAATTTGTTTGAAGCAGAACAAAAATAATCCCAGTTTAATAAATAATTGAATCAATTAATTATTTAATTAAGTTTTAACTCAAATGCAATTAAAACTTTTAATTGGCGAAAATATTTTTTTCTGTGCTTAAAGGCGTGTGATAACAGGGAAAAGCGTACAGAGTTTAACGAGTTATTGTTTAAAGCAGAAACTGCGAAACATGCGGCAACTTATTCATATTTTGGTTACACTTAAATGCCGTAGATCATTTAAAGTGTCTGTCTGGTTGCAACATTCCCGCTCAATACAAAGCAATACCACTGTTTCGTGTTAATAAGTATTTTTAACTGCGAGGTAAAATAACCAGAAAGCTTTGCCGGCACCACGATTGTTTGCTTACCAACTAGGTAATCCCGGCCTCTCATTAGCTTGACCTCAGGTCCCTTACAGTAGAATAAATAAATCAGTCAAGTCGGAGTTAGTCTCACACATTTAGGGTTCCGTACTATGTTTAATACAACTTTAAAAATTCAAGTTGTTAATTTTTTCATGTCTTATAGAACAACCTTTAATTTTAAAATTAAAGTCATATTCATGAAAATTGCATCACTATTGGGACACCCTTTAAAATTTTGTAATTATTGTCATAGCGGCCATTATAATAAACTTTCTATAAAAATATCAGGCACCTACCTATTGCGGTTAAAAAAATAAAGTAATATACGTGAAAAACATGTCACTGATGGACCACCCTTTAGTCATTAGTAATTGTTGTAGCGGCCAAAGAACAACATCTACTCTAAACATTTCAAAAATCTATCTATTACGTTTCAAAAAATAAGGCTATAAATAAGACATCTCTTTGTCGGAACACCCTTTAATTTGGTTTTTTTATAGCGGCCATGGCATTTCTCTATCTCTGTATATATCAAGAGTCTATCTTTTACTATTACAAAAAAGTCACTATACGTGAAAAACATGTCACTGTCGGAAAGCCCTTTAATTTTTAGTCATCGTCATAGCAGTCGTGGTAACACATCGCATCTTCTGTGCTAAGTATAAGAGTCTTCCAATTACGGTTCAAAAAATAAGGCCTTATACATGCAAATCACGTCACTGTCGGAAAACCCTTTAAATTTTACTGTTTTATAGTAATACACAATTTGTGAAAATTTCAAGAGTCTATCTATTATTGTTAAAAAATTTGGCCTTATACATGCAAATCACACCACTATCGGAACACCCTTTAATTTTTATTTTTATTTTTTTAGACTTGTTTATAAAGCGAACTAAGTCTTAATTACTGTTTGTAAATTTTTAGTGTATGCCTCCTACAGTTCAAGAAATAAACACATATTCGTGAAATAAACACATAACACCCCTCTCTCAGAACACCCTATAAGTTTTAGTATTTGTTGCTATAGCGGCAACAGCTATACATCATCTGTGAAAATTTCAAGAGTCTACCTATTACGGTTCCAGAGATAAAAGGCGCTGACAGACGGACAGACATTGTAGCGAAAACAATACGTTTTTACCCCTTGGGTACGGAACCCTAAAAATCATACACACGCCATGGTCACTGGGTTATCAACCACTGATTGATAGTGACCCTGTAAACTAACAGAATTTATTTATTTGTTTTCTTTTAAGCTTGAAAACAAAACCCTATCTTTAAATATAGACTATAAAACTTTAACAACTTAATATTCGTTATGATAAACTAAAAATCGTTTACTTCCATACCATAAAACCATCCTGTTACACACTCGAGTTAAAAATCAAAACTATAGCAAGCAGATCATCTCCATTGTACTTGTTTCCTTTTAAGTTCTTTTTTTTCTATTTTTGGAATGTTTGGTGTTACTTAAAAGCTTAAAAAATCTAAAACTAAAATAAAAAACTAGAGTATTAACGTTGAAGCTTTAAGTGGATTTAAATTAATGTAGTCGTAGGTTTGCATGTTTGCTCCATGAAAGTAGAGAAATAATGTTAGAATCCCAAAGATATTGCAGAGTAAAAGAGAAGGAAAATATAAATGTGAATCTGAAGTACGTTTCAAGTAGGCGAATAGTTCTCTATTTTATGCAAAACTGCTAAAGAATGTAATTTTGTTATGCCATTATTACAGCTGCATTATCTTGCAACGTTTAGTTGAGTGTTTTAATTTTTTCTTTTATTCTTTCGAAAAAAAAAATAAATTGATCCTAATCTATAAATAATGGGTGATTTTTTTGAGGTTAGGATTTTCATGCATTAGTATTTGACAGATCACGTGAGATTTCAGACATGGTGCCAAAGAGAAAGATGCTCAGTATGCTTTGACATTTCATCATGAATAGACTTACTAACGAGCAACGCTTGCAAATCATTGAATTTTATTACCAAAATCAGTGTTCGGTTCGAAATGTGTTTTATCGACAAATTTTGTTCAGCGATGAGGCTCATTTCTGGTTGAATGGCTACGTAAATAAGCAAAATTGCCGCATTTGGAGTGAAGAGCAACCAGAAGCCGTTCAAGAACTGCCCATGCATCCCGAAAAATGCACTGTTTGGTGTGGTTTGTACGCTGGTGGAATCATAGGACCGTATTTTTTCAAAGATGCTGTTGGACGCAACGTTACGGTGAATGGCGATCGCTATCGTTCGATGCTAACAAACTTTTTGTTGCCAAAAATGGAACAACTGAACTTGGTTGACATGTGGTTTCAACAAGATGGTACTACATGCCACACAGCTCGCGATTCTATGGCCATTTTGAGGGAAAACTTCGGAGAACAATTCATCTCAAGAAATGGACCGGTAAGTTGGCCACCAAGATCATGCGATTTGACGCCTTTAGACTATTTTTTGTGGGGCTACGTCAAGTCTACAGAAATAAGCCAGCAACTATTCCAGCTTTGGAAGACAACATTTCCGAAGAAATTCGGGCTATTCCGGCCGAAATGCTCGAAAAAGTTGCCCAAAATTGGACTTTCCGAATGGACCACCTAAGACGCAGCCGCGGTCAACATTTAAATGAAATTATCTTCAAAAAGTAAATGTCATGGACCAATCTAACGTTTCAAATAAAGAACCGATGAGATTTTGCAAATTTTATGCGTTTTTTTTAAAAAAAAAGTTCTCAAGCTCTTAAAAAATCACTCGTTATAAGTAAATATATGGATATAAAAAGGATGGGAATACAGACAACTATAAACTAATACTGAAGTAACCGAAGATAAAAAAATACTGTAGCAGTTTGTTTTCTTAATGACTCACCAAGTCCTGTGACGTTTCAACAACTTTCGAACTTCTTTCTTGTCATATAGTCAACTTCACCATAGCCTGTAGGATGCGATTCATTATCAGTTTGAATTTGACATTATTACTCATTCAACATGCCAGCCAATGCTGGATTTTAATACCCAGTTTTGGATACCCTACTAGTCACCTTTATCATGTATAATAAATAGACTTAACTCTATATACGAATGTATGGGGAATATCGAAGCAGACCACTTCCATAATGGGTCTATTTTCCGTCCTCTATGATGATAATAGGCAACAAAACTTTATTTCACAATCCGAATTTAATCTTGACTTTAGTGATTTCAGACTGCTAACTATCGGCCTTCTTTATTATCACATAGTCTCTAGTTGTTGTTATCATTTATTAAAGGCTCAGGTCCCCAATGGCATCCACATTTAACAAGCTCTTACCAGTGGACCTGATTGCTAGTCAGTGCTGGTCCTTCAGCACAATGTGTGCTGCCGTCTCAGCCTCTTCCAGGCACATTCTGCAAGTGTTGTATTCCTTGATTTTCATCTTGGCTTGATGCTACTTGAAGTTTCCATGACCTGGCACCAAAGCAGTTATCCAGCTTAAGGTACTTCTACTATATCTGAGCAACTTACTAACCTTCCTCTTATGGATATTAGCTCTTATTATGCCCTTACCAAGCGCTACTCTAGGTTCTGGTCCACAGAAATTCACAGCAGAATCTCCTCAACCCTCATCAAGGTTATTTCATTAACCGAGGCATATGTTAAGTTTTACATTCTACCACAAGTTCGGAGTTTACGTTCACTTGCCTCATGCGTTTTATAATCGATTGGTTGTCGAGTGCAATGAGAACCTTTTTTTTTTTGCACCCGGCATGCCAGCAGTTGTTCCAACGTATGCATTAGCCCAAACAATTCTGCCTGTTTAGAATTAACGCTACCTACCTCAATATTTATTTTCTTCATCTTAAAGCTCTCAACTTGCACAGTTACATCAGCTCCGGGTACTCTCATAAGCCTAATAGACCCTCTTGCATATTTTATGCTTGACTATAACTAGTTGACTCATAACACATATTAAGGTTTACAGAGTCTAACTACTATAAGACCTTAGCTCTCGATATAAGGTTACCAGTTGCCAGCTTCTGACACCTTAGGCATTTCAGCAGAATAGCTCAGAGATATTGTTTCTCACCAGTTCTCTAAAATATTCTTAACCTTCTCCTTTCAATTCTTACACTATCAGATTCGTCACTTATATTATGCATATTTTTACACAGGATTAACTTCAGCGTTTAATCGGAGCCACTAATGGTTTTTTTTCCTTATAAGAAAAAACAAGTTTGCCTTCGCTGAGCTTTTACCTTAATATTTCACAGGTAAGTCTGTACTAAAACAGAAAGTCAATGGCACTAACCTGTTCACCGCCAGGAGGTGACAGGACTAATCGTTTACCGGGTTCTAAAGGCTCACATGGATCCTAAAAGGTTTTTTTCTAATGGATGATCAAAAGGACGCTAGGGTTTTAGGTCTAACGATAAACCATCCCAAAGTCCAGGTAATAATGAGGCTGTTCAATGTTAGAGCAGGAAAGAGTCTACACCGTCCTCATCATACTAACAACTTATTCAATCTTAGCAGAATTTAAGTCTTCCTTCAGTTATATCGAGACTTTAAACGCCTCAAATCGTTATACAATTTAGTCTGTGAAGCCCTTAAAGAAATTGTTCGATTTAAATAGGCACCAATTCATCCGTAATTTTTTCGGTAACTACTGCATGTACTGGTACTTAAGATTTTTGTGGGTTGGAGTGACATCTTGACTGTAACGGACCAATCCAGGTAATGTGTGATACAGATTTTATTCAGTACCTGGCATGGACGGTGGTCTTACCACTGGGTAAAAATAATGTTCTTGTTGTGCATAGCGGCACAACAAGCAGCAATTTCGGAACATGGCTGGCAGGACTATGCTCATACGAATTGTTTAGGAGTTGCATACTAACTAAACTCCTGACCCTTTATTGGTGGCTCCGTTGAGAGTGCCACATCACAACGGACTTAATCGCCCTTCGCTCATTTTACATCCAAATCACAACCATCACATTACTTCGCAGAGGACCTCACCAATAATCAGGCCCAGAAATTAGGGAATCTCTATGGTACCAGTTTTTCGAAAAAGAGGTTTACATTCTGGACTAGAAAAGACAACGAAGTATAGGCTGGAAAATAAATTAAGGGCAGTTCAGGCTGAAATTACTGTCATAAGCCGAAAGACTAGCTAGCTGAGGTAGCCGACTCAATAAGCTTCTTAACTGCAAAAATCTTCTTAACGAATATTTCCACATCATCCGGATTTAGCCCCGCGGGTATTGTTGACCACCAGTCCCCGATGCTAGTAGGGGTCTGAAACTGTTAGACCCTTCGAGGTCTGACCAGAGTCCTGGCAGTTTACAGGTCGGTAAAGATTTGAATGTATTTACTTATCGTTTACATCAGCTAGCTAGTCGTTCGTTCTAATGCTGCAATTTCAGCCTGAAAACTACCCTTTTGATTAATTCTGATGCAGTCTGTGACAATGGAGCACGTATACGACACGATACTTCGAATCTTCTATCAGACAAAGATGTAACAGAACATGAGGGGGTTTAAAGTCCTACTACACTTCCCAGCTTTTCTTTAAACTTTATTTTAATTTCACCCTCCAATTACAACGTCATCTTCACTTAATTAAAGCACAAAGCAATTTTAACACATTCCTTAAAGTTATTCGCTTCTTAGTTAAACATTTTCAACTTCTGCATAACGTCAACCAACGTTATGCGACTAAAAGCTGCTGAAAAACACCCTGTGGCTTTTATTTAACCAAATGAAATGACAGAACATACGTATTCGAAGTTACTAGTTTTATTCATACATGAGTATATGAACTGTGGCCGGAAGAAAGCTTTGAAACCGGCAAATTACATTGAAAATTTCAACAAGATTAAGTAGACCGAAACTGTAACCAATTGACCGCAACTAAGTCAGTCAGTAAATGAGGGTGTACCAGAGCATGTTAATAAGTGTGTGTGTGTGTGTGTGTGTCTGTGGAGGTGTATATGTATATTTGTGGCTTTCTATTTGTACAACTACCAAAGCAAATAGTCAATTAATTAAATTTTGTATTTAATTAAAGGCCTAAACAATTGAATTGCAAACTCAATGAAGTGCACTTAGTAGTTTTGTAAATTTGTTGCAGGGTTTGCAAATAGTACATTGGAAAATTAAATCTTAACCCTTATTCTATATACTATGCAACCTAATGATGAATTAGAAAAAGAAAATAATAAACTTACTAATATTCCCTAGCCAGCATCTTTTCTTTCAAGTTTCGCTATTTACTTATCACCAACTGTGTTTTACCTGAGAACACATTGCAAATGCAACAAGGCTTATGCTACTTTCCATCATCACAACTTTTTTAAACAAAAGTTTGTTTTAAACTTTTCTTTCTTTTAAGTTTCATAGAACAACAATTGTACAGTCGTCTTGCAATTTTTCTTACTTCCAAGAGTTTATTTTACTTTTGGTTTTGTGCAAATTACATGCGGGTCACTTTCAGGGTATGTTTGTATTTAAAGTGTAAATGTTGCTTGTGGTTTTTTCTATGTCAAAGTATCCTCAAACTATTTAAAGATTTATTTTAACATCAAATATTTATCAATGCTGTGCTAATTTACGAACAAAAAAAGGAAATTTAATATCTTGGCAAAGGAGCAGAAAGAATGTAAAAAAAACTTTAAAGTTCGAAGTACACACAAAAAAACCTTGACAAGTTGGTCCCAAACTGACAGCAGAAAATGTAGTTTGATATCTATGCAAAAAGAAATTTAAAACCAGATAACAATAGATGAAGTCGTAAGGTAGAAAATTGGATGCAGCTCAGATTTAAAAAAAAAAATAAGTTAAAGAACGAAAAATGTGTATTAAATTTTTGCAAGCATAATCTTGTTATATAAAGTTATAATTCAGTTCTGTCAACATCGATTGCCTTAAAATACTTTTTGTCAAGTCTTGAGGTTTCCAGTTCTTGAAACCAAACCAGAGCTTATAACGTATACTATCAGTAAAGTCCGTTTAAAAATATTATTTTTTTAAACAACGCCATCTATTGCTCTGTTTTGCTATTAGCATTCAGACAACAGAATACAAACATCGCTATGTTATCTCCACTTAGAAGAAAACGAATAAATGCAATTTTCCTATTCTGCCAAAGTTTTGTTCTCTAGCAAACAAATCATTGACTCTTTAAGATGGTCTATTCTAGGCAGCATGGCCAACCTATAAGTGGAAACCCCTCGCTATTCTCAAGATAAAACTTTTTCAGTTTATATGCAACATACGATGCGCATTGTTCCCAACCAATTTTTTTTTAATAGACTATGCTTATTAACACCATAATAATTGTTCAATTTGTATAAGAACTAACACGCCCACTGTCACAATCTAGTGTAAATTTTTCTAAACTATGCACATTAGTATCAGGGTTACTTATACAAAGTTTCAATACTCTACCTATTGCAGTTCTCTAGGTACACGATAATATTTTTTCACTTTGTTTGGGAGGTACCATGCCCACCCTCGATATCCAGTCTGTGTTTTGCTATACTATTCACATTAGTATGAGGGTTAATTGTGCAAAGTTTTAAGACACTATCAATTGCAAGTCTCCTGGTAGACGGTAATAGTTGTTCTCTTTGTATGGGAGGTACCACGCCCACTATTCCAATCCAGCCTGTGTTTAGCCAAATTATGTATATTAATAAATAAATTTTAAAGATCTACATATTACAGTTCTACCTGTAGCTGATTGAAAAACGTGTTTTTTCTTGAAAGAACTATAACTAACTAAAATTCCATTTTTATTTTCTTAAGTATAAAGTATAAGTAAAAAATAGTAGTAAATTTCATTGTTGTATATATAAATTACACTAATGTAATACAACGTAGTTTGCAAGAATTATTTAACGTAAAATCAAATTTAAATCGTCATTGCAAATGTGGTTACTGGAACTGCCACAGTACCCTGCGGCCAGCGTTTGCGTTACTTGTAATAACTTTGAAACTTAACTCGCCTTCCATATCTCGTAACTGTTGTCATAGAGCCTTTTTTGTTACTCTCTTGCACATCCTAAGAAACTTGTTGCGACACTGGTTTGTTTGTTACCTCTATGCTTCCGGTCGGATATACTTTTGCTGGTTTTAGTCGATCGATCGAAATTTTATCCTTTTCTTTCCCTTTCTGTATTATAAAATACTTTTCATAACGCTTTTTTATTTCGAATGGCCCTTCATATGCTGGGTCTAGAGGTTTTCGGATGCCATCCACTCGCACAAAAACGAATTTACATTTATTTAAGTCTGGATCTACGTAATATTTTCTGTTACAATGCCACGGTGGATTCGGACTTCTGAGATCACTCATTGCACTCCGCAGTTTTTGAACAAACTCTGTTTGAGTACCTTTACTCTTACTTTGCTCCCAATATTCGCCCGGTAATCGCAACTGTGTGCCATAAAGCAATTCTGCTGGGCTGGCTCCTATATCTAGTTTAAAAGTTGTTCGAAGCCCTAACAAAACTAATGGTAAGACGAAGCACCAATCGTTTGTGGCGTAACAGTTAATATAACTTTTAAGCGTGCGATGCCATCGCTCAATCATACCATTTGCTTGTGGATGGTATGCCGTGGTCCGTAGATGGCGTATACCTAGCACTTTGGTTAGCTCTTCAAAAAGCTTAGACTCGAATTGTCTTCCCAAATCTGTCGTTATATTCTCCGGTACTCCATACGATGATATCCATCCTGTTATAAAAGCCTTTGCCACTGTATGTGCCGAAATGTCTGGGATTGGAATTGCCGCCGGCCATCTAGAAAAGCGGTCTATGCACGTAAGGCAATAGCGATTTCCATCCGATGTTGGAAGTGGGCCGATGAGGTCGATATTCACATGCTGAAAACGTTTGTCGGATGTAGCATAGTTACTTAATAAGGCTGAAGAGTATTTTCCAACCTTTACTTTTTGACACTGAACGCATCCCTTTACGAAAGTTTTGACGTCTTTCGCCACTCCAGGCCATACGTACCGCTCCATTACAAGTTTTTGCGTAGCTCTTATGCTGGGATGAGCTAAATTATGTATCTTCCTGATTACGATTCGCCGATAACTAATTAGCACATATGGTCTTATTTTGAAACCATTTATATTGCAGTACAAAAACTTCGTGGAATCTGGAATGGGTAAGAGTGTGAGTTTTAGTGGCGAATCCTTACCTGTTTCCAGTATTGACTTAAGTTCGCCGTCTTTTTCTTGTTCTGCAGCCATACTGTCAAAATTAATTGTGTTTGACGTAATAGCATTTATTCGGGATAACCAATCGGCGGTAATATTTTCTCGGCCTTTAATATGACGGATGTCTGTAGAATATTGACTTATGAAGTCTAATTGTCTTACTCTTCTAGAAGGAGCCTTTTCGCTTTTCTGTTGGAATGCAAACACTAAAGGCTTGTGGTCCGTATAAATTGTAAAAGTCCGACCTTCTAATGCATACTTAAAGTGTTGGACACCTTGATAAATAGCAGTTAGTTCACGATCGTAAGCACTGTACATCTGTTGAGCGCTGGACAATTGCTTTGAATAAAAACCTAATGGTTGGTGATTAACTTCAACAACCTGATGGAGTACTGCGCCGACTGCTGTGTCCGATGCGTCTACCGTTAACGTAAGTTCGCTGTGAGGTGACATGTAACTCAAACAAGTTGCATGCGCTAAGTCGTGTTTGCAAGCTTCAAATGCGTTTAGAGCCTCAGAAGACCATACGATTGTTGTTTTGTCATTCTTTTTATTTCCATTAATGAGCCTTTGAAGGACGCTTTGATGCTTTGTTGCATGCTGTAGAAATGGGCGGTAGAAATTCAGTATACCTAAAAATTTTTTTAGGTCCATTGCAAGAGTTGGTTTTTCGAAATTCCGTATAGCTTCGAATTTGCTTTTAAGTGGACGTAGCCCCTCTCTTGTGATAGTGTGGCCTAGAAACTCAAGCTCTGTCTGTCCAAGTTTGCATTTGTTCGCATTGATGGAAAGATTTCCTTTTCTCAACCTGTCGAATACTATACGCAAATGTCTCTCGTGTTGCTCATCATTCTCTGAGGCCACTAATATATCATCAATATATGAAAATGTGAAGTCCAAATCTCTTAGCAGACCGTCGATATACCGTTGGAACGTTTGGGCTGCATTTCTTAGCCCAAATGTCATATACACAAATTCGTATAAGCCAAACGGCGTTGTAATGGCTGTTTTTGGTATATCAGCTGGTTCAATTGGTATTTGATGATAAGCTCGTTGTAAATCAATCGCGGAAAACACCTTTTTACCGTGCAGAATATTAGTTACGTCATGCAGGTATGGAATCGGGTATCTGTCTGGCAGAGTTACTGCGTTGAGGCCTCGGTAGTCGCCACAAGGCCGCCATTCGTTATTTGCTTTTTTAACTAGATGAATTGGACTAGCCCATTGGCTTTTTGACGGTCGACAAATGCCCTTCTCCATGAGGTAACGAAATTCCTTTTTAGCTGCTTCTAGCCTTTCGCCAACAAGCCGCCTTGGACGCGCAAAAACTGGTGGGCCACATGTAACTATATGATGTGTTGTTTCTGTTTTGATAGGCATTTTATTTGAATTTAAAACAGCCAAATCACTATACTCACTTAGAATGTTAGAAAACTTATTATCAACTTTGTACGTAAAAATTTTAATCCCTCAATTTTGCGAAAAATTTGCTTTTGTTTCTAACATTGTATTCCTGTCAACTAATTTGCCTCTTTTAATATCTACAAGTAAATCATATGCTTTTAAAAAATCAGAGCCAATGATTGCAGTATTTACGTCGGCGATGTAAAAATCCCACTTTAAACTGCGGCGTAATCCAAGCGATAAATTAAGACGGCGTTGACCAAACGTTTTTATAGGCGAACCATTAGCGGCATAAAAAGTTGGTGTTAAATGGGTTTTTTTATGTTTGTCGTTAGAGTTAGGCGGTATTACGGACACATCGGCCCCGGTGTCTATTAAAAATTTAATACTTGTGTTTTTGGCACAAATAGTGAGGCGATCAATTTTAAAAAAATTATCACCACTACCGCCCGCGGGATGTGGCATTTTAATTAGTTTTTTGTATTAGCTACAGAATAATTACATGGAGATCGACATTTTCGTGCATTGCTACCAAATCTCTCGTGATACCAGCATTGAGCAGGGGGATAGCCTGGCATATTTTCATGTCGTTCTTTACTTTTCCAATGACGTTGTCTGCTTCTGCCACGAAACCTTTTATCTCCTATACTTACGAGTTGATTTAATTGTTGTTCTATGCGCTGTATACGAAGAATGGTTTCGTCCCCTCGTGACTGCTGTTTGTCCACTACAGCTATCTGTGGATAGTCTGAAACTTCCAAAATTTTGTCAGCTAGTCTTGCCAACTCCGGCAGGCCGGCGTTCGATGCTTGCAATATAGCTCTGGTATGCGCTGGTAGTCTTTGTAACCAAAGCGACTTTAAAAACTCGTCATTAATTTTACCTTTGGCCAAACCGCTTAACTCATTTAGCAGCTGCGTTGGGCGTTTGTCACCCAAATCAATTTCAGAGATAAGCTTTTGGATCTTCTTTTGTTCGCTGTCACAATATCTCTCAATAATACATGATTTGAGGTTGTTGTACTTGTCTCGTTCAGGGGGATTCAAAATGGCGTCGGATACCTGAGCTAAAACATTACTTTCAATGGCTGCTACTACCGTGTTAAATCTGGATATCTCGTTATTTATACCAGATATACCAAATTGAGCCTCCACTTGGACAAACCATATTTCGGGCTGTTCCGGCCAGAACGGTGGCACTTTTACAGAGACTCTGCTTATGACAGTACTATTTTCGTTGTTTTCACCAGAATTATTCTCCGGTGTTACGGACTGTGCAGATGATTGTGTAGATGATTGTGTGGATGAAGATTGGCCTGCCATTATATTTTGATTTGGTTTTCCGTCAATCATATCGATGCTCGTTGTTTGTCGGGGTCACCAATTGTAGCGGATTGAAAAACGTGTTTTTTCTTGAAAGAACTATAACTAACTAAAACTCCATTTTTATTTTCTTAAGTATAAAGTATAAGTAAAAAATAGTAGCAAATTTCATTGTTGTATAATAAATTACACTAATGTAATACAACGTATTTTGCAAGAATTATTTAACGTAAAATCAAATTTAAATCGTCATTGCAAATGTGGTTACTGGAACTGCCACATACCTAAAAAGTGGGCGTGGTCAATTTTTCTTGCCGTAAAAACCTAAGTGGTATATGATGCAGATTCTAAAAAAAAAAATGGCCGCCAAATCTGTGCAGTCGTTCTTAAGTGATGCGATTACCAATGAACCAGATTTGATTTTATTAGTCTACTAGCTGTGCCCACACACGTTGTGTGCGTCCTGACAATATTTTGTTCGATTTTGCTTTGAAAGTAATTCACACGAAATTTTAAGACTGTTACGTATTTAATTTATATAAAGGTTTCCATCCCTGGGTAAAATTCTAAAATTTATATAAATTCCTAAAATTCTAAAAATTGTTACAAAGCTCTGTAAAAGACAGCCAGGAAATGAGTTAGTCATTATTTTAAAACAACCCCATCTTTAGCGCAACCATTCTTAAAATATACTGCCTTCAAAAATTAAAGGTCCCTTAAAGTATGCAAAAAAACGGCGTACTTTCACTGCATTTTCTCTTTATTATCTCTTGGAAATAAGGTATTTTCACGGAAAAAAAAGTATTCTATATTGGAATCAGTATACTAAGGTACTTCCTCTCAAATTTTTTTTTTAAATCCATACAGCAGTTTTTACGTTATGCGAACACGAAGAGAAAGACAGACAGAAAATGAGTAACTGTTTTATTATATGTATAGACTAGCAGTGTTCGCTACACCGTCAGCATTCTGATTATGACTATTGGATTCGAATTTGTCTTTTGTGTTGATAGTAATTCATACCAAATTTTCGAATTTGTCTCTTGTTTTAAGGCTAGGATTTTTTATCCTACCCAATCGTACGATTTAATCACAAAAAAATCTTACAGAATTCTGTCCTACACTATCATACAAAACAAGATTTTGCAACTCTGATCGTATAGAAAACTACTATTTTATGATTTTTTTAAAAGATTATCAAATCGTCAATTTGTCACTCACATACATACATTTTTAATCCACACTATCATAGTTTTTGAGCAAATATGCAATTTTTGACCAATCGGACTGAGTATGATAGTGAATCATGGCCTTTAAAAGTAATTTATAACAAAGACTTATTTTTATACATCTGTCATATGATTTTTGTATTTGTTTTGTATAGAGGTACCCGTCTCTGGGCAATAAATCATTAGCTTTTACATAAAATTCTATTGTTGTAGAGTTCTGCAAATAGTGTGTAAAATATTCGGTTTACAAAAATTAAAGGTGCTGCCAAGTTATTTAAATCCGCTAAATTGTGAACATTTGCCATGTCGTTTAAATCGGTTAAATTGTGTTTATTCGGATTTTTATCTTTATTTTCTCTTGAAAATTAGATATTTTTGCCGAGAGAAATATTCTATATTTGAACTGAAACACTAAGTTACATACATTCATCCAGTAGTTTGTAAGTGATACGATCACAGACAGACAACACCAAAACTGACACAGACATACAGACCCCAAAAAAATGGTGCTATGCATCCCATATCGATTACTATCTAAAGCAGACACCTTCTACAGTTTTATTTTATGTTTAGATTTGATACCCGCCTGCTTGTCTGTCTGTTTTCAAGTCATTTCTTTTTCCAAGATTTTTGCGCCTTAATATCAATATTTTCTGTAATACAGTAGTGGCAAATGTGTTAATTCTTTGTAGTTACAATATGTCGATGCCTGTATAAAATACTTTTGTTTAAAGATCCATTTTTTATTATTATGCTCTTCTGAAATTATTTTTCATCAATCTATTATTTCAGGCGTTACTATTTTATTGTCTTTAACGGTCTTCCTTAACATGGTTGCGGAAACGATGCCAGCGACATCCGATGCCGTGCCACTTTTAGGTAAGTTCGTTTAATTTGCAGTTTTCTTTTTTTTTTGTGTGTATTAAATATATGTGTGTGTATTATTTGTTTTCTAGTTAGATTAGTGTAATTGTAAGTGTGTTATTGTTTTCTTACGAATACTCCTTTTATTCATTAATTTTTATTTTGTTTTTTTTTTTTTGGAAAAAAAATTTTTATTATTTTATTTTAAGCTGGAAAAATTAAAAAAAAACTTTAAAGATTTTCGTAAATCATTATACAAAAAATGAAGTAAAAACATCATTAAAAATTTCTCATTAAACCAAACTCATTTTCATTAAATTAAATTAAAAATGGAAAACTAAATTAAAAAATAATTCATATATTCTTTAATAATAAATTCCTAAACAGTATGTACTGCATTTCATTAAACAAAATGTTCCTTAAAAGAAACAAATTGATGATTTTATGATATTAAAACTTTGACACTCTAATAAAAAAAATGAATAAATATATCCTTTTAAAAAGTATCAATAGTCAGTTGCTTTACAATTTTAATAAAGGCTTTTACAAATTTTCATTGGCTTGACATTTAATGCTGCTAATGAATATCAGCATAATAAAACGTTTTTAGCCGGAAATTTGTTTAAGCAAAAGCAAAAAATAATTAGTATTTAAAAGAAGCACAAAAACCATTAATACAAATTGTATAAAAAATTCTTTTTAAACATAAATTAACTTCCGGCGCTTCATATTGCAAATATGCACCATAAATAGTCACAGTTAAAAATTTAAAGAATTTTTTTTTTTTTGATTTTATATAATTATAATTTTTCAAAGTTCGTTTTTTTATTTAACATGTTAAATAAAAAAATTCCTTTAAAAGATCCTTAATAAGATGTAGAAAATCTATTATTTAATTTCGAAGAACACTTAATGATTAAAATAATTAATCAAATAATTATAAATTATTAAATTAAAAAATTATTTTTTTTATTAAAAACAAAATACATATTTTTTTATTAAAAATATTTTAATTTGAAATCATTTAGCAAAAAAATTTTATTTAAATATTTTTATTTAAATAAAATATTTTTATTAAAAATTTTTCATTATTAATTTATTTTATTAAAAATATTAAAGCTTTTTAATCAAAAAAAATCATAAAATTTTTAGTTTAATTTCACCGAACACTTAATAATTAAAATTAATAATTTAACTCTACATTAAAAAATATTTAAAATTTATAATATTCTTATATTAAAAAAATTATTTTTATTAAAGTTATATTTATTATTTAATAAAAATATGTTTAGTGAATATATTTTTAATTATTAATTATTTTTTAATTAAAACACGTTTAGTAAAAATATTGATTTAATATAAAAAATTATAAATTTAAATTAAATATTTATTTTAAGCATTAAAGTTTTCGTGACTTTCAATCATAATTTATTTTATTGAAAAAAAGATTTTAATACTTTGAATACAATAAGCTGATAATAAAAAATATTGTAATAAGTTTAATAATAAAACAGATTAATAATAACAACTTTTTATTAAAAGGATTTTTAATAAATATATTTTTAATTAATAAATTTCCAATTATTATATTTTTAATAAATATTGTTATTAAAAATATTTTAATTGAAAATATATTTAATAAAAATAATATAAAATAAAAAATACTGTAAAAAGTTTAATAGTAAAACAAATTAATAATAAAAACTTTTTAGTAAAAGAACTTTTAAAAAATATATTTTAAATTAATAAATTTAAAATTAATACATTTTTAATAAATATTTTTATTAAAAATATTTAAATTGAGAATATATTTATAAAATTAATTTACTAAAAATATTTTTAAGAAATATACTTATTTAAATACTTTTAAAAATATATTTACTAAAAATATATTAGTTAAAAATATTAATTATAAATATATTTTTCCAAAATATTTTTATAATTTTTTTTAGTAATTTGTTTATTATTAAATATATTGCAATATTTTTTTTATTACCGGTTATTTTATTATTTATATAAAATATTTTTTCAATCATAAAATTATAATTTAAAATCACATCATCCTTAATATTTAAAAAAATAATTCAACATTATATTTTAATTTATATTTTTTATATTAAAAAAATATTTTTATTAAACATTTTTCAGTTAAAAATTAATTATTAATTATTATTTTAAAATAATTTAATATTTTTATTAAATATATTTATTAAATATATTTATTAAAAACAATTTTATTAAAACATTTTTATAAATAAAATAATTTATTACTTTTATTAAATATATTACAATATTTATTATTAGTTTATTTTATTAAATGTCACGTGACCCTTAATGATTAAAATAAATTATTTAACAACATCATATTTAAATTTGTATTTTTTTTTTTTTTTTTTGATATTAAAAAAAATATTTTTATTTAATTTATTTTAATGTTTATTAAAAATAATTTTATTAAAAAATTTTTTTTTATTAATTTATCATAATAATTTTATTTAAAATATTAAATTATTTATTATTAGTAAATTTTATTAAAAGTATTAAATTTTTTATTAATAAAATAAAAATAAAATTTAAAGTCGCCAGACTCTAAATGATTAAAATTTATAATTTAACAACATTATAATTTAATTTACAAATTTTTTATATTAAAAAATATTTTTATTAATAATATTTAAATTAAAAATTAAGTAATAATTAATAATTTTTAATTAAAAATATTTACTAAAAATATTTAAATTATTATTTATTAAAAAAAAATATTAAAACATTTTAAATATTTATTTTATTACTTTTAATAAAAAATATAACAATATTTTTTATTATTTAAATAATGTTTCTTATTTTTATTTAATTTATTTTAGTGTTTACTAAAAATAATTTTATTAAAATATATTTTTTATTAATTTATCATGATAATTTTATTAAAAATATTACAATATTTATTATTAGTTCATTTTATCAAAAGTAATAAACATTTTTTTAATAAAAAAATATAAATTAAAGTCGCGGACCCTTAATGATTAAAATTGATAATTTAACAACATTATAATTAAATTTACAATTTTTTATTAAACATATTTTTATTAAAAATTCATTAATAATTAAAATTATCTTAATTAAAAATATATTTACTAAAAATATTTAAATTATTATTTGTTAAAAAAATTATTAAAATATTTTAAATATTTATTAATTTACTTTTAATAAAAATATTAAAATACTTTTTTATTAACTAAATAATTTTTCTTTATAAAAAGAATATTTTTTTTAAATTCTTTTCATATTGCATAGATATGACAATTTTATTAAACTTTAAGATAATGAAATATATTTTCTGAACCGCTAGACTTTATTAAATTTTTCTGTAACATTACTAGTTACTAAGTTAGTACCAATCCTTAAAACTTACTAAGTAAATCAAAGGGAGTCTAAGAGCACCACCAACGTGGTAGTAAAGACACAAAGTCTTTTGATGGAGACTATAGCGGTGCAGAAAAAGTATTTAGTTTCACATTTGTTTGATCTATTCCGAGTGGCGTTAAAACGTGAGAATTGCAAAAACACCCGGAATGAAAATTTTCTTCATTTTTGTGTTCTTCATTTCAAATACTTCTTTATCTTTATTATTATAAATTTTTTATATTTTCGAGTAAGATGTTTAGGTATGTTTAGCTAAGATGAAATTGAAAAAAAAAAAACTTATCACATTTAAAAAAAGAACAAAAACTACATTTGTTTCAATGCGCAAATAAAGGGATTTGTTCAAAAAAAAAAAAAAAATAATTTTTTTATTCCACAAACATTTTTTATTCAAAATAAAACGCCAAAAAAATATTCAGAAGTTAAAAAAGAAAAAGTTTAAGTATTCTGAAAAAAAATTCGGATTCGGATTACAGAACAGGGATGATATATATTAGAAAAATAGCAAAGAATTGAAAATTAAATTCGATAAAATTTTAAAGATGATTCATTTATTTATTTATCTTTATTTTTCATTTTTTTTATTTTTTTCCTAATAAATACAATAATATTTATTTAATATTTTTCTCTACATGATTTCAAATATGTTTTATTTTATTTTTACATTTTTAATAATTATTTAGAAAAATACTTGAATTCTGTTAGTAATTTCACAGCACCACCAATAATACTTTCTTTTGTATTTTAACGTTAAAATAAAGTAAAAATTACAGTCCCTCTGCCCAAATAGTTTGTTTTTCTTTAAATAAAAACTCACATTAAAAATTAAAATATAATTTTATTTGTGCACGCATTTAATCCCTTTAATAACTAATTTTTTTATCAAAATATAAATATTTAAAATTAATATCAAGTTAAAATATTTTTTGTTACTCTAAATAAAAATATGTCATAAATATAATTAAATTAAATGAAGTAACTTTTGAAATTAAAATTGGGGAGAAAACAAATAATTTAAATGCAAAAACATGTTTGAGAACAAAAAAATAGGAATTTTTAAAGGAGAAAAGTAGATTTTTTTTTCTTTTTAGAACTAAAAATATTAATGCGATAATAATAATATAAATAATATAAAAACGATTGCAGTAATTTTTTCTATAGATCGTGAATTTAACATGCTTTTCGTTTAGTCCCTAACTATTTGTCGTCGATTGGTCACTGAAGTTTGAGCAGAGCAGTTCGTATGTGGAATAAACTTCCTGTAGAGGTCTATCCTGTCACTTCCAATGTGAAAAAGATATATCATCTTTTTCACAACCTAATTTCCTAGTTCCGGCACAATATATACCGCGTAAGTAGGGGTCATCCCCTGATTACTGGTCCAACATTAAATAGAAATTGAATTAAATTGAAAAATAGAAGACAAATTATCTAGAGCTGAGCTACTGTTACAGTTACTGGCAAGCACGTTAATGTTAGATTTAAGATCTATCACCGACTGCCGCCACTACCGAGTCAATTGAACTCTTCTATGCCATGCGATGACGTGATAGAAAGTATTAGAACACGAAGCAGTACCTATCACATAAGAACTAATCTTGCAATAACACATGTGCTAGTAGTTTTCTTTTCTGTGGCGTTTAATTTAGAAACATCTAAAACTAGCTGTGCCCGCTACGTCCCACATAGGGGAATTTTGGTAATCTATCCATACATTATTTTTTTAGTTTATATTGGGTGCTGCTAGATTAATGAAACTTGGCCGAAAATGTCTTATGGTCATAAGCTGTTTAAGATTGGAAATAAGAAAAATCGGACCAGGGCGAAAATAGTTCCCCTTAGAAGAACTAATCATACCTCTGAAAAATTAAATTTTATATTAAGTTTTCCCATACTTTTGTTTAGAAAATTCAACTTTTAAGGTCAGTAAATGTTGGTAAACCTAAACTTTGATCCAGGAGAGTCTAAAATGGCATTTGTCACGCCTCCGTTTGTGGGCGGTGACATAAAATATTATTTGCAAAAATAATGTTGTTATTAAAAGAAATGGATTATATACACCTTAATACCATAAGAATAAAATTTTTGAGTTTGTATGAGCATCCACCCCCGGGAACGTACATGTCCAATCCCCAACACCCAATAATATTGTGGAACAAGATTAACGTGAGTACCTGACTACTCGGCCTAACCTCAGTGAAACTTAGGCGTAGCTTAGCGCCCCCATTTTGTAGTATAACAACACTTTACGATTGCCACCAATCGCTTTTTGTGTGTGATACAGTCACAATGAGTAGCAATTTATATAATATGGCAAGCCTAGATCCACATTATAACCTCTTGCTTAGGGGTTTGGAGACTATCCAAACTCCGTCTGTTGAGAGTGCAACAGCACACTTGATCGACCGTGCACGATACCTACTTAAATCGATCTTAAACCACAACCACCACGTGTACCCCCGAAGGGGACCTCACCAATAACCGGTCACAGAGAGGATAGGCTCTCTTTGGGCACTGGTCGGGCCTCGAAGAGAACCCGTATGTTTTCACACACAGACCTTTTCTTCCAGATTTAGGCTCTACGGACCCTAGCGTCTGGTGCCCCTATTTTCCCCGAGTGGACCGCGTCAAAGCATTTGCCATATTCTGCAGTGACAATTGGAACCCCCGGGGGTACCCAAGAATATTAATAAAAATACATTTTTGTAATTTATTATTTTATAGTACATAATTTAACTGAAAATAATTAATTTATTCAAAACTAACTGTGCCCGCCACTTCGTCAGAATCCTTATTTTGCTTTGAATCCATACCAAATTTCAAGACATTACATTTATAGTGCTTCAGTTATGCTTTATATATTTTCTTTATATAGAGGTACTTATCCCTTAATTTTTGCAAAACTCTAAAATTATTGTATTGTATACCGGCTTAAGAAATAAAGGGTGCTGTCAAGTTTACAGTACCTTTAAGTCGGTCACATTGCGTACTTTCACTATTTTTTCCCTTATTTTCTCTTGGAATATGTTTGCGGATAAAAATATCCTTTATTTGAACCAAGATACTAAGGTACCTCCTCAAAAAATGTTATTTAAATTCATCCAGTATTTTTTACATGATGCAAACACAGACATACAGACAGAAAAAAATCCAAAAATAGCAGTTTTGTAATCCATTTTGTTTATTAACTGCACCAGCAATAAAATTTTCCCAAAAAAATTAGATGTACAGAAATGGTCCTGTTATAGTATTATAGATAAGTCACCCAAATTTAGTTTGCTTTCTTGTTTTAAGAATTTTTTTGCTGTCGAATTCAAATTATTTATTTTAAAATTTAATTGCAGAATAAAAAAACAATTTAATGCAGCTTGAAAAAATTTGTTTTGCTTAAAATAGGTTTAATTTATAAAAAACTTTGAAAATTAATTAATTAAAAATATTCATTAATACAGGCAGTAATGAAAAAAAAACTCTGCCAAAATGTTTTTGCATTTAAATTGTTTAACAAAATTTGTACAATATATAAATAAATAAAAGAATTTATTAAATAAAACTTTTAAAAATCCATTTAAATTAAAACTACAAATAAATAAATCCTTAAATATCTGTTAAAATTAAATGTTTTAAATATCTTTCATAAAAGTTTATTAACAAAAAGTATTATTTTTGTGGTTTACAAAAGATGTTTTTAATCGTGTTTTCATAAGTGTATTTTCTTAAATCTATTTAATCACTATTTTATGACTATTATTGAAATTGAAAAATTTAAAAAAAATATGTTGTTGCAAACAGAAAATTTATATTGAAAAAAAAATGTATATATAAATTTCCCCTTTTTTATAAATTTCTTTTCTTTTTTTCTCCATACTTTTTTCACACAACTAAACTTGACTCTGAAACTCTAACAAACATTTTATAAAATTAAATCTTACACTTCTCTAATCACTCCCAACTTCTTTTTCACTCTAACAATTTACATTTCAATGCTTTGTTTTATTTCATCTTCAATTAATCTCAATTTGATTATCTTAAATTTTATTGATTTAACTAAATTCTTTTTTTTGGAAAATTAAAAATACTTATTTAAAAAAATATTATATTTGTAAAAAAAAACTTGTTGTTTCCAAATTTTGAAATTTTATGACAAACAAAAAAATTCAAAATTTCTCTTTCATATATTTCAAAATAACTATCAAAAAAATATAACCCAAAAAACTGATCATAAAATACTAAAAAAAAATATATATTATGACACGCCCAACCAACCAACAGGTACATATTTCAATTGCATAATGTTTATGGTAGCTTCATCCGTTGTGTCAACGATTTTAATATTAAATTATCATCATCGAAATGCTGATACACACGAAATGTCAGATTGGGTAAGTTTGATTTTGTGTTACGTTCGACATGTGTCTTATCTATCTCTCTGTTAAATTATCTCCTCAATCATATTCACTTTAACCTCATCAAAAAAAAAAAAAAAAATCAAAAAACCGGATTTAACAAAATCATTTGCTAGAAAAATTCACTTAAAGAAATGGAAAAATAATATACGACAGACTTTTGGGCCACGTTACAGTGTGGGTTACAGGTAAAGTAGCAGGGCAGCTTTAATAAAACTAAAAAACGGGAACTTTAATTAGCTCAATTAAAAAGAAAAAAATAGTAGTTTAGGTTTATTTTTAATAAACTAAACTAAATATTTAATTATTTTTGTGTGTGAAATTAATTAAAACATTTGATGTGAAGGTTTAAATAGTTTTAGATACAAATTTAATTAAGTTTTTAAATAATGCAATTATATATTTAATTAAAAATTTTATTTAAATTTTTTTCTATTTTTATCTTTTTTATTTTCCCCCAACAAATAAATTGCATTTTTAATTTAATTAGCATAATATTAAATAAATAATATTTAAATTCCCAAAAATTTTATTAATAAAAAAATATCCAACTGCTTGTGCAAACCTTTGGCAACACTTGTTATTTTTCGATTCTCTTGCGAGAACAAAATTAACTTGTGTATGCTTTTCATCACACCTTACGTCTGCATTCAGTGATGGCCATCCAATTGTAGAAGGACAGTAAGGAAAAATGTAAACGTGGTTTATTTGTTGGTGTTTGGTTGAAGCTTTAATATTCTGTAATTTATTCTATTAACATGCATACTTCGCATTGTGTTTTGTAGAATTTTATTAGTTATAGGGTATATTTTGCTTCTCTAAAATTAGGAAAAAGGTTTCCTGATGATCTGGCCTGAGCAACCAGTGAAATACGTATAGGAACTAGCTTTTTTCCCCCAACAAATAAATTGCATTTTTATTATAAAACGTTATGGGTAATTAGCAAAAATATTAAATAATTAATATTTAAATTCCCAAAAAATGTTATTAATAAAAAAATTTTAATTAAATCATTTAAGAATTAAAAAGAAAAAAAAATACTATTTTAGGTTTATTTTTAATAAATAATTAGATCAATTAAATTTTTATTTATATTTTTGTGTGTGAAATTAATTAAAACTTTTGATTTGAAGGTTTTAATTAGATTTCGATACAAATTTAATAAATTTTTTAATTAATGCAATTAATTATTTAATTAAAAATTTTACTGAAATTTTTTTTATTTTTAATTAAAAACATTTTTAACAAAATTAATCAAAAACTTAATTAAAGAGAAAAAAGCTATATTTTTTTATTTTTAATAAATAATTGAAACAATTAAACCTTTAATTATTTTTGTATGTGAAATCAATTAAAACATTTGATTTGCAGGTTTTTATTAGTTTTAGCTACAAATTTAGTTAATTTTTTAATTAATGCAAATAATTATTTAATTAAAAATTTTATAAAATTTTTTATTAATTTTAATTAAAAAAAATTTAAATAAATCAATTAAAACTTAATTAAAAAAAGCTACTATTTTTGTTTACTTTTAATAAATAATTGAATCAAAAAATATTTAATTATTTCTGTATGTGATATTAATTATAACTTTTGATTGGTAGACAATTCTTTTGTCTATCTATTAAAATCTTTAAAATTCCTTGCTCTGGTTATTTTAGAAATACAACAAATTATTAAAAATTAATATGAAAATTAACGCAATCAATTACTTAATTAAAAGTTTTAATTAATTCAATTAAATATTTAATTATGGAAGAAACAATTACTATTATTAGTTTTTATTAATTAAATGAATCAATTAAATATTTAATTATTTTTGTATGTGAAATTAATTAAAACGTTTCATTGGTAAAGAATTGTTTTTGTGTATAGACTAAAATCTTTAAAATGCCTTGCTCTTGTACTTTTAGAATAACTCACAAATTATTAAAAATAAATATTAAAATCAACGCAATCAAATACTTAATTAAAAATTATAATTAATTTAATTCAAAATTATAATTAATTTAATTAAATCCTTAATTAAAAAAGAAAAATAACTATTTTTTATTTTTAATAAATAATTAAATCAATTAATTATTTAACAGTTTTTTGTATTTGAAAGCAATTAAAATTCTGATTGGCAGACAATTTTTTTGTGTATATACTGAATACTTTAAAATGTCTTCTATTGTACTTTTAGAAACACTTACAAATTATTAAAAATTATTTTATATTATAAGTCAAACAAAATATTTGATGCTTTGAGTATCACAAACAGATTAAAATTTTCCTTATAACCTCTTAGCTCTATGCCATGCAATAAGATGAGCAAAAACTTTAAAATAATTTTTAACACTACAAAAAGGTAAAGATTTTAATTAGTTTCACATATAAATTGATTGACGTTTTAATTAATTGAATTATACGCTTAATTAAGATAAAACACTACTTAATAAACAATTGAGTCAATTAAAAATTTAATTAAATATGTATCATACATATAAATGCGGTGGCTGGCATCCCAGCAGTAGTTTATCAGTCAATTTTTTTAATACTCTAGTTCTTTTTCTGGAATGTCTCTGTTGATATCAGTTTAAGGCATAGCGGCATTTTCATAGAAATTATTTTGGATCTAAGTCAAATGATAATAAGTAAATTTCCACATGACATTCCCAAGACGGCTGATAACACAATTGCCGAATTTACTGCCCAAAAGATCGATTGTATGATGAGTTGTGTGACATGGTGCGCCCTTCCTGCTCGAACCAAAGTTAATGCAAGTTTATATCTTTCATTTCAGGTCACAACAAGTCGACCCACAAAACAGCCTGTCCAACATCATTTTCTAAAAAAAGAAATGGTCAATAATGCCAGCAATATCCACCACATAATGTAACTATCTGTGGGTTCCTTGAAAATGTCCAGCGGTTTTTTCGCATTCTCGCACTTTTTGCGCACCGTACGAAGATGGGGAACATAAATGTAGTCAACTAGCAATCCAATCTCAGAAACTTTTTGTACAATCTCCATGTGGCTGCTTCAAAAGATACTTTTAAAAAAAAACTTATTTAAAAATGAAGCACGGCACTTGCTTTGGACATACGTTTACATTATTTTCAACGTTATTGAAGCTTTAAGTGACTAATTTTGGTCGGAGGAGGTGTGATTTATTATTTTTTTATGTGAGATATCGAAGCAAACCACTAACTTCATGGATGCGTTTTCGACTCCGTTCGTTCCCCAATGATTTCTGGTATCCTACTGAAAATTTACGTCTAACTTACTTTCATTGAGTCTCGTGCTGTCACTAGCCTTTTACTTTTGAATGTAGGGATTTCAGACAGACGACTAGTACATATCGACCTTTTTCCTCATCACAGAGTTTATGATAATTGCTAACATTTGCTTAAGGCTAAGTCTCCACAGCATCTCCGTATAATATGTGGTCCAAAGCCTTTTTTATGTTAGCCTTTTTCCAAGCACAGTCTGCAAGTATCTTCTTAACGCGACTGTTAACTTGGGCAGATAACACTTGAGATTCCGTGACCTGTTAATCATTTGTAGGCACCCATATTATATCCAAGCTCCTTGTTCTTGCTCTTCCTGCCAACATGTAGTGAAAAATTCCAGAGTCTTTGGTGGGAATAGAACCCCCAAACTACTACTACTAGCCCTTGGGTGCCTCGGTGGGCTAGTAGGTAGTATGCTAGTTTATCAGTACGGGGTTGTGGGTTCTATTCCCACCAAAGACTCTGGAATTTTTCACTACAAGTTGGCAGGAAGACCTTCAAGGAGCTTGGATACTAAATAAGTTTTTCATAAAAGTAAGAGTTTTTATTTCCAACAAAAAATCCATAAAAGTTTCTATATAAAAGTCATAAAATGTTTGCAAAGCTTAATATAATATATAACTAAAACAAGACTAAGCTTTATAATAAGCCCGTTAAACGGCTCTTAAACATTTAACCCCCACTGTAACTGGCAATCCAACTATCAAAATGTCAAAACGAACAAAAAACAAACAAACAAACGTATTTTACAAACAAATTGTTGTTGTTGTTCCAATGCAGATGTGTATGTATAACTGTCTAAAGTTAGTAACAAAAATAAAAATAAAATATTTGTATAGATGTGTTAGTTGTATGATTGTTGTAATTCCCTAACAAAAAAAAAAGAACAAAATACCAAAAATATATTATCAATGATTTATTTTTTAACTTTTATGTTGTAGTTTTTATAAACAAAAATTAAAAAAAAAGACAAAGAAAACAATATTAAATTAATCTTTATTTTACAACAATGTTAAAGTGTAAATCATAATCATACATACATTAAAGTTAAAACAGTCTAAATCAAGTACTAAACCATATGTATACCAATTAATAACATCGCTATCATAAAGTTACTAGCCACACAATACCTACTCTTTTTAGCCAACAAATAAATTATTTAAAGTCTACTTTTAGGCTTCGCCCAAACAAACTTACGTACCAATAAATTTTGCTTTTAACTACTTTAATTTTTGTTTATAGAAATTTTTATTTTGCAATGTTTTGCTTTTTTTATTTTATTTTATTTTATTTTCAATTTTCAATTTCCAATTTTCTGTTAACTGAGCTTCAATGTTGTCAACGTCTACCATTTAAAATATGTAATGAAAAATATCGTAATGTTGATGTTGGGCCATATATACTAGAGTTTTATATTGATTGTTTAAAAAAAAAAGTAAAAAATAAAAAGAAAATTAAAGCCAAAGTATATAGTTATGTATGTGTGCGTTTAAATAACCCAAAAATAATTATAAAAAATTTAATACACATTTTAAATGTATTATTATATAATCCAATTTTCACTGACATTACAAAGGCGTTCGGATTTTAACTGGTAACATTATAATAAATATTGCAATTTTCCTAGTTTCATATATCAACGTATAAATTTTAGTTTTTAATTAAAACGAACACGAAAATGTAAGTTGAAAAGCGTTTTGTAAATTTGTATGCATAATATTCTAGGTACACTAAATGTTTTTTCATCTAACACTAATTTTATTTTATTTTTATAATTAAAATTTAAGGATTTTTTCTTTTTTTTTTAATTTTAAGGTAAAAGCAAAAATCATGCATATCGTATTCTCAAATTTTCTTTTGTTTACCGCATAAAGATGATTATTGTAACCATATCATACCCATGATTTTTCTCTAGGTATACTAGGGGGTTTACTAATGGTTAGATAAGGTGAAATGAGCCGCCCGCACAAAGACGAAGTCACTCGGAGGCCTTTTAGGCCCATTGTGTGGCTCGGACTATTATTCAACACCACTTTACCCTATATAATTTAATTACTTCTATTGCGTGCAAACCATCTGGAGTTTCTCACGAAACCTAGCAAGTTATTCAGTGTCGCATCCCTGAGACAGCTCAGTTCTTGAAAAAATATTTGGCCCGGAAATTTGAGCCTGCGCTCCTGAAGAGCCGGGCAGTCGCAGAAAAGGTGGTAAACTGATTCCTCTTCCTCCTCATCCAAACAGCTTCTACAACACTCAACATATGCTTCGACATACGTCCGATCATACAGTGCCGCGTAATGGTACCCACAAGAAGCGATATCGAGTTTTTCTCGAAGGCCAGTAGTGCCTTTGTCCTATTTCTGTCAATTGAGGGCCAAAGAATTTTAGATAATCTGCAAGTCGTTGGTGTAGACCACCAGCGAGTCATTTACTTTAGCGACCATTCCATGGCGTGTTAAAAATTTCGGTCAAGGAAGTTTCAATATCCATTTGGGCATTTACCACGTCCAGGCTCGAGCCGTTCCTAGCACACTGATCGGCCATCTCGTTTCCTCGAATGCCTTCATGTCCTGGAACCCACACTATCCTTATGCGATGTCGTCCAAGTATGGCCAGAAATTGAATGCACGATAACACGCATTTCGACTTGACTACTTTCGAATCAAGGGTCATTATGGTGGCTAGACTGTCAACAAAAATATGAACAGCCGTTGTCTCCGTTGTTAATTCTCTAATTCTGCTTGCCGCTACCAATATAGCTTATATTTCTGCCTGAAACACGGTACAGGTATCGGGATTGTAACTGATTGAAACTGAAAGGTTAAGATTCTGGGAGAAATTTCCCGATCCACTTCCCGCTTTTGCTTTAGAGCCATCCGTAAAGATTATAACCATAATGTACCGAATTCCGGAGTTCCCCTTCCACTCATGCCTGCTCGGAATTTTTACAATAAAAGATTTGTCGAAGTCGATAATACGGGTTAAATAATCAGTCTGTTCCCCTAAGATATTTCCACATACATGACGTAGCATTGTTTTTTCGTGTGCATATTTTTTCTACTTGAATACAAACGATCATTGAATCAAAAACTTTTCAGACTTAAGTTCATTATCATTCTTCAATTTTCTTCGTATCTATCTACTTCGTATCATCTAATATCCAAAAACCTGATAATTTCTCTTTAAACAACTATTTTAGGGAATTCGAATACGAGAAATGATTCATTATATTTAATAAGTGGTTAGTTTTCGTTGAATTTATATTACACAAACTACATTTTATAAATTAAAAATAAAAAAAAATATTATGAATTTGGCCCATATTTCGTATAGTACAGTATTGTATTATAAACAGAATATGGGAAAAATTACCTTTAAGGCTTTGCTGTGAACTCTTTTTCCGACATTTTATATTTTGCAATAATGCACTTTCAGTGCACGTATTTGTGCAGGCCTATTGACACAAATCTTTAACTTTATGTCTTTTACATTAATATCATCCAACTGGGACAGAAATTATTCGGTTATCATAACACCGTTTGTAGTGCCCTTAAAAGGCACAGCTTCTTGCAGCCTCTCTACATAGAATTTTTTAACATGTATGTATCTCCAGCCATAATTACTAAGGAAAAGGCGTATGAGTAATAATTAATTATAAAATTCAAATATTAATTATACGCTCCGCTATGTGTTGAACATATGTAATAGTCACAGCTTAAAATTTATGAAAATGGCTTTTTTTCATTAACCAGTTACCAGATCAAATCTCTAACGACCACTGGATATATATCGTTGTCTGTTTTAAGTTATTTGCGGCTTACAAGTATTTTTTTAAAAACAGTTTTTTGCGTCTACTAAATATTTGAGTATTTTGAGTTGTGACTGTTTACGATTTAGTGTGATAAAATAATTTTAGCGATTGTGAACCACAGAGGTATAGTTAAATTAAGTACAATTCCCAACCTTTTCGATAAATGTCTTATCCATGTCCTATGTCATCAAGTTTCTACACTAATGACTCCTTGTCAGCATATATATTTTCGTAAAGGATATTCAACAGCAAATCTGCTACAACTTTTAAGCGAAGTTATCCAAAGATTCATTAATGTAATAAAACGATGTCATTTACACCGACTTCAGTAAAGCGTTCGACAAAGTTAACCATATTTTGTTATTAAAAAATCTTCATTTAATGTGTTTCATCAAAAACTGTTTTAACTAGATAAGCTTATATCTAAATGGCAGATACCATCTTCAACTTTCAAGACTTCAATAACTAAATGTATTGCTGCAAAATCGGGAGTTGCTCAAGTTTACCTGCTGCTATCAAATTTTCAAATATTCTAATATACGCTGATGATGTAAAAATGTTTCATAGTTGCAACAACTTCGACAACTACAATTCCCTACAACAGCATCTAGATAGCTTTTTTGTATGGTGCACTAGACACTTAATGAAGTTAAATTTAAACAAGTGCAAACATAGGCACTGCTCCAGAAGAATGAATACATACAACTCGTTAATTTTTGATCAGTTGGAAATGGTTGATTCGATCCTAGATTTGGTTATTTTATTAGATGCTAAATTAAACTTTATTGTACATGTTGCTATGGCATCAAATAAAGATCGTAGAGCAGTTGGTTTCATCAAACGATGGGCCAAAGAATTCACTTATATTCATATCACCAAGGATATGGGTCAGTTACTTGGGACGCCCAGTACATCGTTCATAGTAATACAATTGAGTATGTTCCAAACCATAATTCATAATTTCTCCAATTTACCCTCTTATAAAACCAGATATGCTTTAATTAGACTACCGTCTCTACAAAGACAAAGAACTATGCTTAATGTCACGTTTTTATTTCATTTAATTACTGGAGATATTTGTTGATTTTACCAATTTTTAGACTAATTGGTTTTTCTTTTAAATTTAACATAAATAAACGTAATATAATATTGTTTTTAAATACTTAATGTAAATGTAATTTCTGTGTAATATAATTTAATACATTTTTATGTATTGAAAAATCCGTAAAAGCAGTCTGTAAAGATAAAATAAGAAAAAATAATGCGGCAAATATGTTTATTCGCAGGTTGTTTAGAAAGAGTTTTTCCGCGATTTTTTCAAATCCAAAATATTTTTTACACATAGATAGTTAAGAAAATTCAGTAATTTCTTTTTAAAAACTAATTATTTAAGTTTCTAGTGATCATTTGACCCAACGTTAGTTTAAAATTTCTGCTTTATGTTTGCGCTGTTGTGTTTCCACTTTCCTTCATATAATATATGAAACGTTTGGAAATAACATTTAATTATTTCTGCTTTATCCTGCTTTAGATTTATGTCACGCATTTTCTATTTTTATTATATTATTTTCTTTTAACGTCCACAATTTCTTTTAATTACAGGATATTTTTCGGTTTTTTTTTCTGCTTGAGGGTTTTCAGCCACAACAGCAATAAAAGTAAAACCAGAACTAAACACAATTTGTTATGAAATTTTGTTTCGTATGCAATAAATATTTGATATTTTAATTAAAATAGAAGATTAATTATAAAAAATGAGTAAAATTTTAAACACTTTATACAGTGATTATAAAAAATAGGTAAAATAAAAATACAATTTGTTGTAAATACCTTTTTTCGAAGGTTAGTTAAATGTTAGACCCACATCGATATATAAAATCTAGTTGAGGTTTTATTGAGACTTTTAAACGTTCAATAGTGATGTTTTAATCGGACGTTTCTAAAATTCAAAACAAGTGCTTAGCAGTTTATTAATTAAATATATTTTATATATGTATGTAGCGGTCAAGAAAAAGTATTACATTCAAATGAATTGTCAGTTTGCCATTTTTTTCTTGAAAAAAAATAAAAAAAAATATTCTTTTAACTTAGAGAAAAAATAGCCAACTTTTTCTAAGTTTGAAACAGTTGTGGTTGGTTCACATAGATTTTTGTTAACCGAGACCGCAAAATCGCTAGTATTTGCTTAAAGCAAATACTGCCTGTGACGATCATTTGTCCCATTCTAATTGTTCATATACTACATAGTTAAAATTTTCTGTTACCATGACTGTTACACAATTTGTGTAAGTCTACTTGTATTCAAATACTTCTATTGTATTCATAACCCTCATATTGAGCATCATTCGATGTTTACCCAAATAGCTTCCATTTTTTCTAAACTTTCCATAAGTAACCCAGTGCAATACTTGGATTAACTTCATAAAACCAACCGAACTGGATTTAACAGTGAAGTAAGAATAATTCCAAAATAGTTTCAGTTCCTATATATCTTACTTATTATTACTAATGTAGGGAGGATATCGAAGCAGGCCGCTTCCTTAATAGGCCCCTCTCCTTTTGATTATTTTCTTTATATTTTATTAAGTCACATCCTACCACCAGCCTTTACTCTTGACTTTCGACTGGCAACTGTTGGCCTTCTTTCTCATCACGTAGAATCTAGTAATTTCTACTATTTGTCCAATGCTTAGATACCCATGGCAGCCGCTACCTTCTTAGCCTCTTCCAGACACAGTCTGCCAGTAATAGGTTCTTTGAGTTTTATGTTGGCTAAATGATACTTGGTGTTTCCATGACCTGTCACTAAAGGAGTTATATCTGAGCACCTTATTGGCATTTCTGCCAAGACACTCTTTAAGCACCATTTGTGCCTGCCTCCCTTCCCCCTTCACCCTTAGTAGGACCCTAGCTCACATTATCTCATTTCCCAGTGCTACTCTGGGTTGTGGTCCACAGAAATTAGCAGCAGATTCCCCTTTTTGCTAGTTGGTCTGTTGTTTCATTTCCAGCTGTGGCTTTATATGCTTTAACCTGCATCAACGTGGCCTCATTAACCGAGGTACATCTGATAAGTTTTATATCACATTCCAGCACTGCTTTGAAGTACACGTTCACTTGCCTTATATGTTTTATAAGCGACTTGATGTCAAGCGCAATGAGTACCTTTCATTGCATTGCGGCAACCCAAGCAATTCTGTCTGGTAAACGGAGACGCACTGTAATTATCTTACTTGAAATTTCATTATATTTTAAATAATTTCTTATAGCACACAGAAAAAATGTTTGGACCAATTAAAGGTTTTAATTGCATTCAGATAAAATTTTGATTAATTTTTTAATTAATTCAGTTATATCATTAATTAAGCAAGATTAAAATAATATTCTAATGAAATAAATAATTGAGTTAATTAAAAATTTAATTAAAGTCGTATCCCAAACTAAATAAAACCTTTAATTGGTGAAAATAATTTTGTCTGTGTATATTCTTCCATGAAAGTTTATGATATATTTCTCAATTAGGAGTTGGAATTTATGTTTTATAGCACGCAAGAATAACAACGTCTAAGCTGCTGTTAATGGGTTTTTCATCCACTTAATCAAGTAAATCAGAAACTATATTGGTTCGGAGACTAAAATATTTTCTTTTACCTTACCATACATAGTATAAGGTAAGGTATAGTAATCATGAAAAAAATCGAGGTCGAGATTTCGACGGATTTATACATTTTGAGGTCTCCTGAATCCATTTGGTTATTTTCGCGTTGATGTCTGTGGGTGGATGGGTGGTTGTGTATGCCACTATTTTTGTGGAGCTTACACAGGTCATACCGTTTGACAGTATATGCCTTTGGTATATGGAGATAAAGAAGTGTATCGGTTTTGGGTATAATCGGGAGGGGGAAAGGGGTAGTTTCCTTCCCACAAATTTTGTGAACGCTCTAAAGGTCATACCATATGACATATTAAAATGAAATTCAGTATGTGCCTTTGTTATAAGGAGATAAAGAGCTGCATAAATTTTGGGCATAATCGAGAGAGACCAAGGGGTAGTTTACTTACTCCAAAATTTTGTGAACGCTATACAGGTCATACCGTATGACACATCAAAATGAAATTCAGTATGTGCCTTTGGTATATGGAGATGAAGAGCTGTATAAATTTTGGACAGAATCCGAAAATAATAAATTTTTCGATTCGAATATACTTTGAACTTATATTCTTTATGTAATATATACATAAAAAATCTGTTTCCATTGGGTATGGTAACACTACTTTTGCATGAAAATCTCAATGACAAAAAATCCATCTCGTACGTCGCTTAATTTTCACCAATTTTTATAATATTTTTACAACTGTTGCTTGACAATTTATTGGTAATTTTCTAAGCGTGTAACCTTTTTTATAAATACAATTGCAGCTGCACGCTCACATACACTCTGCATAACCTTTTGTAACTTAAACTATTTAGAACATAATTTTATTTGTGAACTTAATGTATGCGTGTCTCACTCAGTTATTCATACTTTTAACAATCAAATAACAATTGTTATATTTACAACACTCAAATTGTAAAATAGTTGTTTTTTAAATCTAAGAATGTGTAAAAGTTCTAAGAGTTTACCAAAGCGTACATAACAAGTAAATAAAAATTTAGTCTCTTACAAAAAAAAATAATTCTTTTATAAAAAATAACATGAAATGCAGCTGCATTAGGGGACCTCAAAATACAACGATTTTGTACAATAGAAAATCTTATTAGCAATAAATCTTTGGCACAAGAAAAAGATTTTTACAAACGATAACAAAAGAAAAAAAAATTTACATCTTGCAGTTTAACAAGTGTAAGGAAAAATCGTATAAAAAATATAGAACAGAAAACCAAGAATATGAAATATATGCATAAATTATAAAAGGAAGCAGTTACTTCAATTTTCAACTTTAACAACTACTTATGTTTTTAAGCTTTTTATAAAGTTTTGCTTGCATTTTATTAAAAATATATTTTTATAATTCTGTTTTCATTTTCTTTTCTTTGAGAGAAAAAATTCACATTGAAATCATTATTGCTTTATGGTGGTCTTAATGACAACAATTGCTTTGGTAATGCACTTTTACAGGAGGCATGGAAAACAGAAAAAAAATAAATGGCTTTAATATTTTATTAAATTTTAAACAATTTCAGAAAATACGCTAAAGTATCAATTTTATGCATTAAAGAAAACTAAAATCTGTTAAGATATATTAAGCAATTGGCTCAATAATTGGTGACTAACACTGGCTGCTTGTTAAACAATTATTTGTTGTACACTGAAGTGTCATAACCTGCTGATAGAAAAAATAGTGTTCTATGTATCCATGATTATAAAATGATATGTTTCCCATGATTATAAAATAATTTTGGAAGAAAGCCTTTCATGAGAAAAGCTTTAAGAAATTTGAAGACTATAAGCGTCTCAATATCTTCTTCATGGCCGCATTTGAGCAAAGATGATGAACATTATAAATTTTCGTAAATTATTCTGCAATAACAGCAATGCTCCCGATATCTGTTAAACGTTATTGAACATCTGATAAATTTTTAAGGAGACTGTCTCTATTACTTTATTGTTGGCAGACATAGAGAGCAGGCAACGTCATTATTTTAACAAAAATGGAAAAAAAGTTAATTTTGCACCCTTCTTTGACATTATTTTTTATGTAAATAAAACCCATTAATAAGATTGAAGAAAGGCTTCGTAAGTACTATGAAGACGAGACAACATCAATCACTATCGTTATTGAGTTCCATTGTATTCGTAGCATTAACAAAGCCAAACATTCAGATCACCAAAAAAAAAGGTCGTCAAGCCAGAAATAGCCGATAAAATTTATGGAATCATATTCGGCGATGTGATGCAGGTTTACGTCAGTACCTTGAGTGTAGCTTTTATTCGACGGTGGTCATTGCTTTCACCCAGCGGTAAGGGTGAAAGTAATGCGTCTAACAACCCTTTGCTATACAAAGCGACACAACAAATCGCAATTTCAAAACATAGATGGCAGAGCCAATGTTCATACCCCTTCTTAAGGAATTGGAAACTATCTAAACTCCTAACACGCAATTGGTGCAAAATAGTGGAAGAGCACACTGGACTAAATTGCCCATTTAGGTCCAAACCACAGTCAACATGTTAATATACAGATTCCATTTCGTGGTTCCCTACTTTTTTAAAGAAAAAAACGCACAAAATTAAAATTTAATGAAAAATGTTTATTATCATTTGAAAGAAGATTATGTCTATCAAATGTTGGCCGTAGCTACGTCGCAGATGGTCCATCCCTTGAGTCCAATTTTCGATGACTCGTTCGAGCATTTCCACTGGAAACTGGCGAATGTGAAAACATCGCGCGTGTCATTCGCCTTGGAGGAAATCCAAGGCCTGAATCGAAGCGGTCCGCATAAACTTAAGACTTTACACAGGAAAAAGTCTAACGGTGTCATGTCACACGATCTTGGTGGCCAATCGACCGGCCCAAAACGTGAAATTATGTGCTCACCGAAATGTTCTCTTAATAAATCCATTGATTGATGCGATGTATGGGAAGTGGCACCGTCTTGCTGAAACCAAATGTCGCCGAGATCACGAGCTTCAATTTCAGGCATCAAATAGTCGGTTATCATGTCACGATAACGGTCGCCATTGACAGTTACGTTCGCACCGGCATAATTTCTAATGAAATATAGACCGATAATTCCACCGGCCCACAAACCACACCAAACCGTTGTTTTTTTTGGATGAAGTAGCAGCTCTTGAATCTCTGCAGGTTGCTCTTCATCCCAAATGCGGCAATTTTGTTTGTTTGCATACCCATTGAACCAGAAATGGGTCTCATCGCTAAACAAAATTTACCTCGAAAATAGAGCGATGCGATTCAGGCGTAAGTCTTTCCATTTTAAAATGCCCAACAATACTAATCTAAAATAACATGACACGACTCTCACGTGATCTGTCAAAAAAAGGCTATTGAAAAAAGTACCTCGAAATGGATCACGATTTACATGTATATACATTTTATAAGTCTGACTGGCAGTGACTGCCGCATCTTCAGTGTCCTAACAATATTTTGTTGAAAGTAATTCACACCAAACTTTAAGACTCTTACTTTATAGCGCTGCAGCTAGGTTTTAGGTGTTTAGCTTATAAAGAGGAACCCATCCGTGGAGAATAACTCACAATGTTGCAAAATAAGCTTTATATGAAATTCTAAAATTTACATAAAATTCTCATAAATGTAATTTATGTGCAATGTGTGTCCTACAAAAATAAAAGGTGCTGCCAAGTTTTGTGTACCATTAAATCGGTAAAATAGCGTACTTTCACTATTTCATATGTATTTTCTCTTGGAAATGAGATAAAAATATTATAAATATTTAAAAAAAAAGGTATCATAAATATTAGAACCGATAAGTCGCGATATACTAAGGTACCCTCTGACAAAATTAAAAATGTTATTAAATATTTTACGTATATTTTACCAAATCATCAAATTTTAAGACTCTTACGTATTTACTTTATATAAAGGTACCCATCCCTGGATAAATTTCTTAAATTTATTTATAAATTATGTAAAGCTCTGTAAAAGGTGTTTAAAATATTTTAATAACAATGTAATTCCACAAAGCAAAAAAAACTATTAAATACAAATTTTATTCAATTAGCCATTTGGCAGAAAGTAATTCATAATTTTTTATTATTTTAAAATAAAGACATCTATTGCGCAATCGTATTTAAAATATTCCGCTTTCAAAAATAAATGATGATTAAAGTAGGTAGGACCTTTTAATCGGTAAAAAAATCGGCGTACTTTCACTGCTTTTTCTGCACTTTCTCTTGGAAATAAGCTATTTATGATGAAAAAAATTATTCTATATTAGATTCAGGATACTAGGAGGTACCTACTTACAATTTTTTGTTAAAATTCATCAAGTAGTTTTTACGTGATGCGAACACAAACAGATATAAATTCCAAAAGTTGGTCTTTTATATTCCATATCGATTAATATCTGCACCAGCAACACAATTTTCAAAGAAATATTGCATATACAGATACTGTCCTGTTACAGTTTTATTATTCGTATGTATAGAATATATAATGCTTTCCACATCAAATCCGTACTCTATTTTTCCTCTTGATTTATTACATTGTTTTTTTGTAATTTTTTGATACCCATACATCCTTTTAAGGCATATTGCCTATAACTTCTTTTATAATTTAAAAGAAAAATATCTTTAAACTGTGTGCTTTAGCATGGAGTGCCCTATATGTGGCTATGCTTTATTTAAAATTTATTTTCTTAATGCTGAATTCATTATTTCATGAGGTCACATTTATAATGAATAAAAACTACATAAACTTATATGCAATTATTCACTCATATGTCTTGTGGAAGAGCCAGCCATGTTGCATCAAAAATGCGTTTTTTTATTATCACACATTAATTTTAAATTAATGTCTTATTGTCACGAGTCTATTGTACTCATTTATTGTTTTATTTCCCAAAAAAAAAAATTAATTAAAACTATCAATAACAAATACTTGATGACATTTTGTGGAGTGCAACCAACACAAAGCAATATGGAGTCTATCAAGCGGAATACAATAAAATGATGATTAAAATAAAATTATTTAAAGAATTATTAATGAACACAATAGTGGTTGTGGCAGGCTTTAAGGGCCTTAAGGACTTAAAAGAATAATTTTAAAAAGGTTTTTAAATGAACAACAAACACTTAAATAATTTTTTAAAAATCCAGAAATCCGAACGTCTTATAGAAAGGTCTCTTACTGTGCTTAACTGTATAACAAAAGTTCATATGCATGTTTGTTGCTAACAAATTACTAACAAAACTTTAAAAATTATATCCCAAATAACGGACTTGTTTGAACAAACAAAAAACCACCAACCAAACAAACAGATAAAACCTAAATCTGCAATAAACGTATTAAAGTGAAACTCTTAATCACCAAGAAATTCATTAAATTAACAATAAACGAAATCATCCAGCAATTTGTTAAATTTTAGTACCACAACAAAAACTTTTTACTAATATTTTATATATTTTCTTAAATTAATTAATAATTTATATAACAAAATGGCAAAATACAAATATGCAACGACATCGGCACGCACATAGATACGTGTGGTATTTCTGTGTTGGTTGCCTTGGATATTACGTATGCATCGTCCAGGTAGACCTATTATATTGGACTTTTCATCAACGCCCTGCTCAGATACATCCTCGGAAAGGAAACATCAAATCTTATCCGATGTGGAACTTAAAGAGCGGTAAACAGTTGCTAATTGAAAATATTTTCTTCAACTCTCCAAAACATGACTAATAAAATCTACTCTTTTTCAATTTAGTTCCTCAAAATCATTACTGGCCAATGTTTTGGATATTGATGATGATTTTCGTAATGTACGTCCCATGACACCCGGTGGAACACTGCCTCATAATCCAGCGTTTTATCGTACAGTTTATGGGTATTTAATTTATTATTTTCTTACATGGGTTTTATGTGTCTAGATGTATTGCCTTTTTACTCCAATGGAATTTCTATTAATAAAATCTTTTATTTTTGTTGTTGTTGGCTGTATAGACAAGGTGATGATGGCAGTATAGGTCCAATAGGTAGCACCCGAATGCCAGATGCTGTGACGCATCACACTTGTATAAAAACACAAACGGAATATGAATTAAGTTTAATATTAAAGGAAATACGTTTCATCACGGATCAGGTAAGATTAGTTTTAAATAAATTTAACGACAATTAAGAAAGAAAGGTTCAGTTTCAAGGCGCTCGGTTAAGCTAAAGAAAAAGAACTTAAATAGGTTGGCTTAAAACTCTATTTAAAAACAATTATTCATGAAAGCCATGCAATATACGAAAAAAGTACTATTTATATCATTATATGTGACCCGGTCTATGAAAAGGTGGCTTATGACTAAAAAACAAAATTTCGAAAAATTTGCTGTTAAAGATAAACAATGCATTTCGTCAGTTTCTTAGTGGTTTTTCTTTTGCATTATGAACAGTCATGCCCAAAAGGCAACCAACCAAAAAATGCAAAAGAGCATAAATGAGATAAGTTCGTGTGCGTATATAAAGAGCGATGTTTTTTTTTCAATGCAAAGCACAAACCAGTTTCTGACCCAGCGTTGACAGGTTTTTGGGGATTTTATCCCCAAAAAAATACCCAAATCTACTTTGACTTACCATAACCTCTAACCAAGTTAGGACTTTCTAGTTTTCACCGCGTGAAAGAGCGTGTCAAAAACTATCGCAACCAAAAAAAAAGTGGACAAATTTTTTTTGAGTCATAAGCCACCTTTTCATAGGCCGGGTCACATATAAAGAGTTACTTTGATGGAAAAGATACCTTTAGGAAGAAGTACAAAATGGTAACTTTAAAAACTGTTTAAAAAATGACCAAAAATAAAATTCCTTTTAAGAAAAACATTCGCATTTCTATAACAAATATTACTTTTTATTAAAACCTACCTTTTTCTAAAAAAAGTACCACTTCATAAAAAAGTACCTCTTTGAAAAAATATATTTTTTGACTCTTTTGCAATTATTGCACTTTATACAAGTTCATCTTTATTAAACAATTATTTTAAGTACTTTTGTTAAAAGTACGTATAAAAAGCACTTATGTTTAAAAGAACCTTTTTAATAAATTCAACCTTTATATCAAAAAGTGGATTTTTATTAAAAATTTGCTTTCAAAATTGGCGTATTATTAAAAAAGTAACTTTTTGTTAAAAAGTACCTTTTTGAAAAATGCATATGCATACTTTTTCGAGCATTCTCTTTTCTTCTCAACTTGATCAATTCATAAAAAAGTACTTCTTTACAAAAAAACATATTTTTATTAAACAAAAACTTTTTATGATTATTACACTTTATAAGAGGTCATCTTTATTAAACAATTTGTTTTCTAATAAAGGACATCTTTTTAAAAAAGTACTTTTGTTACAAATACATTTTAAAAAGTACTTTTGTTTAAAACAACCTTTTTAATAAATTAAGCCTTTATTTTAAAAAGGGCATTATTATTAAAAATTTTTTTAAAAATTTGCGTATTAATAAAAAATATGTTTTTTTTTGGTTTAAAAGTACTTTTTTGAAAAATACATATACTAGTATATACTTTTTCGAAGATTGTTTTCTTAAAAATTAACTTTTTTTTAACTAATTTTACAAAAATTTTAAAAAAGCTTTTTAAAATAGAAGGATAATTATTAGAATAAAAGAAGTACTTTTATAAAAAACATTTCCTTTTCATAAAGAACTTAAACTCCTTTTCATGACGATTGCATTTTAAAAGAATAGTGGGGCTCTTTTAAAGAAAATTATATTGTTACAAAAAATATTATTTTGCACTAAGGTAACTTTTACAAAAAAAAAAAAAAAAAAACAATTTTCTATAAAGTTATTTTTATAAAACAATTCCTTTAAAAATACATTTCATGTTCTTTTTAGTAAAAGGTTTCTTTTAATAAAAAGTACCTTTTTTCTTTAAATGCCGTAAAAAATTGCAGGCTTATTATCATTTTATTTCATTATTATTATTTTTTTTTTTTGTAACAATAACTGTTTCTTAAAATTCATTCAGAAAGAGAAAGATTTTTTTATTAAAAAGAAATTTTTAATAAATAAAAACTTTTTAATTACTTTTTTCTTTAAAGTACTGTTCCATAAAAAGCACAGTTTTATTGTTAATTTTTAATCTTTTTAAATAACTTTTTTTAAAGAAGAAGAACATGAATTTTTAATAAAAAGTACCTTTTACGAAAAAAAAACTCCTTAACTTAAATAAAGTTTTAAATTATTGATTATTGTTACAAGTTCATTTTGGCACCCTATGCTCCAATGGGAGTTAAAGAAACTCATGTATATATTTTTGGTAAAAAAAACTTTTTGTTAAAAAGTACCTTTGTGTAAAATAGTACTTTTTTATAAGAAAGTATTTTTTTTTTCTTATAAAATAGTGTTTTTTTGATCAAAAAGTACCTTTTAGTATATAGAAATTATTTTGGAAACTTACATTAATTTAAAAGCGCCTTATAGGTAAAAAGAGATTTTTGTTACAAGTGCATTTTGGTAAATTTGTACAAAATATTACATTGCAAAAAAAGTCTTTTATTCTTTTAAGATAGTATTTTTTATTAAAACGTACTTCTAATAAATAAAAACTCTTTTAAAACTTCGATTTATTAAAAAGAGCCTTTTAAGAAAAATATTTTTTTTTTTGTTACAAAGGCTTTTTGGTGCCCTATGCTCTAAAAGTAGCTAAAAATATATATTTTAGGATAAAAAGAAACTTTTTGGGAAAAAGTACCTTTGTACAAAAAAAGTAACTGTTTACAAAAAAATCTTAAGAAAGTATTTTAGTTTTCTTAAGTGTTTTTTAATAAATAAAAACTCTTTTAAACTTTACATTTAAAAGCGCCTTTTAAATAAAAATTTGCTCTAGTGGGAGTTAAAGAGACTCATATAGTCGTATATATTTTTGGGGGAAAAGTAACTTTTTCTTAAAATTTACCTTCGTACAAAAAAGTACCTCTTTATGAAAAAATGTAATTATTTCTTTTTATATTGTATTTTTTGTTTAAAAAGTACCTTTTAAAAAATACATTTTTTTTTTAAACTTCCACTAATTTAAGAGCGTCTAGAAATAAAAATTTATTTTTGTAACAAGGTCCTTTTGTCGTGTGATTTAAAGAAAATCATATATATATATATATATATATATATATATATATATATATATATATATATATATATATATATATATATATATTTTATTTGTAGTATATATATATATATTTTATATATATATATATATTTTATTTGTAGTACCGTAATACAAAAATGTGCCTTAGTACAAAAAGTACCTTCTTTTAAGTAAACTCATGTTTTATTTTAATATATTAAACCAGCTACAATAACAAACCTTCATCCATTGTAATGCCCCAAGGTCTATGGCTGCAATAGATCTCAAAATAACCAGATTGATAGAATAGGCAAAGCCTAGTTAGGCTACCCGGCTCTTTACTGAACTGAACCTTTTTTTCTATATACACATAAATATATTTTTTAATGTAAATAATTTTAAATTTAACCTCAATTCACCTCTTACTTTTTCACAACAATTTTCTATTCACCCTTAATTTCTTTCCTGTTTTTTTTTTGGTTTGTTTTTAAATAAAAACAAAAAATATTTATGACCTTTGACCTCAACATAACTAACTTTTCAAACATCCACTACTTTCCATTTTTACATTAAAATTCTATTTTATGATTTATTAAATTTATTAATTATTAAAATAAAAACAAATCTATATGCGCACATTTAACGATGTGTCGTATAGCTTCGCAAAGAAGATGAAGAAAATGATATAGCCAATGATTGGAAATTTGCCGCTATGGTCGTTGACAGACTGTGCCTTATCATATTCACAATGTTCACAATATTAGCTACAATAGCTGTACTACTATCAGCACCACATATTATTGTCTCGTAGCTATATGAGAGAGGTGGTTATTGTTATTGGTTTTATCACAAAATCAATTTGTTAATTATTAAATTAATAACGAAAATTTTTAAATAAATAAACAACAACAAATAAAAACACAAAAAAATACAAAAAAAATTAAAAAAAACACGCTTAAAACAATAATTAAATAATTAAAAAATTAATTATTAAACAAAAAAATCGAAAAAATTGAAAAAAAGAAAATAAAGAAATTTAACAAAAAAATGGAAAAACTTTAAAAACATCACAAAAAAATATAAATCAACTTTTTCTTCCTAATATTATATTTAAATAAATAAGAAAAATATAAGAAATTAAATAAAAAAATAATTATTAAACTTTAACTAAAATCCTTTAACTAGAAAACTTTAAAACAAATATTTTAATTCCTAATTTGAATTATTCCTTTTCCTTTTCCTGTTAATGTTTTGTTTTGGAACTTAAGACATTCATAAGTTTTTAGTTCCCTCCCTTCAGTTGCCTTCAACCGACCTGACCGCTTAAAAAAAACAAATCCAATAGGAAAAGAAATTAAAATCACATTCTTCCATTTATTTGAAATTGAAATGGCACCGGCAGATAAAAGAAAGAGATGTTTTAGTAAAATTTTGTATATATTAGAATAAATTAATTAATTCAATTAAATTTTTCGTTAATTATTTTTTCAAGGCGTTTTAGTTTTAAAACTTAATTAAAGCTAATTTATTTTTTGTTGAAGATTTTTATAAAATTTTTATTTGTTATTTTTACTTTACATCGGCGGTCCCAGATTAATCAGAACAATAAAATAATTGACTAGAATATTTTAGGAAAGCTGCCTCGTAATTTTTAATGAAAATGTCATAGAAACCAGCGCAAAAGCGCAGGATACCTTCAATACTCTGTTTCTAGTGGGAACCGCCAATTTTGTCCTGACTGTCGGAAAATGTTCTACCTTTTACTTATTTAATAACCCAAAATAATACTAAAAACGATATGTCAAATAGCTTCAGTAGTACCAAAGGAAACAGCAAGACAGTTGAACAAAAAAATCACTAGAATATTCTCAGGACTCCTCGCACTTACAACAAACGAAAACCATCACTTCCGGAGGAAAAAAATTATAAGAATAGTGATGATCACTATTCATATGCCCTAATCGTTCCTATTTCTCAATTATTTTCCTTTCCTCCGTAAGAGCCTACAAGATCTCCAAAGTGGTCATCTACTTCAGATATGGACATTTTTACGGAAATAAGAAAAAATAAAAGGAATCGAAAGCAGTATTAAATATACCTGTAGTTTGTTGTACAAAAAAAAAATAAAAAAATATATAAACCATTTATTTTAAAGCAACAGAGGAGTAGATTAATATGTGGCCTCCATGCCTTTGTACTTGCTTTTTCGAGTCTATAACACATTCAAAGAATATTCTCATTTTATTGTCATATAGGCTGTAGGCGGCCAATTCATATTATACCCTGTGTAATCGAACTGATCTGCAAATGGATCCGAATATCTTTTTAACTGCTACTTCTATTCTTCTGTCAAACTGTTAATTAAGTAACCGCAAAATAATATATACTCGTTATGAACTTGTCGTTTTCTTGTAACAAAAGTGTTCATTAAACATTCGAAATCTAGCACGTTTATGAAAGTTTTTCTTAAAGATCACCCACATTTGGTCGGCAATCACTAGTAAATTTTTTGTGAATTTTCTTTACACAGATAAAAAATTTGTTTCACCAATTAAAGGTTTTAATTAGTTTAAAATTCAAGTTCAATTAATTTTTTAATTGATTCAAATAAATATTTGTTTAAAACAGAAAAAAAAATTTTTCTAATTAAACAAATAATTGAATCAATTGGGTATTTAAATACATTTTAATCTGAAACCGATTAAAACCTTTAATTGGTGAAAATATTTTTTTCTGTGTACAGTTTGATTGTATTGATCATCTTATTTCTGGAGGTAAAAGAAACGAATTATACACTGCCTTGACGAAGTGACTTAATACACTGGTGCCACGGTAATCACTAGACACAGGGTAGACAAGCCTCTGATTTGTTTTTCGCACAGAAACCTCCTGAGAATTTAAAAAGTGACGGTGTTTAAAAAAGCATATCTCGGTATTGTTACAGATGACAAAATGCCATATGCAGTGTCACAACTACGCCACGTAATTCTTCTAAAACAACAGCGGAAGTAGAGTGTCTCAATAGACTAATTGTTGGTGCGCTAGTCTCCAAGTCCGAAGGTTGTCGCCTAAAATTGTGGATGTTTTCTGCAGAGAAGTCAGAAACTTTGCAGATAGTGTTGCCTTAAATAAAAAGGTATGTAATCATTCTTAAGAGTTTGGTTAGATAACGCCTTTATGGTAGATGGTGATACTAATCGACTTCGCCCACTCATATATTTATTATTGCTGTTAACAATGTATCAAACTTCCCTAAAGAAGAGCTAAGTTCAACTTTCGTATTATGTATAGATAAAAAAGCTTATGAATTTAAATTCTGGAAAATACAAGGAAAAAAATTTTGACCAATTAAAGGTTTTAATTAGTATGAGAAACAAGTTTAATTAATTTTTTTATTGACTTAATTTTATTATTTAATTAAGAATAAATAAAAAAATACTTCAATTAAATAAATAATTGAATTAATTAAAAATTAAAGTTGTATCGGCCACTAATTAGAAACTTTAATTGGTGCAAAATTTTTTTTCTGTGTACACTTGAGTCCAAATTTTTCAGATTCAATAAGTGAACATGGAATTAAAAAATTCCAATCAAAAATATACATCAGCTCGTACACTTAGGAACCGCCCTATTAACTTTAATTTTATAATATTTAATTTTGTTTTTTTTTATTATTTAGTATTTAATATTTTCATTTATTTCTTTTTTTATTTGTTTTATTTTCGTTTTTAATTACTTAATCATAAATTTTATTTAGTGTATTTTTTTATCCCAAAATTCAAGGTTTCCTTAGAAAACATCATTAAAAATAATATTAAAGCAAATTGTTTTATTAAAATACATTTTAATAAAATTAAATATTTAACTATAGAGATAAATTAAAAACTGCCATTAAATATCAATAAATTAAATTTTATAGTTTTTTTTTTTATACAAAATATATTAATTTCAATAAGAAATTAAAAACGAAAAAAGCTTCCTTGAAAATCCTTTAACACAATTCCTTGATACTTCCAATAATAAAAAGCTGAAAATAAATTAAACAAGAAACTAAACTTAGGAAAGCAGTAAATCTTTAAATTTATGTTAACAATTTTGCTTAAATTAAAAAAAAAATTATTCTATTTGAAAATAATGGAGAGTTTCACACGAAAAACTTATTTTTTAAAATAAAAAAATTTTACCTTAAGTTTTTGTAAATTTATTTTTCAAAACAAAAACTTTGCAACAAATTTTTTATGCAGAATATAAATTTTTATTTTAAATCATAGAAATCGGCAATGGAAAAAATGTTTAAAAATTATAGCAAAAAATAAATTTCTCTGTTACTTGTGAATAGTTCTTAAGTGATAGATATCGGTTTCAATTCTAAAACTTTGAATAAAATGGACCTGTCACTTCAACATGGCGATGGCCTGGGAGTGCATTACTTGACACTGTTATGGTACTCAATGAAAGTAAATAACAATTTGGTTGCCTATAATCATTGTGGTCGAAAGGTGGTCGAAAAGGGATCCATTGAGGAAGTGGTCTGCTTCGGTACTCTATAATAGTTATGTTATTTTCAGTTAACATAATATTTTATAACTATAATAGGCTGAAATGCCTGCAGCCTTAGCCAGTTCATACTATTTAATTCGCCGATCATTTAATTTCATTCCATTTATTTAATCGACTACTTTAGCAATAACGATTTCTGAACGTTTGGCGATTATTGTACTGGTACGACCACAAGGGAGCTCAGTAAACCACATTTTAAATATCTAAATTATAGGGTGCAGGTTATAGTTTCGGTAATTTTTCTTTACATATAAACCAGTGTATGAAAACATACAAAATTTTTCGAATACTTTTCATGCAAAGGTACAAACTTTCACAATTTTTTTTAATCTTAACCAGAACAAACACTTTTTGAATGACAAATAACGCAAACAGAACAATTAGGTTTCAATTCATCTCCTTGCTTTGATAAACCATTGCAATCTTATAGTTGCGAACAAAACAAATGCAGAAAGGTAACTATTTTTTTGAGTTCGATTTTCGAATATTGATTTTATTTTTTTTTGATTTGCTGTTTTAAATTGTTTTTCTTCTTATTCTATTGTAGTCTAAAACAGCAACAATAAAGGAAAAAAATCTTACAAGCTGTTTTTCAATATCTCTCAAAAAATGAATTTGCAAATCATTTAGCAAACGTTTTCGAAACGTTTTTTCTCAAAACATTTTTCGTTTTGTTCTGACTGCTTTCCTTTCTAGCTGTGTACGTTTATATGATTGTACGGTTAGTGTTTAAAACCAAAAACACTGCCGAGCTTAATGACACAATCCGTCTTGCTTGGCTGCAACGACAATCTGGCTCTCACTAGATTGAAAGAAAACAGCTGTATTATTACAGACGCCTAAAATGCATGTGACTTGGTAGCTACAGTCTCTGAGCATTGATTGTTCGAAACCCATGGAGATAGAAGATGAGATGAGACAGATGAGTAAGAGGAGGAAATGATCGTACACTTTTAGCACTTTGGATGACGATATTTTGTGTGTTTATCTGATGTCGCATATGTGGAACTAAGTAGGATCAATTGCTTATTGAGCAGTTGCGGTTAGTTTTCTAGCCCACTCCTAGTTGGCGTATATATTCATCTGACTGATGAATATGTCACGATGTTTCGGCCTGTCAGCCTTTTATGACAGCTCTCTCCCCCCACTTTCAATTTCCATTTGAAATTTTTTACAATTATTCAAAGCCCTCTTCTCTCCATCTTTTCTCTCTATCTTTTCTTCTCTTTACTCTGCCTGTAACAATAAAGGAGCAGCATATTGGGTCTTTCATATAATGAAGCAATTAAGACGAGTAATAGGAGGAGGGAAGAATCAAATATCTCCTTTGCTCTGCACTAGAATGCTGACATCTTCAGCATCTTGGGCTACGATATTTTTAGCGCCTTTCTGATGTGTCATCTCTAGAGCTAAGTAGAATCGATTCCTTTGAAGTTGGGGTTGAATTTCTACCCCACTTCTAGTTGGCGTGACATAGCTATCTGACTGATTGTACCTCCCGGCCTGTGAGTATTTTATGGCAGCTATACACCATTTTATTAGTCATCATTCCAGTTACTGTTGAACACGATCTAATAGAAGTAGTAGTCCAGTAGTATAAAACAGTTAAGGGAAGCAGTGTTGCACTGAAATGATCCATCATTATCAATACACCCTCATTCGTAGTAGATGTGTAGTAGATGTCTCCAGATATCTGAAACAGGTGTTTATGACTCGTTAACGAATAATCAATGGGGAGAAACTAGAGCCAATCGATATAAAAGGTTACTATAATAAAAGGAACTGCCTTAACACAATTTATGTTTTCACCGATTTTCAGAATTTTTTAATTTAATTTTTCCTTAAAGATTTTACTGCTTGTCCTTTAAACCCCTAAATTACCTATTTAAACAACCAACGAAACAAAACCAATAGAATAACCCTATAAAAGTGAAAAAAGGCTGATTTTGAAGCCTTTACAACAATTGGTTTGAAAATTTAAAAATAATGTAATTTGAGAATTTGAAAAAAAATTAATGCGAAATTCCAAAAAATAAACCATTTAACCAAAAATAAACAATTAAACAAACAATCAACCAACCAACTAATCAGACAAAACAAACCAATTCAAAACGCACACCTCAAAACTCATACAAAAAAAAACAAATTGTTTATAAACATTAAATTAAATATTTTCCAAAACAATTTATGTCATTTGTAATGGCTTAATGATGACAAAAACCACAAATAAACATAAAGATTTGGAAGGTAATAAATGTTTATGAAATAATTTGTTTTAGGTGTTTTTTCTTGCCGGCCACACGAACCCGAAAAGAAAAAAAACACCCACAAACTAATTAAACCACATGAAATCATTAGAAAACAAACAACAACAGCAAAAAAATTAAATAAAATAAATATACTTCTAATATTAATTTATAACACAACAAAACAAATAAAATGGTTTAAAAAATAATTAATTAAAATATTTCACAATTAATGAAATAACAGGTGGCTGCGAGCAATAATATCTGCGTGTTGATGAAAATGCATAATTTTTTGGTGTTATGCGCAATTATTTATTTAACAACAAAAACAATCGAACAGTTTATTGTTGGAAATTTTAACAAAAAACTGTTGATTTTGTTTTTTCTTCCATTTTTAGTACAACAACAACAAAAATTGTAGAATAACACAAAAACATAAAAATTCCGAGCACTTCATCATGACAAAACCAAAAAAAAAAACAATAAAAAAAATATTAAAACCATTAACACAACTCTTCATAAATGAACAGAAAAGAAAGTTGAAAGAAAGGAAAATTAAAAAAAAAATTTAATTGAAGCATAAAATTTATTGGGAATTTGAAATATTGAACTTTTTGCTTTTGCCGTTTTTTTTTAATTTTTAGGTTTTAATATAAAAAACAAGCTGGCCCGTGGCAGATTACTTCTGTCCTGCATTCCAGAACTTCTTACATATCGCTTTATTAATTAAATCCATTAATCCAAAAAGACTATGGAGAGCTGATGATTGCCTTCGCTATTGGGAACTTTAAATATTGAGCTTTTTGCTCTTGCCGTTTTGTTTATAATTTTTAGGTTTTAATATAAAAAAACAAACTGGAAATTGACAGAATACTTCTGTCCTGCATTTAAGAACTGCATACGTTCTATCATTCCTTTAAAAGAATCCATTATTCCAAAAGGCTATGGAAAGCTGATTGCCTTGGCTTTATTTACAAGAGATAGTGAGACTTAAAAATCAATATTTTGATTTTTGATAGACACAAATGACACGTTGGTGATTAAAAGCTAAAAAGTAAGTGAAATGTCATCATAACTTCGGATTTAGACAACCTGTTTGTATGAGAAACACTGCTTCCGATTAAGTTAAGCTCCAAAATATATATCAAGATTTTTGGAAACATAATGGCAACTAAATCCACAAGATCTTTTAGAGTGATTGAAGAATTCATAACGCTTAAACTTTTCGTAAGACTGGAAGAGCTATATAAACAGACTGGACTTAAACATTGTCTAGACAAAAAACATTGCTCTTTACCATTCCCTAAGTTTCGATAGACATGAATATTGGTGTAAAAAATCCAGAAATGCCAAAGTAACGAAAGATTGAAGGTAACATAAGATTCAATAAAACTGATTGGACGATTGTAAGGATTCCTGACATTCATGCGAATGATAAATAACTCCTCAAGAAGCGATCATGCCTTGGATGTTAAAAACTCACAGGGGGCCATAAATATTCCATTGGGTTGTGGAAAAAAGTCAACACGTATGTGCTCGAGAAAATGGATAGGTTATAACTCATGCAATTCCTTGGTCATAACATTGTCTAGAGAAAACACTTTTCTTTACCGTTCCCTAAGTTTCAATAGACATTAATAACACATCCAGAAAAAATAAAAATCCATAATTGCCCAAGTAATGAAAGATTGTTGGTAACATTAAATTCAGTGAAACTGATTGCACGAGATTCTATGACACATTAGCCTGAGTTCCAGAGTATGTAAAGGTTCTTGGAATTTATGTGAACGATAACTAAATGCACAAGAGTCGACTTGGCTTTGGAAGCAAAAAACTCACAGGGGTACATAAACTTCCATTGTACAGGTGGGTGTTGGAAAAAGGTCAAGTCGTATGTGCTCGAGCAAACGGAATTGTTATTACTCATGCAATCCCTTGCGCCTAACTTGGGCCAACAAGGGCAAACATACTGTCAGCTTTTGAAAATAAATTACTTGCACTTATAGGATTACATAGGTGCTTTGCATACACTAGAACTGATTAGACATGGCTCTATATTACATTAGTTTGAGTTACAGGGTGCGCATGATAAATAAATGCACAAAAGGAGATTATGATTCCATTTGACAGGTCTATGTGGTCGAGAAAACCTAATGGGTCTTTGTTATTACTCGTGTAATCCTTTGGCCCTTACTTGAGCAAACAAGCACATAATTTTGTCACAACTTAGATATTTTGAAGTAATTTAACAATCCATAACGCTTTGCCGTGCTGTTGAAAGGGTTCTTGGCAATCATGTGAATGATAAATAAATGCACAAGAAGCGTCCGTGCCTTGGGTGTAAAAAACTCACAGGGGGAACATAAACAATCTGTCGTTCGAGAAAACGTAATAGCATCCTTTGGCCCTTACTTATTAAAATAAGGATAAAAATACTGCCTATTTTTGGAAGTAAATTACTATCACTTATAGTATTACATATGTTTTCTGAGAAAACTGATTGGACGAGCCTCTGTGTCACATTAGCTTGAGTTCCATGGTATGTAAGTGTTCTTGGCAACCATTTAAATCATAAATAATTGCACAAGAAGCGATCATGCGTTGGATGTAAAAAACTCACAGGGGGACATAAACATATAAGTAGAAGGTTATTTAGGAAATCATTTCTTTTTCTAACCCGAAACTAGAAACAAATCATTGTCGCTTCTGGTGCGTGGTATTGCCGCTAATATTTTTCAGCATTCAAAGACTCTATTGAAAATAAATCTATTGCAGTCTAGTCAAGAGTTGGGAGGAAATACGAAGGGATTCAGTTTTCCAGTCGGATGACTCAAAATTGATTGCATCCAGTTAAAGATGCAGCACAGCATCTGGACTTGTTAGCTATTTTTTACTCCAGGCCAGTCTAAGGGAATTAGATTGGTAGACATATAAAACAGTGGCACAGCAGTGTCATTCTAGTTAGCTTTCATTTTAATACTTCAATGGATTATCTAGGGACGATAGACGATATATGTAGACCACAATACAAAGCTACATTTACTCAGAGATTTTCAAATAATAGAGACAATTTTAGCCTGTTTGATACAAAAAACAACTGTTTCAATGGATAAATTGTATGAATAATACCGATGATATCATTAAACTTCAGATTAATTATTTGATTAAAATTACTTAAATTATACAGGGTGGTGCGAAATATTCGGACTTTTGTGAAATTGCTAGTACTCAGGGCCTATTGTGGTAACAGCTCGAGTACCGCAATAGACTGATTGATAGTGTTTTAGTCTATCTGTCTGGGTCAAAGACTCTTGGTATTTTTTGCAGACCAGCAAAATCTTTGTAGTTGGACCTCTCAGTTGCGCTAGGTCTATACATTTTGTTACCAATTAAAGACGTGAAAACATGGACTCATCGTGTTTTTTTTTATACGACAGTTTTTTTTAATAATGAGTCAATCACGACAGTTCGAAGTTAATTTATTTTTATTTATTTTATTTCTTTATTTCATTCAAACGATTACAAGCCTGTTGGCCTAGTCGAAGTCTTCTAGCTTAACAACAATTAAAAAATATATTTTAGTCCTTACTTTAACATCCACATAAATCGCTGTTCCCATATGAAACTCCAACGACAAAACTTCCTATACGAAATATTTAAATGAATAAAAGACCACCAGAGGTTATACAAAGAACTCGAACCCCTAAAACTGGAAGAAATTTTTATACAGGACATTCTAAACAATTTTAAAGTGTTTCGCTCCTCGATCCTATGTAACGACGAACCGGTAATATTTTTTTTTTTTTTTTTGAGTAGAAAAATTAAAATAATTTAACTGTCCATCTTTCTAAAGTATTCTGATTTTAATGTGCAGTCATATGTATGTACATATATTGAAGAATATTTTTAAGGATTTGGCTGACAAAAGACCAACCTTATGGCATGACAAGTTGGATCGTTTGCCTAGATCTTGTTTACCAATTCCTTGTTCTGTATTTAAACGGCAAAAGCAAATTTGTGTTATTTAGAAATAAATTTTCCTACCTTTACGTTCTGTCTGTCATTTGAAGCTTTGAAATTTAAAATTTATTTTCTCTTAAATGAATATCTATGTTTTACGAAAACATTACAACAAACAACTTCCACCATCACATGAGACTATTTTAACAATATTTCAATAAATTTTTAATTTTAAAGTTACAGCTATTCAGCTTCTTCATTGTAAATATTGTGTAATATAAAACCATCCTCATAAAACACTCAGAATTTTTTTAATTTTTTTTAATTCCCAAATCATAAATTAAAATTAAGATTTTAAAAAGAAAAAAAAAATTAATAAAATTTTCTTTGAGTATAAACATTTTATGGAGAATACAAAAAATTTATTAAAAAATATATTATAGAATATTAAAAAAAAGTTTATTATTAAGAAAAAACTTTTAATTTTGATTTTTCAATAGTAAATTACTAGACGAATTCAAATTGTTCAAATTTTATATAAAAAATAATAATATTTTTTTTATAAAAAGACACTTAGGTTGTTTAAAAAGAAAATTATTAAGAAATTGTAAATATAATTGATAATTATAATAATTGTACACCTAAGCAGAAAAAAAGTGTAAATAGGTTTCGGTGAATATATAAAAGAGTATTTCTAGTATAAAAATATTTTTTTATTTTTTTGCATTAATCTTTAAAATTGAATTTTTAACTATTTAACATTTTAATCTTTAGCTGTTCCTATGATCAATAACTTTAATACTATATATTTACAGATATCTAATATAAAATTAAAAGTATTTCGATAATTTTTTGTAAATATTTTATCGAAAATTTCTTGAACAAATTTTATCTTAATTTTTTGCTAAAACTTTTATCAAAGTTTTTTGTAAAAATTTTATCGAAAACTTTTTGTAAAAATTTTATCGAAATTTCTTTTTTAAAACTTTACCGAAAATTTTTTGTAAAAATTTTATAGAAAATATTTTGTAATATTTTATCGAAAATGTTTTGTAAAAATTTTATCAAAAATTTTTTGTAAAAATTTTATCGAACATTTATAAAATTTTTACAAAAAATGTTCTATAAAATTTTTGTAAAAGTTAGCACCTTCCTGCAATCTATATTGCGCTAGAATGGCCAAACACATTGGGGGGTAATCTTGAACACCACAATGTGCCTATTGACTGCTGCACCCTGAAGGTCTATCGTTATTTGAAGGTCTATCTTTATGTGAATTGTTTCTATAAAGGTCTGTAATATAAAACACAGCAGAAAAAACCTACCAACCTAAAATTTAACAAAAATCGCTCCTCGCAGGGGTTTATTGATTTCCGGAGATCTGTATGCACTCCATGCGATCTACTGGTGGCGTTCCAATATTTATTTAACAAAAAAAGCAAAAGAAAATCATTACAAACGAAAGAAATAAAAACAACGTGAAAAAATAAAGGTGGGCGTTGTTTCTTGTCCGCAGCCTCGAGTGTGGAGTGGTCTGATGTTTCTGAATTGCATTAAGGAAATTTTCGAAATTATGCCTAGTAGATTGGTGGACTTAAATTTTCTGTATCTCTTCTGGTGCTTTGCAAAGTTGATTTCAACCCGAACACAGACGGACATCACTTAATAAACTGAAAGTGGAAAAGGTGATAGTCGTCAAATGGCTGACGCCAGTGTTATTAACACATTTGGGCACGTTTGATCACATTTTCCATTACATTCCGCGAAATTTCCGGTGAGAACTGTACGACTTCTTATCGAATATTTTCCCTAAGGAGAGCCTGTTTATCCTGCTTGAAAAACGTTAAGTTCCAATTTAAAGCAACTCTGCTTTGTTCCTGAAATATCTAATTACACTATCTTTAATGGTCCTAGAGCATCCGAATTATTTCCAAAATAAAAGGTTTTTAAAACACTGTGCACTGGAATGTAAATAAAATTTTGCTATTAGCCAAAATTACACACAATAAGGTGGTCCTTAAAAGTAAAAGTAATAAGTTTGTATCTTCTAAACTACTGCCTCGGTTGAAAAATTATATTATATGAATCTAATAGGAGGTGGAATTTTAATATAATAATATAAAATAAAATATTATTTTTAATAAGGAAAATTTTAAAATTCTTAAAATATCTTTTTAAATTGAATATTATTCAAGAAATACTCCTTTGTATATAAATATTTATTGTACAATTTTATGTCTCTTTGTAATATAAAATAATCAATAAATCTAAGTTTTTATATTTTTTAAATCTAAAAATAACCTTTAAGTAGAAATTTAATAAACACCTCAGCAAATGAGAGAGCATTTTAAATTTTGCAAAAAAATTAATTTAATTAAATTAATTAAAACGTTCAAATAACTGTTGCCTTTCCAAAAAGAATAATGAACTAGGGCCATGTTTTACTTCTGCTAAAACTTTACTCGATTTACATTGAAAACTCTTCAAGATTAAAGTCAAACGAGTAGTTCAAGACTATTGTCATACCTTTAGGTGAAGAGAGTCGTCACTGGCTATTTGTTTGGTAAGACGTTGCTTGGTAATAATGTCCTGATATCTTTAGCCAAGAGCTTTGCTGGTAGTATTGTCTTTAAAAAAAATTACAACAGTATTTTAATTAACTTAATACCAGAGCTATTAAACATTTTATTAAACGAGTTCGAGGTTAATGGAGTAGTACCCTTAGGGTCCCAGCTTTCCCCATTGCTATTTGTTTAATTTAATTTTTTATCAAACTGCTAACCCTATATTCTTATCACAGACATCTGTACTCAGATATGTGTACCTATCCGCTTTCCCTCAGATAATATTTCTCTCAGTAATTAAAATGAAATCTATTTACCGGTAAATTCTTAAGGATACAATACTGCTAAAGCCATTGTCACACTTAAATACAATGAGAAGTGTGATAGTGTTATCAAAATGTGAAATAATATGGAAAGAAATTTGACATCCCATTATACCAAACCATTTTTAGAAAATTTTCTAAACAATAACAAAAAAAATGTTTACTCCAATCAAAAGTTTTAATTAGTTTCAGATACAAAGTCAACGAAATTGTTAATTGATTAAATTATTTACTTAATTGGCAAATTATTTTGTTCTTTATGAAAATAAAAATATAATGTATGCAATTAAAAAATTAATTAAATTTTTATCTGCAACTAATTAAAACGTTGTGTGCGGCCTGACAATATTTTGTTCGGTTTTGCTTTAAAAGTAATCCACACAAAGGTAACCATCCCTGGATAAAATTCTAATATTTATATAAAATTCTAAAATTCTATAAAATATTGTAGAGCTCTGCAAAATTGTTTTAAATATTTAATAACAATGTAATTCCACAAAGTAAAAATACAAATCAAATACAAATTTTATTCAATTGTCTATCTCGCAGTAAATATTTCATATTTTGTCATTATTTTAAAACAGTGCCATCTGTTGCATAATCGTGTTTTAAATTACCCGCTTTAAAATATAAAAGATGCCTTAAAGTATGCTGTACCGTTAAATCGGCCAACAATTATCAACGTAATTTCACTGCTTTTCTCCACTTTCTCTTGGAAATAAGATATTTGTGCGGAAAAATAGTATCCCATATCGGAATCATTATTACTGAAACCAAGCAGCCCTATATTCCACTGGGAATTAAAGGATTAAATATATATATTGGAATCATTATACTAAGGTGAGGTACCATAGTACCTCACAAAATTTTATTAAAATCCATCCAGTAGTTTTTACTTAATGCGAACACAGAGAGAAATACAGAGAGATAAGAAATAAGTTACTGATTTATTTTATGTATAGATATATACATAATTGAATTAATAAAAATTTTAATTAAAATTGTATTTGAAACTAATGGAAACCTTTGTTTGGAGCACAAATTTTTTTTGTGTGTATTGAAATTTTCACTTTCTCAGAAGCTGTATTACTATGGCCAATATAACAGAAATATAAAAAAAGGGTTTCCCGATAGTGCCATGATTTTTACTTATATGGCCTTATTTTTTATAGGAAATAGCCAGACTCTTGAAACTTACACAGAGTACGTAAAACTTCGGGTGATATGGCAACGATTTTGAAAACTAAAATTACAAATTAAAGGGTGTTCCCATAGTCAACGATTTTTTACGTATATAGCCTTATTTGTTGAACCCTTTATGGCAGACATTTGTAATTTTTACAGAGTGTGTAAAAATACGTGCCCATAGAGGCCGTAATTTTATTAAAATAGTCTTCTCTTTTAAGCCGTTATAGGTAGAGACTTGAAATTAAAGCAGATTATGTAGACTATACCCGCCGTAACAATAAGTATAAAAAGTTTAAGAAAAGTGTTTTTTTTTTTTTTTTTTTTTTTTTGTTTTACACAAAGGAAGGACGTTGTATCAAAGAAAGGACATTGTATTAAAAGTTATTCGCCTCCAAAAATACACTCTCTGTCTGTTGTAAGTCTTACAATTATTTCAAATTTAAAAAAAAAAAATACTTAATATAATTTTAGTTTAAATAATACCTTTTTCTGATCTTAAAAAAAACGCACAATTTGTATATAGTAAAATTTTTAATATAAAAATCTTATTAAAAATATTATTGCAAGAAACAATTTTTTTATGTTAAAAAATAAATAAAAATTTTTTGGTTGACATTTTCAAAAAAGCGATTGTTGCAAAAAAATTCATATTCTTTTCAAGACTTTTATTGAGAAAAATATGAATTTTTTTGAAAAAAAAAAATAAAAAAATTAATTACAACAACAATGCTAAATAAACGTAAATAATATTCTAAATTATAAAATAAGTGACCATAAGAAATGAGAAAAAAAAAATTGTTAAAAAAAGACCAATTTCAAAAAGTATTAACAAAAATGAAAAGAAAAAATGGCATGAATTTTCAAAAGAAAAAAGGAAATAAATTTTTTTTAAATTATGTAAATATTTATGAACAGAAAAAAAAAATAATTATAAGCTTTAAATTTAAAGTGTAATTATGTTAAATAAATAAATTTGATAAAAAAAAAATTATTTCAAAACTAGATTTCAAGCAATTATAATTGTAAATTAATGGAAGAATTGACTTGAAAAGGAGATAAATAAAAAAAGTTTAAAGCAGAAAAACTATTTCAAATACTAGACATACAATAAATTCATGTTAAATTACAGAGAAAGAAAAAAAATGTTTATAATAGTTAAGTGATAAAGCAATAAAATTTTAATAAAATGTGAAAAATTCTCTGTTTGAAATAAATTAAGCGCGATACTTAGCAGTATTCTTAAAAAGTAACATAAAATAGAAAAAATTCATTAGTTTTAAATAAAACACAAAATAAGTTTCTCTTAAAATATTTAACATTTTACTTTATTATATTTAAAAGAAAATAATTATGAAAATCAAAAGGTTTATTTAAATAAAAGTCATAAGTATTTTTAGGTATAATATTTTTATAATTTGAACAAAACAAAAAAACTGTAGAAAAAAGAAATTAAGCGATTTATTTAGTAATAAAATTTATTTTGAATATATTTTTTTTTTTTCAAATAATAATTAGGCAGAAAATTTGTTATACAAATTTTATAGACTTTTTATAATTTAATGTTAATAATGTAAATATTTTATATAATTATCTTATACATAAACATTTAGATCAGTAATTTCTAAAATATTAATTTGCCTAAATAATTTATTTAAATTCAATTTTCCATGCTCCTCACAATAAGTTCGACAGTGAAAAGCTTGTCAACGCTAATAAAATTTAAACGTCTAATCGACGAAAACTCAAAATGTCTATTTACGAAAGCAATTTGAGAACTCCGTGACTTTTTAGTATATTTTTTAATGTATATTTTTTTGGGCAAAAATAAATTTTATTTCTAAATACAGCTTCTCGCTACAACGAAGAAGGTTTTAATTAGTTTTAACTTAAAGTTCAATTAATTTTTTAATTGATTCAAATATATATTTGTTTAACACAGAACAAAAAAAATCTTAATTATACAATTAATTGGATCAATTAATTATTTAATTAAATTTTAATCTGAAATCAAATTACACCTTTAATTTGTGAAAATATTTTTTCTGTGTAGTTTCTCTGTTCCCTCTAAATAATAACATTTCTCCAGGATAACCTTTTCATTTAACCAAAACTCTTACTCTTATAAATAGCGCTATACCTAGCTTTTTGCTTATATAATGATACCACAATTGTCCTTCTATACTATTGTCATTCTTAGTGACTCTATATGTCTTTTATCAATCCCTTCACAGAAACTTCGAAATTCAAAACCATTAAATAATATCAAGGTTTCCAAATTTGGCTGGCTTAGTGTTTCGCAGCAAGATTTTACAGCGCTCAGCGATCTCTCTGAGTAGCAATGTTTTCATGTTGTTTAGTGACACTTTTTGTAAAAATATAAATTATCTATATTTTTGAAAAAAAAAAAACAATTTTAGTTCATATATTTTCTATTTATAATACTTTTGTTTTTTGGTTTTTATTATTTTTTAATAGCAGAAAATTAAAAAATATGTAGCAGCATTTTAGAATGAAAAATATATTCTGCAGAATTCGTTTTAAAGATTTAGGAAAAGATAATAGAAAAAATCTTATAAATTCTCTAATATTTCATTTAAGTCTTAAAAACGATTTTTTTATATAATTTAATTTTTATTAAAAAATATATTTTTTTTTTGGAAAATTTTTCTTATCAATATAAATATAAATTTCACTTTTTTCATATATAAATAAAAAATCACTAAATATAGAATTATCTAAAATGAAATTTAATTATAAAAAAATTTTAAAAAATAAAAATAAAAAACAAAATAATATTTAAATGAAAAATAAAAAAATCATATTAAACCCATTAATTCAAAACTAACAAAAAAAAACTGATTTTTTATTGCCGTTATAGTTTAATATAAAAGTTTAATATAAAAAAAAATAAAAATTATAAAATTATAATTAAAAATAATAATTATAAATCAATAATAAAAAAATATTACAAGAAATATAACAAAAAATAGGAAATTAAAAATTAAAAAATAAAATAAAATAAAAAATTAAAAAAGGATAACATTTATTTTAAATTAATAAAAATAATACAGAAATTTAATAAACCACAAACAGGACTAAAAAATTTAAGTCCTGAAAATAAACAAAAAATTAGTTTACAATTAATTTTTAAATAAAAAACTAAATTTAGAAATTTTTGTAAATTAAAAAAAACAAACTAGCTTTTTTAATAAGAATATTTTTTTCTTAAAACCAAAATATAATCATTATTTGAATAAGTAAATTTAATAAAATAAAAAGAAAACACACTTTTAATTATAAAATTAAATTTAAAAAATAAAAGACTTTGAGATTTAAAATAATTATTTATAGACACTCACACAAAAAGATTTCAAAACCAAAAAAGTCTTCAATTCACATAGAAAATAGTATCAGCAAAAATCGTAAAAAAAACAAAAATTCGCATTTAAGTCATTAACTTACATTAACAAAAACAAATTATAATATAAAATTAAGTGAAAAAAAAAACAAAGAATAAAACTTAATTACAATAACACAAATTTTCGAAATATTTTTAAAGTAAAGAAAAAAAAAACGTAAAAACAACAAAACCAAATGAAGGAAAAAATAATGAAAATCCTAAAGGTGTTTTACTGTAGTTTAAATATAAAAGAAAAGAAAACAAATTTTTGTTAAAATAAAAACGATTTTTTTTATATATTATGTTTATATATTATTAGTTTTAAACAAATTTAAGAAATAAAATAAAAAGTACACAAATGAGCAAAAAGAAAATAAAAACTCAAAATAAATAAATAATTATAAAAAAATTTAAATCTTATTATTTTTAATTTAACAGTAATTTATACATATAATAAATAAAAGAAGCATACTTTTAGGCTGCCACAAAAATCCCAAAACCACAAAATTAACTCAATATGTGAGAGACCTGTAGAAAGCTCTTTTTATTTAGTTACAAAAAAAAATAAGCATACTTTTAGGCTGCCAAAAAATCAAGAAATCAACATACTTTATTCAAGAACTGAGAGACCTTTGGCAATCTTATTAGAGAGCATTTATGTAGCTTTAGGATTGATAGGACCGAAGTAAAAGAAAACAAAAATATAGCAGCAGATTTTCAGGCTGTCATAATAAGCCTAAGACACAAATGAGACACCTGCGAAGATTTAATAAGAGAGCGTTATGGAGAAAAAGCAAACTGCAAAAATAAACAGCAAATCTGACCGAAGAAACCTTGTTAAAATGCCTTACAATGCAGCACAATTGAGTTCCAATTTATAGCGACAATTCTTTGCCTTACATCTTTAGTACTCCGTAGCCAAAAGATACCACGTGGACTCTATTACAATCACTACGTTATTTGTCTGTCTGAATGTATCACTTGAAGGGTAATAGAAATACACCTAAACTCTTCAGAGGCTATGGTATGGCGGCTAACAAAAAAATAAATAATAAAAATTTTAAAAACTCAAAAACTCAAAACCCAATTCAAGAAATGTTTTTTCTAAATATATAAATAAATATCCTTAAAAGCTGTTCCCCGGAGGCGTTTTTGTCTCGCAAACTTCTAGCACCTTGACGTTAATGTTCCCGCGGTATATGAAGGCACCAGTTTCCGAGGTTAGCAGGGGTTCATGGTTTGACTAGTGACCAAACGACTAGTACCATGAAAATCGCTACCCTTACAGGAATTTTCCCAAATTCTTGTGACCGGTTATTAGTGAGCAGCTTTGGGTAGTAACGTGATGGCTGTGGTTTGGACCTTAATCGCAGGAAGGACGATTTAGTTTTTAGGAGCTTAGATAGTCTCCAACTCCTAACCAAAGGATATGAGCATGTTACTGCTAGCCACGTTCTGAAACTGCTACTTGTTGTGTCGCTATGCTCAAAACGGGTATTGATAGACGCATTGGTTAAGGCATCACGCCAGGCACTGACATAAATCTGTGTCACATCCCCTCAAAGCATGCTCCTTATAATATACTTCAGATAATATGAATTCATATCAAAAGTTGGCACATTTGTCTAATAAAAAATCATAATAAAATCGCAAAAATCTTGAAATCATTTTATATTGTATATAATATGCCAGTAAATACTAGACATGGGGGGGATTCAATTATATTTCAATTAAAATTTAAATTACAGGTAATGTGTAATTGCATATTCTCAATTACACACATTACATACTCCTAATTACACATTACAGGGGACTAAAGTTAATTGAACATATTCACTTACACTTTACATGTAATTGTAATTGGGAATTTTCAATTACAAATTCCAAGTAATTGTAATTGTAATTAGGCAATAATTATAAGTTGAAATTGAACAAAATTCAATTATATTCTTAACAATTTTGTAATTTGCAATTAAAAATAATCAAATTCAATTACATGTAATTGTCATTGAAATCATTTGACTACAAATTACAAGTAATTGTAATTTTTTAAGTACAAATTACATGTAATGTGTAATTGAAAAAATGTCAATTACAATTACAAATAGTTGAATCTAAGTGTAGTTGAAAAATTCCTATTACAATTAGATATAATTGTCTAATTGCAAGTTAATTAACCCTGCTACTATGATAGAAAAAAAAATACACATGTTATGTTCGGATCATATTTTGACCCCACGTTTTTTTATTGAGAAAATTCAAATTTGTACATTTCAAAAATATTTTTAAGGCTTGTGATCAATGTAATATGTCGTCGATAGCGTGATTGTGTGTCGGTATGACGGACAAACAGTTTTTTTGCAAGTTATGCACTCAGTAAAGGTCTTTTTTCCTTTTTTTCCTTTTCCGTTCACTAGCACATTGTCGTTTTGGAGAAGGCGAATTCGTAGATGGTGATACACTGTCTTCTTCTCGAATTATTCGCACCAATGATGCAGAGACTTCTGCGCGAGGAAGCCGGCTACGCCTCTTGATATGTTCTTAAGCTAAAACTTCACCGACTTGCTCTGAAAATATGCGCCTTTTGTCTAGTTTATTTTTTTGCCATTCAGGATTTATTTCGGTCCATATTATTAAAGCGTTAAGAGCAGAAATATCCAATAAATTAGAGAACAGAGCAACTGGCCACCAATTGGTGGCTGTAAAGCAGTTGCAAGTTTTGAGTCCATTGCTCATAAAATGTGCGAATAGGAGCAAGTTTATCTCCTCTTTGTTCTGATCTTCTTCTTTGCCTATCGTCAAATGCTAGTACACGAGAAATATTGCTAAAACGCTCCAAAGATATGGTTGCTCTCAAAAAAGGTCGTCCATGAAAGTCGTCCTACAGGGACTTAAGACCGATAGACTCCTAAAAGAATAATATGTCCGTTATACATTTATAATAGAAAAATATATTGGAAATAAATACCAATAAGTATAAGAATTCCCAGGTAAGCATCGAACTCAATAGCATCTATAGCTTGAAAATTTTCGAAAACAGTACTTCCTTGCAAATTGCTGTATTGAATTATATCCCTTTTCATAGCTTTTCTGTAAGGCATACATCAAAAGTATCACGAATTTTCGAAATACGATGAATACCATAAGAAGTCACTCCAGGTTTTGCATGAAGAATATTTTCACTTGCTGCACGACTTAGACATTGCAAAGAAGGTATTGTTGTCCACTATTTCTTCCGATCTTTATCGGAAAATTCTGTGCCATTAGTTACGGCCAATGAACTGAAGGCTTCTGTGCCAGCACCATCATCACATGCATCGTCTTCAAGATCACTCAAGAATACACCAATGTCGTGCTCAGATTTACAATAGCAACTGATCACTATGAAATTTAGCACAAAACTAAAAGTATTTGACTTCGTTGTTACTGAATACAAAAACTACCACTGTAAACGCATTCCAGTGCATCTGCAACAGAGAGGTGTTCTATTGTTCGTTATTTGTTTTACAAAAATGATAGAGGGTCATCAAATGACCCGAACATGATATGTGTAAACACTTGCAGTAAAAAATTGTCTAAGCCTAAAATGGTGATAAAACTAATTGAATTCAATATATTTCAACACTTGATGCAGTGAGTAGTAAGAACTTTCAAATATATTCCACTAGTTAGAAATACGGTAATGTTAAATACGATTTGGGTCATCAAAAGACCCCAACGTATTAGCAGGGTTAATTACAAACTGTAATTGACTTCCCCCAATACTGGCAAATACGGCGCTTCTATTGTAATATAATTGTAGTAGAGTAGTGTTTTATGAAAAAAAAAATTTCACTCCGTTTTCCGAATGCCAATCATCACTTGATCTTGAGATTTCACGCTAATGTAATTTTTGACTTAAAAAATTTTATTTTAATTTCAAAAGGATTAAGATGAGATAATGAACACTATACTACATGTGCTGCTTTTCAGCAACCATCGTTTTTCTGATTTCCTGAGTGTTATTTGTTATTCAGAAAAATATTTGGGTATAGAAGAAAAGAAATTTGTAGATGATGTAATAAAAAAATTACTATTAAATAATTTGCAAGTAGGTATCAGCAGCAGATAAGGGAATTAAATTTGAAATATTCTCTAAAGCCGATGCAGGATGTAAGCAGAAGGGCACTCGACTATGACTCTCTAAGAGATAGTCCAAGTGATAGTCCAAGAGGTGCAGTGAGAAGGAATCTTCAAGAAGACTACAATCAACACAACTAACACTGGAGCCTGGTAATATACAAAACCAATATTACGCTGTCAGAAGATCAATTATTAAGACACTATGTAACCATAACTCAAATCTTTAACAAAATAAAAATATAGACAAAAATCTTAGAGTTGGCCTTATATTTTGTGGACCAAAGAAAACATTTTTGATTTATAAAAGGTTAAAAAAAAAACATAATTTTATAAGAAATTTTTTTAATAATTTTTTTTTCAAAACCAAAATATTTTTTTTAGGATTAAATGGCCTCTAAAATTATAAATTTATTTATTTTACACAAATATTTTCCCTTATATTCAAAGAAACACTTGAAAATATACATACCTATACAAATCTCTTAAAAAGAATACAACTGTTTTCTTTTTTAAACAAAACAACCAACAAAAGTTGTTAAATATCCATTCATTACATCAGTCCAGTAACAACTATTTGATTTGTCTTGCATTCTTGTTTAAGAGATTTTAGCAAAAAAAAATTCTGTTTCAAATAAAAAAGCGCGGTCTTGTCAATGATGCTTTTTTTGAAATTAAACAAAAAAATAGAAGAAAAAGAATTACACAAACAACTAAAATAAATTTTCAATTATTAGAAATCACGACTTCGGACTGGGAAAATTTTTTTAAAATTTATTTCTTTTTATTTTTTATTTGTTGTTTTTTTTTTTTTGTTTTATTTTTATTAATTATTTAAATTTGTAAATATTTTAGAACTTTAATTAAAGCCTTCTTGTATGGATAACTTACTTAATAAATAGTATAAAAATAAAAAATTAAGGTAATAGAGATTTTTATTTTACATCAAAATGCAACAACGCTCACTTGATCATCATTTGCATATTTTTTTTACTTAAAAAGAATATATTTTTTGTAATAAATATTTTTTTTTTAATTTTACGGGAGTTGAAAAAACCTTTCTTTAAAAAATATATTTTTTGTAATCAATATTTTATTTTTCAAAATTTTACGGGAGTTAAAAAAAATCTTTCATAAATTGAAATATCGTATTTGATGCTATCTACTGAGCGCTATTGCATCTCTTTTATGACACATTATATTTAAATATTATTTTTAAAAATACTAATAAAAAATTCTTTTTCAGGAACTCCTATTACAGCATCTCAGATTTTTCTTAGCAATAAATTTTAAAATATTTATTTGTTTCATAATACAAAAAAAAATTTGTATTTTTTTAATATTAACCCTTTCAGACCTGACGCTAAACTACTGGTAATTTTTTATAATTTTTAGAACACGAGAATATGGTATCTGTATCGTTTAAATATATAAAATGGTTAGGTTTGTTCATTTTTATATCCTTCAAGGATTTTGAGGTCTTGCACAATTGATCTCAGTAAAATTTTTAGCTACAACGAATTTGTATTGCACTCAAGTAACTTCAATTGATTTCAAACATTAAAATTTTTAATTTCTAATTAATAAATTAATTATTTAGGCTTAAGTTCTTAATTATAAAGAGATAAAGAAAAATTAGATACCAGCAAAGCAGAATGCATTTTCTAGGCAGCTACGTCCGTCATCAGTACTCTTTGTATCAATCTACCCGGTAGCTTCAATTGTTATTAATTTTCTATTTATACAAACTTATCAAAAAAATAGAAAATGCATTATGCTTTGCTGGTATCTAATTTTTCTTTATCTCTTTATAATTAAGAACTTAGGCCTAAATAATTAATTTATTAATTCAAAAATAGTTCAAATAAAATTCATATAATTTTTAATTTCTTTTAGTTAAAGTATGCCTACTTTTGGTACTTTTTTATTTAATATTTTCAATAGTTACGATGCTTCATCTAGCCCTTGAAATTGTATATAACTATCATAGATACTTTCTATAAAATGAGGAACGTCAGTACCTTTATTTCTAAAAAATATTCTTCTTTTCCATAGTTTTTTCTTCTAGCTTTTTGGCTAGCCGATATACCTTAATTATATTATTATAATAAAATCCTTGCAAAAATTGTCCGACACTGCTGGCATGCTGTTTTGTTAAACCATATCAGTTGTAAAAAAAAGTACGGACTAGTGTTCATGATTTCGACATTTTTTCTTGTACTGTATATTACAGTACACAGCAAGCAAAGTATCTTGTGGTTTCTATATGCACCCCGTAATAAATAAATAATGGATTTCAGCCAAATATACCAACCTTTGTCATCTCTATATTAATTCAAAAATCTTTAAAATCGTTTTACTTCTATAAATATTGGGCCTCTGTAGAGCAGTTACAGGTTTAATTGCAAATCTCTTTCGGATAATATTCTACAAGTATATCCTATCTTATGGCAGTTCCAAGTTCCCAACAAACTTAATTAGTACACGCAAAGAAAAAACATGGTTGAGGTAACCATAATCTAATATTAACCCTCGGAGGTATAGACAAGTCTGTGCAGGCTTTTTGCATATACAAGTGTGTGTAACATTTTTGTCTTTCATGTTAGAGACAAATCCTTCCATGACTTCCTGGAGCAAAAATCTCCGAACACAATGAATAAAAATTCAGAGCAATAGTGGATCCGGTTTACAAATTTGTGTCGATAAACAGCATACACAGGTCTGTGCAGACCTACATGTAATCGTATGGAATGAAGGGAGGAAAGTGATGAAAGAGTGTATAACTTTTTTGTTTTAAATGTTTTTTTTTTGTTTTTCGGTTCGGTATTTTTGGTGGCAAAGCAAATTTCATTTCAAATCAATGCAGATTACAATAACAATTTTCATGAATTTCGGTCGAGAGTGGAGCAAACCTGTAACCGAAACAGAAATATACGTATTTATTGGCCTTACCTTTTTTGCCGGCATATTCGGTTAAAACGATCAGCCTAGTCATGAGTTGTGGGGACACAATGGTAACCCTATCTACAAGGCGACGATGTCTGCTAACTGTTATAAACTTATTCTAAAGAATATTAGATTTGATAACGGTACCACGAATCCGCTCGCATTGTAGAAAGTAAATCGTCCGCCATCGACGACATTTGGAATATGCTCATGAGCAATTTAGAGCGTCGATATGTTCCGTGTGCCCAAATAACTGTGGATGAGCAATTGTTTCCGTACCGAGGCCGCTCGCGATTCACCCAATATATATCTTCGAAACCAGCCAGATACGGCATAATGATATGGTGGTTGTGCTATGCCAATTCAAATTATTCACTAAAAGGTATTAGATATGTTGCAAGGCAACCAAATGAACCACGTGTGTTAAACCTTGGCGATAGCGTTGTTCTGAAATTGGTGGATAAATACAGTCGTTCTGGTCGAACTATATATGACGACAACCTTTTTTCATCCTATGATTTGGTCACTGGTTGGCTTATGTAGGAACCATAAAAAAACAAAACCTGCATACCGAAGGAGATGTTGGATCCTAAAAGACAGGTGTTGAGCATATTATTCGCCTACCACAATGATAAGATCGCACACTCTCATATGTGCTAAAGAATAAAAAAAGCAGTGGTTCTCACCTCTACGTAACATTATAATTCTGCCGCCGACTATTCAAAGCCAGCAAAGAAGCCGTTACAAATATTAGACTACAACATCTATAAATCAGGAGTGGACACCATGGACCAGATGGTTGGTGGCTACACCTGCAAACGGGCCGCAAACCGATGGCCTTTGTCCATGTTTTTTAATGTGCTGAATGTTGCGGGATTGTCAATTGGGGCATGTAAAGAGGACTGACAGAAGACGTATCTTCCTTATGGAATTGACCCAACAGCTCGTGCTCCCTTACATGGAATAGAGCGCCAAAAATCCACATGCAAGAGCCATGCAACACAGTCCATGGCCTAAGCATTTCTTCATTTATTCATTGAATTCAAATTCTAAATCATTTTTTCAACTGTGTTTTTTCAGGTAGCTTCAGGCCCGCCCATTGATGACCAGCCACTCCATGCCGCATGCTTTAAGTTAGACAAAAAGCAGAGAAAAACAAGTTGTCATTGCATGCATTGCAAAAAGCCGGTATGCCAACAACACCCGCATGCCAGATACTTCTGCCTTGAATGTCGCATATACAATATTTTTGTTTATCATATTATTAATAAAATTACTTAAATAGATAACAAAGATGTGTTAAAATTCGTTTATTTTGTGGTTTTCCTAGCATAAAATGCATTTATAGACACTTTAATGACACCTGACTATGCATTTCCATACAAATCCCATGTACGTCTGCACAGACCTGTGTATACCATTTACCGACACAAATTTCGTATACCTCCGAGGGTTAACATATTATGATTAAATTATCTGGTTATAGTTAAACCATATTATTATTAAACATAATAAACCATAAACATAAACCATATTATTATTAAACAGTCTAATATGGTTATATTAGAATCATATTATTGTAAACCTTTATAATGACATTGTTAATAATAACCTAAATTTTTTAAATAAAAACATATTATAAAAAATATGACCACAATATAATAAAAATGTATTATTTTATGATATAATATAAACATTGTATGGTTAAATTAAATGATCATAGTATGATTAGGTCCGTTTTTTTAATTTTTTAAGATAAATAAAAACACAATTTTTATTTATTAACATGACCAGTTCATTAATACACAAATTCTTCACTTTTTATTAAAGATAATAATCAAATATGTATAATAATTACCAACAAAAAAAATTATTAAATAAATTAATAATTATTCAGGCTTAAGACACAAACAGAATGTAATGCATTTTCTGGATCGCTACATCCTTCTTCAGCATTCACTCTTTCTTCATTTAAAAAATAGTTCAAATAAAAATTAAATTTATATAAATTACTATTAAATTTTTAAAAGCACAATCCCGTAAAAATCTAATGCATAAAAATAAATATTATTTGTTTCTTTTTAATCATTCTTTGTTCACTTACAAATAAACTTAACATATTTTGTTTATTATTAAAATATTATGTTTATATATAAATATATTATTTTAGAATACTTATAAAACTTAGGTTATGGTTGGAAGTTTAACAAAAATGGTTTGGTTAAAATCAACCGTGTTGAATTTTTGGGCGTAGAAAACATTGAAGGATGAAAGTTTGATAAAAACAAGTTTATCGTGACTTATGTAACATTAAAAACAACTAAAATTTTTTGATCGCAACCATATATTGTTACAGAGAATATACAGCCATGTCACAGAGATAAATTCCGTTCGGAAGTGGAATTGATTCTGCTTCTCTAGAAAACGTAAAACGAAAAAAAATTTTCGGAATGAAACCACTTGCAATTTGCTACGTAAAATTAATATTTTTTAGCCTTTTCAGCCGCATAAACTATGCCGGACATCGTCTTATTAAAATTCTGCTACATATTTTATCAATTTACTACTGTTATTAAAGATATTACGGGCATTTTGGTGAAATTTTTTCTGACAAATATTTTTATGCCTTTCAAAAAATTAATTTATTTAAGCATTTTAGACATTTTGTTCGGAATTGAAATTATTTCGTTGTTATCACTTCGATCGGAATGGTTTTAGCTTCTATTGATTCCGTTCGGTTTTAGTAAATCTAAAAAATACAAAACCACTTTTTATGTATTACATATTGAAACATAAGAACGAATGTGACAAAACAAAAAATAGATGCTTTGAGAGATAATAAAAATTCAAGAAATAAATCTTTCAACAGTTTGTATTGCGAAACCTCCCCTACATTCTAATACCCCATTATATATGCGCCGGGTTGCGACTGTAGGCACCAGAACAATTTTTCTGTTGCAAGGTCCCACATTTTCTGCATAAATTAATGAAAACACAAGTTTTACACAACCAATTATTTTCTGCACATTATTGCAACGTTGCTTTTTGAAGTATTTCGACCTTCTTAATACAAATCTAAAGACAAAAATTTTACATCGAATCGTCTTCTTGGGTGTTGGGTCCTATAACTTTTGGGAGACCTTGCCAATAAAAAAAAACATGTACTAAATAAAAATACTTTTAAATGTTAGCTATATTTTTTACCTGATATGCCCACAGATCTGTCTGGACATTTTAACAATATACAGAGAAAGTCCATTTTGGACCACCTTGTTCGCTGTGATAATGTTGAAATAAACCAGTAATATTTTAGCTCCCGAGACAGGCTGGGGCTAAATTTTGGCATTTTCTGACAAAATTGAAGTTAAAAACTTTTTACTAAGTATTAGTTATAATTGTTACTGAATATCTAAGACATAAAAATACCCTTTTTAGCACGGTTTATCACTTCACTTTCATAATAATATTCAAATAAAAATTAAAATGTATTTTAAACCCTCCATTACATTTTTTCTTATCGGTCGATTTTTACATTTTATAGCAAAAATTAAAGACCAAAGTCTAACCTACAAAACAGAAAAAAACACGCATAAAAATCCGAATGTGTGTCGTAGAATTTTAAGGTATGGTACATAATAATATCCGTTTACTAACACAGTGCAACACGGAAAAAAAATAACCATATACGAACACCACTACGTGATAAAAGACCAAAAAAAAGACCCCTGCCTCCCAGTTTTGCCCAGGTTTTTTTATGGGCCCTCAAAGATGTGGGGCCTCGATGTCATTTTTGCAAAAAATGATCATTTCCTCAAGCTCATATTTTGCAAACCGTTTGGAATTTTGATATACTCTCTGGGACAAAGTTGTAGCTCTTGTCATAAAGAACAAAAATTGTGAACATATAAAATCAAAAAAACTTCATCTTCAAGGCCAAAATCGCAAAAAAACTTTAAAAAATTCAATTTACCTTTTTTCCCATGTTCAGGTCCATAGGTAGCAAACCCTTCAAAATTCAAGGAAACAATCAACTACAAAAATGAACCTAAGATCTCAATAAACAACTTTCTAGAACATATGAACTTCCTAGGAATGATTCTTAACACCGTTTAGGTAGCGCTTAGGTAGCCGCAAAAGTGAAAAATTTCCCGAAAATTTTTTAGCTACCTAAGCGCTACCTAAACGGTGTTAAGAATCATTCCTATGAAGTTTTCTATAGAAGCGAGTTACGGAATCAATTCCATTTTCGAACGAAATATAGCTCTGGAATATGGGTGATTGTTTTCTATATTCATTCTTATGTTGCCACATTAAAAGTGGTTTTGTTATTTTTCGATTTAATAAAACCGAACGGAATCTATAGCAGCTAAAACCATTCCGATCGGAATGATAACTACGGAATCATTTCAATTCCGAACGGAATTTGTGACATGCCTGATAATGTGGTTCTTGTGACCATATAACAACCATGGTTTTTCGCTGCGTGTACATAAAAAGTCGGTGTAGTATTTTCAATTTACTTTTCGAATGGCCTCGCTATGTATTGTTCTTCTCCATGACAGAATCCAATAGATTTTTTTTTCGCACTTGGTGTAATTCATTAGCAATGAGCTAAATTCTAGCTAAAACATGATAAAAATGGTATATTAAAACTGATAAAATTGTATTATATAACTACTCGTATCAATATCAATATCCGCTTTCCATATTCATTGGTTTTTAGAGGATCACTTGTTTAAAAATTTCTTCAAAGGCTGCTGCACTACAAATATCTTAGGACACAGGTAAATTTAAGACACTATTTCTTAAAAAATATGGTAAAAAAAAGTAAAAAAGTTTTACAAATAATTAAACAATTTGTATTTTTATTTGTATTGAAAATATTTTAGTACTAAACTTTTCTGAAAACCACAACAAATGAATCATTACTAATAAAATAAATTTACTACTTTTAACAGGGTCATATGTACAAAACTAAAACCAACACCTTTTTGAAAGTCGCCACAGCCATTAAGTCAACAACAATCATTAACATGTCTAAACGTACGAGTGCAAGGTTAATAAAATCACAGTTTTTATGTGTAACATTGGCCACAAAAAGTATAATAATTTTATGACAACTATTTTTAGAAGGCGCCAAAAGGCGCGCACAAAGCTAAAAAGGATTTTATAGGAAATCATGCAAAAAGTAAAGAGAAAATGAAAAGTTTTATAGAAAAACAAAACAGAAGCTAAGAACATGCCACACATGAATTGAAAGCTAAAAAATATATCTAGTGGAAAAATAGAAGCTCAAATGTAAGCCGTAAAAGAAAAGTTTCGAAAATTGCATGCAGACAAATGGGAAAAAACAAAAGCAAACACTCATTGACTCGTGCTGCTATTAATAATTTAAGGGTCATTAAATGCGGAAAAGCAAATTAATACCCTACTCTGAGTTTTGAACAAACAATAGCCACAATAACAAATCTATTTTTAAATAATATTTATGAAAATAGCACGAATAAAAATAGTTAAACCAACAAAAATTAATTGGAAGTAAATATTGTAAAAAATCTTTTAAAATGTAATAAATTTATTATTGTTATATTTAAGTTATAACTTATTTATATAGAGGATGCAAACTAATAAAACACTAGTATTTAAAAACGATTCTTATAAAAGAAATATTATAGTGATCTTATCTTGAAAAGGCTAAATCGAAGAAATTTCATTTGAGGGCCTCTCGGCAAAAGTGGTATAAGAAACAATTTTTAAAATGTTAGAAAATTGTACTGAAAGCTAAACAGCAATAAGAATATGTAATGTTGTCAAGAACATAATCTTAGCATCTATTTTAGTCCTTTAAGATAGAGAACATTTAACATTTCAGTACCTTAAATACAGATAGTCTTTCAAATGCAAAAGATCTTAGTTACATCCTTTTAGTCATAAACTAGAAATGCCAGAAATAGTCGCTAGATCTCAGCACTTGATTAGAATCTTAATTTAGAGTCTTGTGTCTATCTGATCTAATCTTGATTTTCCCTACTTAGTCTTTGTTTAGAGTTTTAATTTAGAGTTTTACTCGAAAAAAAAAATTTAGGGCAACATTTAACTTTATTTATCAATATACTTTCCTTCAAGAGTGATGTCAGGGATATTTAAAAATTTCTTAACTTTTTATATAAAAACGTTTTTCTAAGGCAAGCAAGAATTTTGTTCTTTAGTCTCTTGAAGTGCGATATATTTAGATCTGCGTCCTTATACACAATGAGTGTATGGAGAAGGACATCAGATTTTTTACTGTTGTCTTATGGATGGCAGAGCAGGAGCAGGAGCAGGTGTATAGTCGCTGAGCTGAACTTGTCCTGTAGTCTGCGTTTAGGGGAAGTATGTCTCCGTCAACTAGGAGAATTGCTGCTGTATGCATTCGATCACCTGCAGCATTGTCGGTAGCAGGGAAGAAACTTTATCATTGCACTTGACAGACAGTCTGTTATAAAACGCACGAGGCAGGTGAAAGTGTGCTCCAAATTTTCGATGTCGCTGAGGCATAATTGAGGTTCAGTGCCGTTAATGTGCCGAATGATCTCATCGTTTAGCCCTTGAAATGTTGCTGGCTTATTGACGTACACCTTTTCTTTCAAATAACCCCAAAAAAAGAACTCAAACGGTGTCAAATCACATGATCTTGGCGGCCAATTGAAATCGTTACCACGTGAGATAACAAGGCCATTGAATTTGTCGCGCAAAAGAGCCATTGTTTCGTAAGCTGTGTGTCAAGTGGCACTGTCCTGTTGAAACCACATATCGTCCACATCCATATCTTCCAATACGGGCGAAAAAAGTTCGTTATCATTTCACGATAGCGAACACCATTCACACCAAAATACGACCCTATGATGCCGCCAACCCATAAACCGCACCAAACAGTCACTATTTGTGGGTGCATTGGTTTTTGGACAATCATTTTTGGATTGTCATTCGACCAAATGCGGAAATTTTGCTTATTAACGAATCCACTGAGGTGAAAATGTGCCTCATCACTCAAGATGATTTTCTCCGAAAATTTATCATCCACTGTTGCCATTTCTTGCCACCATTCTGACTATTGACGACGTTTGGAATGATCAAGAGGATTTATTTCTTGAGTCAAGTGCACCTTGTAAGCGTGTAAATCCATGTCTGTCTTTATGCATAATGTTCATCAATGACGAGCGTGAGAGGTGCAATTGTTGGGCACGACGACGAGTTGAGGTGGAGAACTCTTCAGCCACACTATCACGAACAGCAGCAATACTTTCTGCAATACGAGTATGCACTGGTATTTTCACATCTCCTCAGACCCGGTTTTCTCAAATTTTTGCACAATTTTTCCGATTGCTCGCAAATAACCCTGAATAACTTTAACGCGTTGCTCGATTATGTATTTTTCAATGGTTCAAATTGAGTTGGTCTGAAACTGAGAAATGTCAAATTAAATGCAGAAAAAACACTTGACGTTCAGGTGTGATTCACATTCAACATCGGCCCTTAAAATTTAACAACCCGATATCTTAAGCTGCATCACTCTATTGGTAACATGTCATGGAAACTTCAAGTATTATCTAGCCTAGATGAAAATCAAAGAAGATGATACTTGGAGACCGTGTCTCGAAGAGGCTGAGACAATGTGCGCTATTGTGTGTGAATGTCCGGCACTGGTTGTACCACGTGACTCATGAAAGTAAGGTTGCCGTAAATTGTATTATGGTTGCTCATAATCATAATCTTGGAAGGGGACCAATTAAGAAAGAGTTCTGCTTCGAGATCCCCCTACATTAATAATCATATAAAGAAAATAATAGGCCAGCGTCTTTCTCGTTTTTTATGCCTTTCAAAAAGACTTCACAAGAGTCTTAAAATAGGAGTTTATTTCAATAGGGACCTCTTGATTTAACCTAAAACTCTTATGTTACAGTTCCAGAGAGATAGAAAGGCGCTGAAAAAATGATTTATTTTAGTTCCTATGAACAGCTGATTGTCGTACGCTCCATACATTATTCTATCACTAAAAATTAAAATTCCATAAAATCTTTTAAGCGGCCTTATGCACCTTGCTTTTATCTTTTATCTTTCTAATCGCCTAATATTGACTTTTAGTTTTACTTTTCCTTCCACTTTAAAAATTTCAAAATGTTTAAATTTAATTAAAAATAACAATGTTTGAACACTAAACCCTTAGAAAAGAATTTAGAAAAATGGTTGTAAAGTTTTGTTGGTTTTTTTATTGTTTTTTGTTCCATCATTGACAATGAAAATTGGAAAAAACACAAACTATTAGGGAAATTTTACTTTTCAAAATACACACAAGCCGGAAAGAAAAAAGCAACAAAAAAATAAAAATAAAAGTTAAAACAACAGCAACACAAACCGGCACAGCAGTCATGCAAATGACAGCTAATATAAAAAGAGCTCAAATGGCATTCTTAACAATAAATAAAAAACTGATGAAAGCAAAAAAGGTAAATTTTTCTTAACAGTATATTAGGAGAATTATTTAAAAGAAACTAAAAGAACTCTATATAGAATTATTACAAAATAAAAAAAAATACCAAAAATGTGAGATAAAAATTATTATACAAAATTAGCATTTAGTTTTTCTTATCTTATTTTTTTTAGCTCGTTTTATATAAATGTTTGTTGAGACGTTTTTCGCTAATCTACTAGGCTTCTACAATAACATGAATAGAACACTTTTTACTACAATGTTTAGCTTTACACTAACTTGTTCATGTCTAACACTGCACAGTACTTGTCGTGGTAGAGAGAGGCAGAGGAAGAAAGAAGGAGATTGCTTGAAATACAAGTAGAAATGTTTGTAATGGTAGGCATTTTTTATAAATTTTTTCAAGTAAACACAAAAACAAAATTGAAAAAATAACAACAATTTTAAAGCAACAAAATAACATATGTTTAGTTTGCTTAAGGAAGCAGTAGTTTGAAGTACAGAGTTAAAAAAGTAGCGACATTAAAAAAATTAAATAAAACAAAATAAAATAAAATAAAATAAAATAAAATAAAATAAAATAAAATAAAATAAAATAAAGTAAAATTAATATAAAAATTGTTTTTGATAAAAAAAATTAATTTTAATAAAAAAATAAATTGTATTAAAAAATATTTGTTATAAAACCAAAAAATCTTTGTTACTCACATTTGGATAAACTGTAATCATTTAAGGTAAGTAAAATGCGTCATTTGTATTTTTTTTTATATTCTCCTAAATGTATGCTTTATCTATTTTTAATCCATTTGTATAACAACCATATCGTATACGTAATATTTATTGATAAAGCATTATATATGCCACTAAACGTATACGTAATATTAATTTATTTAATCCTATATTGGCTTTAATACTATAGTGTATGGGTTAACAAGCATTAAAAAAAACAAATAAAAAACTATTTGTTTATTTAAAAAATAATTGTTTTTTATAAATAAGAAAACAACATTCAATAAATACATAAATTTTTATAAAAAGAAATATTTTAAACATTTTAAAGTACATCAAAATCAAAAATCTTAATTAATAAAAATTTGTTTAAATTTTTGGAAAAGTAGTTAAACCACTTTTTTACATTCTCTTAATTAAAATAAACAATAAGGAAAGTTAACGTAATATGAAAGGCTAACATTTATCAAAAAACTTACCTATTATTTGACAAAATATAACAGCTTTAATTGCCATAATCAATCTCAAAATAAGCGGCATTGAGTTAGATGGCGTGGCACCTTCTATACAAAAAAAATAATTATCAATTATAATTAAAATTTTATATTTTTATTTATTTATTACATGTTACAATAACAAATAATATTATAATTTAATTTAAACGCACATAATATGGAAAATCTTCACCGGTTTTAGTAAAATAAGCCAGTCTTTAGCAGGGAGTGGTTCACCCACAGACTAATAGACTAACAAACTGCTTACTAGCCTACCGGTACTCCCAATCTAATCAAAGAACAGGTTAAAAATTATTGATGAAATACAGCAGGCTCGACACCTCCAGCTGGCATCGTTTATATAGAGACATTTTTTCTTAGCAAGTTTTGTAAACATTTCCTTATATTCAAACTTTTTGTATCGATATTTCACTAGTTCTTTAGGAAAAATTTTTAAAAATTAACAGAAATAGAAATTGGAATTAAAAATAAATAAATTATTTTTTATTACTTTTTAATTAAAATTTTTTTCATTACTTAATTAAAATTTTTATTATCGTTAATTTTTAAAATTTTTCCTCATGCTGCCATACAAAGAAGTAGCGAAATAACGATACTAAAAATAATAAAAATAAAAACAAGTGAGAGTTAAACTCACACCCGTACGGTTCCGTACTATGTCCAGTACAATTTAAAAATTCAAGTTGTTAATCTTCTCATGTCTTATGAGTCACCCTTTAATTTCAAAACTAAAATCGCGAAAATTGTATCACTGCTGGAACACCCTTTAAATTTTAGTAATTGTTGTTATAGCGGGCATGGTAATACAATTTCTATAAAAATATACATACGCCTACCTATTGCGGTTCAAAAAATTAGGTACGTGTAAACCATGTCACTGACGACACACCCTTTAGATATTAGTAATTGTTACAGCGGACGAAGTACGGTGCAACAAAGAAGGCTATTTACGTACAAATCATGTCTCTGTCTCATGTCTCACCGTTTAATATTTTTCTGCCATGGTAATTCTCTTTCTATGAAAATATCAAGATTTTACCTATTACTATTAAATAAATAAGTTACTATACGTGAAAAAAATGTTGCTGTCACAACACCTTTTAATTTTTAGTAATTGTCATAACGGCCATGGCAACACATCTTTTATACAAATTGGAAGAGTCTTCCTATAACAATTCAAAAATATATCATTATACATGCAAAACACGTCACTGTCGGAAACTACTTTAAATTCTTATTGTTTTTATATGGGTTATAGTAATACACCATTTATGAAAATTTCAACAGTATATCTATTATGGTTAAAAAATTAGTCAATTTTCATGCAAATCAAGTCACTTTCGGTATACCTTTTAATGTTTACTATTTGTTATAGTGGCCATAATAATACACCCCCTGTAAATCTTCAAGAGTCTACCTATTATCGTTCAAAACTTATTTATTAGCATGTATATGACATGCAAATCACGTCACTATCGGAACACCCTTTAATTTTTAGGTTTATGTTTTTATATTTGTTTATATAGTGAACTAAGTTTTAATAACTGTTCGAAATTTCAAGAATATCCCTCCTACAGTTCAAGAAATAAACACATATTCGAGAACAACACCTCTCTATCGGAACACCCTATAAGCTTTAATATTTGTTGCTATAGCGGCCACAGTTATACACCTTCTGTGAAAATTTTAATTGTCTACCTGTTATGGTTCAAAACTTAGGGCTTATTCATACAAACCACACCACTATTTGGAACACCCTTTAATTTTTAGGTTTATCTTTTTAGACTTGTTTATAAAGTGAACTAAGTTTTAATAACTGTTTGTAAATTTCAATTGTATCCTCCTACAGTTCACGAAATAAACACATATTTGTGAATAACACCTCTCTATCAGAACACCCTATTAGTTTTAGTATTTGTTGCATTAGCGGCAACAACTATATATCATCTGTGAAAATTTCAAGAGTCTACCTATTACGGTTCCAGAGATAAAAGGCGCTGACAGACGGACATACACTGTAGCGAAAACAATAGGGTTACGTTTTTAACCTTTGGGTATGGAACCCTAAAAACAATGGTTAAACAATATTTTTTTTTATGAAAAACAAAACAATCACCGATACCAAATAAAATACTACGATCGATTTCAATAGTTAAAAAGTAGTGTACTGAGTTCCGTTTCGATCCCGCACTAAACGAGTAAAGAAATCAGAATCGAGTGTTTCCATTACATTTTGCTTGAATAATTGAAAATGAAACTGATGTCTGCCCAACGGTTGCCATGATTTCTCACAATCGACCATAATCACTATAGCAATAATTCTTGCAAAAAAAAACCGACTTCAAAACAGACAAACTTAAGATCATGTTTCCTTAAGACGGTAACTATTGCGACACCCTGTAATTTCCGAAGTCAAATTTTATACTAGTTATAGCGTTCGTAGCAATACAGGTTCATTGTAAATTTCAACCGTCTGTCTGTAACGGTTTAAAAGTTTGGTCATATACATCAAATTACATAAACTATTGCGACACCCTGTAATTTACAATTTTAAATATTTATACTTATTATAACAGATATAGTAATGGACATTCTGTCCAATTGTTAAGTGTTTATCAATAACTGTTTCAAAGATAGGTTCATATATATCAAATGACGTCACCTATTGGGACACCCTTTAAATTAAAATTTTAATATAAATACTTTTTAAAGAGCACTTTGTCATACAGATTCTTTTTAAATTTTAACTTTTTGTCAATATACATCAAATTACATCAACTATTGGGACACCCTTTAATTTCCAATTTTAAATATTTATACTTGTTGTTATACCAGACATAGTAGTGAACATTCTGTATATTTTTCAAGAGTTTGTCTATAACGGTTCCAAAGATGAGGACATAATGGTCAAATTACATCAATAATGGGGACACCCTTTAATTTATAGATCCAAATTTTTTACTTGTTCTAATAGCGGACTAAGCAATATAGGTTCTGTAAATTTCAACTGTCTATAGTTGAAAAGTTTGGCCATATATATTACTTTTCATTAACTACTGGGACACCCTTTAATTTCCAAATTCATATTTTACACTTGTTATTTTAGCGGACTTAGCAATACAAGTTCTTTGTAAATTTCAACTGTCTGTCGACAACGGCTCAAAAGTTTGGCCATATATATATCAAAATAAACCAACTAATGGGATACCCTTTAATTTCTAATTTTAAATATTTATACTTATTATAACAGACATAGCAACGAACATTCTGTGCAACTTTCAAGTGTTTGTCTATAACGGTTCAAAAGATAGGAAAATAAAAGTGAAATTACTTCACCTAAAATTTAATTTTAAAATTTACTTTTATTTTTTAATTACTTTTTGTTATTGGGAGCTATAGTGATGCGCACTTTTTTTTAATTTTAAATTATTGACCTATAAAGTTCATAATACACGTAAAAAACAGGTATGTTGTATGGGGACACCCTTTAATTTTTAAAATTTTGAACTTCTTTTAAAATGGGACCAATCTGTAGCCATAACCTATCTAATAGCGCAAAAATTTTAAGAATCGGTTCAGAAATGACCGAGTTCTGAAGGCACAAACATACAAAAAAAAAAAAGCAACACACAGATGAATTGATAACCTCCTTCTTTTTTTGAAGTCGGTTAAAAATTCATAATACCCGCCAGGTTTAAACCGACTATTTTCTGTTTGCAAATTTGAACAAATAGATCATCATTGAAAAAAAGTATATTTTGAGGGAATTAAAAAGGTAAAAAGGGAATAAAAAAGTAGAAATTCACTGGACTAATTGTATCGACCTTAACCAAAGACAGTATTATTGCATCACATCTATCCTTAATTGCATAAGGCATTCTCTCTATAGTTCCTTGAATATCCTCTGGATTTTTAATGATAAAAATAGAGTAAAATTGAACACAAAATCATTTGATTACTGTCTAAACGATAAGCAAACACTAGATCTTGACATTTTGTAGTACTACAAGTCGCACACTTAATAATGCGGGCCACCTCCATCAGCATAAGTGTGATTAAGATTCACTTCAGCACCTAGCCGTGTAGGTCCTGATTTTAAAAGTAAGTGTAGACAACACACTATAATATGTAATGTGCCGTGTGTAATAGCACCCATACCGCACTAGATGTACAGCACAGTCACAATGACTAGCAATTTATAGAACATGGCAAGCTGGACCCATATTCTAACCTCTTGTTTGGGGGTTGGAGACCATCCAACTCCTTCTGTTGAGAGTGCAACAGCACTTTGATCGATAATGCACCTTCTCTGCATACATCGATCTTAACCACAACCACCATGTGAACTCACGAATGGGACCTCATCAACAACCAGTCACAGAGAGAAGCGGCTCTCTGTGGGGCTACTGGTTCTCGTGGTACAAACATGTAGAACATTCACTTCCAAGTTCGCGACCATTTCTCGAAATTATTCGTTCGCCAAATAGTTCGTTCTCCCAATATTTTGATTACTAAAATCACAATTTATAAAAAAAAGGCGTAAGTAGGCCCAGAATTTTTTTACTTACTATATTAATAGACACTATGTTTTAACTTTTTGCAAACGTACAAGCCTGGCTTGTTTTATTTATGCGCTTTTAAAACTTTTAAAACCACGCATAAACCCTTTTGAGAAAAACACTTGCCTCAAGTCAACGAAATATCGAAAATAGGAATCAAAATAAACTAAAATTGACTTTTGGTTTCTTATAATCTCCCATTCTTTAAAAATACACCATATTTGTGAAAGGTTGCATTTAAGATTATTAAATAACAGTTTGTCGAATTTCAATTGAAAATACGAATTTTTGTATGGAATCTTTAATTTTTCGATTTGCCTCACTTGGAGAGCACCCTGTGTCAAAGTTTAGAGAAATTCAAGATAAATATTTTGTACATTTCTTATTCAGACTATTTATCACCAAAATACAAACAACTTATTTTAATCACATGTCATAATTTTTTTGATTTTTTTCCATTTGGTTACATTGTGCGGCATCTTTCGAAGTCCATATTATTTTTAAGAGTAAAAGTTTTTAATATATAATATATAATATATAATATATTTTCTGCTATTAATCGCTCTGATTAACTATTATGATTATAATTAACGATCGGGCATTATGTATATCGGGAGCATAATGCCCGATGAGCTTGTCGAATTGAACCATGACATCCAAAAAAACAATTTTTAACTAAATGTTGCTCTATATTAATTCTATTTATTCATGATAATATTGTGGAACAAGATTAACGTGAGTACCTGCCTACTCGGCCTAAACTCACGGTGGTCTTACCACCGAGTGAAACTTAGGCGTAGACTGGCGCCCCCATTGTGTAGTATAACAACACTTTACGATTGCCACCAATCGCAATTTGTGTGTATACAGTCACAATGAGTAGCAATTTATATAATATGGCAAGGCTTTCCAAGGCAAGCCTAGATCCACATTATAACCTCTTGCTTAGGGGTTTGGAGACTATCCAAACTCCGTCTGTTGAGAGTGCAACAGCACACTTGATCGACCTTGCACCACATCTACATAAATCGATCTTAAACCACAACCACCACGTGTACCCCCGAAGGGGACCTCACCAATAACCGGTCACAGAGAGGATAGCCTCTCTGTGGGGCCACCGATTCCCGTGGTACCAGTCCTTTGGGCACTGGTCGGGCCTCGAAAAGGACCCGTGTTAAAACAACAGACCTTTTCTTCCAGATTTAGGCTCTTGGAATCCTAGCGTTTGGTGCCCCTATTTTCCCCGAGTGAACCGCGTCAAAGCATTTGCCATTACTGCAGTGACAATTGGAACCCCCGAGGGTTTATTCATGATACATTGTAGAATTAAACTAATCTCAAAACAACCGAGAATTGTGAAAACAGCTGTTACAGAAAACAGTGCCGCCAATTTAAATTTCCCCGTTGCTCACAAAAAAAACACCTTTATTTCCAAAAATTAATCAGAAATTGTTTCAGGTATATTTAGCAGACCTGCATTGCTTTTGACTTCTGTTCAGCCATCCTTGTGGAGTTGGGTAATAACCAGAAATATAGACGAAAATCACACCCTCATTATACATGCAGATTGATAGACTGGTGAACTACAAACATGAGATTCCCTATGATTAATAATACTTTCACATATTGAATTTTGAAATTGATTTTAATTTCAAAATTTCTTTGTATAAAAATAATTTGGATTTTAGTAATTTGTTAATGGAAGGAATTAAGTATTTCCACACAAGCACAACAATATTTTTAAGTAATTGATTTTTATGTAAATTATAGCAAAAAAGTATTTGTATGTGTGCGCCACTTTAAAATTTCACTGTCAGCGTTTGAAGTCAATTTCTATTTTAACTTGAAATATACAGCCAGCAAAAATACTTTTCCTTTAGGTGTTTTTGAAATGTATAAATCAAATAGCCTAATTGCCCGCCCCCTTAGTAACCTATGCTTTTTGTTAGTCATACGTTTGTTCAATCAGTCTGCCTGTCAGTCTGTCAGTCAGTCAGTCAATCAGAGTGTCTGTCTATTATTAGCTGACCTTTTACAACAAAAACGTTCAATAAACTTCCTACTGTAGTATTTGGTCAACCACATGACTTTTTCAATGAACTTATTTAACATAAACTTTGTTGGCCTTTACATTGAGTCTAGGTAAACAAAATATTTGTTTTAAATATTTAAAAGGCTTTTACAAGTCCCATAGCTTTTAAAATGTCTGGAACTGTAAATGATTTCGAAGATACATGTTTTGAAGGGAGAAGGAAGGAGAGAGAGAAAGAGAGAGGAAAATCCAGCGACAAAATAATTTATAGTGAAGTCCAGTTTCTTAAAAAAATTCAATATCACTTATAGTTTAAGTTACTTCCAAATATTTCGTGTATTATATTGTTTTAAATAACACTGGTTAACAAAGATTTTCTCCCAGAGACGTTGCTGGATGATATTTCGTATTATGTGCCGCCTCCGAATCTTAGATTCTTTCTCTAGAAGAATTTGCAGGGGCGAGGTACCCAACTTTGATAGCACATAGGGCCATCCCTGGCAAGCGGATGGTGCCCATCGTCAAAACTTGAGCTGAGATACTTCTTTACTCATGCCAAATTTTTTGGATTTTGCAAATGGCTGAGTTATATCCAAAATATTTTGATTCTGCCCCATTGTGCATTAGCCATCAAATAACAAGCTGTTAAACTAATTGCATCGAAAAAATTCATCAGAAAATATACGACAGCAAAAAGGGTTCGTTGAATGTTTTATTTGAAATTAATAAGTGAATACCAATTATTGGAGTAAGATCATCCTTAGCACTGAAATTTTGATCTGACAGCTTGATCATTTTTCAAAATTGCCGCATTTATGGATCAGATAATGCCCAAATGATTGGCATTCTGATCTACAACGTATCGCTTTTGCTGGATATTTTGGACGGAAGGGGTCATTGAATCATTCGCCTTTGAAAAGGAGACTGATCATGAATGTTGATCAACATTGCATTATGTTTTCGTAATATTTTCCATCTAAATTATGTAATATTACCATGGAAGATATACAATTTAAGCAATTACAGCTGTTGAAACAACTAGTTCGATGCACGAGATATGGATGGATTACTTTATGCTTTCAATGATCCGAATGGGTGTGAACTATTTTTATCTATTGTTATAGGCAGGGACAAAACATGTTTGTGATATGGCCTCAACGCCTGTTTGTATAAAACCACTTTATAATAAAAGTCACAATTATTTCTTTTAATAAGAGCTGTGCCCTCCACTTCGTCAGCGTCCTTACAATATTTTTTTCGATTTTGCTTTTTGGAATTTGGAATCAGAATATGTTTCAGACTTCCGAATGACTGCAATGTCATACAAGCAGAAATATCTGCTATTAAAAAGGCGGATAACTGGCTAAGGTACCACAGGATATCAAACAGAGATATCTGGATTTGTACTGATAGTAAAGCCGCTATCGTGTCCCTTATAGGTGTGTATAGCAAATCAAATCTTGTCCTGGAATGCCGGATATCCTTGAATGCGATGGCGGAAAATTCGACAGTCACCCTTAAATGGGTGAGGGGACATGGGGCTAATCAAGGTAACTGTGCTGCCGATGAACTATTGTGGTATTTCCCTATCTCCCTGTTTACACTGAATTAACCTTGCCCTTCACGATATAGCTCAGATCAGATGGTCCAATGAGTCGACTTGTTCGATTGCAAGGACGATCTGGCCCTAGCTGGACCAAAAGAAAACGGTCTCCCTATTTCGACTGCAGAAAATGCAGATAGACGACATAATAGCAATAGTCTTTGGTCATTGCTTATTTGGAACCCATGCAAGCAGGATGGGTATCCCTTATAATGACTTCTGTAGAAGTTGCCAGGATGAGAAAGAGGAGGAAACGGTTGAACACCTTCTCTGTCGTTGCCGTACACTAGAACACTGTCGTCTACAATACTTACAGCTAACACTTTCTACCCCTAGTCTATGACCGTCTACCCACTTCTGTCTCTAACATTCTTCCTCAGTCTGTAATGACCCTAATTTTTGTTCTTTACCATTTCACTCTATCCCTTCTCTTATCTGCAAGTATCACAAAATGACCAACATAATGGACCCAAGTGAGCTATTTTTCCTCTCCTTTTCTGATTGATTTCTTTTCTTCTTAATAAGCTACATGCCTAACCTAACCTACCCATCCCTGGATAATAACTCAGAAACATAGGCTTTATATACAATTCAAAAATTTATATAAAATTCTAAAATAGTGATTTAAGAACACAGTGCAACAAATTAAAACTTTTTGAAAAATACACTAACTACACTTGACGGCACTTTTTATTTTTGATTTAATTTGTTTTTCAAAAAAGTGCAGGAATAAATTATTTTTTTACATATATTATATATAGAGAATTTATTGAACGAAATCTCGGCCACATTTCTGCCGAACAAGGTTATGTGCTATCATTTAGTTTGAACGAGATATTAGACAAAAACTGAAGACTATCTTTTTTGAAAGACCCACTGATTTTCTGAATCTTTCGAAGCCCATAAATAAAAATTGGTCACCAATTTCGCCAAAATCAGTACAGGGTTTAACTATCCTTGTATATTTTCACTATTGCACTATGTAATTATTCAGGATTAATTTTAAAATATATTTTAAATTAAAATTTAATTTAAATAAATTATAGAATAGTGTTTAAAATATTACGCCTTCACAAAAAAAATTGCTGTCAAGTTTGCTGTATCATTGAATCGGTAAAAGTGCGTACTTTTACATTAAATGGTTAATGCATCCAAACAACGCAACATGGTTGCTTTGAACTATATAATTTTCAAGCAAAAATCAAAGTTTTATTACTATTCCACAATAATATTGTAATGGGTGATTTTTTTGAGGTTAGGATTTTCATGCATTAGTATTTGACAGATCACGTGAGATTTCAGACATGGTGCCAAAGAGAAAGATGCTCAGTATGCTTTGACATTTCATCATGAATAGACTTACTAACGAGCAACGCTTGCAAATCATTGAATTTTATTACCAAAATCAGTGTTCGGTTCGAAATGTTCAAATGTGACAAATTTTGTTCAGCGATGAGGCTCATTTCTGGTTGAATGGCTACGTAAATAAGCAAAATTGCCGCATTTGGAGTGAAGAGCAACCAGAAGCCGTTCAAGAACTGCCCATGCATCCTGAAAAATGCACTGTTTGGTGTGGTTTGTACGCTGGTGGAATCATTGGACCGTATTTTTTCAAAGATGCTGTTGGACGCAACGTTACGGTGAATGGCGATCGCTATCGTTCGATGCTAACAAACTTTTTGTTGCCAAAAATGGAACAACTGAACTTGGTTGACATGTGGTTTCAACAAGATGGCGCTACATGCCACACAGCTCGCGATTCTATGGCCATTTTGAGGGAAAACTTCGGAGAACAATTCATCTCAAGAAATGGACCGGTAAGTTGGCCACCAAGATCATGCGATTTGACGCCTTTAGACTATTTTTTGTGGGGCTACGTCAAGTCTAAAGTCTACAGAAATAAGCCAGCAACTATTCCAGCTTTGGAAGACAACATTTCCGAAGAAATTCGGGCTATTCCGGCCGAAATGCTCGAAAAAGTTGTCCAAAATTGGACTTTCCGAATGGACCACCTAAGACGCAGCCGCGGTCAACATTTAAATGAAATTATCTTCAAAAAGTAAATGTCATGGACCAATCTAACGTTTCAAATAAAGAACCGATGAGATTTTGCAAATTTTATGCGTTTTTTTTTAAAAAAAAGTTCTCAAGCTCTTAAAAAATCACTCGTTATATATAACATTATTAGTAAACAAATTATGATAAGTTAGCTAGTATTTAACCACAGTATGACTAAAAACAAACAAGTAATGTTAGGATTTTTTAACTTTTTTTTAGTTTTCCAAAATTACTAGAATTTAATTTTGAGGGTTTATCGTTCAAAAAATAATCACCCCCCTATCGCGAATAAATTTTTCTACAAAAAAAAACTCCCAAATTGTCTATCGTGAATGATTTATATCTTAAAATACAAGTAAATTTCTTATTGGAATCATTCACGAAATAAAATTTGGGAGTTTTTTCAAATTTGGGTGAATAATTTATGAATTAAGTCATTTCGCAATGCTTGAAAAATAAAGTAATAAATAATTGTGTTTAAGATATATAAACATATATATTTTTAAATATATATCTTACTATATGTGTTTAATTTATTTCATAATAAAATTTTATAATTTACAATATTATTTTCAAGTTCGACAATAATAATAGTTCTAACGTAAAAATATTATTATTATATTAATAATAGTATGCTTTAACTACAACCATATAATTCAATTATAATATGTTGCTCTTAGATTATAAATACCTCAACTATGTCTTTTCTTTGCGTGTATTCATGGCAACCATATATTGATACACAGAACATAAAATACTCCAACTATGTTTATTCTCTGCGTCCCTAAATTTTTACGAATTCGCCTTGGCCGTAAAGATCTGACTGTAACAGATGAGTAGACGTTAAAAAAATACATTATTCCTTTTAGGTTTTGAATCAATGCAGTTTAATCTAAATGGGTTAAAACTCTCCATTTAAGTGGTATATTTATTATTAATATAAGGGTATTTGGAAGTAGATCACTTCCATAACAAGTCCCTTTTCGTCCTCTATGGTTATAGGTAACCGAAATATAATTTACGGCAACCTTACCTACATTGAATCACGAGATACAATCAGCCTTTAATCTTGAGTTTATTGATTTCAGACTGACGACTGGTAACTGTCGGCCAGTCTCTAGTAATTACTACCATTTTTTCAAGGGTCAAGCCCCCATGACATCCACATTTATCAAGCTTCTACCAGTTTTCCTGGACTTAGCAAGTGCTGGACTTTCACACGACATGTGCGCTGCCGACTTACACTCTTCCAGGCACAGTCTACAAGTATCATCTTCTTCGATTTTCATCTTAGCTAGCTGATACTTAAAGTTTCCATAACCTGCCACCAATGCAGTTATCCAGCTTAAGGTACTTCTACTATATCTTCTACTATATCTGAGCAAATTACTGGCCTTCCTGCCCATGGGCTCTTTGAGCACCATTCGAGCCTCCATCCACCTTTTTACTTTTACTGAATTCCCCTAATGCAGAACTTTAGCTCGCATTATGCCATTACCCAGCGCTACTCTGGGTTCTGATCCACAGAAATTCACAGCAGATCCCCCTTTTGCAAGTTCGTCCGCCGCTTTATTCCCATTTGAGTGAACTAACAACCCTTTTATTGAATAAGCCCCTACAATGTTTAAGAACTTTAGCTAATGTTATGCTTTGGATATGGGATGTGACACGGCCCTCGTTCTTTTTCAATCTGCATTAGGAACTAATGAAGCTTGAAGATTTAAAGTTTTTCTCTTCGTTAAATACCCTATAATAAATATTTCTCTTGAATGGAAGGGCCACGCCCTTTGGCTTTATCTCATTCTTTTCAATCTGAAAATGTGTATTTATTACGAATTATAATTTTTATTTTTTCAAAATTAACCACTTTATCTATTTTTTTATTACGGAGATTTATTTTCTAGTAGCATCCACTCTCGGATCAGAGCATATATTTGAATATATTTAAAACATATTATATACTAGCTGTGCCCGCCACGTCGCACAGTGGGATTTTTTGGGCATTAAGTAGTTTTTTCGACGCACAAAATTTAAAAATGTAATGATGCAGTTTTGTAGAAAATTGATTCAGTATGAAGGATCCATAAATTGTATGCCAAAAAACGTTCATTTGTCTTTGAAATAACAAAGAAAAGTCACATGTATATTTTGGTCTAACACATTGAAAACTGTTTACGCACTTCTATAGTGTTTGTACGAAAGATAATTTTATTGCGCTGATTCAAATAGTGATTTTTTCAAATATATCCCTTTCTGCGTATTAAAAAAAAATATAAAGTTCGCTCATATGGTTTAAAAGATATGATAGAATAAAATTTCTTCTATAACGTGCCGTGATTACAAATTTCCTTGGAAATAATTTTCAAGTGTTTGTGTTTAAGTTCGGCCACATACATAGAATTACATTAACTATTGTGACACCCTTTTATTTCCAAATTCAAATTTTATACTTTTTGTTATAGCGGACTTAGCAATACAGGTTCTTTGTAAATTTCAGCGGTCTGCGTACAACTGTTCAAAATTATGGCCATATACATCAAATTAAATGAACTATTGGAGCTCCCTTTAATTTAAAATTTTTAATATTTATACGTTTTATTATAACGGTCATAGTAATCGATATTCTCTAAAATTTTCAAGGTTTTGTCTATAACGGTTCAAAAGATAGGCATATATAGGTCAAATTACGGCACCTATGGAGACACCCTTTAAATTTTAAATTTATTTTTTTATTTGGTTTTTATTTTCTTCGACCTTATGATTTGTTATTATTTGAATTTTATTTCAGGCTCAAGGTCATAACTTTATTTAAATAAAACTCTTTTTATGTTTTATTAATAAATTTTTTAATATTTTTCAATATTTCGAGCGCCTTCGGTGCTCTTCTTCAGGAAAAACTGAAAACAGAAAAACAAATATACAAAAACAAAAGTATACATTAACATCACTAATAGATAAACACAACATTTAACAATTATTATTTAAAAAACTAATATTTCATTACTTTGAGTAAAGCCGTCGTTTGTCCTCTTCCAAAGAGATAATAAAGCTTACTAAAGGTTTCTTTGTCTGTATTTAGCAACAATGTGTCTATATGTGTGCGCGCAATTTTCAGTATCTGTTTTGTAATTTATCCTTATGTCCGCGGGAGTGTTGATTATATGCAACATCTCTGCTGTATATCTCTTTCTGTAATTACTCTCTTGTTGTAATATTGTTGTACCACTGATATTGGGAGAGTGTCCACTTATTACACAATGGGCAGCTAACGCTGTTTTCTGTTCACTTGTTCCTTTTCGTGTTTTGTAGTCTGATTTGTGTGCGGCTAATCTTGTTCGTAATTTTGATTTTGTCGTACCAACATATATTTTTTTACATACATTTGACCCGTCTCCGCTACAAGGAATTTTGTATACCACATTAGATTTATCTAATAACTCTTATTTTGCTTTTGTGTTTGAAAACAACATATTCAACGTTTTGTCAGTTTTAAGAGCAATGTTTACATTTTGTCTGTCGAATATATCCGAGAATGCAATTCTCTCAGAAAAACCGGGAACATGTGTCATTGATTTAAACATTCTTTCAGGTTTGATTGTAGTCGTTTTGTTCATATTTTTTATTGCATTTTTAACAATTTTTGTAGCTATGCCATGTGAGAAACTATTCTTTTCTAATATTTGTTTTATTCTTTTGATATTTTCTGAGTGGTATTTTTCATCACTTATTTGTAGAACTCTCCTCGCAAAGTTGTGTGCTGTATTGAATTTTACGTGTTTAGGATGATTAGAATAAAAGTTAATGATACGTCCTGAGGCAATATGTTTTTTGTACCAATCAATCGTTATTGTATTCTGTTTTCGTATGATGAGCGCATCTAAATATGGTAATTTTCCATTCTGTTCTAACTCCGTAGTAACCTGTATATGTCTATGGAAACTATTTAGAGCATTAAGTGTTTCTTCTACAGCATTTCTTTTAGTAATACAAAATAAATCGTCAACGATTTATTTTTTTATTAATTTCTGCCGTTCGAAACCCAATTTTTTAAAATTTTAATTTGGTGCCGTTTACGGTTCTTAATACACGTAAGAAACATGTATGTTGTATGGGGACACCCTTTAATTTTTAATAAATTGAACTGTTTTTAAAACGGGACCAAACTGAAAGCATTATCTTTCAAATAAGGAAAAAATTTTAAAATCGGTTCAGAAATGGCTGAGTTCTGCGGTTACATACATAAAAAAAAGCAACATGCAGACGAATAGATAAATAGAATAAAAAAAGTTAAAAACACTTTCTTAGTTATCAGATTTTTTTGACGATTTTTAAAAAATGAAAAGACGATTTTTTTTTTAATTTTTATCGAGAAGTTGAAGTTTTTTAAATTGACCTGGCAGCCCTGACTTACAGTTATTTTAACAACCAAAGCTTCTACTTAACATAACACTGTTAACTTAACATAGCTGACCGTAAATTTTGTTTACAGATACAAATTTCTCCTTATGCACTTAACAGAAGCATACAACTTTTGAATACAAGATAAAAAAGCTTCTTCTTTCAATGTCTCCACTTTTTAACACCTGTTAGTTAAACAATTTAATTGAATAACAAAATAAACATCAGTTGTTGGCCGCTCGTTTATGTGTAAAGATGATAAATTATTCTGACTCTGGCGGTGGGAGAGCAACAAAAAGCAGAATGTCTTGCTAGTGACAAAACAAATTGTGGTAAAAAAAAATAGTGCGCTGGCACTTCAAGTGAATAATTAGTTACAGTGAGGTGATAATAGAAGCGAAACAAATTAATGGCAATGCCATTTAAACTTTAAAATAATTTAAATTTTTCAACCGTTAAAATGAGTTCTTTCTTACACGTGCGCGATTTAAGAGTAAATAAAATTTGTAAACATAAGATTACAAACGAATGAATGTCTACAAATGGCAAATGACGAGACCAGGATTTATGGTGTCAAAGGATATATTGGCATTTTAACAGTAAGAATTGTATAGGATGAGAATGTGTTTGTGTTGTAAAAATATTAAAAGACATGAGGCTTAAATATAAGTGAAATTTAAGAATTTAAATTAGTTCTTAGTGAACAGTGTCAAGTGAAACATTTAAGAAAAAGAAAATTATAAACAAAAAAAAAATAATAGAGATAATTTAAAAATTTATTTTTAAATAATAAAGATAAAAAAGATAAAAATAAAAATACATATTTTTACGGTTTTAAAAAAAGTAAAATAAAAACTTATATTAAAACAATCTAAAATTGTTATATATTAATCAAAACCTATAAAAAATATTTAAACTAAATTAATAATTGTAATTTAATACAGCAAGAAAAAAGTTTTTAAAAAAAAACTAAACATAAAAAAATTAAATTACAAACGCATAATAAGCTAGACTTTGACACAGAATATATTTTTTTTATTTTGGTGACACCTATTCAGAAACTATATTTTGGGTTTATAAAACATTTATTAAAATAATTTTTTATTTAAATTTGTTTTATAAACGAACGTTTTATAAATCAAAAATTTATATATAATTCTTGTTTTGAATTTGAATTTATATATAATTTTTTAAATTAACAAAATTCTATTGGCCCTCTAAATATTATTAATTTGTGGTTTCCAGATGTTTAATTAAATAATTTAAAGACCAATATATTACCCCAACTTAATTCAAAATTTGATTTAAAAATGTAATGTCAACATTGAATTTCAAAGAGACTAAAAAAATAATTTTTGTTTAAATGAAATTGGAAAAAATAAATGGACAATTATTTTGATAAGTTGAAAAAAAATTTAAAACTAGAAAAACATTTAGAGCAAAATATTTTGACCAAAACTTTGAACAATTTAAACAAATTTTCTAATATAATGACTATTTGTAAAGAAATTTTCAAAGTGTTCGGTTAACAAATATGATTTCTATAATAGGCATTGTTGAATCTTAAATACGGTTTACCATAGCGATTTAATATTCAACATATATTTTTATATGGCCCCATTTGATTTGAAAGTTTAAATATAAAAAATGTTAAATAAAAAATATTTTTCGGTTTTTATAAAATTTTAATAATTTTGATAAATTATTTATTATTTTGTTATTTTTAACTGTTGCTAAAATTTTCAAATGACTTTTGGATTTAGGAGATATTTGATTTATTTTTTTTTTATTGCTTTTTTTGGTAGGTTCTTTAAATATATAAATATATAAAAAAAAATCAAATGAAATTAAGTAAAATAATATAAAATAATAAAATAAAATAAAACAAAATAAAATAAAACTAAAATAATATAATATATAAAAGAAAATAAAATAAAATAAAATAAAATAAAATAAAATAAAATAAAAGAAAATAAAATGCAATAAAACAAATCAAACGAAATCAAAACTAGAAATAAATATAAAACAAAATAAAATTAAATTAAATTAAATTAAATAAAATCAAATAAAATAAAATAAAATAAAATGAGATAAGATAAGATAAAATAAAATAAAATAAAATAAAATAAAATAAAATAAAGTAAAATAAAATAAAATAAAATTAAATAAAATAAAATAAAAGACAATAAAATAAAATAAAATAATATAAAATAAAATAAAATAAAATAAAATAATATAATATAAAATAAAATTAAAATTAAACAAATCAAAATTAAAATAAAAATAAAATAAAGCAAAAAAAATAAATAAAATAAATCAAATTTAATATAATAAAGTAAAAAAGAATATAATATAAAATAAAATAAAATAAAATAAAATAAAATAAAATAAAATAAAATAAAATAAAATAAAACAAAACAAAACAAATTAAAACTAAAAATAAAATAAAGTAAAGTAAAACAAAAAAATAAAATAAAACGAAATAAAATAATAAAATAAAATTTAATAAAATAAAGTAACATAAAATAAAACAAAATAAAATTAAATAAAATAAAATAAAATAAATCAAATCAAAGCTAAACTAAAAATCAAATTTAATAAAAATAAAGTAATATAAAATAAAATAAATTAAAGTAAAATGAAATGAAATGAAATGAAATAAAATAAAACAAAATAAAATAAAATGAAACAGAATAGAATAAAATAAAATAAAATAAAATAAAATAAAATAAAATAAAATAAAATAAAATAAAACAAAACAAAACAAAACAAAACAAATAAATTTTTAACGTCGGACTTAAGTTTGTTAAATTCAGATTGAGGGTGTATTAATATCGAAAATTTTCCCATCTTTTCTTTAAAATTGATCACCTGATTTGTAAATAATATTTCACTTGGAGAAAGTTGAACGAACTTCAAAAATTCACTTGTATAATAATAAAATATTTCGACTAAATATTTAAAATATTCATTATTAAAATCTAATAAAATAAAATAAAATAAAATAAAATAAAAAAAAAATTAAAAAATAATAAAACAAATAACTAAAATTAAAATGAAATGAAATTAAGATTTTGGAAAATGTAATATATTTTTTTTGTTTGAAATCACGTGTTTTGGTGAAATCTTAATTTTCTGGTGATATTTTAGTGAAATGTATTTTTTACAAAATATTTATTTTTAGCGAATTTTCGATTTGTTGCTAATTTTTTTTTCTTATTTTTTGTTTTTCTTTTAAAAAACTCCGAATTTTTTTGTAAAAACTATTTTATGGCGAAATTGTGTTAAAACTGAGATTTTTTATAAAATATCGTGTGTTTCAAAGAGTATCGATTTGTTTTTAAATTTCATTATCTCTCTTTTTTATTGTTGTGAAATAGGCACATAAATTTTTTAATAAATATTTTATTTTTGTTATTTATTTCTGATCTGCATTCAAATCTTAGTTTTTGTAGTTAAACTTTTTGCTATTTAGAGAAAGAAGTCTCTATTTTCCATTGAAATTAAGATTTTTTGAGAAAATGTGATTTATACCTAAATTATAATTTTTTATGTAACATTAGGTATTTTTATAACAGGTATTTTAATATTTATTTTTATTAGTTCAACTATTTCCTTATATAATTAAAAATAAATTTTTCTTTAATAGGCTTAAGTTCGTATATTCTCTCTCACTACTCAACAGAGTTGAAATGTTTTTTTTTACAATTTTCTAATGGTTCTCGTAGTACCAGTCGATTTGGACACTGGTTATATCTCGAAGATTTTTGCAAACCACTAGAACTGGTGTCCCCATATACTTTGGAAGCAGTAGTATTAAGGTCTTAGGGTACAGGTATAGTTACGAATAAATATTTCGTGTACTCAATTCTATTCGCATAAAAGTCAACAACACGTTACCTTCGTCTTTATATTTAACTTTATCAGCTGATAAAAGCGAGAAATAAAGTTCCAATTCAGTTCAAGTTAAGTTCTAGTTTAGTTCTAGTTCAGGTCTATTTTATTTATTTAAAGTTCTAGTTTATTTCTAGTTCAGCTGAGTTCGAATAACAATTTTTGAAATGTTAGAATTTATTTAATATCTATCTGCGTAATAATTTAATTGTAAATCACTTTGTGTACAGCATGAAATGTCATCCGAGTAAATAATAAGAATAGTTGGTTTGTGCTTTATGTGATTTGAGTATCTTTTAAATTTTAAGATTCGCACTAAATTAATTGAGTTAATGGAAAAATTTTTTGTGTATCAATTTTTGCGTTTTGTGGTTATTTAACACTTGATAAGATATGAAAAATAAACCTCAAAAGGAATTCTAATTCCCATTTGTTTACTACCTAATTGTACTTGTAGGTGTAGTATTTTCATACAAATATGTTGTCGTTAAAATAAATTTATGTTGAGAAAAATTATTTACTTTTCTCCGAAGACTTGGCAAAATAGTTTCGTTATAATTGAATTCGAAGTAAATTTAAAGCGTGATAATGCTGAAAACAAAGCTAAAAAAATTAAATATTTTATATTGGTTATGATTAATTGCCATATTAATATTTTTTGTTTTTTTGTCTAACAAAAAACTTTTAAAAGTATTTTTTCAAATATCACGTATTTTATATTCAAGTCATTTCAAATAAAAACATATGTACTCGTACATACCTAAAACTTAATCCCTAACTTGTGTCTCCTCCACACTTTGTAAACAATATATTTATTTTATTTTTTTATGTAACTGCGTGTTAGTGGTTTTGGAATACGATTCCCAATATTACTTTATAGCCATACGAAACTATACATTTGATACAAGCAAAATTATTTTGTAGCAGTGTATGACATTCCCACCAAATTAGCAAGTAGATAAAAATACAAAGGGTGGAAAACAACACTATAATATGTCCAATACATTTTTTGTTTATTACGAATTAAATGGAACAAAACAGAATAAAATATATGACTATGATAAAAGTAACCAAAAAAATAATAATTAAAAACTGATGATAAAGATAAGCAAGGACAACATTTATGATGAGCTACTTTTATTTTAAAGCTGAATTTTATATATAAAAGATTTTATATAAGAGTATTTTCCATTGGAAAACTATTTTCTGTAAAAAAAATTGTTACTATATAAACGTTCTAATATCATCTATACATATAATTAAACAGTAAGTCTTTTCCTGTGTGTCTCTGTTCGTATCGCGTAAAAACTACTGGTAAAAACTATCGGTAAAAAAATCGGCGTAATTTCACGGCTTTTTCTCTACTTTCTTTTGGAAATAATATATTAGAAATATAATAATAGCTATAATAAAAAGTATACTATATTAGAACCAGGATAATAAGGAATCTCCTCACAAAATTTTGTGAAAATCGGTCCATTAGATTTTACGTGATGGGAATACAAACAGAGACAGACAGACAGGAAATGAGTTACTGCTTTATTATATGTATAGATTCTTACTATTTCACGTATAAGACTATTTATTATGGAAATATTTCTTATACCAAAGAATACTCTACTTATATAGAAATGCTTTTTAAAGATCTGCCATAGGAAATTTTTTATATAAATCTATTTTCTATAGATCATTTTTTTCCACATAAAATTTTCTGTATTAGTTCTTTTTCTAAAGAAAAACAATTCCTACCAACTGCTGTAAAATATTATGTAATTTTCTATAAAAGAGTATTTAAAATAGTGATTTCTCTGCATTAGAATGAATATATTGTATATTTTCTGTACAAAATTTTCTGCATAAAGTAATTTTTTTGTGCAAGAAATGTGCAGTATAAGATTATTTAGTAAAGAAAAATTGTGTATAATACTTTATTATGGAATTTTTATTTTTGTGGTTTGCTCTTTTCTATGGGTTATTTTTGATATTTAAGAAGTGGAAAACATTTATGCCAAATTCTTTGTTGAAGTATATTACTTATAACATTTTTTTTTTTTTTTAATTTCAAAGTTATATCTACATATTTTAAATTCATAAAAAATTTAGGCATAAAACTATTAATTAGTTAATCAAATTTTTCTGTTAAAATAATTGAGTTTTTTTATAAGACAAATTTATTTAAAAGATATTTTTTGGAAACATACAGTATAAGACTTTTTTCTTTAACACTTTTCTGGTATAAATTTATAAAAAAAAATTGTATGGCAATAGTCTGCCTTTATAATTGTTTTTTTTTTTTCTTTTTGTGTTGGACTATTTTCTTTAATATATACTATATAATACTATTTTATTTAAAAAAAAATATTTTCCATAAGTTTTTATCTCAAGAAAAATTCTTTTAAATGTTTTTTCTGCAAAAAATTTTCTGAATAAAACTATTTCCATAGAAAGCTTTCCAAATAATTTTTCGTGGTGGAAAATTAATTTTCTAGAAATATTTATATAATCCATTTTTTGCATAATCTTATAAAAAATTATATATAAAAATGTTGCGTATAAAAATTTTAATTCAAAATATATTTTCCAAATAAAATTTTCTATATATATATATATATATATATATATAGAAAATATATTTTGAATTAAAATTTTTATACGCAACATTTTTATATATAATTTTTTATAATATTATACAAAAAATTAATTGTATAAATATTTATATATAATATATATGTCTATATATATATGTATGTAGAAAATTTTTCTATATAAGACTATTTTCTATAAAAAATATCCTGCATAAATTTGTGCTCTTTTCTTGTATTTATTATATTAGATGACATTTATCTTTTTTGTTTTTTAAAGAGAAGTACCACTCAGGCAGTTAATGCCTATATTAACTGTGATACTTCCTTTGGAAAGGGATAGTAGTAGATAAGACAGATGGTTAGTGTGATAGTGAAGCTTCGATTCTGGCAACACTGCAATTGCACGTTATGATTATGTTTTAGAACAGTATTGCAGCGCCTCTGGTGTTATTTTGGCGAACTATTTTGAAGCTAGCATAGCCAATTTATAATTATTTTACTTCGCCGGCGATTTAGTGCTATGTGGTAATACCAGCGATGGAGGGCGCTGTGTTATGCATTGTTATAAAGAAAAATTAATACATATGTATCAGAAAAATTGATGTTGCCATGGCTGAGTATTGAACTCGTGACCATTGCTTAATAGTCAACGTGCTAAACACCTAAGCTACAGCACCCTCAATATTGATATTTATAGATATTTTTGTGTAAAACTTTATAGTAAACTTTCTGAACAGTAGTATTCTCAACCAAAATAAATATGTATGCTTCACAGGCCTATTTGTTTATAGAAAATTGACTCTATAGAAGTAATTTATATATAAAAATAAAAAGATATTTTTTTATGAAAAACTTTCTGCTTAAATCTGTTCTATATAGAAAACTAGTTGTGTCCTCTACATCGTGGGCCCATTCCTGGGTAGCTCTATATAAAGAAAATTATTCTAGAATTGTATAAGTAGTGTTTAAAATATCTCGCTTTAAAAAAAGTGTTGTCAAGTGAGCAGTACATTTAAATCGGTAAAATTGCGTACTTTCACTACTTTTTCTCTATTTGCTCTTGAAAGGTACCTCCTCACAAAATTGTATTAAAATTCATCCAGTAGTTTTCCAAAAATGTTTCATGACCAAAAATGGTCCTGTTACAGTTTTATTATATACAGCATTTCCCTGTGTGCTTCGGTATCCCCGATATTAATTTTTGCGCGGTATTAATTTTTCGCATTCGCATTGTGCCCCTCCAGTCTGTTTTTATCCCGACTATCCACATCTACAACACTCTACGTGTTGCAGTTCCCTAGGTATAAAATAATAATTGTTCACTCTATATGGGAGGTACCAAGCCCGCTAATCCAAAACAACAAGATTTGTGCTTTTCTATGCACAATAATGAGAGGGTTACTTGCCTATAATTCGAAAACTCATGCATATCATATTCCCCAAGTTACATAATGATAAATATTCACGTCGTTTGGGAGGTACCACACCTACCGTTTCAATCTAGTTAATTATTTCTTCGACTTTGCACATTAATATGGGGTTCTGTACTACAAAATTCTACTGCTTTAATTGATACACCTGAGGTACACGATAATATTTTTTCGTTTTGTGTGGAAGGTACCCAAGGTTTCAATCCAGAGACTCTAGCTATTAAAGTTCTCTAGGTATTGAACACACTACATGTTACAGTTCCCTAGATATACAGTAATTATTTTTCACTTTTTAAGGGTACCTCGCCCACTGTTCTAATACATACTTTTTCGCACGCATAAAATTTTATGATTCCGCCTAGTACAATGCAAACGTAACACGATGATAAGCATTTATTTTATATGAGCGGTGCAACGTCCACGTAAAACATAAAAAAACATATACCTTTTTTACCCACCAGATACTGGCAACGAAATGTGAAAATGTTCACTGTTGTAGGCAGCTTTTCGACAAAGAATCAAACAAACAAATTAAGATCTCAATAATTTCTTAAGAAAAAGTATTTTAATATAAAATTATCTACAGTATAATTTTTTATGTTTTTTTCTATTATGATCAAAGGGTGTCTTTGCACTCCCACTGTAGCATACTCACACTGCAAAATTTAGCAAATAATCCAAATGCAATAGTGTAAACATGCCGCCAATATTGGTTACAATGTTTGTAAGTACATATTTTGTATCTGCTTTTTTATCTAAAAAGTAGATACGGAACGGAAAAAAAATTGATAAAAAAGAAGGCCAGAGAAAAAAAATTGTAAAAAAAATTCAAATTCAATATAAAAATCCCAAATTTAACAACAGCTTTAGACTAGAGACCTAAGCATATTGCTCAAACTTATTTACATAGTCATATTTTTTAACTTTTATAATATTAAAATATGTAATAATTTAAATGCTAAACACATCCAAATGGTTAACATGAATTAATAAATGTTTGATTTGAATTGTTTGTTACAATCAAATCGGTAATTTGTTATAAAATATTTTGACAAAAAAACCCAAGTTATAATTTTATTTTTAAAGTTTATGCAAAGACTTGTGCCTAGTATTCGTATTAATTGTTTGCAAATATTTATAAAATATATTTTGTTGTTGTTAGCTTTGTTGCAAAAATAAAGGTGTTAAACATTAAAACTTGATAATTAATATTTTAAGGCAAAATTGTAGCCAATTTGCTGAGTAATGATAATTTTTAAGTCTCTTATACTTACCAAGAAAAAGGGGAAAGTATGGGGTGGTTTAAATACGAGTATCTTTTTTTAAATACAATAATGAGAAATTAGAACAAAAATTTATTAAAATCAAAATTTTACAAAAAAATTTCACCATACAAACCAAACAAACTTTTGAAATCAAAATTTCAAATATTAATATGTTACCAAAAAAATTTGTCAATTCAACAATAAATCCAAATAACACCAAAAAGATCCCGAAAATTCACAAAAAAAAATCGAAAACACACAAAATACAAATACCCGCAAAAAAACAAAACCTATTTTCGTACCATTTTATATATTTTTAATTTATTTTTTGGCAATTTTTTATTTGTTGTATCTTCAATATAATTGAACTATCAATAATTACTCATATCTTAAGTTTAAATGAGCCATTATTTATATTCCAGCACAGGTTATTCATTATTTTTTTACGTTACACGTTTCTTTTCTCTACAAGCGGTAGGAAAGGGGTTTTAGGTTCGATTCCCACTAAAGACTCTAAGTGTTTCACTACAGCTATTGAAGGTTACTGTGTTATGCTACCATATACTATAAAGCTTTAAATTTGTTTAAAAATCTAGCTCTAGATAATCTTTAAAACTAGTCTTAAAATAAAACAAGTAATGTGCTATATTTGGCCGTGCTGAATCTTATATATCCTGCACCACGGTGAGTACCATTTTACCGCACCTTTCCCCTCCCTCCAACCGATAGACCACCCTACATTCATTAGGCCTACACTGGTCAGATCAAAACAAATAAAGTATTAAATCTTTAATAATTCTTGCAAAAAAAAACCGACTTCAAAACAGATATAAGGGCACAAATTCTAAACTAAAAATGTAAGAAGTAATCTGTAAGACGTAGATTTAAACCAAATAAAATATGCGCCAAAATTAGAGGGAAAAGAAGTAAAGACTATGTGAATGTCAAGCCTCTCCCTATTACTGTTCAAAAGTTAAGCTATTTTCACCAGTATCCGTCTTTTATGGGGACACCATTCAAGCCTCTGTGTATAACGGTTTCAAAGACAGGGTCACATAGATCAAATAACATCTCATATTGGGACACCCTTTAATTTACAAATTTAAATTAAAGACATGTTGTTATAAAGGACGTGGTCACAAAGATTCTTTGTAAATTTCAACTGTCTGTCTATTACGGTTCAAAAGTTTGGCCATATATATCAAATTACATGAACTATTGGGACACCCTTTATATTATAATTCCAAATATTTATACTTGTTATTATACCAGAGAAAGTAGTGGACATTATGCCTAATTTTCAAGTGTTTGTGTTTTACGGTTCAAGAGATGGGGCCATATAGATCAAATTACATAATTTATGGGGACACCCTTTAATTTCTGAATTCAAATTGTATATTTGCTATAGTGGACTTTGGAATACAGGTTCCTTGAAAATTTCAGTTGTCTGTCTGTAACAGTTAAAAAGTTTAGCCACATACATAGAATAACATTAACTATTGGGAAACCCTTTTATTTCCAAATTCAAATTTTATACTTTTTGTTATAGCTGAAATTTATAGAAATTTACAAAGAGCCTGTATTGCTAAGTATACAGGCTCTTTGTAAATTTCAGCGGTCTGTGTACAACTGTTCAAAAGTATGGCCATATACATCAAATTAAATGAACTATTGGAGCACCCTTTAATTTAAAATTTTGAATATTTATATATTTTATTATAACGGTCATAGTAATCGACATTCTGCAAAATTTTCAAGGTTTTGTCTATAACGGTTCAAAAGATAGGCATATATAGGTCAAATTACGGCACCTATGGAGACACCCTTTAAATTTTAAATTTATTTTTTTATTAGTTTCTGCCGTTCGACACGAAATTTTTTAAAATTTTAATTTGGTGCCGTTTACGGTTCTTAATACACGTAAAAAATATGTATGTTGTATGGGGACACCCTTTAATTTTTAATATAATGAACTGTTTTTAAAATGAGACCAACCTTAAAGCATAACCTTTCAAATAAAGAAATTTAAAATCGGTTCAGAAATGGCTGAGTTCTGCGGTTACATACATAAAAAAAGCAACATTTAGACGAATTGATAACCTCCTTCTTTTTTGAAGTCGGTTAAAAAAGCGAACGCGAACACACAATCCCGCTAACCCCTGTTGACCGTTGGTCGGTGCTGAGTTTCATTGGTTTTAAAAAAATGGTATTTTATGTGTGACCATAATCGAAGCAAAAAAAGCATAAAAACCAGAAGAAAACGAATCTAATATTGCCCTAATACTAGGGGGTTCTAGCTGACTCACAATCCGGCTTCTATTGGTCCGTGCTGAAATCATTGGTACTAAAACGGTCAGTCCTAAGTAAAATAAAAAAACGCCTAAACCTAAGAAAAACGAACTCTATATTAACCCCAAACTACCATCCTCCCCCTGGACTTCATAGGACCGTCCTGCAATTTATATTGCCTTAGAATGGTCAAAAAACATCTGTAAAAAAATTTGGTTCATATTACCCCGCCTACAAGGTTTCATTTCACCCTGTGAGTCTATTGAGCACCTTTTGTGTTTATTGCTTTCTGTAAAAGCATTTAATTCAAATCAAAGCAGAAAACCTAAAACAAACACAAAATCGCCCCTCGCAGGGGGTTATTGGCACCCGAGGCACCCTGTATGCAATCGAGATCTGAATAAAAAGCAAATTTAAATCATTACAACCGAAAAAATATAAAAACAACCTGAAAAAATATAGGTACGCGTGGTTTTTTGCCCACAGCCTCGAATGAAGTAGTCTGATGTTCGTAAATTCCAATAGCAAAATTTTCGAAACTATACCTGGCAGATTGGTGGGCTTAAATTTTCTGTATTTTTTCTGGTGCCTTGGCAAAGTTGATTTCAACCCAAACACAGACGGACATCACTTAATCAATTTCTCTATGTATAAGCATTTTGGATGGATACATATATACTTTATGGGGTCGGAAATGTTTGAAATTACACACGTAATGACAAACTTATATATACCCTTTCCCCCTGTGCACGTCGTGCTTTCAATTTTGGTTGTTTAAACACATTTTTTTACATTATTTTGTTTTTTTTTTTTCTCTAAAGAACACTGCAATACTTTCGATATTTTTTTAGACGTCACACTTCATACCCTGCAACATTTGTAATTATTATGGGTTATGATTTTGAACTTTAACAAACTTAAAATTCCTAAGATTTTTTTTAAACTAAAATTAATTTGTTATTAAAACGTGTTTGACATTTAAAATGGCATTAAACAAAAACAATGCTAGAAAACTATTAAAATCGAATACAAAGAAATTCGGAATAATTAATAACTACCTGAACAAAATAAAGGGTGAATTTTTTAAGCAATGGAATTTAAATGTAGGAATGCAACAAACGAGGCAATAAAAAATATGATATAAGACAATTTATAAAAATTTTTATAAAAATATATTTTAGCGGTATTTACGAGCTGAAAATTTTATGATTAATATACAGGAAAAAAGGTCATTCGTTGTGCTGATATATTTAAAACAGTGCGCCGCAAAATAGCGTACCCTTGCTTTCTCAACATTAAGATTAAAACGCATATAGAATCATATACAGGGTGTTTTTTTATAGAGGTATAGAACTTTAAGTTGGCATTACTTTTCAAGATGGCTGTCAAGTGATTTATTCTCAGATTGGTTTGGCAATTCATCACCTGAACAACGCTTGCAAATAGTGCAATTTTATTTCGAAAATTTTGTGCGGAAAATGTATTGCGCACTACGTCCACTTTATCGTCGACAAAATCATCCATCAGAGCAGTTAATTCGATTAACCATGGAACGTTTTCGCACCACATTTACTCTTATTGATAACTCGCATCGCCAGAGACGCCGTACGGTGCGTACTGAAAAAGCTATTGCTGCTGTAGAGCATAGCATTGAGGAAGACTCGAATGAGTCCATCTGCTATCGAGCACAGGAATTGGATCTATGTCCATCCACTTTATGGAAGATTTTACGGAAGGATCTTGGTTTGCGTGCCTACAAGATCCAACTCGTGCAAGAATTGAAGCCAAACGATCATCAAGTAAGGCGTAGATTCGTCGAATGGGCCCAAAACGAGATTACCGTTGTTCCCGATTTTCATAAGCGAATTTTGTTTAGCGGTGAAGCGCACTTCTGGTTGAATGGCTACGTCAACAAACAAAACTGTCGCATTTGAAGTGATGGTAATCCTCAAGTATATGTCAAAACTCCGTTACATCCAGAAACACTGACTGTTTGGTGCGCTTTATGGGCTGGTGGAATCATTGGTCCGTACTTTTTCAAAAACGATGGTGGCCAGAACGTTACAGTCAATGGTGATCGGTATAGAGCCATGATTACTAACTTTTTCATTCCTGAGTTGAATAACCATGATGTCCAGGAGATGTGGTTTCAACAACACGGCGCAACATGTCACAGAGCTCGTGCGACAATAGATTTATTGAAAGACATGTTTGGTGACCGCCTAATTTCACGTTTTGGACTTGTGAATTGGCCTCCAAGATCTTGTGATTTAACACCGCTAGAATACTTTCTGTGGGGCTATGTAAAGTCATTGGTCTCTGCGGATAAGCCACGCTTGACTATTTGGAAGACACAATACGCCGTGTTATTGCCGATATACGGCCACAAATGTTGGAAAAAGTCATCGAAAATTGGCCGTCCAGATTGGACTACATCCGCGCCAGCCATATATATAAATGTAATGCCACAAGATTATCTTTCGGATAAATAAAATTCATGTCAATCGAATAATTCATCGTTGTTTTATTAAAGTTCTATACCTCTATAAAAAACACCCTTTAGAAGGAAATTGAATTGATATGTGTTTGATATGTATTTACTAATTTAGACCTAAAAGCGATACCATGCTATATGCTCTTATATCATCCACTTTGTCTTATTCTTGCTTTGTCTTTCACCCTTTGACAAAAGAGTTTCTGTTCATAATTTCAATATGTCATCTCCACCCGCTCAAGTGATAGCGAAGATTACTTGTGAGTAATGGTGCGGGTATAGAGAAGAAATATTCTATTGTCATAAATTTCGCTCAAAATCGAGGTTATTAGCTGTTGGATTGGTACGGTTGTTTAAAACTATGTGTAATTCTAAAAATTCTTTTAATTATAAATTTCTTGTTAATTGTATTATTACGTACAAAAAATTTCACTTTTATACCACAGAAATATTTTCTCCGAACTGAAAATAACTTCTCTATATAATCCATTAATAAGTTTTTCTTTAAACACCATTCGCGTATAAATATGAAGCAATCGTTATCATTCGGGTCAACAAACAAAAGCAAATTAAAATTTAACCCTAATACTCTCAATGACCGAAATTGTCCTCAGGAAACGTTGCAGTCGAATGGGCTAAATGTTAATTATGGATTTTATATATAATATATTTAAAAACATTATTAGAGGGAGGCAAGCTTTAAAACTGTTCTCGACAAAAAAGTTTTGGGTCTTTTGATAAAAAAGCTTTCTATATTATAAAATTTTCTAAAGACTATTTCAATCATGCAATGATCTGTCAACATAGCCTTAAACTTCACCAGCTTTTGTCAAAGTTTTTTAACCATTAAATCAGAACTGCTCTAATCATACTAGGGCTATAAAAGCCTCGAATTCGATCAGATTATGATGTGTGATACCGATACTAAGACTGTAATATCGCTGATATAGATACATCTAGTGTAGTCACGGAATTATCATATTGTCCTCGTATAAAATTGTTATGCTCGTCCTCGTATCAAGTTTTTAAGCAGAATGTGATACAGATTTTCATCAGTGCCTGGGTTGTTGTCATAACCTGACGGTGGTCTTACCACTGGGTGAAAACAATGCGTCTACCAATACCCATGTTGCAAACGGCGACACAACAAGTAGCAATTTTCGAACATGGCTGGCAGGACAACGTTTATACCCCTTGTTAGGCAGTTGGAGCCTATCTCATCTCCTGAGAAACCATTAGCTCCTCTGTTAAAGTGCACCAACACACCGGACTACATCACTCTTCCCGATATTTTTGGTCAAGCCAAGGCCACAAAGTTACTACTGGAAATCCCTGTAGGGTTCGAAACTTCTTATCTTCCAGTTTTAGGCCCCGTGCAAGCTTCGGGGATTGGTGCATCCATTCAACGATAAATTATTAACATCCAGGTGGGTGGTAACTAATTGTTTTAACGCCTTTACTATTGCTAGGCAAACTACCTTTTGCGCCATTATTAAAACTTAAATTTTGTTAATATTTAGATTTCTCGCCAATTCAATTGCGTTTTGTTGTCATTAAGTTCTAATCTTCAATGTCTAGAGCGTTGACGCTTTTTAATTCAACCAGCATTATTGACTGACTCCATTTTTAATTTTTTTTTATATTTTTTTTTTAGTTAAAGTTTACGGTTAGAAGCGGCTCTACTCTAGATAAAAAATTCTCATTTTCAGATTTTTTTTTCTAGTTACTCACTCACCTAGACTTACTTGAATACAAATTATGTGTTCTTTTCTAGCACTAGTGGAAGTGCTAGCGTTGAAAATAAGGCTTAGGGCGCTACCCTAGATACATTTTTTGAATTTACAGATTTTTCTGGTTACTTACTCCCCAAGACCTACTTGTATGCCAAATTTTAGCTCCCTAGATTTGATGGAGTGCCCCATAATATTGTTGAGTGATTCAGTCAGTGGGAATGTATTAAATATTTTATTTTTACACCATTATATCTCAGGATAGCTGCGCTGTAAAATATACCCATAGAGTTCGTTTCTATATATTTTAATTTTCATAAATTTGTAATAAAGTAAAAGAAATTTATGTGGAGGTAAGAACACAGGGTGAATGAGTTTGTGTAATATCTACACTGTATGCATAGACCGAAACCTGGTTCGGTGCACTTTTGTTCTTCTAAATGTACTGTTGCTATAGCTCGTTCCCCGACCCCTATATACAAATTTTAATATAAAGTTATTTTTTGCAAAATCAAATCTTCTTATTATTAGGTCATTTAAAGACATGGGGGGGATTTAATATCAATTTAATTGCAAATTACAGATAATGTGTAATTGCATATTCTTAATTACACATTACAAGTAATTGTAATTTAAATCAGGGACTAAAGTAATTTACAACTACTTGTAAGTTGTAATTAAAAATATTATTTACATATTACATGTAATTGTAATTTGAAATGTTCAATTACAAAAGTAATTGTAATTGCAATTAGGCAATAATCATTAGGTAATGAATTGAACAAAAAACAATTATATTCTTAACAATTTTCCATTAAATGTAATTATAATGGATTCTTTCAATAACAATTACATACAAATGTAATTGAAATTTTTTAATTACAAATTACATGTAATTGTTATGCTTCAATTACAAATTACATGTAATGTGTTAATCAAAAAACCTCAATTACAATTACAAATAGTTAAATGTAATTATAGTTGAAAAATTCTAATTACTTACAATTGGTAATTGCATGTGTAATTAATTACAAATTGTAATTGACATTCCCCAAGTCTGGTATTATAAGCTAAGTTAATATCTCCTTAAAACTATTTACTACCAATAGCATGTTTTAATTCATTCATAAAAATTTTCAAATATGTCTGCCGTTTTGATTAAAAAAAAAAACAATAAAAAATTTTATCTTTATAAAAATCTATAATTTTATTTTAGAACGAAAATTATACTTAAAATTACAAACGTTACAAATGCCGGTTTATTTGTACGTATTAATTAATAGTTCATTTACTTTTCACGTTTTATTGTGTTTACTTTGCTCTTCAAGCTGTGGTTTTATTAATTAATTAAATCAGTTTATCCGCTTGTTCGAAAACAATGTTAAAATATTCTTTCTGTCATCTGCTGTATTTTTTGTATTTTTATTTTTAAAGCGGGTTTCTTTCGCTTTTTTTATTTCTAGTGCCTTTGTTATTGTCGTTAGTATTTTAATATATATTTATTTTTTATAAGCAAAAAATAAAAATTATTTGTACAATTTTCTTGTTGATCTTTTTAGCTGGATTGATAAAAAACAAATCTATATATATAAAAAAAAGTTGCATTGTGTTAGAAATTAATGTTCTCTGGAATGCGTGAACCGATTTTGTTTCTGCAAAGTTTATATGAAAGGTGACGTCAATACCAAGGTTTTTATGTACAAACGGTCTCTGTATGTGGATTGGTTCATGAGTCGGAATAGTTGGCGTGCTACCGCCCATACAAAGTAAAAAATTATTATCGTGTTCCTGGCCTATGCTTTGCAAGAGTAGCCTTTGTGCTAAGGCGCATAGTCTGCCAAAATACAGAATGAATTGGAACAGTGGGTGTGGTACCTCCCATACAAAGTGAAAAATTATTATTGTGTATATAGAGAACTATAATAGGTATGGTCTTCAAAGTGGGTACAAGTAAACCCTATAGCCATGCGGATACTCTAGAAAAACATAGGCTGAATTGGGACAGTGAGCGTGGTACCCCCATACAAAGTAAAAAATTATTATGCTGTATCTAGAGAACTGCAATTGGTAGCGCCTTGGAATTTTGCATCAGTAACCCCCATATTAAGATACATTGTGTAGAGAAACACAGACTGAATTTGAATGGAGGGCGTTGTACCTCCTCTACAAAGTGAGAAATTATTATCGCGTACCTAGAGAACTTCATTAGGTAATTAGGTCTTGCAACTTTGCACAAGTAACCCTCATACTAATGTGCATAGTCTAGCAAAATACAGACTGGATAAAAATAGTAGCACATCCCATTAAAAGTAAAAAATTGTTATCGTGTTAATACGTATAGTCTAGCAAAAAACAGGTTGGATGGGAACATTTTTGACTTGAAAATAGCGTGCTTTTTCGTGTTAAAATTTGGTCATACTTTTCTTCAAGTGTTTATTGTGGATGGGTGTAGCGAAGCGCACCGGGGATAGCTAGTAGAGAATATAAATTAAAAAACAATTAATTTTTATTAATAGTACCAATTTTCTTTAAATAAATAATGTCATTTAAGCGTTAAATACAACAAATTGATGGCTCAATGTAGTGCAAAAAAGTATGCGAGAAAATAATGCAGATTATTTAAAGTGCTGGAGATTAAAGTAAGTGCTGGTACTTTAGCGAGTTTGTGGGTACTGTGCTTCTTTTGCTTCTTTTTTTTTTGAGTACTCAATACTCAAAAGTAACTAATCTTTATCTTTAGAGTAGTGTTTTTAGTAATGAATTGAATAGAATATTTAACGTTAATCCCCCATCACCAAACATAAAATAAACATAACATTAACACTAACACTAACACTAACATCATGTTAGTGTTACGTGTAAACATGCCATGTTAGTGCTATTTCCACGTCTTAACACGATTGTTAAAATAATTGTTATAAAAGTTTTTTTATAATATGACAATAATGTTTAAGTCGTATTTTAGTTTGACAATTTTATTTTGTAACAGCGCCATCTGGTGCCAACTTTATTTAAACATAAATATAATGTGCACTTATTTGCATTTTATTTAACAAATTAATTTGATTAGAATTTTACCTCACAATTTAAAAAAAAAATCGTTGTTACCACTTTAGGAAACTTCGAAAAAGAACAATTAAATTATAATAAAATTACAATAATACAAAAAGTAACTGAAATCAAAACAAAAATTCCCAAAAAAATCCTCTAAAAATCCTCAAAACATTGAAACTATCCTAAACGAAATCTGCAATCTCCGAACCAAACTCTTTATTCTTATAATTAAAAAAAATCCCCAATTTAGGGATAAATCTCCTAATCTGACAACACTGACTTAAATACATAATTGCCACCTATAGTAACTTAACCAAATTAATAACGTTGCTCTGCTAATCTATACTCGTATCTTGTTCTTAATTGCTAGTGAAGATGGGGTGTAACGAGGACAAAAATATGTTGCTGTTATGTAAACTGAAGTATAGTTATATTGATTACTATAGAGTACCCTATTTAGTAGTATTGTAGAACCGCCAGGACTAGCTTAAGTGTCAAACCTTAACTCATTATAATAAATTTATATATATATTTTGTTTAATTTAAACTGAATTGTTAGCAAATTTTGTTCAAATAGTTGCAATTAAAAATTTAAATAAATATATTGCAAGGACTTTTTGAATTTCAGAAAATTTTATTAAATACAGGTGAAATTTTAAAGTCAGTTAAGTTTATTTTCTTGTTGTTGGAAGTGGAAAGAATATTTTTTATTACAAATAATGTTATTAATATTAAATAAAACAAAATTGGAAAAATTTTATTTTAGACATTAGCCTAATATAAAGCCTTTTCTAGATCTCTAGATCCATCTTCAGCATTATTCGCATGTATCAAATTTGACTGATGTAAATTTGTAAACATCATCTATTTAACCAACCAAACTCAGATAAAGGAATACGAAAAAAATTGTGTAGAATTGTCTATCGTTAGTTGGTGAGAATAACATTTTTAGACATAAAACCTATTACGGGATGTCACGGGTGTACTCCGTAATATACATATTTATAATCTTTAGAATTTTCATTATTGATTAATAGATCTGACGAAAGCCCATTGATACGTCAACAACTGTGTGTCACTCTCTTAAAAGTCACTCAATTTCGAACAATAACATTGAGTAATTCAGGTTCTCTCGTATAATTCTCCTGCCAGTGGACCCTTTTTAAGAGATGCTATGCGTTCTCAACGTACTAGAAAAATTCGATGAAAAAAAGGAATCGAATCTTAGTTTAGAATAAACCCATTATTATATCACTACTTTTTGATTAACTTTATTTAGGTCGAAGGTCAAAATATCGACCTAGAATGAAAACGATCTACAATTAACTGTCTTAGAAACAAGCTCAACAAGAACTCAACTGAAATAGAAGGGAACTATTACTGAATAGAACTCCCCTAGCTCTCAAATAGAATTTTTATATAACTGAACTGGAGTCGTCAAAATACTGGTAAATCAATAATCTTCTTTCAAAATGTTTAAGTGATGTAATTCATTCATATCTTTTAAGTTTCAGCTTTGAAAATAAATCAATCCGAAAAAAACTTAGAAGGTATTTCATGGGGTGTACCCATGAGCGAATAAAAATAAATAAAAGTTGAACGCTTAAATATGAATGCTGAAAGATGAGAGGTGAATAATGAGAGATGAAAGGTTAATCATGACAAATGAAAAATGAAAGTTAAATAATGAGAAGTGAATTATGATATGAATGAATTATGAATGATATAATATGGAGTTTAAAAATGTTCATATCTTTTAGTTGGTTAAATATTTTACTATATATATCCATTCAAAAAAGAAACTTCTCTAAACTTGAATAAAACTGAACTAGGACTAAATGTATACATAACTAAAACTGACCTTGAACTAGTGTTAACCTGAACTTTAATTTAACTTGAACTGAATTTGAACTGAACATGAACTGAACTTTAAAAGATCTTGAACAGAAATTGAACTAAACTTAAACTTACACTGAACTTTTAATGAACTTGAACTGAACTTGAACTGAACTTGAACTGAACTTGAACTGAACTTGAACTGAACTTGAACTGAACTTGAACTGAACTTGAACTGAACTTGAACTGAACTTGAACTGAACTTGAACTGAACTTGAACTGAACTTGAACTGAACTTGAACTGAACTTGAACTGAACTTGAACTGAACTTGAGCTGAACTTGATCTCATTTTGAACTTGAACTGAACTTAAACTGAACTTGAACTGAAATGAACTGAACTTGAAGTGAACTTGAACTCAGCATAAACTGAATTTGAACTTGAGCTGAAATTAAACTGAACTTGAGCTGAACAGAACAGAACTTCAACTGAACTCGGACAACTAGAACAAAACAGGTGTGTGTCTAATCACCGCATTCAATATCGAGTAAATTCTGTCGTAATTTTTCATTTTGGTATCATGGCACTCGATATCGAATAAAAAGTATCGTAATATGAGACGATAGCATTCGACATCGAGTAATAAAAAAGATTGATCGAACAAGTTTTCACTCGATACGTCTGAGCTTATCGTATGCATATAAAATTAATTCTTTAGCGCCAAAAAGTTTCTATATTTTGCTCTACAAGTTTATTTAACACAAAAATAATTATTTTTATAAAAAAAATCATTTCCATAGATATAATATGCAAAAAATTATAAATTTTAAATTTGACAAAATATAAATATAAACCATACGAAAGAGGAGCTGAAAAATTAATAAAATCTTGGAAAAACTTAGATTACATAGGCTTTCAATAACATGTTGTATAACATGGCTTTCAATTGTAGACACTGTGCAAGCTAGAGAGCGATTGCCGTGACTTGTGCGGCCGTTCTCCTGTAAGTATGGGCTGTATATGATAGTCTAATAAACGTTTACGCTTTAAGGATCTTACACATATGTCGCATTTATGTAACTTTTAATTCAAATATATAGATTTCTTGCGACGAATCAAATTTGTGCGCTGGGAAAATGCCAAAAGAGAAAAGTCAAATTTAAACGTCCTTTCACAGGTGTGAATGCGTTCATGGCCACAAAAGAGTTGTCACAAATACGACAAATAAATGGCCTTTGCCCTGAGTGTCTGATTTTATCAGCTTGCAAACTATGCTGTAAATATCTTGTTGCACACGTCGCATTTGAAGGCTTCAATTGTGTTGGTTAAGATTTTGCTGGAAAGATCACACTGTTGTGTGGACGCAGTCGTTCTTGATGAATTGAGAAACATTACGACTGTGAATTTTTAATCCAAATATTATATTAATACATTTAAATATTTTATTTTTCGTAAATGTTTTAAACCGTATTTTTATTTGTTAATTTGTTGACAAATGAAAACATATGTTTATTAAAAGTGGTTTAACACGACGGGTATTTGTCATATGACTTGTCACTTTTCCATGTGTAAATTCCATACACGTCGTGTGAACCCTTTAATATTTTGATATTTTATGCTTTTTGTCGTACCAAAAGCGATAAAAATGTGGTAAAAGCACTAGGTTTGAATCTTTGCATCAGTTGTGGTTGGAAATAAAAATGTGTGGCGGCAAAATTATATATTGTAGATTATGTCACATGTAATTACACATGTACGTTTGAAAGCAATAATTAAAACCGTATGTAAAATGGCTATTTTGACAAACACATGAAATTACATATGGGTTATCAAACTGACAAGTCATATGACAAATAGACGTCGAGTAAAACCATTTAAATCTATTACAATTTGATAAAAATTACGATACGATACATGTCGATTGACATAATTTGCTTACTCGACTCGTATCGTAATGTTATTCGATACGATACTTTTCTCGATATCGAATGCAGTCATTAGGCCCCAGAATTAGGAAAGAAATAGAACAGAACGATAATAAAAAATTGAATTTAAATTAAAATTAACTGAAACGTTAAGTCATGCTTTTTTAAGTCTTTGTTACAATTTAGTATACATAGTTACCAAAACATATTAAGTCTAAATAGATAAATACAGTCGAAGGTCAGCTTATTATGACGAACTTCTAATAATAAATTAAAATCTTGTTTTAGCGTCCCACTGTGAAAAAGTGTCTATAAAATACAAACTAAAATAATATAAAATAAATATAAAAAATATTTATGTGGCAACACCGTTTAAAGTTTAAACTAAATGTAAATTAAAAACTTAAAATAGTACAAAAATAATTAAACTAATTTTCTAATAAGATCAAAACACTATATAAAACATTATATACTATTTAATATATAAGCCCTTCAAAGTGTTCAAAAATTTGAGTTCTTTAAATGACAACAAAACTTAAATATAATTTAAACAAAAAATTAAAGTGTTTAAAAAACATAAATAACTACAAAAAACAATAAAATCAAATTTTAAAACAAATAAGCAATAATCTAGTTGTGGTCATGCATGATTTGAGCGTAACAATTGTAGAGGAGCATACAAAACGTTTAAGCCGCAATTTGGCCTTAACGCAAACCAGGCGACGTACAATAACGTTCAAAGATCCCCAGGAAATAGAAATTGCAAATCCCGATTCCAATACCACCATCATAAAGAATTCCAAACAAAAATCTATTTGCACTACTACGACCACAGAAAGATCTTTAAGGCCGGCTAAAGATCCCCAAACTTCAACTATAACAACCACCACCGTGGCAGTGCCATATAAAAATTTTAAAATTTGGACTGATTATGATCAGGAACAGAATTTTCTTTTACACATAAAAGAACAAAAGGATACAGAAGAGTTGCAAAAAAGTCATATGAAAAGCATATGATATATGGAAGAAGTAGAACCGCAGAGAAGAAATAAAGGTTCTAAATTAATCATTGATTTGAATTGATATTAAAACAATACACAACACACACACGAAGTATAAAAGCTTTTCTTAACACCTAAATTATGTAAGTACTTCATGTTATTATTTATAATTGAATTCAGTGTTTAATATAAAATCTGTTTTCTTATAAAATTGTTAAAGAATATTTAAAATTGTGTTTTTGCTTTTCTCTTAATTTTTTTTAATAGGTGATTCATATATTTGCCCTAGTCCTGAATATAAAATAGAAGTCATTACTATTTCCATTATTTAGTCTTGGTCACCATAAAATAAGCAATTGTCCTTCTTTTAAAGTTTTTTTTTCTTTTGAGTCAAGTTAGTTCTTTGACATAAAAAAACATATAAGGGAGAGCTTTATTTTTCGAATAAAAAATATTAAAAATAAAAAAATATTCTTTATTTTTTATTATTTCTCGTTATTTCTCGTAGCTTGATTCATACTGAAACATTTATTCCTTTCTTACAAAAATAATTTGTTATTGTTGTAGGTTGCAACTACCCAACCTATAAAAATCCACCCACACAGAAAGAGATATTTACACCAATGATTGGTTTTTATTAGTTTCAGATTAATATTTAATTAAATAATTATTTGATACCATAATTTATTTAATTAGGAATTTTTGTTCTATTTTAAACAAATATATAATTGAAATAATTGAATTTCCATTTAAAACTAATTAAAGCCTTTAATTGATTAAAAAATTTTTTCTATACAGCCTATAATATCATGATGTTTGTCTGTTGATTTTCCCATCATCTACGGCCACATTAAAAAGAAAATACATTTTGCATATTTTTTAATTTTTTTTTTTGTGACAAGCAGCCTAATCGCATCACAAATGATCCATAGGCAATTGCGCCTATTGTTCTTTCCCGGTATACTCTTAACAGCTTAAAAATCAATGTGCTTACCTGACACCAGAGGCGCTGCAACACTGCTCTAAGAAATTTTTTCTCTACTCCCTTATTTCACCACCTATCTTATCCTTAATGGAAGGAGTCCTTTCCTAAAGAAAATAACACAAA